>OZ024918.1:5667905-5936875 GCA_964017125.1 Flabesymbios commensalis | reverse complement strand
CTCCATGAAGCACTTAGCATGTTGTAATTAAATCTTCATTCATATGTACTGTAACCTCAATGCATGGTACATAAATATATTAGTGCATAAAATATTTTGGCTCAATAACCCCCCCCCCCCCCCCCATCCGCCCAAGCCCCCCCCCCCCCCCTTGGAGTGGTGTCATACAGTAGGCCCAGAAAATCCATGAATTGATCCACCGTGGTCACTGAACTGTGACGCATTACAAAACCCGTCTTCCTTGATGTTTACCGTGCCATTCGCCAGGTGTCCTACCTGTCACCTGGTCGCCTTGACGACGGCTCGGATCCTGGAGCATGCAGGTCAAGCATGACAGATCACAAGTGTAGTGCAGTACTCAACTGACCCTTAGAGCACCAAGGTATAAAATTTAAATTTACAACCTCTTGATGTTGTGTCTCGCTACCGCGATCCACAACTTCAAGTGGTTGAAAATTATTCATAAGCCCCTTATTTGTTTAATTTGAGACCAGAGCTGGGGTGAGACCAGAGCTGGGGTGAGAAAATATCCAAATAACTGTTAACTCTTCAAACTATAATTTAAATTTTCACCCACTTGAAGTTCTGTCTCGCTACCGCTATCCACAACTTCAAGTGGGGAAAAAATTACTCATATTCGGTCAAAAAAATACGCATATTTGTTTTATTTGAGACTAAGCATTTGAAAATCATTATTTTTTAACACTTATTTCATTTTCACTATCTGTCATTTATTCATGTAATAAAGCAGACTAAAAGCGACTATGACAGAGCAAACCATTGTAAAACTAGTCCAGTTAAAATCGGATTTAAGGCAGGATGAATTATAACTGCTGTCAATTTAACACCACTCCATTAACAGACCATAGACATTTGTAAAATCCTCTAATCCTATCGAAGGTAACCCTTGAGCTGCTGAATTGTTTCGATTTTTCATTCATTTAAAATTGGAAATCCTAAGGCAAATTCCAGCTTGAAATTACGCAATATTTGCCCCTTTATGAAAAGTGGTCATTTGATTTTTTTAAATGTATTAACTGAGTATCTATGACGAACTCTTTTATGGATTTCAGTGGCACTTTGTGGAAACGTTTTATATACGGTTCTAACAGCACAGGGATGTAAACAGCTAGATTCCTACCTACTTCAAAGGTCCTAGCAACACAAGGGTTTAAAGAGCATTTACCCAGCATGATTTATAACTATTTAATCCGTTCTTAGTCAGCTCATATAAAAAGTGTTTGGAAGCAAGTTTACAAGTAAATAAAACACCACTGCAATTTTAAAATTGTTCTGTATCGAATGATAAGCAAATCAAATCATATAGATTGTAAGATGTCTATTTTTCATAATTTTTATTATTTTTTTATTTTAAATTGCGTCACCAATTCCGGTTGAAGAGAATTTAAATTGTCACCATTTGAATTTTTGGCTCGCTACTGCGACACAAAAATTACTCATACTTGTTTTATTTGAGATAATAACACAATCAAAGGGTTAAAATGGAGACTAGTCAGTTCCTGGTGATATCAAAGATACGCTAAACCAATCCAGTTAAATCTCGGTAATAGTTGGATAGTGATGAATGAATGAATGCATGAATGAGGTTTTAGCCCACATTGTGGACATTCAGGCTAAACTGGGCCAGACGAACCTCTTGAGGATGGTGAGATGAATGATATGCCACCACCCTCCAGATACAGGACTCGAAATTCAAGCCCTGGACGTATGTGGCCGATCACGCTACCTGTCGGTCACGGAAGCTCCCCACAATATTAAATCTGTATAAGTGAGGGAAGAAACATTTGGTTTGTTTGAAACTTGAAGGCCAGAGTGGGGTTCGAACCCGCGATCTCTGATTTTCCAAGCAGGCAAATTTACCCACTGCACCAGAGCACTTGCCCTAGGATATCTATGAAAGGGAGGGTAAATCGACTGTAACCTGCACCTTGAGTATAGAGGGTGTTTCTATGAAGCGGTTTATTGACCACTATATCAGACTGACAACCTGTAAATAAATCATCCAAGTGGTCAATATTGAGATACAACCCACAACGCGAGGTGCATGAGCGACCAGCTCACCTCCTGGCGTGATAGTCAATGACAGGGCGCATTGGGAAAACGACATTGTTGCAACGTTGAATCCACGCCAATGCCTGGGATGACACTATTGATGAAAAATGGATTCTGTGCCCCAAAGCCAGTGAGAAACGACAAATCACATGTACCTATCGGACCACCCATAAAAAGTTTTATTTTCACTGTGACAACTACTGGTCACTTGTTACCTTGATATGGTGTTTTAGGGTCACATAATAAGGTTTTTAAGTTCACCGATGCTTAGAATGGCATTATTAATGCCAGAAATGGACTCTGCGTCTCAAGTCACAGAGTCAGAACTGCTACTCATTTATGTCCTTCATACGGAGGTTGGAGGTCATAGAATAAGATGTTTAATGTCACAGATGCCTGGGGGGGAGGGGGGGGGGTTTGCACAGTTTTTGTGCACATAAAGGCTAAATTAGACCAGGGGATCAAATTAATGAATGAATAGGATTTTAGGCAAAACTGGGCCAGGAGAAACTCCTGAGGATGGTCAGATGAATGAGATGACACTACCCTCCAGACACAAGATTCTAAATATTTGAGCCCTGGTGGTCTGAGGCCGAGCACGCTACCTCTCTGTCACAGAGGCTCTCCTCAATATTGAATCTTTACAAGTGAGCGAGGAAGAAACATTTCGAAACTTGAAGGCGATAGTAGGGTTGGAACCCGCGATCTCCAAGCAGGCACCTTTACCCACTGCACTCCTTTTATTGCATACAGTTTTGTCTAGTTTTCGAATCTCGCATTCTTACTTGCCCATCACTGTGCACAACATCACAAATTGAAGGTTTCCATGGTAACGTCTTTTTGATAAATGTGGTGAAAAAATGTGTTGTGAAAGTAATAAGCTAGCAAACTACTACTTTTAAAAAGCAGTAGATATGTAAACCCAAAGTAAACATGATCACAAATAGAGTGGAAATGCAAAGTTTGAAGGTTAATATGGTTAAATTAAATTAGACCACGCGAATCGAGGATGGTCAGACAGAGTAGTCATATATAAAACCTTTTACCGCTAAGCACGACTGCATTCGTCCTAAATATACATAGCCGATCAAATAGATTTTATTGAGAATAAAAATGCGTGTTCAAAATGAGTGATAAAAATGAGTGTTTTCGTGCCACAGTAATTTACTAATAATTTATAGTCATTATTAAAAAAGTATTGTACTGCAATATGCTTTACTGTTAGACGTATATCAATAGCTGCAATGTAGACGATTTATGCCATGCGAAATGTTAAACTCAATCGTGTGAAAAAATACAAACGTTGTTTATTGTTCGTGCTATATAGGAAAATAAAGCACTCGTTCAATGAATAAGGAGTTCACCTAAAGGCTCACACCTTATTTATTGGACGAGTGTTGTATTTTCCCATATCGCACTCAAATGAACATCGTTTGCTAACAATCTGAGCAAAGATTATGGCCAGACACGAGGAGGCTGCATCTTCCCTTGGATAATTGCTGTAGACTATGCTTCCATACCATGCCGTACAGTATGCAACAGACGGATCAGATCCCTAATGACCCTCCCCAGTTGGGAACGAGAAGTACTACTGGGACTACTAGCAACCATCCCAGTACCCCATCCACAGAGCTAGATGGTCTCTGAGACCCACTGCTGGACGAATGCTGGGCCACCGTATGCGACGCCGGCGCAACATTCAACCAACGGTGGGTCAACATCTCTTGATTGCCGGTGATAAATCTTGACTTACTTCTGGCTCCTCTGATTTGTCTTTCTTTTGGTTCCTGGGTTTAGACATGCTTCTGTCCACCGTGTTCTTCACGCCTATAAACTTGAAGTACTCCCTGACGTCTTTATCGTTACAGGCGTTATAAGGCGGGATGACAGGGCCTAGCTTAGGATTGGTCTTAGAGTAATCCTTAGATATGGAGGACACTGCCATGCTGTCAAGTACAAAACTCTTCTCTTTCTCCAACTGAATCTGAAAATCGTACCACAAAACACTTATTACCAGTTAAGTTGAGTTGGGAAGATGTGTCATCAAGTGTGAATATTTTACTTCGACAAAACTGTAATTGCATTTCATATTTTGTACGTTATTTATTTATTTATTTACCTAATTAGCAAGATTATATGAATACAGCATCGTTGGGAAGGCGAGATGAGCTCATTCCAGCACTCGTCACCGCATCAAGCCCGAGCCTTTAGGCGAGGGCTTGATGGGGTGACGACTGCTGAGAGCAGCCCATCTCGCCGTAACCAGCGATGCAGTATGTATTTTCTCGTACGAATATCTATTGGAAACGGCATAATAAAATTGATCAGAGAAGCGAGAATAAGAGAGTGTGAGATGGGCTGATCTCACCATACGTCGCGCAGTAAAAGCCAACAGTCAGAGTCCGAGAATTGCATGTACAAGTAAAGGGTCAAATAAGAGGATAAGAGGAAAACAGAGGCCTAATACTTTCATTAGAAATATATAGACTGGAAAAAATGCTTTATGCGAATTTACTTGCTGCTACTTGTAGCTACATTAATTATACATTAAACTAAAGAAAATCGGTCTAATACTTGTCTATTTTTTTTTCATTTTTTATGGTTTCATCATGTTTTATTATATTGTCCACAGTAAACAATATGACTTGATCTATTTATTAATCTAATTAGAGATCGAACCTAGATGAATTATTTTGTACACCCGTCATAACACTGTCATTCGGTATTATGGTGTTGTCATAGTACATACCTCAGGAGGTGGTGTTGGTGGGGTGTGGTTATATTACACACCTCAGGAGGGGGTGTGGGTTGGGTGTGGTTATATTACATACCTCAGGAGGTGCTGTGGTTATATTACATACCTCAGGAGGTGGTGTAGGTGGGGTGTGGTTATATTACACACCTCAGGAGGTGGTGTGGGTGGGGTGTGGTTATATTACATACCTCAGGGGGTGGTGTGGGTGGGGTGTGGTTATATTACATACCTCAGGAGGTGGTGTGGTTATATTACATACCTCAGGAGGTAGTGTGGGTGGGTTGTGGTTATATTACTCACCTCAGAAGGTGGTGTGGGTGGGGTGTGGTTATATTACATACCTCATGAGGTGTTGTGGGTTGGGTGTGGTTATATTACACACCTCATGAGGTGGTGTGTGTGGGGTATGGTTATATTACACACCTCAGGAGGTGGTGTGGGTGGGGTGTGGTTATATTACATACCTCAGGGGGTGGTGTGGGCGGGTTGTGGTTATATTACACACCTCAGAAGGTGGTGTGGGTGGGGTGTGGTTATATTACATACCTCATGAGGTGTTGTGGGTTGGGTGTGGTTATATTACACACCTCATGAGGTGGTGTGTGTGGGGTATGGTTATATTACACACATCAGGAGGTGGTGTGGGTGGGGTGTGGTTATATTACATACCTCAGGAGGTGGTGTGGTTATATTACATACCTCAGGAGGTGGTGTGGGTGGGGTGTGGTTATATTACATACCTCATGAGGTGGTGTGGGTGGGGTGTGGTTATATTACATACCTCAGGAGGTGGTGTGGGTGGGGTGTGGTTATATTACACACCTCATGAGGTGGTGTGGTTATATTACATACCTCAGGAGGTAGTGTGGGTGGGGTGTGGTTATATTACATACCTCAGGAGGTAGTGTTGCTGGGGTGTGATTATACATACCTCATGAGGTGGTGTGGGTGGGGTGTGGTTATATTACATACCTCAGGATGTGGTGGGGTAGGGTGTGGTTATATTACATACCTCAGGAGGTAGTGTTGGTGGGGTGTGGTTATACATACCTCAGGAGGTGGTGGGGTGGGGTGTGGTTATATTACATACCTCAGGAGGTAGTGTTGGTGGGGTGTGGTTATACATACCTCATGAGGTGGTGTGGGTGGTTGTGGTTATATTACATACCTCAGGATGTGGTGTGGGTGGGGTGGGGTGTGGTTATACATACATCAGGAGGTGGTGGGGTGGGGTGTGGTTATACATACATCAGGAGGTGGTGGGGTGGGGTGTGGTTATACATACATCAGGAGGTGGTGGGGTGGGGTGTGGTTATACATACATCAGGAGGTGGTGGGGTGGGGTGTGGTTATACATACATCAGGAGGTGGTGGGGTGGGGTGTGGTTATACATACATCAGGAGGTGGTGGGGTGGGGTGTGGTTATACATACATCAGGAGGTGGTGGGGTGGGGTGTGGTTATATTACATACCTCAGGAGGTAGTGTTGGTGGGGTGTGGTTATACATACCTCAGGAGGTGTTGTGGGTGGGGTGTGGTTATACATACATCAGGAGGTAGTGTTGGTGGGGTGTGGTTATACATACCTCAGGAGGTGGTGTGGGTGGGGTGTGGTTATATTACATACCTCAGGAGGTGGTGTGGTTATATTACATACCTCAGGAGGTAGTGTGGGTGGGGTGTGGTTATATTACATACCTCAGGAGGTAGTGTTGGTGGGGTGTGGTTATACATACCTCAGGAGGTGGTGTGGGTAGGGTGTGATTATACATACCTCAGGGGGGGGTGTGGGTGGGGTGTGGTAGATCTTGTTGTGGCGGCTTCTGGTGGGTGATATGTGCTGTGATCCTTGTCGACTTCGTGGACTGCTGCATGCACTGCCTTTATTACTCTGTAAAAAAAAACAAGATTAAGATCTCCATAAAAAAACAATATCAAGATCAATCAATCAATCAAATTTATTAACCACAATATAACTGTATAGGATTCAGGGTTATACAATAAGTACATAACTATATTGTTATGCATTTCTGATATTATACATTATTGTACAGTGATTATTTATACATTAAAAATACATTGTGTGTATATCGTATAGACATATGCATACGCATAAACACAACATATAAATTAAAATCCAGGATGTTGATTTTCTTAAAATAAAAGCATCATAAACAAATCTAGCGGACTTTACCTTTCTGAATAGCCTGTAGGTATCTCATCATATTCACGTACTGTGATTTGCACGTAAATTTGAATGAAAATGAATTATTAAATATATCAAATGGAAATGAGATCCAAGTGCTGGATTAATGGTGTACCAGCGTCGCAGACGGTAGGCCAGCACTAATCCAACACTGGGTCGGAGTAATAACGATGTAGAATGAATATGATTTGAATTATATCATCTAAAGAGACTGGAACAGTGATAATTAGCGCTATTATAATGTCATTTTTAATCGATAAATTCATTTTCAAATGTGTCATTTAGTGCGTTAAATCAACAATCCAAGCAAGCATGAGTCATTAACCCAATGCTGTTTTAATGTTAACGCAGCGTCGTAGACAATGAGCCATCATTGAAACAACATTGGATCAATGCTTCGTGTTAAACTGGTGCCTTAAGATTTAATGGAAATAGTTCTTGAGATTTTAGTGTAATTTAATAAATGAAAAGAGGTTACGCATATGTATTTGATATCAGAAATACATAATATTTTTAGGTTGACAATTTTCACGTAGTCTACCTGTGCACGACTCCTGGATGTCTCACTTCCGCTTTGGCTGTTTCTTCTGGCAGTCTCACTTCCGGTTTGGCTTCCCCTGGCACTCATTTTGAATTATTGGACTGAAACCAAAAAGAAAACATCTCTACTTGAGATTATGTATTATGATTGTAATTATGTTTCCTGAAGTACGTATTATTCACACGGTTTCTGTTTCTTCTGATATTCTCTCATACTTTACTGTCTTTATTCTGGATCACTGTTATAAGGACCGCTGTGGAAATAAGTACACCTCACCAGGAAACTTTCCAGTGTGTCATATCCCTGGTGACGAGACATGGTGGCTCCCAATTTTTTTTTATTTGTTAAAAAATATAAAGACCATGTATGCTATTTTTCATGTATGGTTCGCTGAATAAAACAAATAAAATAAAAAACGGTTATGCATTGTCAATTGTAAACTTAATTTTAGGCTTTAAATGATATAAATATCCATTTCTAAAAAATCAGAAATTCGCCAATTTAAATAATTCGATTAGCACCCTTTAATCCCCGGGGAGCGAGAATTAGATATAGGCCTACCCCCAAATCATGGACAAATGCATGACTGAGACATCTCAACCCTTATCCTCCTATAGTAGAAGTCACATTAAATCTGTAACTTTTGCGTTGCATGTTTTTTGCTAATTTCTCAGGAAATTATGATCGGATTGTGATGAAATTTGACAAGCATTATTGTCTAATCTTACGGCAACTAGCCTGACATTTCAATAAATAATATTCTGTAGTTTAACTTTGACCATTTGACATGTGGTAAATTGCTATTTCACTACATGCCAAATGGTCTTACTTTCGAAATACTCACTTAAATATAGCAAAATTGTCAAGCTAGTTGCCGTAATACTGGCAAAGAGTGTGTGAAAAATTAATTAAGAATTGACTGAGAAATCAGCGAAATGTACCCAACGCCGGTGGAAGCCGACGGCAGCTTTAGGCCCATGTATATAAATTTAAAATCAATTTTAACCCATTGAATCCCACTGACATTTCTCAAATATAATGCGTTATATACTGAGTTAACCCCTTTATCACGATAATTGTCGTTTTTAATCTGTTTTAATAACAGGTTAAATCACTGTTTTGGGGAATGAATGATTGTTTAAACATCATGATTTGCAAATTTTTGGTCTCAAATTAAACAATATGAGTAATTTTCACCCACTTGAAGTTGTGGGTCACGGTAGCGAGACACAACTTCGAATGGGTAAAAAATTTTAATTACATAACTTGGGGGGTATAAGGATAATCAAATGGATTAAGAGATTTGCAGCCCCGCCAAAAATAAAAGTTGGCATGTGAATGGTTGAAACGCCAAATTAATAAATAAAATTAAGTTTCTTCAGAGCGACGCATGCCCATGTTGATTAAGCATTATTATAATTTATTATAAACAACTAGATTTACCAAGTAATATAAAAAGAACATTCCATATATTCGCATAAAGAAGTGTTAAAGTGCTTAATAATGAGTAACATAGAAATATGAGTATTCAATAGTATACACATGAAAATGTATTCATAACATAAGGCTACATATTGTAAACTAAACCTGTACTTAATGAAGAACAATAATTTATCGTCTATCGGTATTAAGTAAACCAGGCCTATCTTATTACATACAGTGTATCATAGAAGTAGACTACAGCTGATTACCCAAAAAATATCTTATTATTACATGTCGTATATTCACCGTGTACAACTACGTAGCTTTCACCCAAGATTAATATACACGTTTGTCTGTATATCGCTATGTACTATGTATCTGATCAATTATATTTTACACTTAACGATTGGTCCAGAAGATGCCCCTGCTGGTAATCACCAACACTTTCAGTGAGGGGACCGTCCTTATACGTCAGAATCTGACGTCTGTAGACGTCAGATTCTGACGTATAAGGACGGTCCCCTCACTGAAAGAATTAACATATTTATAATGACCGTAGGCCCATAACATAGGTATTTAAATGAATCAGAAGAAGTTAACTAAGACATTTATGATGATTTCAAATTGAAAAAAAAACCTGGACTCCATGGTTTACATAAAACTATTTCAGCGCGGTGAAGGGTAACCAAGCATGACTAGTAAAAATATGGCAATTTATATGACTGTTTAGATATCAATATGTGTAAATGTTTGGGTCTCAAGTTAAACAAATTTTTCCAACCATCTGAAATTTTAAGCAAATTAACTTAGCAGGATAAGTATTTAAAATATAAATGGGTTGGTTCAATTACACATTACGCAATAAGTAATGTTAGTATTAGCAGTTACTAAACACACACGCATTGTTTACCTGCACAGGTAAGTTTCCAGTTACCATGTTAAAAATATCAATGAGTTGACTTGATTACACATTACGCCATAAGTAGCGTTAGTATTAGCAGATACTAAACACACACGCATTATTTTCTGGACAGGTAAGTTTCCAGCCACCATGTTCAAAATATCAATGGGTTGACTTGATTACAAATTACGCCATAGTTAACCTTAGTATTTAGTATTTATACTAAACACACACGCATTATTTACCTCGACAGGTAAGTTTCCAGTTACCATGTAATGGACACTGTGCCGCGGACAATAGGGAAGTACACCTCAGTTAATTAGGTGAGAATAAATAGACAGTGGAGTCAATTTACCTCGTATACCACTTACCGCACAAGTATCCAATGCCGAATTATTCCCGATGGTCGTTGAATTTCGTCCCCGTGATAGACAGTTGTTCTGGCTGTTGGCGCACGCGTACAGGTGATCTACTAGCACGTCCGGTGGCGCCGTGTCAACAACAAATGGCGGAGCCGTCGTCAGGTAGCTAATATCCACCCTTAGGGGCCCGTGGCCACCCAGCGAGCAGTGCCAGAGAGCAGTGCAAGCGAGCATGCCACGGCGGAGGAACAGCGGGCCAATGTTGGGCCGGCGTCGTAGACGCCTGCCGAACATTGACCCGCTTTTCCCCAATGATGATCATTTTTGGTATTTAATAAACATAAACCAACCCGTCCAGATCACAACAAGCCCGATATGATAATTGACGCACTTTAGAATGAAAGTGCCTATGAAAAGTAATTGAGTAATTTGATTCTGTGTCGGTCTACTCAGTTTGGCATCGTAATATGTGAACTTACTCCTCTTATTAAATTTTGTTTTTACATATTATGACAGTCACTGATGTTATATATTATAATATTGTTTTACTTTCTTAATATTGTCCTAATTTCAGAGTCAGGCGGTGATTACAGGATTAATCTCTTGATATAGGAGTCTTAGGTGTTACACCATCGAACTTTACACTGTGGTTGCTAGGACAAGCAACGTTATAGGCAGTCCGGATTATATCACTACCCCCCCTCCCCCCCAGCCTTATACAGGGACATCTACAGCTAGACTAACCAAAGACGACCTCTTAGTGAGCGAGTGGATATTTTTATACTCTTTCAGTGCGAGAAGGCGGCGATCGCGGGTTCTAGCCCCACTCTGGCATTGAAGTTTCAAAGAAACAAAATCTTTCTTCACCGCTCACTCGTAAAGATTCAATATTGCGGGGAACCTCCGTGACCGAGAGGTAGCGTGCTCGGTCCCAGACCGCCAGTGCTCGAATTTCGAATCTTGTGTCCGGAGGAGAGTGTCAAAGAGGAGAGTGCGGGGATCGACTTTAGACGTAAGAATCGGACGTCAATAGGCGTCATATTCTGACGTTTAAAGTCGGTTGTCGCGCTAAAAGGGTGAAAAAAACTGATCGTTTTTTTAAAGTTAACAACAAGCAACATCAGCTAGTAAGCAGCTTCTGTTTTTTGCTTTGCATAAAAATAGGCTTCATCCAATAACTTACTTTTGTTTGCATTTGTATAAAAAAGTAAATGCGAACAGCAGTAACTGCTTACTTGAAAAGTATTTCAAAATATGTATTTTTTCAACTGCTTAGTTGGAAAGTAAGCAGTTACTGCTGTTTGCCTTTTGTGTCCTTTGCATTGAGACAAATAGAAAGAGCAGTAACTGCTTACTTAGTTCATTAGTTACAGCTGTTTGCCTTTCCGTTTTAATATAGAGACAAAGGTAAACAGCAGTAACTGCTTACTTGGAAAGTAAGCAGCTACTGCTGTTTACCTTTGAGCTGCAGGATTCCCTTCTGCCATCGAGTAATGGCATACTGACTGCCATGCAAAGACAAACAGCAGTAACTGTTTACTTGGAAAGTGCCTATGAAAAGTAATTGAGTAATTTGATTCTGTGTCGGTCTACTCAGTTTAGCATCGTAATATGTGAACTTACTCCTCTTATTGAATTTTGTTTTTACATATTATGACAGTTACTGATGTTATATATTATAGTATTGTTTTACTTTCTTAATATTGTCTTAATTTCTGAGTCAGGATTCTCTTCTGCCATCGAGTAATGGCATACTGACCGCCGTGCAAAGACAAACAGCAGTAACTGCTAACTTGGAAAGTGTGCAGTTACGGCTGTGTGCCTTTTTTGTGTATTTTTACATACAAAAAAAACAAAGAGTTGAAACTGTCTGCTTGGAAAGTAATAAGTCACATATGTTTGCCTTGTGTTTTTACGTGGAAGAAGGCAAAGAGTTGTAACTGCCTACTTGGGATTACACAGTTACTGCTGTTTGACTTTGCGAGAAAAGTAAGCAGGCAGAGCTGTTTACCGTTCTGTTTTTACAGCAAAACACAAATAGAAGTAACTGCTTACTTGAACAAAAAGCAGTTACAACTATTTGCCTTTGTATTTTTTGCGTGGAAGAAGACAAAGAACAGTAAGTGCTTACTTGGAAAGTAAGCAGTTACAGGTATATGCCTTTGTGAGACAGTGCTGTAAGGTCGATGAGACCAAGGTCCACTGTAGCGGACCCATACTCAGTGAATTTACAGAGTGGCGGGCTGGCAAATATTACCTATTATACTATGATCCGTGGCTCTATCGACCACATCTATACGTGCAATACACATGTACTATACGTCCAACACTCATGAAATATGTCTGGTTTTTTATCACGTCATGTATTGATTAAATATGTGTTACGAACTCTTAAAGCGCTTAAATACTTCATACAAACCATGGAAACCAAAGGATATTTTTCAATTAAAAATCATTATAAATGTCTGAGTTAACTGTTTCTGATTCATTTGAATACCTATGTTATGTGTCTACGGCCATTATAAATATTTCTAATCTTTCAGTACAGGGATCGTCTTTAGACGTCAAAATCTGACGTCTACAGACGTCAGAGTCTGACGTATAGAGACAGTCTCCGCGCTGAAAGGGCTAAAGGGCTGAGTATAAATTTATGTTTACACACTTGAAGTTGTGTCTCGCTACCGCGATCCACAACTTCAAGTGTGTAAAAATACAATTCGAATCTGACAGAGATATTTTATTGACAGAAAGAAAGTCAATCCAGACTTATTTGTCATGGAAATAAGAGAGAGGTATGTACATGTATCGTCACCTTGGCTATAAAAGGGTGTATCTGTCACTTTACAAAGTGGCAGATACACCCTTTCATATCCAAGGAGGCGGTATATACAACATTGTTAATTTGTTACATTCATGTGACAATATGCATAGTGTGACATACATAACTAAAATCATGTTAACTGGCATTGCCATAAAAATCACTGGTTATTACGATAATATAAATGGCTGCTACTTGAAATAAAATTGAAAGGCATTGCCAGGATAACATAGGGTTTATCATTTTGTTTCCCGCACCAAAACCAGAGATAAAATAGCTACTATGTCTAACATACTAATTATATTAAATAGCAAAAAAGACACCTTTGAAAGCGTAGAAACCTATAATATATACAAGTGCATAATTATGCTACACTAACTGGAGTATGCAATAAGACAATGGAAAAATTATATGGAATCAAAACATATGCCGATCCAGCGCAAATGTATTATTTATTTCCCATTCAAATTGTATTTTCTGAAGGTCAAATAAAAAGGTTGAACAAGGCTATAGACGTGATTAACATTTTAACGTTTAAGAGGTCAACCGTGATATAAGAATCCCATGTCTCAAGTGACAGTGACATCACAGTTCAAACAGCGCATTCGCTATGTAGTATACCAACATATATGTAAACATTGGTTTTAGACTCCTCTTGTAAATATAATTGGGTTATAATGTTGGAGCTTGTAGCAGAATGTTTTCCATGTTTACTATCCCTTTCATCTCGGGGATTGACTATTGACGTCAGATTTTGACATCAAAAGTCTATTCACGCCCTGAAAGGCGTGATATTTCTAATGGTCGTGGGCGGGGGCCCTATGGTAGTGGTTAGCACCGCTGCCTTTCACGCCAGAGTTCGGGGATCGGTTCCCGGTCTCGGCGGTTTGAAAGAAACAAAAAATGTTTCTTCCCCATCCACGTGTGAAAGTCAGTATTGTGGGGAGCCTCCGTGACCGAGAGGTAGCGTGCTCTGCCTCAGACCGCCAGGGCTCGAATCTCGAATCCTGTGTCTGGAGGACAGTGTCATCTCAATCATCTCTCCATCCTCAGGAGGTTATACTGGCCCAGTCTAGCCTATATGTGCACAAAGGTGGCCTAAAGCCCGATTCATTTCATTTCATTTTTCTAATGGTCGTAGACCCACAATACTAATAGGCCTGTTATATGTACTTAAATAAAGCAAAAAGAGCTAGCTAAGACATCTATGATGATTTCAAATTGAGCATCCCTTTGGTTACTGCAGTAACCAGTCTTTCAGCTCTATAAGGCTTATTTAGTGACCATTATATTCTGCAAACCGTTTGCACACCGTTTATGCTCTCTTGTATGTAGATCAGAATTGACAGCCTAATAAGGTGTTCATAATGCATATATGCAGCGCCTTTCTATCACGTTACGACATGGATTAGTGCCAAACTGTCCTACTTTCTTAGGCTCCCTTACAACGTTAAGCACGACGATAGTCCTCTTTAATCCGTTTCATTGGCCAATCAAATCACTCTCATTGGGAACGAATGTGTGTTCAAACATCAAGATTTGAAAATGTTTTTATAATGATAGTAGACCCATAGCACAGGTATTCAAATGAAACAGAAATAGACAACGAAGACATTTATTATGATTTCAAATTGATAAAAACCTTTAGTGTCCATGGTTCGAATACTACAAGAACTAAACATGTATCGCATTGCTAAGCAGACCACCGAATCTGACGTCTATAGACATAAAATTATGACATGTAAAGTTGGTCCCTGCACGGAAAGAGTTAAAGTTCCCACACAAATAACCACCGTATCACCGCTTTATTCGAACCCTGTCACTTCCACCTATTGCTCGAACTCGGCCTCAGACCGCGAAGGGCTGGGGCCCTATAAGGTAGTGGTTAGCACCGCTGCCTTTCACGCTGGAGTTCGGGGTTTCCCGTTTCCCGGTCTCGACGGTTTGAAAGAAACACAAATGTTTCTTCCGCATCCACTCATAAAACGCAGTATTGTCGGGAGCAGTATTGTGTCTCGAGGGCAGTGTCATCTCACTTATCTTATTTCTCGATGTTCATCGCTCTGAACAGCCTCCGGCCGGATACATGCGCTATATAAGATTTCATTCATTCATCTCACCATCTCAGGAAGGTTCTCCTGACCCAATTTAGCCTGTATATGCACAAAAGTGGCCTAAAGCCTGATTCACTTCATTTCTCAGACCGCCAGGGCTCGAATTTCGAATCCTGTGTCTGAGGGGCAGTGTCATGTCTCACCATCCTCAGGAGGTTCTCCTAGCCCAGTTTAGTCAATACATGTACGTGCATAAAGGTGGCCTAAAATCCCATTCATTGCATTTCATTTCTATCGATGTCTGAGTGCCAGCAGTATATGTCATGTATTGCCCAGTGCTCGATATGTAGGGATTTCTAAAGTTACCTCATCCCCTAAGGCCTTCAAACTGATATAATCCCCTGGCGGACAAGATCAAACGACAAGGTCTGACACAGCCACCCCTGAGGAGTTAGGACAGTATATATTTTGTGTAACACTTGAAGCGTTATGAGTGAATTCAGAATGTAGACAGACAGACAGAAATCATGTATTTTGACCAATCAAAATACATAGAAAAATGACTATGTTCATAAATAACATGTTACATGTTGTATCAAGGATGGTCTCCATGTTAAGGCATTTAAGTGTCGCTATATCACAAGTAATGGACCATTTGTATAATTTCAATATTTTCTCCGTGTAATTCCAATAACATATCTGCATGAAGTGATATCATACTGCTAAAATAAGCATAATACGTAGTTCTTGTTAATTTTCATTTTCTGATCTAGTAACAAAAATGTGTAAAATGGTGATAACGCTTAATATTAGTATTTTGCGTCGTGACGTCAAAGGCGATAATCTGTCAAGTCGGAGGGGATTGTTATCTAAATCTAGTAAATTGGAGTAATAAAAGGCGTTTGTCAAGTACACATGACCATTTAATCCCAGGTCATAAATAAGCAATTGGGTGTCAAGTGGCAATCAAGCGACATTTGACCCTTTAGGAAAAGCTAAGTCAAATAATTTAAATCTTCACCCACTTGAAGTAGTGTCTCGCTACCGCGACCCACAACTTCAAGCGGGTTAAAATATCTCATTTACTCTTTTTCTTAACGTTTAATATTCATACTTAATTTACATTAATTAGGAAATGATATTGTATTGTTTTAAAAATTTTACAATATATTTATTTATTTTTTAAACTCTTCCACCGCGGGGACCGTCTGTATTGAAATTTACTAATTTTGAGTCACAAAAAGCGCCTGTCAATAACACATGACTATTTAATCTTTGGTCATAAATAAGCAATTGAGTGTCAAGTGGGAATCAAGCTACATTTAATCCTCTAAGCACTAAGTTAAATAATATAAGTGGTCGGACAAAGAAAATAGTGTAGTGGTACAATATATCAATATATCTGCCTATGGTCACAGACACGCTGGTCATTACTACGATACACCCAGATATGATCACCACCGATCATACTAGTATCATAAACTGAACTATGATGATATTGTTACTTAACCTCTTGAATCTTAACATTCGCGGCACACCATGACATAAATGTTGATTTTAATGTAATTTCATATAACTGTAAGGGAATTAAATCATCTTATGGTGTAATTGACAATTTTCTGCAAGGTTCAGAATGTGATATAATTTTTGTATCTGAACATTGGTTAACTGAAAACGAGATTGCATCATTTAGACAACGTTTCACTTTGAACAACCGCTGGATGCATATGAAGTCCAGTATTAATCACGAAGAAATCCTAGTGGGTCGTCCTCATGGAGGGATTGGATTCATTGCTAAACGCCGCGAAGACGTTGTATATAGACCAATTATAATTGACTCAAATAGAATAGCCGCTGTTCAGCTCATTTCTAATGGACAAGTGATTTTAACTGTGTATGGGGTCTATATGCCTCATTTTAATGGTCAGAGTGATCAGATTGAACTCTATAGTGAGACTCTTGATATTTTACAATCCACAATTGATAACATGGAACCATCGCCTCTGATGATAGTAGGTGATATGAATGCTGCTCTTCCTAAGGCACCTGAAATAAACAGACATTGGTACAGACAGCATCCCTATAATAAACACAGTTACATTTTATATGACTTTTTAAGAAACAATGAATTAATGGTCTCGAATTTTAATTTTCATCAAGATGTTTCTTACACATATTTTAATATAAATACACGCTCTTATATAGATCATGTTTTTACATCGGCACGTGTCAATGACATGGTGACACACTGCCACATCATGCACGATTTGCCAGCTAATGTTAGCGACCATTTTCCATTGCATTCAACTCTTCAATTATCTATCGATAGGTCGAAAGTACCTGATAATGTATGTGGTAATAATCTCCCTAACTATCCCAGAATGAACTGGTCAGATACACGATCGTGTTTGCGGTATAAGGAGTACATTAATGATCATGCAGAATCGCTACCTGAAGTGAGCATTGACTCTGTGCAGACACATGACGAGGCGAGTAGAATAGTCGATTGTATAGCTACAGGAATGGTTAACGTGATGCACGAGTGCTGCAACAAAGTTATTATAAAGAAACAGTCTGTTTATAAAGGTCGATTTAAACCTAATAATTGGTGGAATAACGATTGTCTTGTTACACGAGACAGACAACGTTTTTGGTATGGTATATGGAGGTCGTGTGGTCGGCCTCGTGAAGGTCATGTGTATCTTTGTTATATAGCAGCAAAAAAAATGTATCGGTCAGCCTGCAACTTAGCTATGAAATCTAATATGAATGGTATTGCACATGAATTAAATCAGTTACACAGAAATAAACATATCAAGAAAATTTGGAATTTAATTCGTAAGACAAAACGGCAGAGCTCATCCAACGGGGATATTAATATTGCAAAACTTGAAGAGCATTTTAAAAATAAGTTTTCAGATACAAGTGATAAAAGTGAGGTGGTCTCTCTCGCTGAGCGAGAAGTTCAAAATAAATACGAGAGTATTGTTAATAACTTGTGTGTGGACAAAGTCTTTACCAGACGGATGGTGAAGTACTATATTGCAAAGCTAAACTCAGGATCCTCACCTGGGATAGACGGTATAATGACTGAGCATCTGAAGTATGCAACAGAATCTAGCATTGTGAATCATCTAAGTAGTATGTTAACTTTATGTATTAAGTTTGGAATAGTACCAAAATCTTTTTCATCAGGGTTACTTGTACCCCTACTCAAGAAACCAACACTTGACCCATCTGTACCAAAGAATTATAGGCCAGTGACTATATCATGTACATTTTCGAAAATTCTTGAGTTATATACACTTGATGCTTCAGCGGGTCATCAATTTAGTGATTTGCAGTTTGGTTTCGTGCCTGGTAGAGGCACAAATATGGCCACCGCATTAGCGAATGATGTAATTTCATACTGTACTAAACGAGGGTCTACTGTATATGCATGCTCTCTTGACGCAGAGGGTGCATTTGATGCCGTCCCTCACTCGATTTTATTTTATAAGGCAATGGATATCATCCCTGATCATTGTTGGTTACTTTTGGTTAATTGGTATAAATCGATAACGGTTCAAATAAAGCACAACTGTGAGTTGAGTATTCCGATCAAAGTATGTAAAGGTACACGCCAAGGTGGCTTATCTTCTCCATTTCTTTTTAACCTTTTCTATCAAGAAATGGTCGAGTCGTTAGCTGAGTGTAATGTAGGAATTAAAATTAACGGCACATCATATAATCTTTTTGTATATGCTGACGACATTTTGCTAACCAGTCTGACTGCTACTGGTCTGCAAACAATGATTAACGTCGCAGATAAATACATTACTGATCACGGTCTAATGTTTAATCCGTCGAAGACTGAATGTACAATATTTGGTAAATGACATTTAGATCCACCACCTGAATGGAGACTGGGTGGCACAAATCTTGTACAGACCAATAGTGTTAACTATTTGGATGTGACGTTATCACACTGTAAACCTCATGAACATGTTGATAAAAGAATAGTTGCATGTAGAAGAGCATATTTTGCTTTGCATGGAGCTGGTTTCAACAACACAGTAACCGACGTTGATGCCCTTAGTTATATATGGAAGGCGGCGATACGTCCTATCTTAACCTACGGTATCAATTGCATTTACATTTCAGCAGGCGACCTTGAAAAAATGGAAAAAATACAAAGCAGACTCCTCTAGGCAGGGATAGGAATTCACAAATTTTGTAGAAGTTCACCGATTTTAAAGGCACTGAATGTCTCAAAAATTGACAATGTTGTTGAAACCAGCTCATTGAAGCTGATAAGTGCTATATTCTCTAACTCTTCACGTGCCAAGATATTTTACTGTTATTTATTAAAGAAACATTGCTGTGATCAATTACGTAATCATACTGATCTGATAGCCAGGGTGAGAACCATATGCAGTAAGCACAATGTATCACTATTTAAGTATATTTTAGATACGTCATATGCTCACAGAGTACAAATTTCCATCAAATCATCCACTACGCCGGAAGACGGATTATGTGATAGTGTTAGGCAAGTACTGCTTAGCCGCAATCCGTATGACCGGTATATTTTAAGCTTGCTGCTAAAGTCGTTTTAATACTATTATCAATGCTGTTATTTTATAACTGAAATAATTGTATGTATATATTGTTCTCTTCTTTGGAAGGCTGAATAAAATTTATTATTATTATTATTATTATTATTATTATTATATAGAATAGAATTCTGAACCGAAATGAAAGTTTTGGCTATTTAAAGTGTAGGTAGAGTTCACCTTAATAAAGCGCAATTTGAAGTAAAATTCAAAAATACAGACACAATAAATAGTTTTAGTAGCATTGACCCTTCTATTTTTAATTATATTTTCCAATATGAAGTCGTGTCTCGCTGGCTCGATGTGCAACTTCAAGTTGGTAAAAAAGATTTAGCTTTGTAAAATAGAGCAAACTATTTTTTGATTTTAACATTCAAGGGTGTTGTGGTGATTGACGCCTAAAGGGTCATTCTTTAAAACGCTGAAATATTTTTATATAATCCATGGAGGTTTTTTCGATTTGAAATCATCATAAATGTCTTAGTTAGCTCTTCCTGATTCCTTTGAATACCTATGTTATGGGTCTACGGCCAGTATAAATAATGTAATTCTTTCAGTGCGGGTACCTTCTTTATACGTCATAATCTGACGTCTACATACGTCAGATTCTGACGTATAAAGACGGTCCCCGCGCTGAAAGGGTTAATGTGGATTCGTGGTGGTTGAAAGGTGCGTGTTTGAATTCGTGGGCAGACAAATTATACAACAGGTTGCCAGCGAACACGATACGCTGGCCCAAGGTTGGCCCAATGCAGGACCACCGTCAACGATGGCGGCCCAGCATTGATTCAACCTTGGACCAACTCGTCGTGTTTGCTAGGCCGCCAACCCCCCCCCCCTTCTACTCATGGCGCGGTTAGTCAGTTGATTGATCCAGATGTCAATAAATCCTGACTACATCCGTGTTTCACATGGACCCTTTAATACTTGTGTGACGGAAACCATTACTGCAGCATTACAAAAGCAAACAAGAGTAAACGTGAATGTTTATAGTCTGATAAAATATGAAGTCAGAAGACTTATCAGCTAGCCCAAGTTTAACGCAAACACGTGGGTTAGCATCATATAGGCTAAACTGGACCTGGAGAACCTGGCGGTCTGAGGTCGAGCACGTTACCTCTCGGTCACGGAGGTTTCCCACAATGAATGCTGAGATCAACAATTTCATGGAAAAAATTGAGGGTAACCCTATTCAAAGCATAAATTCGCCTATGAAGACTGAAGTTTAAATCGCCACGCCAAGGCATTATTGTAATGTAATGTAAATCTGTCATTATAAAATAAAATAAAAAGCATTGATCAAACGATGACGCATTAATTCATTGCGCAATCGATCGTCCCCGCACGGGATTTTTGGGTCACAACTTTACGAATGATAATGATTACAGAATCTGTATCGCACACAGTCTATTATTGGGGACTACTATCAGCCGACTATCCCCCCCCCCCCCCCTGGTCACTGAACCAGTTCATTCGTCTGCCATTTCAGCTCCACGGACAACATACAGCCCTGCAGCCATTGCGGCATGATGAACTTATCGTACACATCGCTATCTTTGACCTACCAGGTCCTCATTTGCACATGAGTCAAGTGAAGCATGTGCCTTGCCAAAGGACGCAAACATCGAAACAATGTCCCCACATTGAGAGGGGACAAGCATGATATATTTATTTGGATACCCGCCCCAAGCGGGCTTTGAACCCACAAGGCAAGCAGCAACAATAACAGTGCGCCACGCTTTAACAATTGCGCCACCTCTCTCTCGGTCCCTGCTTGCTTCTCAAGTAACGGTTCAACAATTATTCCAAAGAGATTCTCATTTCATCAAATAAATCAGTTTGCGATGATGTCTATTTTATATAAAAGAATCAATATATAACCCTTTCACTGGAATATTCAGATGTCAGAATCTGACATCTATTGACGACGTCAAATTCTGACGTCTAAATCGGTCCCCGCACTGAAAATATTAAATATTTACAATGGCCGTCAATTTGAAATCGTCATATATGTCTTAGTTGGCTCTTTGTGCTTTATTTGAGTACCTATGTTAAGGGTCTACCGCCACTGTAAATGATTTAGTTTTTCAATACGGAGATCGTCTTTAGACGTCCTGTTCTGACGTCAAAAGTCGATCCCCGCATTGAAATGGTTATTGGTCATCAAGCCCCCTCATTTGTTGTATTGTATAGTCATATTTTATCAGTATCTATGATTGAACCAGGCATACAGAGATCATACAGACACACAAATCACTAGAATCTGAGGTCTGGGACTTAAGCTCAAGTGCACACTCATCACTAGATGGGGCTCTAGATGAGTAATATGAGATTACTCAATGAGTGTCACACTCTCAATGAATATTACTATTTACCAAGTAAGCGATCACTGATGTTGACCTTCGTTGCTGCAGCATGGGTGAACCCAGGGGGTGGGGGGGGGGGGGGTCACAAGGGTCACGTGACTCCCATTTATGTAACACAGTCCAATTATTGTGCCCTTTTTATCCCAGTTCACTTATTGTACATTTTGAAGACCCTGTCCTTTTTTCACCCTGGATTCGACCTTTGCTGCAACAATATCAAACAGTTCAATTCAATGTAGAGCCAGCAGAAACCAGACGTTGATCCATCATCGGTTCATCGATAAACATTAGTGTTATCAGGTTATGAGGCGTGGAATCGTAAGTGGTCGGAAGGTACTGACGATTACTGAACAAACTCTAAGCCTAGCACTAACCTTGGCCCAACACTACCCATAGTCAAAATATCTACGCTCCACATATTGAAATAGATTTTTTGTTACCCGTATAAAATCTAAGACTGGGTAAAGCTCTATAGCTGTATATCTGACCCACACTCTTAGTATTAAACTTCTTTAGGTGCTAGAATTTCTAAACATATAGCTCCAGGTATTTATAACTAGTAATACTGTAGATCTGGTAATTTTCGCGTTTTTCAATTTTCGCGAATTTCTTATTTTGGGACTTTTCACGAAGTTTAGAATTAGTGAATTTTCAATTTTCCTTTAGTAGCGCTATTATGATAATTATTTTCGCGAGATTCTTGAATTCGCGAATTTGTCCTCCTCGCGAAATTCGCGAAAATAAAACCCCGCGAATATTACCAAATCTACATTATCCTGTAGTCATGTATCTGGAATGCTCTCCGATGTCATGGATATGTTGTAGAACATTTGTTAGGTCGTAGCGACACCCACTCAAACACCCTGTTAAGAGCTATTAAGTACTACGATACTTTTGGGCAAAAGCTTTTAAGTACTGTATGGTACTTTCGGACAATAGTGAGACAAATATTACTTGAAAGGGTATGTTATATATATCAACATAATGATACTACCAAATAAAAACAAAAATTTAACCAACCGCCAGATACATCTTTAACAAAAAGAATAACACGGATTTAAAATGACCGCCATCTTGGATTTTATAAACCTGGGACCGTATTCTCGTACAAGTTACGATATATCGTAAGCCTCTGATTGGCCGAGATGGCCATCTCGGCCAATCAGAAGCCTACGATATATCGTAACTTGTACGAGAATACGGAACCTGAGATGATCTTACAACATAAAAAAAACATTGCAATACGTTTGTGGGTAGTCAGGGAGGGGGTGTTACATAAGAAGATGGGATTGTTATTAAAAATAATAAAATAACATGGAATAAAAATGGCCGCCATCTTTGATTTGCCACTTAGATGACTTTAAAACATAAAAATAACCATTTTAATGAATTTGTCGTCATTGACTGAATTGAAAATGAGGTATTGCAAAATAGTATTAGATTTTTATTTCAAAAGTTAGAAATTACACATATTCAAAAAGGGTTGCTGGATGGCCATCTTGATTTTTTTCTTCTCACACATTTTCAGCAGCTTGTTCACGAGATACAACATGTAGTCCCCCTAGGTTGTGCTGCTAAACATCTGTAGATATGAATTACATTGGCCGACCTCTTACAGCAGGCTGTGTCTATTTGCCAGAAATCGCGTTTGGCCCCCTGGGTATGTGGCGGATTAATGTCTGGACGTGATCGCAGACGGTGGCCCAACATTAGGCTAACGTTGATTGTTGTTGAATAGGGGACTGTTAATATTCATTATTAATGTAATCAGTGCGGCACTGTGAAGAGTATACATTAGATTGGATCTCGGGTGAGCCAAATCAAGCTCAATGGAACTGTAGAAATATATTTATTGGTTGCCAAATTCCCCCAAAAAAATCATTTCGGGAGAAAAAAATCATTGCTTCAGCTACATTTTTATTTTGATTGTTTTTTTTAACGCCCTCATTAACTTTTTCAAAAATTGATCCATTTTTGTTTTATTTTGTCGCCCTCATTATATTTTCCAGAAATAGGTCTCATTTCTTTTTCTTAAATATTTTGTTCTACCTCACTCATTAGATTTTTAGTTTTTTTTTCTCATCTAAGACAGTGAAAAAGCATTAGTACACTCCCTTATATCACAAAAAAGCCGTCATTGGATTTTTTGCGGTAATGCTTGCCAATGTGTTTTTTGCGAAGATTATCAACTGAAATCATCTTGACATTTATTTGGCGGCCATTTAGAATCATTGGCGGCCCAAAATTCAGAATGTCCACCAAGCCACATAGACTTAGGGGATAGGGTTACGTAAGCATCATTGATTTTCTAATTAACCAATCAGCACATGAAATATACCATATAACATATAATTGAATTGCCGTTCTAATAATAAATCACCCACTGCAGTAGAGTACAGTCTTCTCTCCACATACACACGAAAGGCTGCAATATTCTTCCAATAAAAATATGCATGACATCTCTAAATATAAATCACGCACATTTTAAGTATACACACATCTGGGTTCAGAGAACAAAGGCCAGATATGGATGATATGTCCAATTACTACAATTTATAATGTTTTTTTTACAATGTTGCCTAGGCTGTTTTGCTGTTCATTTTGATTATTTTATAATAAAAAACATGTTTGATCGTATGTGGAGAGAAGACTATTTACTCTACTGCAACGGGTGATGTATTATTAGAACGGGAAGTTAATTATCTGTTATATGGTATATCACCCCCTACATCTATGTCGCTTGGTGGCCATATTGTATTTTGGGCCGCCAATGGTCCTAAATGGCCGCCAGAAAAATGCCAAGACGATTTTTTCACTTCCTGACACAATAAACTACAAGAAAAAACACGTTGGCAAGAATTACGCAAAGAATCCTACAAATTTACATGAGGGTGTGTAGTGACCGCAGTGCTATCTCTCCCTCTAGTGTCCTGTGACACTATACGCGGGTTGTTTTCATAAGGGACGTCCTGCTTTACCTGCTGTACAAGTGTCATGTAGACACTCTTTATACGCAGGTGTCATGCGTGTTGTTGCTTATAAGGGGCGGTCTTGCTTTATCAATGGCTGTACAAATGTCATAAAAACTCTATTTATAAGAGGGTGTCAAGCGTGCTGATATTTATAAGGGTACAAGTGTCATGCAGACACTCTTCATAAGGAGGTGTCATGTGTGTTGCTTTTATAAGGGGCGATTCTGTTTAATCAGTGTTGATACATGTGTCCAGTGACACTCCTTATAAACGGGTGGCATTCATGATTCTATTCATAAGGGGCGGTCCTGCTTTATTAGTGTTTATACGTGTGTCCTGTAAACACTCTTTATAAGCGGGTGTCATGTGTGCTGTTATTTATAAGTGGTGGTCTTGCTTAATCAGTGTCTGTACTAGTGTTGTGTAGACACTCTTTATGAGCGGGTGTCATGCGTGTTGTAAGATGCGGACCTGCTTGATCAGTGTTTATTAAAATACGGAGTGAATTGCTATTCATGCGGCAGAGTTATAATGGGAGTCATAGTCCAGTGGCTTGTGCAGCAAAATATGGTCCCGTGGGATTGGCGTGTTAGAGTTTGGAACCAAACATTATTAAAATTAGTAATTCATTAGCTTTCAGAAAAACTATGGTTCCATTTTTTCTGACATGTGTAAATATGATTTTTTACCATTTATCGCGGCCACCCCTAAACTGATAGATTAATAATCTTGTTGTAGGTAATGGCTACATGAAATCTGCAAAATAAATACAACAATAAACATTTAAAAAGCAAATGCAATCCAAATCTTACGTATCTGTTAATATAATAAAATTGTATTTTAAAACATAACTCGATTGCAGCGTGTAAATAAAAAAGAAAACCGGTCTGGGACAATATATTGAGGCAATCCTTGACTTGTGTCAGCATTGTCTAAGTTATTTAATGTCACTGTTGCTGTACAGTTGCTGTTACAAATAAACCCAGCAGTGATATCATTTTTAACAATTATGCACAGGTGGGTGACGTGTGCGAACTGGTCCATTGTCTTGAATGATGTGTGTTATATAAAGTCCAGTCAAAATGGGAAAAGACACACCACAAATGGCAAAGTTTTTATTTTTTACTAATTGGTTCGGAATCATTAATGAAAAAACATATTAAAAATCCGCTAAAATTCAATTAGTGGAAGAACACCTAATTTGCATAAATACAAAATGGCGGCCATCCTATTTGTGGACAACAATTTGTATGCATAACCTTTCAACAAGTAAAGCTAGGAGCAAATTCAATACCTGTTTTTGGTGTGTTTTTACCAAGAAAATACATTTCTGATAATGTTATAATGATTCAAGGTCATAATCAAGATCAAAGGCCAATTCCATGGGCAAATTTGTGAGAAAATATAAAAAAAGACCCGCCACAAATTGAAAAAGTGTTCATGTTTTTACCAATCCTTTCAGAATCATCAATAGAAGAAGATAATTATTAAAAAAACAGGTAATGGACAATGTTATGATGTTTCAAGATCATAATCAGGATCAAATGTCAATTTCAAGGTCAAATCTTTGCGACACTATAATTTATTTTCAATGTCGAAGATCAACTTATATCCAAATATATGATTTTTAACAAACAAATGCGAACAGATGCAATACACTAACTTCTTTCTGCTTTGCTTTTGACAGAGTAATCCATTTCTGGTAATATTATTTAAGATGATGAGAAAGATCAATTTTAATGTGGTTAAAGTGATGCTTTATATGAAGATTACATGTTATTTTGCTAAAATGACTTTTATGAGGCCAAGATGACTTTTTATTCGGCCAAAATGACTTTTTACATCGCCAAAATGCCGTTATATACCGCAAAGATGGCGATATACATCACTTTTTATGTGGTTAAGATGCCTTTTTATTTGCGAAGATGACTTTTTGTGTAGTTAAGGTGACTTTTTATGTCACCAAAATGACATTTATGTGGCTAAGATCACTTTTTATGCGGCCAAGATAACTTTTAATTTGACTGGGTTGAATTTTTCTGTGGCCAGAATAATTTGTATGTGACCAATATCACTTTTTATCTGGTAAAATGGCTTTTTGATATTTATGTAGCTAAGATCACGTTTTATGTGATTAATTTTATTTAACTAGGCTGATTTTTTCTGTGGCCAAGGTCATTTATATGTGGCCAATATCAATATCATTCGCTAAGATGTCTTATTATATGGTCAAAAAGACAATTTAAGTGACCAAGATCTCTTTTAATGTGGCCAAGATGATTTTTTATGTTCCTAAGATGACATTTTATGTACCCATGACACTTTTTTATGTCCCAAGGACGATCTCTTTATGTGGCCAGATGACATATTCTGTAACCACGATAACTTTTTTTGTAGTTCAGACTTTTGTATGTGACCAAGATCACTTTTTATGCGGCCATGATGATATTTTATGTTGTTTTTTGGTGGTGAACAAATATATTTTTTATGTGACCAAGATAGAGTTTTAAATGGTTTTGTGTTGCCAAGATGAACGTTTAATGTGGCCAATATATGATTTCATGTGGTCAGATGAGGTTTTATGTGATCAAGATAACTTTTTACGTGGTTTAGATTACTTTTTACGTGGCGAAGATATATTTTTATGTGACCAAGATGACGTTTTATGTGACCAAGACCACTGCTTATGTTGTTTTTTTTTTGTTTTTTTTTACAAATATTTTTATTTACAAACCACATATCAGAACATTCATACTTGCATACAAATTATTCATTATTACAAACAATACAAATACTAACTGGTGATCTTAAACAAACCGTTATCGTACGTGGTTCCCAGCAAACACGAGACCCCGAACCAGTGCTGACCAGTGTTGGCGCATAGTTTCCGACTCTGGGCCACCAACACTAAATGAACCCTGGCCAAGAATCGCGCGCCTGTTGGCATACCCTTAATTACACATAATTATAAAAATAGCCTAATAACAAACATTCAAACAAATATATCTATTTGAAATTTTAGTTCAAAATCAAATTCCACCTAGTCCATTTTCCGTTTTTCTTAGTAATAATATACACTAATTTTTTTACATTCACAATGTACATCTTAAACTCATGAAATAAAGGTATTGTTTCTGAAAATCTGGAAATGTAAATAATTGTTTTGGCCGAGAAAATCAGGAAACTCTTTCATATTCTCTGTTCCATAAAAATATCATTTTTTGTCACTTGTTTCCCATGTAAAATATCTTTTAAAAAATCCTTCCAAAAAAATTGTGTAAAACGACACTCCCAAAATAAATGGCATAAATTTTCAATTTCTTCATTACAAAATGTACATAACCAATCTTCTCGAAACTTCCATGTGTTGAGCCAAAAAATATTTATAAGTATATCATGTAAAAAGCAGTACTGAAACTCAATTAACTTCACCTCCAAACATACTTTATATACCCTAGAGAAGATTAAGCTCCAATTTACATCCCCCGAGTTTTCTGAGTATCTTTCAATGCGAGGTAAATGTACATCTATAATCCGTAGCCCCAAAATCCCATTATAAACAATTTTCTGGCTTATTTTACCCTCACTAATTAAAGATTCATGGTTATTAAATCTCAGACCAGATTCTATAGTTCTCGTCTTTAATTTTTTTTGTAAAAATATACTAGGTTTTTTTAGACATGAAACCAGCCCTGCCCAATTCAAAAAATCCCTGTGTGTTAAACCTTTATGTAGCCATTGTTCAAAGGCTACCTTAGATCCATCTGGCTCGAACAAGTCACATATATACAGAATTCCTATGCCAAAAAACGTTTCCAGAAAATACTGGTATTGTTTATTTTTATCCCAGGGTTATACCATATAAACAATTCTTTCCTACAAGGTTCAGTTTCTATAATTTCATCCCATAACTGAACAGTTTTAGTATAGAAAGATGGGAAAATCAGATTTTTTGTACAAGTACTTAATTCTGGACATTTAATAGCGGCTGATAAATCTATTATTTGTTTTAAAATATTGTCTAACCAGTAGTGCCCATACCTGTTCGCTATCACTGTCAAATATTTGTAAAGAACATTTTAATTTGACTGAGTCTACTATAAATTTAAATGATGGAACTTTAAGTCCGCCCTCTTCTTCATTTTTTATCAAAACCCTACGTTTTAATCTTTTTTTTATCCTTCCACACAAAAGTATATATAACTGATTCCACTTCTTTTATATAGGTTTCTGGTATGTCTACCGCAGATATAGAATATTGGAATAATGAAGTAATAAATGTTTCAATAATGTGTACGCGTCCAATAAGCGACAAATCTTTGTTTCCACATGTTAATAATCTGTTTTGCTTTATCTATTTTATCCCCGAATTTTTTTTTTGCATAATTCCCTGTCATAACCGAAATAAACGCCCAATACTTTGATCGGAAGTGCTGGCCATCTAATATTTAAAGGCTTGGCTGTTCGATTTTGATTTACTCCTAGCCACACTGCCTCTATTTTAGTCATATTTAGTGTCAACCCTGAAATATGTCCAAAATCTATAATAACCTGTAAAAAATGTTTTGCTGATATTTTATCTTGGACAATTCCCAAAGTATCATCCGCGTACTGTAATAATTTAATCATTTGGTTCATAATTTTCAATCCTTTTATATTTTTACTTACTCGAATCATATGTTCTAGTATTTCTACCGCTAAAACAAATAAATAAGGAGAGAGTGTGTCACCTTAGCGTACCCCTCTATCGACTGCGAAATATGTAAGTTGTGCCATTATTTATTACACAACTGGAAATGCTCGTATAAAACAGCAAAACCCATTTACAAAAAATTGGTTCCAAGTTAATTTTTTTAAGAACAGCATATACAAATTTATGCTCCAGTGAAAATCGACAGATATTAAAATTCCCGGAACGTTGAAATCTTTTGTGTAGTCGAAAATATCACTAAGTGCTTTGAGATTCTCTGCGATATTTCTCCCTGTAATATAGCCCACTTGGTTATGGTGAATTAATTCGGGTAAAACAACTTTTAATCTGTTAGCTATAGTTTTTGATATTATTTTATAATCCACATTTAAAAGAGATTTTGGTCGCCAATTAGTGATCTGTCTTTACCTTTATATAAAACCGTTATGACTGCTAGACGTTGAGCCTTACTCAATTCTCCTTTCGTGAACGCTGTTTTAAAACACTGAACCATAGGTTCACCTATCCAACACCAAAATTGTTTATAAAATTCCACAGACAACCCATCGTTCCCAGGTGTTTTATTTGCACTAAAAGTCTTTAACGTGTCATAGCATTCATCGATTGTCAGATCACCGTCACAAAAGTTCTTTTCTTCAATACTTAATTTCGGAGTTTCAATGTTATCTAGATAAGTTATTATATTACTTCTATTTATTGTAGATCTCGATTTCTTATGTGGTTAAGATTAGCTGTTTGTGTGCACAAGATGACGTTTCGTGTGGCCAAGATGACTTTTCTGTAGAAAATTCTTTATGTGACCAAAATCAACTTTTATGTGTTCAAAATGACTTCTTATGTAGCCAATGATGCCATAATGTGACCAAATAGAAACACTGTGGTACCTGTAACATTTGATATGGCGCTAAATGAAAAGGCTCGTCGTGTAGAACTACCTCATCCTCATGGGAAGATATATTCGTGTTCCGCATAGGTGAGTTTCACACAGCTCTATGTGATGTACGCGCGTTACGATTTTCCATTGAATAAATTTACGAAGATGATGCCTAGATGTATTCTGCTATTTATGGAACAAACACTGTCAGGCAAATGTTAGAAGGCAAAAATGTAAAGAGAGCCATAAATGCTCATATGACAACACTTATAGTTCTATTTAACATGTATGCAATGTATTTGTTTATTGACACCCAAGATATATGTTCTTGTACAGATGAATTGAATGGTGATACAAATACCACCGAAGTTGTTCAAAACATCACGAACATAGCATCTCATGAAAGATTAGTAAAAATAGAACAACTGGATGCTCGGCAGAAGTCTTTTTGTTTTAAAGTATTGCGTAACTATACGGAGGCAGTAAGTACACTTGAAAGGCTATGTGAGGTTTTTTCGCGTAGGACACACGTCTTTTGATAAAAACATTTGTGTTCATCCATCCATATTTCAATAATCTATATCAAATCAGTAAAAAAAGATAATAAATCAGTATTTGTCAGCCACAAACTAAACAATATTGAAGATTAAACTTCATATTCACAATTATTTAATTGTGACATTAATGTTGTCATTCATTTATAATCATTCACATGACCATACACATAATTGTAATATCTATATTAATCTTACATTCATCATTCTGAGCATTTTGAGGGGTCACATGATGTATTTTGCTACAATAGTCTAAATTTCAAACACTGTAAACCATTTTCCTACTGTAGGAGCTTAAGTGTCCTTGAAATGACGTTCAACCCCCACAGAAAAATTGAACCAATTTTTTTCAGAAAGAGTGAGCCCCATAGAATTATGTTATCATAGGTGCCAAACTCTAACATTCCAAAACCACGGGATTACGTAAGCCACTGGACTATCAGTGGTTAGCCGCTGCCTTATAAATAATGTGTAACACAGCGAATACTAGTCTTTCATCCAATATCGGCTTCCCACCCAACCAAAACGAGACGTTGTTTCAACGTGGCGTCATTGTTGGCCCACCATCTGCAACGCTGGGAAGCATCAAATCAACGTTGAGTCTATGTCTCGTATTCGCTGGTGTGTCAATATAGAGCCACCTGGTGAGTACAACCCAGTCACTGCATGATCTGGATACAACTGATTGCTTCCAATGTAATCAAATTAACCGAATTAAAGTATGTGGGTCGTCACAATTCGCTAACGCAATTTCAGCTTCGAATCCCTTCTTTGTTATGTATACCGATATTGCTGAATTTCACGTTATTTTTTTTAAATAGCAAATAACGTGGTTCGCGATATTGGGCGAACAACCTATAGTCGTAGCCTACCAGGGGCGTATCCAGGGGGGTGCTCAGGGTGCTCAAGCACCCTTCCTAATTTCCAAAGTGATAATTGTCCATCTCAATAATTAGAACCGGCCTACGGCCGGTATCCTTTTAAGTTTATTTTGCCTGAGTTTGTGTCCTATTTAGGGAGAAGAGGGGTGCTGTGTGTGGGAAACGGTTCACATTTCTGTACACCAGTCCTTATGAGCATGTGCAATATAACGTTTCAGCTCCCTAGCTTTTGTACTTTCGTGTTTAAGAAGTCTTCAGAAAAGATATGTTTGCGATTATATTCGTGGCTAAGAGCTTACAAAGTTTTGGTTGGAATAATGTTGGCCCAGCTTCGCAGACGGTGGCCCAACATTATTTCATAATCGACCCAATGTATCGTATTATCCGGGTAGTGGCCTATCGGAGAAGAAAGTGTCACCCATATGGCAGTCAGAGCAAACACGGGGCACTTAATTCTGTTTCAATGTTGGGCCAGCGTCAAATACGATTGACCGGCATTGAACCAGCAATGGGCTGCGACGCTGGCCGAACATTGAACCGGTATTGGGTGGGTACATTGTGTTACATGAATGATTCCTAGCAAGCACAAAACATTGGTGGCGATGGTGGTGGAAGGAATAGGCTTACACGTTGAAGATATACTTGTCTCCTTGGTTCTTTTAATAATTATATCCTGGACATTTAGGATTCTGGCCCATGAGGGAGACCAATACACTGTCATGTTTACAATATATCAGGTCAATTCTTTGTCTAATGCACTCAAACAGACAAAAGCCGGACCTCGTAGTTCGGGAACTCCTTTTCTAGTTTCCTATAAAATTAATCCACCAGTGTCCGACATGTTGGTGCCAGACCCTCGCACACCTAAATATATGCCCCTTCCCATTTAAGGGCTGGTGTCTGGGATGCATCATTGGCGCCATTAGAGACTCAGAGTAGACAATGAACTATTACGGGGTGGGCCAGTACTCGCCACATAGCCCCATGTGGCGACAGAAGCAAAATCTTTGCAATGCAAATCTTTAAAATTGACCATTCAGAGCACCTAAAAGTAGAAATTGCCCACCCTCAGTGTGACTCACATTTTTCAAACATTCATTAATTTTTTTGGAAAAGAAAAAAAATATGTCAAACTTTGTGTTAGTCTTAGCTAATAATTGAAACGTTAAGTTATGACTTCAAACAGAGTTATGTAAAAATAAATATGCTCAGATTGATAGTAATTATCATAGACTACTCTACCCTATGATAATTATAACACACCACAGGCACAATCCACAGTATCGACTTTAGACGTCGGAATCTGACGTCTCTAGACGTCATATTCTGACGTCTAAAGGCTATGAGGATCGCTTAAAACTGATAAAGACTTAGAGATGGGCGGGTTGCTCTCTCAAGCACTTGACGCTGCATAAAATAAAAAAAATAAGGACCACGATATAAAAATTATTCCCCAATTACCATGATTTTTTCACCTGCTTGCTGGCGAATTTATTTCTCAAGAGATAGCATCTCTGAGACTCGGTCTTGAGAACAAATGGATAAAAAACATGGTCGCTTTTTTAATTTCCAAAATTTAATTGTTGTATTATGTTCGTGCATAGACTTTGCATTTGTTTTAAGGGCCTATTTGTGGTCGTCGTATTTTCTGAGTGCTATAGTACTCTAGTATAGCCACTCACACGAAATAATTCATATACAGCTGGGACTCAACAGTTTCTTTTTTACTAGAGACGAAATCAAGGATAATAATTGGAAATGAACAGTAAAGTTGTTTTAACAATGTGGAAGAACAACTAATACTAACAAGAATATCTGATATAGGCCTATGATGATGAACTAGAATATATAACATTTGCATTAAAAATATTCTGTTATTGGGGAAGGTGGCAAATTAATAAAGATGAAATAAAAATAAATATCTCAGGAATTTTAAGTAGGTGGCAAATTAATAAAGATGAAATAAAAATAAATATCTCAGGAATTTCAAGTGATCATTAGTAAACGTTGTAGGCCTAAGCATTTTAATGGCCCACAACTTTTTTCAATGACATATTATCACGTTTAATAGATGATTGTTGCATAATTATATAATTACATAAATGTATAATCGGCATTCCACAAACAAGGCTGCATAATTATTATCACAATGAGGGTGACCCAACGTTTGCTTAAAATTAATGTTGGTCCACACTGGGTCGACAGCTGTTTATGTTTATCTGACTCATTTATTATCAGGGCCGTAATCAAAGGGGAGAGGGGGGTATTTGGGGGATATTCAGGGGGGGGGGGGGGGGTTACAGACACCCAAAGAAACCCTGAATACGGCCTTCAATATGCCTCGTAGTTCGCTCACGATATTAAATAAGCTAATGTTGATCATGTTTATGGTTTTCCATTGTGTGGTTATGTTTGCTTAAATTGTTGGACTTGTCTAGGCTTGGTTGTAATAAATCTGTCATTAAGTTAATTAAAAAACTGACAATTCAGCCAGTATCTTATATCTTCGTTTCACAGCAAATATACCACGAAAACGCACTATTTCTAATTTGATGTTTATTATTTTCAACTTTTGTGAAGGGCAGGATCCCCCTCCCCATAGGCCCTTGCTGTTGAATGGTTTCTTGGAAATCTGAGCATCCCCCTTAATTTATTTCTGGATACGCCACTGCCTACTACACCCGTATATACGGTTTAAAGCATGTTCAAAATAAAAGTCACAAAAATGACAAAATTATTTGTAATAAAAGCTCAATAAATGACTCATTTTGCAATATGTCTTTTTGCACATATAGAAATATATTTTTCATCATTTAATATTTTGAAAGGTTATTTTTTTTAAAATAACATATTAAAACTATATATATATATATATTTATATATATATTCAAAATAAATATGTGTGCTTTGAACTTTTGTTCAATTTCCTCTAATTGTCAACAGATTTTCACACAAGCATAAAACAAATGGTAAGTCGCAATTGTTCTTTGCGTTATAGCTTGGTTTAATCTAGTGATCGTCAGGTGTCGCTGTACCTACCTTGTTTTGTGTAGTGATCGCTAGGAGTCGCTGTACGTCAGGCCGCTGTATGTAGCCCTGGCAGTGTACGTCGTCCTGGCTGTGGTACGCGGGGATGATGTCTCGGTACCGGGTACGCCTCTTCTCAGTCACCACAGCGTCATTTACAAACGCCCTCTCCCGCTGCCGGATCCGATCAACAGAGGGCGTCTGCATGCACAAACGCCGGAAGCTCAACTTGTTTACTTCCTGAAAATATAAATGGCAGGGGGACATGTTTTATTGACTAAAAGATCAAAATCACGAAGTTCTTGATATCGTCCCATTCGGAATTAAAAGGTTCTAAGCTGCCCCTTTGTAAAGTGGCACACAGACTGTTTTCATATATCAATTCCTTCTTCCAAACTTATGTTGCCTTCTTTGTGTGATTTGTTTAGTATTAAACAGTATATATAATATAATAAGGATCTCTAGAGATCTCTAACAATCTCAATGTTATCTTTGTGACGTTGTTTTTATTTTTAACACAAGAATTTCTCAAAACTGATAAATAGCATGTACCTGGCGCTTACGCCTTACGCCTTGCAGCGTGGAGATCGACTTTAGACGTCAGAATCTGACGTCTGTAGACGTCAGATCCCGACGTCTCAAGTCGATCTCCGCACTGAAAGAGTATATCTATTTATCATGGCAGTATACCCATAACATAGGTATTCGTGATGATTTCAAATTGACAAAAATAACTTTCGTCTGCATGATTTAAACACAAATATTTCATCGCTTTAAAGCCATAGTCAACTGATGATTATTTGCCGGACTCTTGGGTCCCACAATTCAAAGTGACCCATGGGAATTCAACAATAAAGTCACAGCCCTGACCAACACTTGCAGTCATGAAATAAGATCATATCGAGCGCCGCATTAATAGCAGGATCTTATATCACAGTGAGATTATATACTTGAGCGACATCTATGGGTAATAATTCAAACAACAATCTGCGACGCTAGCCCAGCATTAAACCAACATTGGCTCAATGTCTGGTGCTTTCAAGTCAACCACTCACCTGGTAAGACCTGGCTGTATACAGAGGGGAATCCCCCTCTTTACGGGGCGTGCTCCCCAGCTGGCGCTGTCGTCTGGGTGACCTTGGATACGTCTTACTTTGACCTTGACCTTGAGGCTGGTGATGATTGCTGTTGCTCATATCAATTGTTCCCAGGAAACTGCAGATGAGCTGCAAATGAGATGATTATGTTTTTATTATCACACTTATGCAGTGGTTTTCACCATGAGACGTATATCAGTATCAGCCCATATCACACTTATGCAGTGGTTTTCACCATGAGACGTATATCAGTATCAGCCCATATCACACTCTGTGCAGTGGTTTTCACCATGAGACGTATATCAGTATCAGCCCATATCACACTCTGTGCAGTGGTTTTCACCATGAGACGTATATCAGTATCAGCCCATATCACACTCTGTGCAGTGGTTTTCACCATGAGACGTATATCAGTATCAGCCCATATCACACTCTGTGCAGTGGTTTTCATCATGAGACGTATATCAGTATCAGCCCATATCACACTCTAGATATACTTTAACCCTTTAACCGCCGGTGCCGAATATATTGGGTTTTCCACTTAATTATTACTACATTCAATACCTCCTTTTGAGCATGTTAAAGCCATAATGTGACATCAATCAGCACGATTTGAAAAGAGTTGACCTCCATTTTGTCAAATCTGAAAAATGTTTACTCACTTGAAGTTGTGGATCGCGTCAGCGAGGCACAACGTCAAGTGGGTGAAAATTCCAATTGAAAAAATTGGCGGTTAAAGGGTGAAGCTACAATGTATGTATAGTCATGGGTGACTAATAATCGTGTGAGAAAATACAAACAAGGATCATACCAACTACTCTCAGAAAAAAAGTAAAAATGAGCTGTATTAAGGTAAGTATGTTATCATTATTGCATTCTGGGCATTAGGGCAATGTTTTCAATCATCATGATACGTGGACAATATCGGTATCAGCTTATATCGCTTTTTACCTAAAGTATTTTAATTAAAGCATTACCATACCAAGAAGTTTTATTACAGAAACGTAAGGATCGATCCGCCGGTGCCGCATATCTTTGGGTTTTCATTTTTTATTAGCACATTAAGTACCACCTTTTAAACATGTTAAAGATAAAATGTGACATCAATTAGCAATATTTGAAAAAATAGTTGACCTCCATTTTGTCAAAACTGAATAATTTTTACTCACTTGAAGTTGTGGATCGCGTCAGGTGAAAATTCATATTGAATAATTTGGCGGTTAAAGGGTCGATGAAAATAAAAGAAATTTAAGAAAAGATCAAATTTAGGATGGTTAGTGAAATGTGCCTCATTGGCGTTCAATACGACAAATCCCAATCATTTTAACTTCACGTGCAAAAAGCCCAGTTTAGCCTATATGTGCACAAAGGTGGCCTAAAACCCCATATTTTACTTCACGTGATATAGTGAGTCACCTCTGAAAGTCGAGTGAGTGTAATTTACGATAAGTTTAAATGTGACTGAGATGTAAACTGATTTGATGTCTTGTACACTTCTGTTTTACTACTTTTTATGTGTTAAAATAAACCCGTGACGACAGTCTATTGTTAACGCGGTAGATTCGGATCTATAAATCTACTGTTATTTTGTATACTGGTGGAGGGCACAATACGATTTTAACCATGACACCCAATAGCTAAGCTTCCATATTTTAACATTATGACAATGATTTTTTTCGATATCAAATATTAGAGCACATGTATTTATTATGCGTATTTTAAGTGGAAGAAAGAACTCAATTACAATATATTCGTAAATCTGAATATACTCGGCGCTGCGCGCCTCGTATATTCTGATCTACGAATCCATCGAATTTCGTTCTTGTCCTTGACGGATAGCTGTACTTTACCTATAACTCCTGTCCTGCTTGCTGTCACCGGTTTGTTTGCGTTCTGTGCTTAACTATCAGAGTCTAGTTTACTTCACCAGCTACATATACACTTCATAATTACCCCTCACTGAGTTAGCGGAGCCCATTTAACATGCTCATCAAACAGACACAAACAGCAACAGCTCACTTTTCAAGTAAGGGAATACTACCGTTTGAATTCGCATTGTAGTAGGTCTAATGTGTATCATAATGATGAGAATTACAACTTTAGAAATACCACCACGCCGTAACAAAACACAATGGACAAGTTTTTATATATCAATGTCGACCCTTCAGTACGAAAAAATATTATGTGAATATCATGTGACTGAAATAAAATGCTATCTGGTAAATACGCCACATTAAACAAATGTTGGTTTAATGTTGGCCCAACGTCTGCGACGCTGGACCAACATTGAACCAACATTTGTTCAACGTATCTTCTTTACCGGGATATGTGAATATCGTGTGACCTGCTTGATCCAATCAGTGATTCAGAGGTAATGTATCCGGTATGAGACACCTCGTTATAATCATTCAGTGAGGTAATGTATCTGGCATGGGACACCCTCGTTATAATCAGTCGGTTTATTACGTTAAACGCACACTATGGTACTGAGTTGTCAGTCATACTGTGATCTCTATGTGGGCTAGGGTTATATATGACATGAAATATACAAAAAAATATATATATGACATAAAGTTAAACTATCATAATTTAAGGTCCCCTCAACTAATTAACGGGCTATCCAAGTACAGACGTCTCCAGACGTCAGATTCCAACCAATAAAGTCGGTCCCGGCGCTTAAAGTGGTAAAACTACATAGGGTCAACGTTTCGTGTTTTGAATGGGTGGTTACCGAGTCTCAAAAGCCTGGAATAGTATTATTATTTCAAAGTGCGTCGGACCGTCACTAATTGGCATATGCCAGCTCACTATTATAATATAGTAGACTCCCGCCAATGCGGTCAAGTACGGGCCAGAATTATTTGACCGTACTAGCGGTCAGAGCGCATTAGTGATCGAGCATCAAATGCACATGATATCCAGAAATGTACAGTCATTTCGTTATAAAAGTCATTATATGATCCAGTTAATCAAATAAACAATAACACTAACAATTATTTTCTATTTTGTTTTTCTAAATTGTTAGGATTGTGGATTCTTTTCTTAGTTGTAATTACAGATTACAGGTCTATGTACTATAAATGATAAGAATTATAGACTACTAAAACTTGTTTTAGAATGAATGTCACAATTATTCTGGCTATTTCTAAAAATCCGGCTGATTAAGGTTTGCCTGTAAGCAGATGTTACTCTATAAGATGACAGTCTTGATCTAATATTAATCAATCAATTCAGAATGGCGTTCATGCCATGATCTGATGAAAAGTATTTGAGGGTAGAAACAATTATCATAGTGAATTGAAGATTTTTTCTACTGAGATACTAAAGTTGCAGTTAACTTTCAACAGCGTTGGGTGTTTTTCGCTGATTTCTCAGTCAAACACTCTTTGCAAGTATTCCGGCGCCTAAACTGACAATTTCGTGAAATTTGAATGAGTATTTAGACCATTTGACATGTAGTAGAAATTTGAGAATAAAGCTGAATGAAATCTATGAGTTTATAGAGGAGCGTCATAATTCAAAATGACTGGTCTAACTTTTAAACTACAAAATATTTTTTGGATGCAATTTGCAGGGCAGTTGCCGTAAGACTAGATTTAAAGTGATTTTTACTTTTATTGCTTATCTTTAACTGGATCACGAACACACACGTTTTTCTTATCACTAAGATATCTTGCTTTTTTGAAGTTTTACCGACGCCAGCACTGACAGGCTTGACCTTCTCCCCTATCGTTAGCTCTGTTTGCTTACGAGACAATATGATCACACGGTAGATACACAGTATAAAAATAATGTATATGTATACATTCTATTTTATATTTGTGTGATCATTGTATCACATTCTCCACCCAGTGGATGTTTAAACAATGCTGGGTTAATGTTGGGCCAGTGTCGCAGACGGTGATCCAACATTCACCCAGAATTGTTTCAACGTGTGATGCTTGATGTCCGCTACTGGAGCTGTTACTTTTATGCTTTATACATTTGGGCAGTTATTGAGTGATTCACAAAGGGGTCTCGTCAAGTTAAAAAAATGTGAAAAACTCTGATTGACCAGACACCACCCACCCACCCATCTATCCATTTTTGTTTTAAAACACACAAAAACACACACCAAAAACACACAAAAAATTCATGTTCGGGCTTGAGCTCTTTCGGATTTATGGATTTTCTAAAACTTCACAAAACCCCTAATCAGCTAATCATGACACTAAGAACGGTAGATAGGGAGTTCAAAGACGTGTTTGAACAAGCCGCAATGACAAGACAATGTATTCCACGTCAATTATTTTTTTTTAAACTTAACATGCATTGAGAATTAGTTTAAATCCGACTGAAGTCTTTTGTAAAAACATCTTTCTTACAAAGTAGAATGTTGTGTTGTATAATCATATGATACGCGCATGTTACGTGTAGGCCTACTGCAGAAGGTCTTAACCCGCTCAGTGCGGGGACCGTCTTTATACGTCAGAATCAGACGTCTGTAGACGTCAGATTCTGACGTATATAGACGATCCCCGCAGAGAAATAACTAAAATATATTCTAATGATCGTGGACCCATAATAACATAGCTTTTCAAATGAAGCGGAAAGAGCTAACTACGATATTTATGATGATTTCAAATTGAAAAAAACACCGTTTGGTCTCCATGGTTTATATAAAAATATACAAAAAATGTTTCTGCGTTTTAAGGGTTAATTTGGTAGATTTCTGATATATATATTCAGCAGTCTCACCTACCTGCCTCTCTGGTCGCAGTCACGATATGTTATGGTGATATCGGCTCATGCCGTAGTCAAGGTGACACATTCACTCAGTAGCTGCTCCAGTCCTCACGGTAGATTGTCTATAATGGAGCCTAGCTTTTCGTTGATCACTCAGTCAATTCTCAGCGATTTTTATGAAATTTTGTGAACACCACTCTATAGTCATTTGGCATCTATCTTGAAAATTTCGCAAAAATTTAGCGTGTAGTTGAAAAGTAATTTGGCATGAAGTAAATTGCTGAAAGCTTGATGTTTTTGTGCCAGTTGAAAGTATGACTCTCTGTGGCTAGATGTTTTTGCGCCATTTAAATGTGTGGTTGAAGGTATTCCAGCAAGCAAGAGCCATTCACCTAATGCTGTCTCAATGTTGGACCAGCGTCGAAGACGGTGGGCCAACATTGAAACAGCATTGGGTTAATGCCTCATTTTGCTGGGTTGTCTCGCTGTAGCTCGACACAGCTGGATTGTTTTGCGCTTCGACCACCGCCTCTTGTTTTTTAGCTAAGTGTTACCAGTGTTATCATGTGTTAAACAAGTCGTTCAATTAATCCATGCTCTCAAACTAATCCTAAGCATACACTTATATATCTGTACTAGATTTGACCCGTGATCCGCACGTGCATAGAAAGATAGGTTGGCTTCACTGGCATAATTAAAAGGAAGGCTTAAGCATTGCAGCCTGTACGCTGCAGGTAAACCGATAAGTAACGCGAATAAACTTGCTGCCTATATAATTTAAAATGACATTGTATGGATATGTGTGACATCGGCTTAGAAAAATTTATGTCGGAGGAAAAAAAGTTAATTCGTTTTAGAATGAGCCCTTTTCCCTGCACAGAACTTAACAACTGGGAAAAACGTTGAGTTAATCACAATCACACATGTTTTTGATCGCGGGAAATTAAAAAACGAATCAGTTGGTTATAAATAAGTTATAATATTCTTGCCTGGAAATGCAAGACAGTACAGGTGCAGTGCCACAGCTGTCAACGGCGATTACCCAATACTGGGATAAAGAAAATAAGAAATACGGGAGTTTCGTCTCTATATCTAGCCTATCTGGTGAATGCGCAGCCTACACGCTGCGCCTAGCCAGCATGATGCACTACCCAGTGCTGAATAGATTTTGGCCAGCGCCAATAATTTAACCCTTTCGCCACTAACCACGAATATAATCTTTTCAATCCGTTTTTGTGTCGAATAAAATCACAGTTTTTTTGTTTTTGTCAGCCCAAAATGTTTGTCTCAAATTACAGAGACATGATATAAATAACAAGTACTAAGTGAAATTTGAAAGCAAGAAGTTGACATTTATTTTGACATGTATTCTCAGATTTTCTAGAAACATTTAAAGGGTGAGTGAGTGAGTGAGTGAGTGAGTGAGTGAGTGAGTGAGTGAGTGAGTGAGTGAGTGAGTGAGTGAGTGAGTGAGTGAGTGAGTGAGTGAGTGAGTGAGTGAGTGAGTGAGTGAGTGAGTGAGTGAGTGAGTGAGTGAGTGAGTGAGTGAGTGAGTGAGTGAGTGAGTGAGTGAGTGAGTGAGTGAGTGAGTGAGTGAGTGAGTGAGTGAGTGAGTGAGTGAGTGAGTGAGTGAGTGAGTGAGTGAGTGAGTGAGTGAGTGAGTGAGTGAGTGAGTGAGTGAGTGAGTGAGTGAGTGAGTGAGTGAGTGAGTGAGTGAGTGAGTGAGTGAGTGAGTGAGTGAGTGAGTGAGTGAGTGAGTGAGTGAGTGAGTGAGTGAGTGAGTGAGTGAGTGAGTGAGTGAGTGAGTGAGTGAGTGAGTGAGTGAGTGAGTGAGTGAGTGAGTGAGTGAGTGAGTGAGTGAGTGAGTGAGTGAGTGAGTGAGTGAGTGAGTGAGTGAGTGAGTGAGTGAGTGAGTGAGTGAGTGAGTGAGTGAGTGAGTGAGTGAGTGAGTGAGTGAGTGAGTGAGTGAGTGAGTGAGTGAGTGAGTGAGTGAGTGAGTGAGTGAGTGAGTGAGTGAGTGAGTGAGTGAGTGAGTGAGTGAGTGAGTGAGTGAGTGAGTGAGTGAGTGAGTGAGTGAGTGAGTGAGTGAGTGAGTGAGTGAGTGAGTGAGTGAGTGAGTGAGTGAGTGAGTGAGTGAGTGAGGTTATGTGTACCTTAAGTGTCAAAAAGCAACCAACAGTAACACACAGGTCACAATAAAAGAAACATTTCGTAATGATTCACCATTAATCGCATAAACAAACTTGATAGGATTACGATTCTTAGCGAATGAAACAACAATGCATATCGATGAATTAAAATTAAGCTTCTAATAATTAAACCACTGATAAAGTGCATCTAAGTCCTTCTGTAGAGCTGCGCAGTCGTTAATGATGGTGATTCATCTGCAAGCATGGCTAATATAGAGTTGTGTGCGCTATCAAGCATATCATTAATAAAAAGGAAAAATACCAGGGGACACAAAATGAATCCCTGTGGCATACCAATGTCACGGGGGCCCATTCAGATGTACATCCATATAATACAACACGTTGGTTTCGATTGATTAAATACCCACTTAACCAATTAAATAATTCCTACTAAAAGTTATCCTTCTCACCTTATGTAACATTATGTTATGCTTAACAGAATCGATTGACTTCGAAAAACCTAAAAATATCATATCCTTCTGTTTATTATAACATATAACATATTGAATGAATTATATTCAGAACATCTTATGTGGTTTATAAATGTGACAAGGGTTCATACGTGCTTAAACCCTTACAGCGCTGAGATATATCTATGCAAACTATGAGAGACCAAAGGGTTAATTTCAATTTGAAATCATCATGAATGTCTTAGTCAGCTATTTCTGCTTCATTTGAATACCTACATATAGATATTTTAGTTTATTCTTTCAGCGCAGGGATCGACTTCATGCGTCAGAATCTGACGTCAAAATCGATCCCTGATCGACTTTAGACGTCAGATTCTGACGTCAAAAATCGATCCCTGATCGACTTTAGACGTCAGATTCTGACGTCAAAAGTCGATCCCTGCGATGAAAGGCTTAAACCAAGTTTTCTATGACTCACTTGAGACACCTTAGGTTTTAAAGGTCTGGATATGAATTTGACGATAATGCTTGATGACACTCAACATAAGAGGTTTATTAGCCTCAGCTAGCAGGCTCTAGAGCACGTACTTCATGTAGGCCACTCTCACAGCGAGATACTAACGTGAAAATACATATAACAGTAATATGATATAACTGATTACTAGAAAATAGAATAGCGTAAGCAGTTACCAGTGTTTGTCTTTACTGAAAAGCCAAACAGCAGTAACTGCTGACTTGAAAAGTAAGCAGTTACTGCTGTTTGTCTTTGTTATACAAACAAAAACTAACAGCAGTAACTTTTCGATTGAAGAGTGAAGAGAAAACTGTTTTGCCATTGCATTTAAGTACACATCTCTCTGTAGATGACACTTTTTCCCATGTCGAGTGATTTGTTTCACAGAAGTAAAAATATATCTGCCCACTATGACACTGTCAAGTCACGAGAGTTACAGCGGGTCAGCTTGTGTCGGCTACAACAACAAAAATAATTATAATTATGAGATCTGCTGTGAAAACACCAAAATCCAAGCGTATTAATTATTATCAAGCCAAGAAAACGGAGGACTTAATATTATGTGTTATGTGGTGTATCATGTATGTCATGTTATGGACGTCACAGGTAAAATTCCGATTTTTCCTGTAGATTCCCTTAAAGCCGTACAACACCGACATATTTCTGTATAAACCATGGAAACCAAAGGGATTTTTATTTGATTTTTTTTTTATTTGACTTTGCAATCATCATAAATGTCCTAGTTAGCTCATTCTGATTCATTTGAATACCTATGATATGGGTCTACGACCATTATAAACATTTTAATTTTTTCAGGACCGTCTATATCTGTCAAAATCTGACGTCTGCATATTATATACGTCTGATTCTGACGTATAACGAAGGTCCCCGCGCTGAAAGGACTGAGCGCTAAAGTGTATGTTCTAATCTACAAATCTGCCCTTGAAGCTAAAAATATATTAGCAAAAATTATTGCAGCTTCATCTGCGTGAACAATCCTATTTGCTAACTCGGGAAAGACAAACGTTAATGTTATGTATAACTCACACATAAGATAGGTGTTGTTATCACGACCCTGGCAAGTTGTCACGTACGATATGCAGGGTACGCTCTCAACATTCAAACTAACCCTTTTCCTGCTATAATTTACTTAAATTTTTAGCCATTTAAAGTTGTGTTTCGCTATCGCGACCCACAACTTTAAATGATTGAAAATGACTGTTTTTTTTGTTAATTTGAGACCAAACATTAACAATTCATCATGTTTAAACACACATTTAATTCTCAATATCAGTATTTGATCAACCAATAAAACACGTAAATTACCAAAATAATCGTGATTATCAGGATAAGAGTTAATAGCAGACCCAAACCTGTTAAACGCTCTGCCTGTGTGTATAAACAAAAGGCCAAACTACTTTAGACTTAGACGAACCTGCCACAGAACACCAATTTTAGCCGTAATATTTACCCTCTCAAAGTTGTGGGTTGCGATGGCAGGATTAAAATTCCAATTAACTAACTTTGGGTCTTAAAGGGTTTTGCACATGTTGGCAACATCGTTGCTTAAATTCTTTAAACAAAAAAGTGCTGGCCCAATGCTAGTCCACCGTCCATGAGGGTGGATTAGCATTGGGCCAGCATTGGCTCAACGTCTTATGTTTGCTGGGTTGAAACCAGTAAATGAGAAGGGCGGGGGCCGTGGTGCAGTAGTTAAAGAATGATTCAACTGCAAAATGCGCATGCCTGGGACGGCCAAGTGTAGGGCAACAGTAGCCTATTGAGTACAGATTGACAAAAAGCCATTGATCCAATGCTGTATTAATGTTAGGCGACGCTGGCCCAACATTGAACCAACATTGGATAAATGTACAATGTTTGAGAGAAAGTCCTCCTGCCCATCAAACACAAGACATTTGTACGGCATTTATACAACGTCGGCCCAACGTCTTCGACGCTGGCCAACATTGCATAAAGTCATACAAATGTTTTGTGTTCACTGTCAGGCAGTTCCCACATACCCCAGTATTACAGTCAGTTTGTTTGCAAGCCAGCGACCAAGTAGGGGTAAGGGCAAAGTGCTTTCCACATACCCCAGTATTACAGTCAGTTTGTTTGCAAGCCAGCGACCAAGTAGGGGTAAGGGCAAAGTGCTTTGAATTTTTAACTCATAAATGTCGCTCAAGTATAATATGAACTTGCTGTGATTTGAGAACTTGCTCTTAATGAGGCTTTGGGTAGCGCATATTTAGTATTATTATGGAATAGGGCCTTTGCCTACTCACAGGCACTATTGCATTCTGGGGGACCCTTGTCCTGCGAATTTTGACAGTTTACCATACCTTTAAAGCTGCCTCGAGTTAAAGCTGCAGTAGATCGCAGGTTCGTTCCCCCCCTCTGTCATTCAGGTTTCAAAGAGACAAAATGTTTCTTTCTCCGTTCACTCGTTGTTCCGAATTGTTTACATTATTATAATAGAGATATCTTATAGAGACACCTGGTGATTATTCATTCGTGTCAACCCGGAAATTGTACTGTTGAAGAAGAAGGACATTAAATTATATCTGTGACAGAAGTCGTCCATTTTATTTGTTTGTTTGTTTTTTCACACATCAGTTGATGTAGTGTATGTTCTGGACAGTTGTTTCCTGAACATAATGGTGCCCAGACCCTATGGTATATGTTTATAGCTCTGTGTATGCTAAAGAACATTATTTGTGAGTTAAATCTGTTGTTTAATAGACTACCTCCGTTTCTGACACTGGTGACAGTGGTGCACTCAGGCGCCATTTGCATTTACATGTACGTTGAGTGTCAACAAGGTTGGTGTCAACAAGTAAAATGTCAGAAACAGTTAGGTCTCGGGCAGCTGCCCGGGGATGGGTGACCAGATTAAGTCAAAAATTGGAGAATTTATGCAGTAGATATGATCAAAAGACTTTCAATGTCATTGAGATAAATGATGCTATAGAAGAATTTGACAAAAAATTACATAATTTAGACGAAGCACAGTCAAGAGTTGAACTAGAGATAGATATGAGTGAGTTAGAGAATGACATTGGTGACGCTGCTGATTTTCGGGAGAGGGTGCGTCAATCGCGCATTAAGGCAGCCACTCTAATCAGTGCACACACTACTGCTCAACCCAAAGAAGCTGACACAAGGTCAATTACAGGATCGATAAGCGCTGCCGAGGCGAAACTTCCCAAATTAATTTTGCCGACTTTTACTGGGGACGTTCTCCAGTGGACTGCCTTCTGGGAACAATTTAAAGCAGTCGTAGATGACAGTGATCTACCTGCTATCACTAAGTTCACATACTTGCGCTCTTTATTAAAGGGGGAGGCGAGTGCTGCGGTACAAGGACTCTCATTAACAGCCGACAACTATAAGACTGCTTGTGACATTTTACAAAAAAGGTTTGGCAGATCCGAAAGAATTATTTTTTCTCATATACAGGAACTGCTGCAAATTAAAATTGAAAGCTCGCCATCTGTTCTTGTTTTGTGGGAATTATATGATAATTTACAAGCACATGTGCGCAGTTTAGAAGTTCTAAAAATATCTGGTAAACAATATGGCGCAGTGTTGACGCCATTGATTTTGTCTCGCTTACCCCCAGATTTACGGATGGAGTGGGCCAGAGGTGGTGAAGGACATGAAAGTGATTTAGAATTTCTATTGGACTTTTTACAAACTGAAATAACGAGGAGAGAACGCTCTCAAACCTTTTCAAAGGAAGACAATGCTGTTAATACTGATGATGCTACTGATAAACTATTTAGTGCTGCTTCTCTACATTCTTCAGGAGTGAAATTACGTCGTCATTGTGAACTGTGTGAACGTGAAGGTCACAGTATAGACAGGTGTTTTAGCATTACTAAAGCTCCGATTGGTGATCGAAGATCTATACTACGTCGTGTTGGTGCATGTTTCAGGTGTTTAACTACAGCAAAAGTGCATACTTACCGTAATTGTACATTTAAATGTTCAAAATGTGGTGGAAAACACCATTCATTGCTGTGCCAACCTATGTCACAAAATGTTAGGAATGTTAAAACTAATCAACCTGTACAACAGTCTGTTAAAAGTAACATTGATCCCCCTACTCAACAAAGCCCCTCTGAACAACGTGATTTAAAAATGTCAAGTGAATCGAATCTTTCCGCACATGTTAATGCTGTGACTGATACATCTTCACATGTTTTATTTCAGGTTGCTCAAGTATCTGCTTTTGGTAAGTGTGGGAGCACAAAGGCTGTCATTCTTTTTGATACAGGATCTGATAAAACATATGTTTCCCAGCATTTAGTTGACAAAATTGGCCCTGAATGGGTAAGCTCTCAAAACTTGACTTATGGGTCATTTGGTACTACTCACATAAGTCGTGCGGAGCACAGGGATTTTATAGCATAAATTTACAGGGTTCTCAAGGAAATGCTACATTATTAGCTACAGCCATTCCTAATATATGCACCCCTATGACACGTCACTTAGTACCTTCTAATATTTTAAAATCATTTGGGAATGATATTGAATTCGTTGATGCTCCCGTGGGAAAGGATGTAAGAGTGGATATACTCATAGGACTAGATACGTACTGGAAATTAATGAGTTCTGATATAATTTCTAAACCCGGTGGTTTGGTGGCACAGAAGTGTATATTTGGCTGGGTTCTGTCAGGCCCTCTGCCCTCGCCACCACGGTCTATGAGTGCTACAGCTATGTCAATTCAGTTACTATGCTCAAATTGTACAGATTTGGGAAATTTTTGGGACTTAGAATCTGTAGGTATTAAACCACATGAAACTTTAGATGTACATGATCCTGTGTTAGCTGAATTTAAAAACAGCATACAATTTTCAAATGGTAGATATGTAGTTGCACTGCCGTGGAAGCCTGTCAATGTCCGACCGACTCTTCTCAGTAATGAGAAGATGGCCCGAGCACGCTTAAAACATTTGACACTACGACTTGATAAAAATCCTGATTTGAAATTTAGGTATCACAAAGTTTTTTGTAACATGATAGAGGAAGGTATAATTGAGGAAATTCCTCAATATGAGCATTATGATGACACAAACATTTTTTACATGCCCCATCGCCCAGTGGTAAAGGAAGCCCGGAAAACTACAAAAATACGTCCTGTGTTTGACGCCTCAGCTAAAGGGTTTAATGGAATCTCCTTAAATGATTGTGTGGAGGCAGGTCCAAGTATGATCCCTGACCTCCCTGGCATTTTGCTTCGTTTCCGAAGATGGAAAATTGCTTTAACAGCTGACATTTGTAAAGCTTTTCTCCAAATACAGGTCAAGCGTGAAGATCAAGATGTTCACAGGTTCCTATGGGACGATCAAAATATTATCCGGAAGATGAGGTTTGTAAGAGTGCCCTTTGGCAACAAATGTAGTCCATTTTTACTCAATGCTACTATTCGGTACCACTTGTCACAATTTTCACCTTCTTGTGTAATAGAACAGTTGTTTGAAAATATGTATGTGGATGATTGGTTGTCCGGGTGTGATGATGATGTGGAAGCTTGTAGTATGCTTCGTGAGGCGGAGGCTATTATGTCACGTGCGGGAATGTCTTTGAACAAATGGGGCTCTAATAGTACTCAGGTGGCAGATTTACTGCAGAGGGAATTTTCAGATAAATCCATCATGGATGAGTCCGGCTCATTCAAGGTTCTGGGTATGCTATGGTCAGCATCTGAAGATAGTTTTTCCTTTGATGGTGCCGTAGTCCCTGACGATCTGTGTGTAACCAAACGTGTGGTTCTCAGCCTCATATCCCGTCTATTTGATCCCCTAGGACTCCTTTCACCTTTCCTTATGGTAGCTAAATGTATTTTTCAAGAACTGTGGAGACTTGGGCTTGCTTGGGATGAGATAGTGCCTGAATGTATACAAGAATTTTTTTTGAATTGGGTAAAAGGATTGAAACTTTTAAGGTCGTGGATCATTCCTCGCAGCTATACTGGGTTCCCTCGGCGTGATAATGTAGTATGCCGACTTCAAGCCTTTGGTGACGCATCTCAGTCTGCATACGGCGCTTGCGTATATCTGAATGTAAAACTTGCTAGTGGCGTGTGGAAGTCATCTCTGGTTATTGCCAGGGCGAAGGTTGCCCCTTTAAAGAGATTGAGCTTGCCACGCCTAGAGTTACTAGGTGCTCTGCTGTGTGCTAGATTAATAGTTTATGTGAAGCGGGAAATGAAGTTGAATGATAATGATGTTGATTGCAATTGCTGGACAGATTCCACTGTGACCTTGGCTTGGATCCAGAGTCCCCCACATAAGTGGAAACCATTCGTTGCTAACAGAGTTGCTGAAATCCAGTCATTGGTGAGCCCGTCACAGTGGCGACATCTGCCTGGTAAAGATAATCCTGCCGATTTGGTGACCCGTGGTATCTCCGCAGAGGAGCTGTTACAGTCAGAGCTGTGGCTTAAGGGTCCAAATTTTTTATGTGTTGATAAAGTTGTTGAAGTTTGTGGGGATAAATCTGCTGAAAATGTACTATATATCAATGCTGAACAAACTCTTAAATCTACAGTCTCAAATCATACATTGGTCAGTGGGGCTAGTGATGTCTCAGAACCACTTTTTGATCTGGACAGATGGAGTAGTGTAACACGTGCAATGCGAGTATTTGGCTGGCTCCAGAGATTTATACATAATGTCAGATCAGTTAAGGATGTTAGATGTCATGGTGACTTATCCTTCACCGAACTGACTGACGCCAAGCTTAAATTATTGAAATTTGTTCAGAATGAAGAATACGCACATGAGTTAATAACAATTCAAAATGAAAAGTTTGTACCAAGAACGTCTTCTCTCCTGAAGCTGTCTCCATTTGTAGGAGATGATGGTCTTCTGCGTGTACAAGGTAGAATTCAATTTGCAGGATTACCTTATGATTCACAGCATCCCATTATTATACCTAAGGGCCGTTTAGCTTTGTTACTGGCTCGTCATACTCACCTCAGGTTGAAACATGCAGGTGTGAATCTCATGTTAGTCGAACTCAGAAATCAGTACTGGATAGTGGGAGCAAGACGTTTATGTAAAAGTGTAAAGCGAGAATGTATGCCTTGTCAACGTCTTGATGCCCCACCTGGTGCTCAGATTATGCCTCCGTTACCAGAATTAAGAGTTAAACAAGCTCCACCCTTTTCTGTAACTGGATTGGATCACGGAGGTCCACTTTACACCTGTGATAATATTGGAAAGAAATTTTACATCCTTCTATTCACATGCGCTGTAACTAGAGCCTTGCACTTAGAATTAGTTGATGCATTGTCTTGTGAGACTACTGTGTTTGCTATACGTAGATTTATAGCACGTAGAGGAATGCCATCTATATTGATGTCTGATAACGCTAAAGGCTTCTTAGCTGCTCGGAGCACGTTGATAAAACACTTAGGATCAGATGGGCCTCAATGGAAGTTCATAGCTCCCCGTGCCCCATGGTGGGGAGGATGGTGGGAAATCTTGATAAAATCTGTAAAATCAGCCTTAAAGAGAACACTAGGTAAACGATCTCTCACTCGAGTGGAACTAGAAACCACATTACTCGAAGTGGAATCGTGTGTGAACTCTAGACCTTTAACATTTGTTGGGGATGAATTAGATTCTGGTAGTCCTTTAACCCCTTCACTTTTCCTTCTGGGAAGACCCTCCAGCCTGAAAAGTCCTATAAATGTAAAAGACATTGTTGTTGAACCTTCTGATCTTAATGAGAGACTAGAGCTTCGCCAGCAACTCTTCCATGCCTTTTGGGAATGCTGGGTAAATGAATATGTACGAAATCTCCCACCTTTTAAAGGGTCATGTGGTAGTAAGGGTTCTATTAAAGTAGGATCAGTGGTATTGGTGCAGGGTGAGGGAACCAATAGATTACAGTGGCCTCTAGGAGTTATACAAGCCATCCATCCTGGACGAGATGGATTAGTACGCTGTGTTGAGGTAAAAACTGCTAAAGGACTGTTTACAAGGCCTATCCAACGCATTCATAATTTTGAAATGATAGATGATCCTTGTGTTCCCACATTGTCGGATGTTCGATCAATTGATGCAAACAATGATACTGTTTCAGATGTGACATGTCCTGAACCACCAAAACCCGTTGTATCACGATATGGACGTACAATCACCAAACCTGACCGACTATAATGATTAAAACATATTGTTTATTTGTTTAATTCTACCTTACACTTTATATAATATTTGCACTCTTTATAAAGTATTTGTAATCTTATTATTGTTGGAGTCCACTGACTCCAAGGTGGGGAGGATGTTCCGAATTGTTTACATTATTATAATAGAGATATCTTATAGAGACACCTGGTGATTATTCATTCGTGTCAACCCGGAAATTGTACTGTTGAAGAAGAAGGACATTAAATTATATCTGTGACAGAAGTCGTCCATTTTATTTGTTTGTTTGTTTTTTCACACATCAGTTGATGTAGTGTATGTTCTGGACAGTTGTTTCCTGAACACTCGTAAAAAATCAATATTGTTGGGAGCCTATGTAACCGACAGGTAGCGTGCTCAGCCTCAGACCGCCAGGACTCGCATTTCGAATCCTGTGTCTTGAGGACAGTATCATCTCATTCATCTCACCATCTTCAGGAGATTTTCCTGGCTCAGTTTAGCCTATATGTGCACAAAGGTGGCCTAAAACCCTTTCATTCATTCATTCATTCATTCATTCATTTATTCATTCATTCATTCATTCATTCATTCATTCATTCATTCATTCATTCATTCATTCATTCATTCATTCATTCATTGGGTAGGCCTATATAAGAATGTTATACTGTTTGGATACATTGATCAAATGTGTGAATAGAAACTGATTAAGGAGAAATAAACCAAAGCTTCACGAGTAAAATGATGACCCGTACAGATTAGAGATTACTGTGAATTAGATAGTTGTCAAGAAAATATGTCGCCATTTGATTTTAGATATGATAGAACATAATGGTGAATAGGGTGGAATTACTGATGCATAACAAAGGATATTAATCAGAAAGATTATATTAAATGGAATATTCTGAGACGCAAGGAATTTCAAATTTTACTAAAATATATTGAAGTATCAGGTAAGTGGACGACCATTCAAGTTTACAGCTAGTGGTATATCGACACCGACAGACGTTAACTCTGTTGTTCAGCTGTGAAATAATTTTAAATGTGGGATGAAAAAATAATTTTGTCGTTTTGCGGGATGAAGCTATTATATTAATCAAAATGCAGTAATCTACTATTTTGTGTAGATATTGTAATATGGCGACACGTATTTTATATAAACACCTACATTGTGAAGTACATGTATGCTAATTATATTTTTTGTATTATTAATAATCTCAACTGGCATGTAATGCCATTTTAAACTTTAATTTAACCAGTTTAATGGGTTTAGAGAGGGACGTCGTAATTACAAATTTACTACATGTCAAATGATTTAACTTTTGAACTATATAATATTTTTTTATACCAATTTCGCGGTATTTGGCGGATGACTCGAAAAAAATCCTTTCGAACTTTCACAAAAATCGGCTGAGAATTGACTGTACATAGTCTGGCGGCAAAGTCTGAATGACTTTTATGGCTTACCTTGCAATGAATGGTAACAATCGTTTTTTTGCTTTTTTTGAATCTCTATTTCATGTACATCAAGAATCCGCCGGGTGTACTGATTACACCGACTTGGGTTTTTCAAAATCCATGATGGCGTCCAAGATGGCCGCCAAATCACATTTTGGACTATAACTTCTGAACCAAAAGAGATAGAATCATGATTTTAGTTTCTAGACCATGGTTTTCAGGGCTAACAATTCCATTTCTAGGCTTTAAAATCTAATTTGACCATTTAAAATTATCCAAATGAAAAAAATCAAGGCTAAATGTGAGGAAATTTCGGCTAGTCTATCCAAATCCTATTTTTTTTCGCATGATTTAGTCACAGGTTTTTAATCTTGTGGTCTGTCATCTTGCACCAAATCTCAAGCATGCTAGTCCTATTGCATTGGCAACGTACCCCTATAACAGCTGTAGTCCTATCAAAGAGAAGAGTGAGCCTTGATAATAATAGTCACTATCAGCTGTGATATCAAGCATCAAGGACTGTGGCAGATCCACAGTAGACCTACATATACCTTTACTAGGCTTGACACTGACTAAGCCTATGGTAGTCTAGTTTGTTTTAGATATTGATTGTAGAAAACGTAGTCAAAATTCATCTAAAGTGTTATTTTCTCAGTGCATAATATGATCAGTCTGAGAAGCACTTTTTGGCTATTAAAATATATAATAAAATAATTCTCAGAATATTAGACCAATATGTTGTATTTTCTTATAAAACTCGGTTACAAATAGTAACTTTGGTTTAGTTTGTGTCTTACTCCTCAATATGTACTATACACAAATTCACATTATAACTGACCAACCAGGATCGCATGTGTTTCGCTATTTTCTCTGTCAATTCTCAATAGAATGAAATATTGCAAACGCTATCTCTCCAAAGAATCCCTACAGCCCTGAAAATTTCGAATAAGTATATAGTGGAAAAATCAGCGAAAATTATGTGATATTGATTAATTATGAATTTGGGTATAATTCTTATTTGAAATTAGAGTACAATGCTAATTTTCTTGTTTCGCATACTACTGATGGTTTAAACAATATTTGAATGCAAGTAATGGCCGGATTATTTGCCTACCAAAACACTAGTAAAAAGCACCAAAATCATTTTACTATGTTGCTTAGTTAAAAGGTTATTAGACTAGAGGCCATATCCAATTATTGGTCTGGAAATCAGTTCTGGTAAACACTTTGGTTAGAAGCATACGACCTGTAGAAGTTGGTTCCTTGTGTATATATATCCCTCATTGGGCTGATCGTCCATTTAGAAAATTAACTCGGGGGTCAAATGAGGTCAAATTAGGTCAGATCATGTGAAATTTAAAAAAAATGAGAAAATAGCGATTTTATCTACATATTAGTTGAAAAAATATACTTTACATGCCTCTTATCATAATCATCGTCTCCATCAATAAGCCGACGCCGCGCAGCCGTCAGGGGGCTGTCCGCCGAAAATGCCTCAACCCCTTGCTTTCTTATTTTATTTGTTGTAAAAAATAGGGCTAGTAGATATATCCAAATATTCATTTTCAAAGATAGCACCTCCCTTGTGACCACTCCAACTTTAACCGATGCACCGATTTGCGAGATGTTTGATGCAAATGAAAAATCCTACTATGGCCGAGACCTGATTAGATTTTGAATGAAGACCATCAACCACAAGGGCCTTAATATGGGAATAAAGAAAACTGGTAGGGGGGGGGGGGGTGTAATGGAAAAGTAAAAAAAGGTGTTTCCGAAATTATTAGAGTAGCTTAAAACGTACAAATGTTCCATTTTCAGGGAAGAGTTATTATTAAAATAAAAGTATGTGATATAGAGATTGATATAGACTGGAATATGAAGTGGAGATATATGTAAGGAAGGGATATTAAGTGAAAAATGCAGTTTTTTTCTATTACTTAGGACATTAGAAGTCATCCTAATGGTCAACAGGTCATTGTCATATATGATTTCACATAATTAAATGCTAGAAAATGGAGCACGTATAATACATCGCTTGGGTGTGATTTGGAATGGCTAATCTCATTCTGTTGGGTTTAAATTATTAAAGATGTTCAAGGTGAAAGGATCAAGTGACGAGAAGGCTAAGGGGCGACCGAACAGCTTAATTAGCTGTCGATGAGGAGGCATTGGTGGACAATGAATACGCCTTAGAGGACAATGAAGAGGCATTAAAGGGCAATGAGGAGGCATATTAAAGGGCAATGAGGAGGCGTTAAAGGGCGACTAGATGCGCTACAGTGTGACCGGGCGCGTTATAAGGTGGCAGAGTGGCATTAAGGGGCTATGGAGAGGCATAAAAAGGAGACGAGGATGCATCCTCGCACTGCTTTTAGTTTAATGCCTCTCCATTTCCCTTTAATGCCTCTTCTTCGCCCTGATTGCCCCCTTTATTGCTGTTTAACTTTCTATCGTCTTTTAACGCCTCTCTATCATTCCTTAACGCCTCCCCATGGCCCTTCAACCCCTCCCTATCGCCATTTAACGTCTCTATGGCACATATTACCTTTTTGCCCTTCAATGCTTTTTCTTCGTCCTTTAACGCCTTTCTGTCGGCCATTATAGAGCCCTTTAACGCCTTTCCGTCGACGTTTGAAATCTCTCTGTCCCCATTTAATGATTCTCCTTGGCCCTTTGGCGACTCTCTGTCGTCTTTAACGCCCTCTCACCGCCCTTAAACATCTATCCAACACTCTTTAACACCTCTCCCTCACCCATTAATGTACTTCTACTATCATTTACCACTTCCTTGTCGCCATTCTATAGCCCTATCATGCTAATTCGCCACCTGCATTTTGTCGCTCTTAAACGTCACTTCTTTGCCCCTTGACGCCTCCTCGTTGCCCTTTTTTCGCCTCTCAACAGTCGCCTTTTAGCGCATCTCCACTGACCTGTTACTGTTTTCCGTCGTTCCTAATCGCCTATGAAGCACCCTTTAGGTCTTAGCCTTACTTGTTAAAAATCATATTTTCGCTTACCTGACTTGAAATTGACACACTGAACGTCAAAATAATTTTAGAAATGGATTGTCCAGTCAAAATTACACAAAAATGAGGTATTAATCTTGTTCCTAGCTTCATTGGTTGAAAAAATTATATTTGACTTTGATTTGGCGGCCATCATGGCGGCCATCTTGAATTGTGAAAAAGCCAAGCCATGAATTTTAGTACACCCGACGGATTCTTAAACTACTTGATATAGAGTACCGAAAAATGCAAAGAAATGATTGTTACCAGACATTGCAAGGTTCAGACCCTCTGCCACCGGACCAACATACATCTCCAGCAAGGTTGCAGGCGCATTATATAACGGATAATCAATCCGTTCTATAATTCGGCTTTATTTCGAGATATTGTAACCCGTATAACTAGATCATGTTATACAAATAAATCGTTTTTACTACAACTGATATGATGCATATATGTATATAATATATATCATCTTATCTTTTCCCAGTAAATTATACGAAACGTATGAGGGCGCGCATTCTCTTACATGTTACGACATATCGTATGCTTCGGATTGATCACAATAGCAGTCTCGACCAATCCGAATCCTATCATATATCGTAACTTGTAGGAGAAGACGGGCCCAGCGTCTTACACTTCCCAGCAAACACGAGACGTTCAGCCAATGTTGGTACAATGTTGGGCCAGCGTCGAGGACGATGGGTCAACATTGTAACAACATTGGCTCAACGTTCGTATTTGTTGGGTCAGTCTAGATGTTGAGTACTCAGCAAACACGAGACATCCACCCAATGTTGGTCCAATGTTGGGCCATCGTCGTAGCCGGTGACCCAACATTGTTTCAAAAACAAAAAAGTGAAAAAAAACATTGGACCCACATTGGGTGGATGTTTCGTGTTTGCTGTGTATGTAGTTTGTCATGCTGCGTCCTATCAAACACGAAACGTTCATACAGCGTTGTCTTAATGGTGGTTCAACGTCTCTGACGCTGGACCAGCATTAAACCAGCATTGCCTCGACGTCTCGTGTTTGTTTGCATACTGTCAGATACCCTCATGTAGGCGACATCATATGATCATAATACTCACCTGAAAATATTTATCTCACCTTTAATCTTCATGTTATCTTCAATCTTACTTCACATAAAAATCGCATTCAGTAAGGGCACACACCCAGACGCGAACCTAATAGTTCTTCATGCTGTTCTGGAACAGGTAAGGGGCGAAAGAATGATTTTTGCAATTGCAATATAGAAGAGGTAATGGTTGTAACATGCTGTTCTAGAACAGGTCACGGCGACAATTGTAATATAAAGGAAGTATTGGTTGTAACCTGTTGTTCTAGAACAGGCATTTAATTAAAGAGCTAAATTAAATAATTAATTTCGCCAAGTTGTGTGGGTGAAAGCTACTAATATTTGAATAATTTGACACCAAATTTGATCAAATCTTAATGTTTAAATACACTTTTCGTTCCCCATAACAGAATGGCTCCGTGTTATAACCTGTTACCATGGTTAAGTGCATATTTTAAAGTTTTGAGAAAAACGACTATAAAATTTAAGTTCAATATTTTTTTTCCACCAGGAGCTTCCGAGTTTGTTTATCAAGAATGTTGGAAAAGTAATTTTACTAATCATATCTAGGACTCCCAGCATGCCTTGCGCCAGATTTCCATGTTTGTTATGACATAACATTATTGACAGTGGAGCTAGGATGTATAGCTAGACAGAGAAGCTGAGATGTGCTGTTTTGTTTGACAGAAAAGAAGCTAAGATGTGTTGTGTTGATTCATAGAGAAGCTAATATGTGTTGTTTTTGTTTGACAGGGAAGCTAAGATGTGTTGTTTTGTTCGACAGGGAGCTGAGATATGTTGTTTTGTTTGACAGAGAAGCTAAGATGTGTTGTTTTGTTTGACAGAGAAGCTAAGATGTGTTGTTAAGTTTGACAGAGAAGCTAAGATATGTTGTTTTGTTTGACAGAGAAGCTAAAATGTGTTGTTTTGTTTGACAGAGAAGCTAAGATATGTTGTTTTGTTCGACAGGGAAGCTAAGATGTGTTGTTTTGTTCGACAGAGAAGCTAGGATATGTTGTTTTGTTTGACAGGGAAGGAAGCTAACATAAGATGTGGTGTTATCTGCAGCAGACCGTATTCCTGGTTCTACTGGCATCCAATATACGTGAGTGAAATACAAATACAGACAAGTGATAACCTTATAATAAAGCACATATTTGAGCACATATCAATAGCACATAACTAGAGCACATAATTAGAGCACATAACTAGAGCACATAACTAGAGCACATAACTAGAGCACATAACTAGAGCACATAACTAGACCACATAACTAGACTACATAACTAGACCACATAACTAGAGAACATAACTAGACTACATAACTAGACTACATAACTAGAGCACATAACTAGAGCACATAACTAGACCACATAACTAGACTACATAACTAGACCACATAACTAGAGAACATAACTAGACTACATAACTAGACTACATAACTAGAGCACATAACTAGAGAACATAACTAGACCACATAACTAGAGAACATAACTAGAGCACATAACTAGAGAACATAACTAGAGCACATAACTAGACCACATAACTAGAGAACATAACTAGAGCACATAACTAGACCACATAACCAGACCACATAACTAGACTACATAACTAGACCACATAACAAGAGAACATAACTAGAGCACATAATTAGAGCACATAACTAGAGCACATAACTAGAGCACATAACTAGACCACATAACCAGACCACATAACTAGACTACATAACTAGACCACATAACAAGAGAACATAACTAGAGCACATAATTAGAGCACATAACTAGAGCACATAACTAGACCACATAACTAGAGAACATAACTAGAGCACATAACTAGAGCACATAATTAGAGCACATAACTAGAGCACATAACTAGACCACATAACTAGAGAACATAACTAGAGCACATAACTAGAGCACATAACTAGAGAACATAACTAGAGCACATAACTAGACCACATAACTAGACTACATAACTAGACCACATAACCAGACCACATAACTAGACTACATAACTAGACCACATAACAAGAGAACATAACTAGAGCACATAATTAGAGCACATAACTAGAGCACATAACTAGACCACATAACTAGACCACATAACTAGAGAACATAACTAGAGCACATAACTAGAGCACATAACTAGAGCACATAACTAGACCACATAACTAGACCACATAACCAGACCACATAACTAGACCACATAACAAGAGAACATAACTAGAGCACTAGACGTTGAACCAATGCTGGTTTAATGTTGGGTCAGCGTCGTAGACAGACTTGGAGCTTGCAATGTAAAAACCTAATAATTTGCTATATATGTACAACGAGTACTCACAGCACTCTGGTAGTCAAAACAAAGAGATATAGAAAGGATTGTTTTATATACAGTATTTGTAAAAAAAGGTGGAATATGGTATTATGTAGGAGGGTACAGCTCACAGAACATGTAGTCTGAAATAGCTGGACAGTGGTCAGTCAGCACGAGAGCCGCTCATTTTAATTTTATAAATTAAATGACTCGCTAAATACGCCCCGATCTGCCTACATGGAATGAATATATTCTGAAGCCTAAATCCTAAGTTGTACTCCCGAATAAGATACAATATTAGCTATATATGGGATTATCAGTAATTTATCAATAGTAATGTATCAATATAGTGTAAATTATAACCACTTTCTAAAAAAAACCTTAACAATGGAGTTTCTTCAAAATGTGCTCATCGAGTTAAGTAGCCTAAACGACTATGTGGCGCTTGAAAAAAATAAATGATTGCTCTGTTTTGCATAAATAAAGTTTACATTTTAATTTGCCTCGATAAACACCATTTGTTACACTGAAATATTTGTTTATATATAATTATTCTGTTAAATACGTACCAGGTACAATTATCACTATTTGCTATGGTTTTTGTCAGCTACAAGTGTACAACTGGCAAAGTTCTCATTTCCACCAGAGCACTAAAGACTGACTGCAGGAAATGGTCCTCAAAGGGTCTTTCGAACGTTTTTTGAAAGGAGTAATGTTCTTTTAAATAAAAGCTGGTGGACCAAAGAAACAGAAAAAAAACATAAAACCTATTTTCTTCTAGGAGTGCAGCAAAAAATTATTTTTTTCAGAATCAGTCCCAGGACTAATAAAACTTTAAAAGATTAGCATTAGCAACTATATCAGACCCATATCATTATTATATGTAAACAATTTGTCTGCATAGCCGTGTTTCCAATTTAAATTTTTTACTGTCATTAATAAGATATTTTGCTTGACAGCCCTCATGCAATTTAGCATTAGCTAGCCAGCCCTTCGTCTAACAGTGTACACTCCTATGCCGCGCGAAGTAAGCAGTTACTGCTGTTTGTCTGCGCGCGGCAGCTGTCTGAAATATTGACCCTTAGCACACTGCTGTCGACTACGGCAGACATTCTGTGCTTTTATTAGCACCTGTATAACCAGTTGTGAAAAGTAAAATATGCTTCCAATCTTGAAACACTGATATATGTTGGGACTTAAATTTCACAAATAACACAAATTGTCAGTCACTTGAAGTTGTGTATCGCGGTAGCGGGACACAACTTCAAGTGACTGAAAAATAAAATTAAGTTTCTCAGTGCTGTAAGAGTTAGGTTTTTTTAAGGGTGGAGCATGATGCACTTAATTTCATGATAACATTTTAAGATAAACTTTTTTTCATGCTTCTATAGAATATAAACTCGACCCCATCTACTGTATTTGATTTATTCAACGCCACCAAACAACAGAGTCATAGAAAACCTGTATGCACATACAGTGGCTTCTCAGTATGACCATATGATGTAAATATGTTCATATATTAGAACTGCAATTTTTATTTTTATTTTTGTGCTGCGCATTTACCAGCAAGGCTAGATATACAGATTAGAGAAGAAATACACGATTTCCTATTGTGGACATGCATGTACGAAATACGGGAATTTCGTCTCTATATCTTGCTTTACTGGCAAAAAAATTTAAAAACTTGTGCAGTTCCAGTCTATGAAAATGTTTACATCATATGGTAATATTAAGAAGCCAAAATAAAATCACCGATTTTGTATGATTTTAGCCTGATTGATTCCCTTGAATATTGTGACTCCCCATGCACCTGCTCAGATACCATCATGGGTGTAAATTTAGTATGGTCATTCACACCAATACCCTGTTGAGCACTCAAGTAGTGGCTTCTTAAACCAATTCATAGATGTTTTCGTCATATTTACTGTGACCCTCCATGGTCCTGCTCATATACCATCATGGGCGAAAATCTAATCTACGGGAGACTCATGTCGAAAAAAGACATACTAAACATATAGAGGGTAGCTCTATGTAAGTTCTTTTAATTTGAGATCATCAATCTATTTGCAAAGCCAAGTGATGCGAGTAGTGTTAATTTTAAGCATATATGAAAATCATAATAGACCTAATAAAGCAATATAATTTTATGCAATGGCTGACATAAAAATACCAGGTGTTAACAAGATAGTTCTAATCATCCATAAAAAATATTAAGCGAACAGAACAACGGTCAAGAACCAAACTGTAAGCAATCTGCAGTGACAAAAAGAACACCAGGTGTCACTTAGAAAGGTATAGTTAGCAACCCATCAATATAAGGACGCATTCTCTACATTTACCAACCGACAAGGCATAATGTAAAGATCCATACAGCAAATTGGTTAGATAAATGGATAGTAATTAAACTAACCAACGTGACAATACACACCAGAGTCACGAAGAGAAAAGATGTATTTGCAACTTATTTTTTATTGCAAATCATGCAACTACCAACAAACATGGTAAATGTAAGTTCCTAAACACAAAACATTAACAACAGTTAACCAGAGTTTGTAACAGAACCCACGTGACGATACCCACTAAAGTCACGGGGAGAAGAACCAGATATGCATAATATAGAACAGGCGTGACGATACAGTGACGGAAACAAAATTAGCTATTTTTTTAGGATAGCAAAATATCTAGTCAGAGAATTCTTAACCCTAACAGCTTTAATCGTCAGAATCTGACGTATATAGACGTCAGATTCCGACGTCTAAAAGTCTATCCCCGCACTGTAAGAGTAAAACTATTTATAATGGCCGTAGACCCATAACATAGGTATTGAAATAAATCAGAAAGAGCTAAGTAAGACATTTATGATGGTTTCAAATTGAAAACACCCTTTGAACTCCATGGTTTATGCAAAATAATTCAGCGTTGAAAGGGTTAACCCTTCATCGACTATAGTGTTTTAACTCTTTGAGCACTGATGTCGACTATATATTTATTTCTGTGGTTTAACCCTTTGAGCACTGATGTCGACTATATATTTATATCTGTGGTTTAACCCTTAGAGCTCTGATGTCGACTATAGTGTTATTTCTGTGCTTAACCATTAGAGCTCTGATGTTGACTATAGTGTTATTTCTGTGTTTTAACCCTTAGAGCACTGATGTCGACTATAGTATTATTTCTGTGTTTTAACCCTTAGAGCACTGATGTTGACTATAGTGTTATTTCTGTGTTTTAACCCTTAGAGCACTGATGTCGACTATAGTGTTATTTCTGTGTTTTAACCCTTTGAGCACTGATGTTGACTATAGTGTTATTTCTGTGTTTTAACCCTTAGAGCACTGATGTCGACTATAGTATTATTTCTGTGTTTTAACCCTTAGAGCACTGATGTTGACTATAGTGTTATTTCTGTGTTTTAACCCTTAGAGCACTGATGTCGACTATAGTGTTATTTCTGTGTTTTAACCCTTTGAGCACTGATGTTGACTATAGTGTTATTTCTGTGTTTTAACCCTTAGAGCACTGATGTCGACTATAGTGTTATTTCTGTGTTTTAACCCTTAGATCACTGATGTCGACTATAGTGTTATTTCTGTGTTTTAACCCTTAGAGCACTCATGCCGACTATAGTGTTATTTCTGTGTTTTAACCCTTAGAGCACTGATGTTGACTATAGTGTTATTTCTGTGTTTTAACCCTTAGAGCACTGATGTCGAGTATAGTGTTATTTCTGTGTTTTAACCCTTAGAGCACTGATGCCGACTATAGTGCATTTCTGTGCTTTTGTTCAACCTCATGTAACCACTTTCTACAAATACAAAAAAGAGGTACCATTGAAAATATATTATGTTTAAATGACGTTGTACCGCCTTGAAATATGCCTATCATGTGAATTTACCTTTTTACACAAGTGTTTACATAATAAATGTATTGAACATGTTATATATATTTTTTAAATGTTACTTATCAATATAACCAGGTTTGATTTCGAATTATTAAAGTTAGATATTAATATAACCATGTTTGATATCGTATTATTAAAGTTAGATATTAATATAACCATGTTTTAATTCAGAATAATAAACTTAGTTATTAATAAAACCAGGTTTGGTTTCAGATTAATAAACTTAGTTATTATTTTAACCAGGTTTGATTTCAAATTAAAAAATGTACTTATTAATATGGTCAGGTTCAATTTCAGATTTTTAAAGTTAATCATTAATATAACCAAGTTCGATTTCAGGTTAATAAATTATTTATTAATATAACCAGGTTTGATTTCAGATTATAAAATTTAGGTATGAATATAACCAGGTTTAATTTCAGATTATTAAAATTAGTTTTTAATTTAACCAGGTTTTATTGAGGATTAGTGAAGTTAGTTACTGATATAACCAGGTTTGATTTCAGATTATATTATTAATGTTAGTTACTGATATAACCAGGTTTGATTTCAGATTATATTATTAATGTTAGTTACTGATATAACCAGGTTTGATTTCAGATTATTCATCAGGCTCTGGAAACAACGACTGTGTTAAAACTGGATTCAATTGTGAGAGCAACTGTACATATCAAAACGTACAAGAAAGCTGTGTACACAGTCTAGAAAGTTACAAATGCGACAAATCTCTAGAAAGCTATGATTGCGGCTACTCTCCAGAAAGGTATGAATGCGACAACTCTCTAGCAAGCTATATATGCGACAACTCTCCTGGAAGCTATGAATGCGACAACTCTCCTGTAAGTTATAAATGCGACAACTCTCCAAGAAGATATGATTGCGACAACTCTCCAGGAAGCTATGATTGCGACAACTATCCTGGAAGCTATGAATGCGAAAACTCTCTAGCAAGCTATGAATGCGACAACTCTCCAGGAAGCTATGATTGCGACAACTCTCCTGGAAGCTATGAATGCAAAAACTCTCCAGCAAGCTATGAATGCCAAAATTCTCCAGGAAGCTATGAATGCGACAACTCTCTAGGAAGCTATGAATGCGATAACTCTCCAGGAAGCTATGAATGCGACAACTCTCCTGGAAGCTATGAATGCGACAACTCTCCTGGAAGCTATGAATGCGAAAATTCTCCAGGAAGCTATGAATGCGACAACTCTCCAGAAAGCTATGAATGCGACAACTCTCTAGGAAGCTATGAATGCGATAACTCTCCAGGAAGCTATGAATGCGACAACTCTCCTGGAAGCTATGAATGCGAAAATTCTCCAGGAAGCTATGAATGCGACAACTCTCTAGGAAGCTATGAATGCGATAACTCTCCTGGAAGCTATGAATGCGAAAACTCTCCAGCAAGCTATGAATGCGACAACTCTCCAGGAAGCTATGAATGCGACAACTCTCCTGGAAGCTATGAATGCGAAAACTCTCTAGCAAGCTATGAGTGCGACAACTCTCCAGGAAGCTATGATTGCGACAACTCTCCTGGAAGCTATGAATGCGAAAACTCTCCAGCAAGCTATGAATGTGACAACTCTCCAGGAAGCTATGATTGCGACAACTCTCCTGGAAGCTATGAATGCGAAAACTCTCTAGCAAGCTATGAGTGCGACAACTCTCCAGGAAGCTATGATTGCGACAACTCTCCTGGAAGCTATGAATGCGAAAACTCTCCAGCAAGCTATGAATGCGACAACTCTCCAGGAAGCTATGATTGCGACAACTCTCCTGGAAGCTATGAATGCGAAAACTCTCCAGCAAGCTATGAATGCGACAACTCTCCAGGAAGCTATGATTGCGATAACTCTCCTGGAAGCTATGAATGCGAAAACTCTCCAGCAAGCTATGAATGCGACAACTCTCCAGGAAGCTATGAATGCGACAACTCTCCTGGAAGCTATGAATGCGAAAATTCTCTAGCAAGCTATGAGTGCGACAACTCTCCAGGAAGCTATGATTGCGACAACTCTCCTGGAAGCTATGAATGCGAAAACTCTCCAGCAAGCTATGAATGTGACAACTCTCCAGGAAGCTATGATTGCGACAACTCTCCTGGAAGCTATGAATGCGAAAACTCTCTAGCAAGCTATGAGTGCGACAACTCTCCAGGAAGCTATGATTGCGACAACTCTCCTGGAAGCTATGATTGCGACAACTCTCCTGGAAGCTATGAATGCGAAAACTCTCCAGCAAGCTATGAATGCGACAACTCTCCAGGAAGCTATGATTGCGACAATTCTCCTGGAAGCTATGAATGCGAAAACTCTCCAGCAAGCTATGAATGCGACAACTCTCCAGGAAGCTATGATTGCGATAACTCTCCTGGAAGCTATGAATGCGAAAACTCACCAGCAAGCTATGAATGCGACAACTTTCTAAAAAGGTATGAATGCGACAACACTCCAGGAAGCTATGAATGTGACGACAACTCTCCAGGAAGCTATAAATACGACAACTCTCATGGAGGATACGAATGCGATAACTCTCCCGGTTGCTACGAATGCGACAACTCTCCAGCAAGCTACGAATGCGACAATTCTCCAGGAAGCTACGAATGTGACAACTCCTCAAGAAAGTATGAATGTGACAACTCTCTAGGAAGCTACGAATGCGATAACTCTCCAGGAAGCTATCATTGCGACAACTCTCCTGGAGGCTACGAATGCGACAACTCTCCAGGTAGCTATAAATGCAACAACTCTCCTGAAGTGTACGAATGCGACAACTTTCCAGGAAGCTATAAATGCGACAACTCTCTTGGATGCTTTGCATGCGACAACTCTCCAGGAAGCTATGAATGCGACAACTCTCTTGGAGGTTATGAATGCGACAACTCTCCAGGAAGCTATAAATGCGACAACTCGTCTGGATGCTATGAATGCGACAACTCTCCAGAAAGCTATGACGGTAAGCACATTGTCATTGTTTATATGCTCTCTCATACCTCATCGGAATGCCAATGGTTATTGTTTATGCCTCCCATCATCGTTCCTGTAGATTACTATCATCTGGTTGATTACATTAATGGATTTTTTATCTTGATTCAACTGGTTTAACTCAGATTAGTCGTGAAATGGTTCATTTTCAACTGATATAAAAAATTGTGCCGTGTCTGTTGGCTTAGTTTTTTTTCACAGAAAATGTACTTTTTCTATTTTACTATGAACTCAGATTGCCGTGAACTTGTTCATTCTTATACTTCCATGTAAAGTCAAGCAGCAGTAACTGATTACTTGTAAAGTAAGCAGCTACTGCTGTTTGACTTTACATGAATGACAGCGATGCTCATTTTGATTTCACAGATGTAAGAAGAGATATTTTCCACTGTGGAAACGGGACTGATAACCACGTAAATGTCAGCTACAACGGCGACGTGATGGGTGAATTTGAAGATGAGAATCATTACAAGCAGCCATGTGTAACAGGTAATGTATTATACAATGTAAGAAGACCTCAACATGTCAGTGTACGGTCCTCGATTAAAATCTATCTAGACGTCAAAATGTCAGTGTACGATCCTCGATTAAAATATATCTAGACGTCAAAAGGTCAGTGTACGATCCTCGATTAAAATATATCTAGACGTCAAAATGTCAGTGTACGATCCTCGATTACAATATATCTAGACGTCAAAAGGTCAGTGTACGATCCTCGATTACAATATATCTACACGTCAACATGTCAGTGTACGATCCTCGATTACAATATATCTAGACGTCAAAAGGTCAGTGTACGATCCTCGATTACAATATATCTACACGTCAACATGTCAGTGTACGATCCTCGATTACAATATATCTAGACGTCAAAAGGTCAGTGTACGATCCTCGATTACAATATATCTAGACGTCAAAATGTCAGTGTACGATCCTCGAGAATTGAGAATATTTATTAAGGGTAACCCTTTCAGCATAATACAATCATTGCATATACATATATGAAATCAATTAGTCAGTTATTACGCCGGTTTCCCAAGGGGCCCAGGTACATATAAAGACACACAGTTAAGTGAATAAACACTCGCACAGGCTACAACACAAAATGACAAGAACATAGGTTTCATGATGGCGATCGGGGTCAGAGGGTTCACGAGAAGCTTGAAGTCTTTAATTCTATGTCCGAGCCAAAAAATTAAATATGGTCATGTCTACAGAAGGTTGTGAGTTTTGTCTTAAAATAATTTAGGCTTTCAGTGTTTCTGATGTGTTCAGGCAGTTCGTTCCACAAGGTGACTCTTCTGTATGTAAAAGATCGTTTGAATTTAGTTAATTTAGGTTGTCTTGTGTACAAATGTGCTAAATTTGTCTGCCTGGTGGAGTAGCTGTGCATTCTAGATATCTGCATAAAAGTGTTTTACAGATAGCTAGGCACAAGGCCATGAGTACATTTGTATACATCAACTAGTGTGTGATATTTAATTAAATAAATTATAGGCATCCATGATAATGAATCTAGCATAGGTTGTACATGCGATCGTCTGTTCTCATTAAGAATAACTCTAGCACAAGTACTTTGAAGTTTTTGAAGACGAGAAATGTTAGTCTCATCAGAACTAGTCCAAATGATGTCACAGTATGTGAAGTGTAGTAGAACTATGGAATTAAACATTGTTTTTGACAAATCAATAGTGAGAAAAGGTGAAGTTACAGCTCTAACCTTGCTTGACTTGTCGGCCGCTTTCGACACCATTGAACATGCCACATTAACAGATAGACTTTCTGATTGGTATGGAATATCTGGCCAGGCTCAAATTTGGTTTTCTTCTTATTTGCAAAATAGGCACCAGTCCGTAAAAATTGAAGACACTTTTTCAGATAAAGTCACACTCTCCTATGGAGTTCCACAGGGCTCTGTGTTAGGTCCAGTGCTTTTTACTTCATACACTACACCACTCAGCGCTATTATCTTTAGTTTTGACATAAACCACCACCTTTATGCCGATGATACTCAAATTTACATGTCTCTATCAGTTTCAAACGCGAAGGAATCTCTTGAGAAGTTGCAACATTGTTTAATGGGTGTGTCGGCCTGGATGACAGGATCTAAGCTGAAGCTTAATCCTAGCAAGACAGAATTTCTTCTTATTGGGACCAAACTTCAGCGAGAAAAATTCTTGAATAATTTCCCATGCTTACTTCTAGGTCAAGACACAAATCCATCTACATCAGCTAAAAATCTTGGTGTACTATTCGACAGTAGCCTGAATTTCCGAAAACACATATCCCAAACATGTAGGGCATGCTTCTATCATATCCGTGACCTGCGTCGAATTCGAAAATGTCTGTCCTTAGATCTTGCCAAGCAAATTGCAGTGGCACTCACTCGTCAGTAGTAAGTTAGATTATTGTAGCTCACTTTTTCACAATATGCCAGAAAAGAATATCGCTAGATTACAACTCGTTCAAAACTGCCTTGCAAGAGTAGTAACCAAGGCCCCACGATTTAGTCGTTCCGTTCCAATTCTAAAACGATTACATTGGCTTCCTGTCAAGTTTCGCATTCATTTTAAAATATGCGCAATAACTTTCCGAACCCTAAAAGAAAACCAACCTGCATATCTGGCTGATTTACTTGTTCGGCCGAAATGCTCAAAATATCTACGCTCCACTAATTCGAATAGATTTGTTGTTCCTCGTATAAAGACTAAGACTGGGTCAAGAGCTTTGTCTATATCTGGTCCAGCCTTATGGAACGCCCTGCCTGTGCCAATACGTAATGCCAAAACAATCTTTACATTCCGGAAATTACTTAAATCCCACCTATTTGACCTGGCTTTTCCACCCTAGTCCCTCAGCTGCCCGGCTCCCTGTTGACGAACCTGCTTTGGCCTCGATTATGACACACGATCACGCTAAGGATTTGTGCGCCTTTGAGCTCGGTCCGCTGAGGATATAGGCGCTATATAAGTTTTATTGATTGATGATTGATTGATTGAAAAGGTTTAACTCGGCAGAGAATTCCGATTTTACTACATATCTTTTTTGAAAAGATTTCTACGTGAGTATGCCAGTTGAGGTTAATATCCATGTAGACACCTAAATACTTAAAATCTTGAACCCGTTCTACCACGTCATCACATACCTTTATTTCAAAATTATCCGGATATTTAGTGGATGAAAGTCTCTGGGAAGTACCAAACAACATACTTTTAGTTTTAGAAACATTTAGGTGTAATTTGTTTTGTGTGAACCAGTCTGAGCAAAGGCTCATCTCTGAGTTCAGCGTATTTTGAATTTGTGCAATGTTTTTACCTTTGCATAAAATAGCTGTGTCGTCAGCATACAAAATAACCTTGGTCTTTGAGCACACTTTAGGCAGGTCGTTGACATAAAGAATAAACAGTAGCGGTCCCAGGATACTTCCTTGTGGCACGCCACAGTTTACAGGTCTTTCTTCAGACTGTTCGGTTTTGAACTGGACTGTCTGTTTTCTGTCCGTTCAGTAATTTTCAAACATGGAAATTTAGCGAGCGGAGAGCGGCATGTCTTTTATTCCAAACCATTGTAATTTTTTAGTTAAAATTTCCGAGTCCACGTGTCAAATGTTTTTTTTAAGATCTAGCATTACGGCTCCGACTAGTTCTCCTGAGTCGAACCCATTGATGATATATTCTGTAACATCGATGAGTGCCGTCTCAGTGGAAAATTTACTCCTAAAGCCTGATTGGTATTCATATAATAACTTAGTATCATTCAAATAGGTAGACAGTTGATTGTGCACAATCCGTTCAAAAACCTTCATTATCACAGGAATGACAGATATTGGCCTATAATTTGACACATCTGTTGGGTCACTAGCTTTAAATATAGGGGTTACTTTCGCATTTTTCCAGGATTGAGGGATTTTACCCTTTACCATCGAGTATCTGCCAAAGGGGCACAAACAATCAGGGCTGCATCCTGTAAAAATTGTGAACTAATTTCGTCTAAACCTGTCGCTTTTTTTACGTCCAATGAATCGAGCTGTTTCTTTATTAGCTCTGGTGGGACTTCAGTGAAAGAAAATAAATTCCCATGTTCCCCATATGGGTTTTCAATTTTAGATTTTACTCCCCTGAACATCTCAGCCAATTTTTTACCAACAGTTGAAAAAAAAAAATTAAAATGGGCTGCAATACCTTTGTTGGTGTCAAGTACATTGCCAGCATCATTTAGTTCGAGCGTTTCTACAGAGGATTTACCCTGTGGAAGCACTTGTTTCAATGCCTTCTAGAGCTTGGCAGGCTGCTTCACATTTTCACTGATCAAATTGCTACAATAATGTTTTTTCGATTTTCTAATTTCAAAGGTTACTTTGTTTCTAAGTAATTTGTATTCTGCATATAGGGAATTTTTTCTTCTCCCGTTTTAGCATTTTGAGCCCTTTTCTTCAATCTATTACGTGACCGGATGAGTTTCCTTAGATTACAATATATCTAGACGTCAAAAGGTCAGTGTACGATCCTCGATTACATTATATCTAGACGTCAACATGTCAGTGTTCGATCCTCGATTACATTATATCTAGACGTCAACATGTCAGTGTTCGATCCTCGATTACATTATATCTAGACGTCAACATGTCAGTGTATGATCCTCGATTACATTATATCTAGACGTCAAAATGTCAGTGTACGATCCTCGATTACATTATATCTAGACGTCAATATGTCAGTGTTCGATCCTCGATTACATTATATCTAGACGTCAACATGTCAGTGTTCGATCCTCGTACGTAGCGATCACAATATATCTAGACGTCAACATGTCAGTGTATGATCCTCGATTACATTATATCTAGACGTCAATATGTCAGTGTATGATCCTCGATTACAATATATCTAGACGTCAATATGTCAGTGTATGATCCTCGATTACAATATATCTAGACGTCAAAATGTCAGTGTACGATCCTCGATTAAAATCTATCTAGACGTCAACATGTCAGTGTACGATCCTGGATTACAATATATCTAGACGGCAAAATGTCAGTGTACGATCCTCGATTAAAATCTATCTAGACGTCAACATGTCAGTGTACTATCCTCGTATGTAGCGATTACAATATAACTAGACCTCAACATGTCAGTGTACGACATTCGTACTACGTCGCGATTAGACCTCACTATGGCAGAGTTTAACCCTAGTAGCCTCCAACCAATACCACTTTTCATATCGTGAATATTCATAGTTTTAATTTTGTTTTTTGATTTATCTTTAGTGATGTACGCATTTCGATTCTGTGTAGGTTATATTTTAATCCTATTACATTGGCTGTGTTGTAGGAGATGTTGCCTTATCGGATTTGGCAGAATACCTGACAACCACGTTGTTAATCAAGCGAGAGAGCGTGCTGGTCAAGCCGACAATCTCCACAGCCTCGGCTGTTATGTAGGACTAGTAACTGGAACACTTCAACCCTCAGAGGGCCACCATTCTATTTCCAGGGGGAGGGCTGGAGTATTTTTGAAATAAATAATTTCGGGCAGACTCTGCAAGAAAGAAATAATTTACTTCAAGAAATGTTCTATATAAACATGTGATAAAATTTGAAATTTGCATTTTTTTGTATAAACCATGCAGATCAAAGGTTGTTTTTTCAATTTGAAATCCTCACAAATGTCTTAGTTAGCTTTTTCCGCGTCATTTGAATACCTATATTATGTGTCTACTGCACATTAGAAATATTTTATTTAGTTCAGTGCGGGAACCGTCTGTAGACGTCAGAATCTGACGTCTAAAGTCGATTCCCGCTCTTAACAATATAGGTTCTTTAGAAGGAACCTTTCAGTACCATTATCTTGCGACCCCAGGAGGACCCTTGCAGGGTAATACTTCTGGAAGGTTTTTTTTGAAGAACCTATATTGTTTACAGTGTATATTGTTGATCGTGCTCGCGCAACACAAATAACAGTGTGTGAAATTGCCAAATAAATAACTTTTAAGTAACTTGGCGCATAAAGACATATACAATTGGACTTGATTATCGCCTCCCGTAAAATAATCAACTAAGCATGGGGTCTTCAATTGTGGCTGGACGACTAATTGGTCTCTATCTGTCTACATCGAGAGCCTTTAATTATTCTCAGCCTATACTACCCTTCTGACACTTATAAAAATGAAATTAATGGGGTTTTGGGCCAGATTTGTGCACATGTAGGCTAAACTGGGCCAGGAGAACCTCCTGAGGATGGTGAGATGAATGAGATGACACTGCCCTCCAGACACAAAATTCGAAATTCGGGTCCTGGCGATCTGAGGTCGAGCACGCTATCTCTCCGTCACGGAGGCTCCCCAACGTGTGTGGCAAGATATTTAATATTATTGTGAATATGTACAAATCAGCTAAATCGTGTGTGGCCGCTAATGGATTACTATCTAATAATTTTTCTTGCTTCATGGGCGTACGTCAAGGAGAAAATTTATCTCCTTTATTATTTTCATTATTTCTCAATGACTTACATTCATTTTTACAATCGTCTCAAGTCAATCAGCAAATGGTGCATAATCTTGCAGATGATGTAGAAGAAAATATTAAAATGTTTTAAAAACTGAATTTATTATTGTACGCCGATGACGCAGTTTTGTTAGCAGAGTCCCCTGGTGATTTGCAGAGATCAATATGTGCAATGAAAAAATACTGTGTTTTATGGAAGCTAAATGTAAACGTGGCAAAACCCAAAGTGGTTATTTTTTCTCGAGAAAAATCAAGGAAAATTCCAAATTTTGTACTCGGGGAGAACGAATTGGAAGTTGTTACACATTATACATATTTAGGTTTGCCTTTTAATTATAACGGTAAATTTACTACAGCTAAAAATAAATTATATGAAAAAGGAAAGAGGGCAATGTTTGCCTTACTCCGTAAAAGTCGTCAGTTGCAGCTTCCAATCGACGTCCAACTTAATCTTTTTGATGCTTTAGTAAAACCGGTTTTGCTTTATGGGTGTGAAGTATGGGCTCATGAGGCCATAGACGTCGTTTTAAATTAAAAATAAAACAAAATCTAAAAGATCAGTTTTTCCAGAAATGGTGGTCCCAGGTGGACCAAAGTAGTAAATGTTTAAACTACAGAATTTTTAAGTCTTCTCTGAAACTTGAACAATATCTAACGATCTGCCATATTTTCAACGTGTTTGGATGACTAGATTTAGTTGTAGAAACCACAAGCTTCCGATTGAAGCAGGTTGTTGACATGGGGTTTTAAGAGAAAATAGAATATGTACACATTGCAATATGGAAGTGGGAGACGAATTCCATTACTTGTTTAAATGCTCTCACTTTAATGATATACGGAAACGCTTGTTAAATTGTTTTTACTCTCGTGCACCGAACAGTCTCAAGTTCGAGTTGTTAATGAATGTGCAGAACGAAGTCAAATTGCAAAACCTGTGTACATACGTGAAAAATATAATGAAACATTTAATCAAGTACAACCCAGTAAACGCAAAGCATTTGTGCTGCTTTTGTGCAATGTTGGATTAACGTCGAAGACATTGGGCAGGCGTTGTACAAATATTGTGCAGATGTTTGCTGGGAATGTAACAATAATATAATTTATTGTTATTCACCCATATAATTCACCCTGTATATGATTTGAATGTATTGTTACCACGCATGCTCACCTGGCATACACTTTTCTACTTGTTCCTTTGATTTTTTTCAGAATAAATTACCTTTTACTTGTTACTTGTTCACTAGGCTTATTTGGACAGCTAAGCTTGCCCCGGCAGACACAAGACGTTACTTGGACAACTAAGCTTGCCCCGGCAGACACAACACGTTACTTGGACAACTAAGCTTGCCCCGGCAGACACAACACGTTACTTGGACAACTAAGCTTGCCCCGGCAGACACAAGACGTTACTTGGACAACTAAGCTTGCCCCGGCAGACACAAGACGTTACTTGGACAACTAAGCTTGCCCCGGCAGACACAACACGTTACTTGGACAACTAAGCTTGCCCCGGCAGACACAACACGTTGAATCAATGTTGAATCAATGTTAGCTTAACATTGGTCAAACGTCGTTGGATCCTTCAATTCTTCTTGTACCACTTTGTCCCCACCCTAATGAGCATCGCGAGCCTTGGACCACGTGGGGAAAAACCTGCGGCATGTAAAAAACTTGTGGGATAAAAATACTATTTCAGATTTCAAATTACCGTAGGAGGAATGTGGTTTAAGCTACGTTTACACTATGAGCGACGCGATGCGACGCGACGCGATGCGATGCACACCACAGGCGACTTTTCACCTCACTAGAAACAGGAATCTCTTTGTATTAATAAATTCTAACATAAATTAACAATCTATAGTCAGAAGATAATAAAAATACCTGACAATATTAAGCATTTGGCCACTTTCGCCCACGCATGTTGTTTCTTCGTGTTGTCTTTGTATTCGTTTTTGATATATCTCATAGTTCGGGGTGTTCTTGAATGCTCAAAATGAGATATTCTTTCTGGGATCCCGATGGCATTGTCACAATATCGATACTTACATGTACTATAATAGCACCATCGGAATAGTACTCTGGATTTGTCTGTATAGATCCCGACACGTGGTTAGATCCATCGTATGCTTCAAAAGACACCTCTGGTTGGACACAGGCGTCTTTGTTTTTGTTTTTCTGACCCACGCGACAAGCTGCAAAAGTTGAGCTGTCTTCAACTTTGTTTATCGCGTCGCGCCGCCTTATATGTAAACATACCCTAGTTATATCATAAGCTCAGCTTTTCAAGCCGCATCGCGTCGCGTCGCTCATAGTGTAAACGCATCTTCAACCCTCACAACGCTTGTAATGAACCATGGGGACCAATGCGTTTTTCAATTTGAAATCATCACAAATGTCTTGGTTAGCTTTTTCCGTTTCATTTGAATACCTTTGTTACGAGTCCACGGTCATTATTTTCAATTCTGTCGGCGCGGGGATGATCATCTTTAGACCTTAGAATCTGACGTCTGACGTCAGATTCTGAGGTGTAAAGACGGTCCCCGCGCATCTTATGAATAACATACATATTATATTTTGTTTATTCACTGCAAATCATTGTATATAAAATGTACATGTTTTAGGTGTACCTATACTAGAACGATTGGATTGGCTTCCTGTCAAATGTCGCATTAATTTGAAAATATGAAAACCCTAATAACAACCAACCTGCATATCTCGTTGACCTACTATCTGATATCTACGCTCTACAAATTCAAATAATTTTTTTGGTCCCCGTATAGAAACTAAGACTCTTTCGCTTACTAAAATATTTAAAACGTATTTACATGTCTTAGATGTCTCTTTACTAAAACGATTACATTGGCTTCCTGTCAAATTTACATGCATTTTTAAATATTAAAACCCTAAAAAACAACCAACCTGCATATTTCGTTGACTCACAATCAAATATCTACGATCCACAAAATCAAATATATATTTTGTTCCACGTATAAAAACATCCTCTAACTGGACTGCCTAATCCATTTACTTCGCCGTAGGCTCAGTCAGCTGTGTAAAAACAACACTTGCGCTGCCTACCAAAAAATTCAGATGCCATGAAATTGAGACGAATATTTCAAGTGCCTATAGAAATTAGGCCGTTTTTAACAGGCGTAAACTTTTGATCGTATTAGAACTGTTACATTTAAAAATGGGTGTCGCTGTGTCAGAGCCTCGCGATGTCATCTGGGTAATCTTACTCTACGGCCAGATCTGTGCGCCCCCAAGATCCGTCTTCTGAGGATTTAGATGCTACGGAAGTCACTTTGACTGACTGACTGACTGACTGACTGACTGACTGACTGACTGACTGACTGACTGACTGACTGACTGACTGACTGACTGACTGACTGACTGACTGACTGACTGACTGACTGACTGACTGACTGACTGACTGACTGACTGACTGACTGACTGACTGACTGACTGACTGACTGACTGACTGACTGACTGACTGACTGACTGACTGACTGACTGACTGACTGACTGACTGACTGACTGACTGACTGACTGACTGACTGACTGACTGACCGACCGACCGACCGACCGACCGACCGACCGACCGACCGACCGACCGACCGACCGACCGACCGACCGACCGACCGACCGACCGACCGACCGACCGACCGACCGACCGACCGACCGACCGACCGACCGACCGACCGACCGACCGACCGACCGACCGACCGACCGACCGACCGACCGACCGACCGACCGACCGACCGACCGACCGACCGACCGACCGACCGACCGACCGACCGACCGACCGACCGACCGACCGACCGACCGACCGACCGACCGACCGACCGACCGACCGACCGACCGACCGACCGACCGACCGACCGACCGACCGACCGACCGACCGACCGACCGACCGACCGACCGACCGACCGACCGACCGACCGACCGACCGACCGACCGACCGACCGACCGACCGACCGACCGACCGACCGACCGACCGACCGACCGACCGACCGACCGACCGACCGACCGACCGACCGACCGACCGACCGACCGACCGACCGACCGACCGACCGACCGACCGACCGACCGACCGACCGACCGACCGACCGACCGACCGACCGACCGACCGACCGACCGACCGACCGACCGACCGACCGACCGACCGACCGACCGACCGACCGACCGACCGACCGACCGACCGACCGACCGACCGACCGACCGACCGACCGACCGACCGACCGACCGACCGACCGACCGACCGACCGACCGACCGACCGACCGACCGACCGACCGACCGACCGACCGACCGACCGACCGACCGACTGATTGATTGATTGATTGATTGATTGATTGATTTATTGATTTATTGATTTATTGATTTATTGATTTATAGATTTATTGATTTATTGATTGATTGATTGATTTATTGATTGATTTATTGATTTATTGATTTATTGATTTATTGATTTATTGATTTATTGATTTATTGATTTATTGATTTATTGCTTTATTGATTTATTGATTGATTTATTGATTTATTGATTTATTGATCAATCAATCAGTAAATCAATCAATTGATCAATCGATCGATCGATCGATCGATCAGCACTGTTTTATATTGTGTACTAACTAAACCAAGTATTATTTATATCAACTGAACAAACACGTGTTGTTTTTTTCTCGCGTAACCACAGAATACAAAGTCGCATCTATGTCAACGTGTTTTTTAATAACCATTGCTTACTGTCACATTCAAAGGGACTGGCCCAGGCTAAAATCATAAAAAAATCGCTGATTTTAATTTGGCTTCTTAATATGACCATATGATGTAAACATGTCCATAGACTAGAACTGCAAAAGTTTTTTTAAATTTTTCTGCTGCGCATTCACCAGTTAGGCTAGATATGGAGACGAAATTCCCGTATTTCTTATTTTTGACATGGTTGTCCATAATTAGAAATCAGGAAATCCGTCTGTATATCTAGCCTAACTGGTGGATGCGCAGCAGAAAAATTCTAAAAACTTTTGCAGTTCTAGTCTATGGACAAGTTTACATCACATGATCATATTAAGAAGCCAAAATAAAATCACCGATTTTTTGATGATTTTAGCCTGGGCCAGTCCCATTAAAGCTATTACACTGAATTACACAAGATGTACGTTTTTCCAACGATACTATGTATTCACACTTGCCACAGTTCAAATGTCGCGGACCGCACGTTCAAGGAAGCTCACAATTTTATTTTGTTTTATTGTTTAAATCTCTTTTTATTCGAATATAATGATTTTAACTTCGACACCGAAGCGCCGCAGAAGCGGCAGGATAACACCAAAGGACGTACATAATATTCGATCTTTGTATGTTTCTTAGAATTCTATGTAATTATTCATAACCACCAGAGTGATAGTCAAGTAGGTGTATGTCAATTATTTAAGCTCCCGAGAATGTTACGCAGTTAGATTATGTATGATTGATCAGGAGTGAGGCCATCATGTGTATATTGTTTGCTCCAAAATATTGGATAAATATGAATGCTATGTATTCGTGCAGACCAAGGCAAACGGAGATTGGAGGTTTGGGGTAAAATATTAATCACACATATCAATAACACCGGAGTGAGAAGTGTGACTGGCAAACCAGCATTTTACACAGTAGTCAAGGTGCTTAAGCTCAGAAAGCTACATTACCTGAGCAAAATGTTCGGACTTAATTATGTATACGTAAATTTAATTGCTGTCTCTATTTCTACAGCAGTAAAGTGCGGCACCCTGGAAGATATTGGAAATATACTGCTGTCAGAAAGTTACACAACTTGCCAATCTTTGTTTCTTAATCAAGATCGTTTGATTTGCGAGATTCATTCAAAAGAGGATGAGAACAACCTGGTCTGTCTGGGATTGTCAAACTGTAAGATGCCTGTGACACTTTGTCCAGATGGCAGCATCAATAAAACCTGTTTCCCGCTGAGAGATGACAATTCTCTGAGCTATCTGTGTATTTGTCATTCTAATAGACGAGCAGAGTCAATCGTACCAGTAACATAGTGGACAACATGGACGACATCTACCAATCCTTATCACTCATTCAAATCTGAGAGGAGTTTGATCGTACCAAGTCTGGATTGGACGGTTTCGCAGGAATTCAGTCAATATAAGATTCCTGTCAATGTCTACATAGCTTCCCATTACAATCTACCTGGCTCTGCTTTCACCGCATCTGGCTCTCTCGACCTACACGGCCCTAATAAGGCTCTCCTGAACTACAATGGCAAGCCTTGCTCCTGGGTGGGAACTGGTTCTACGCCTTGGCTTCAGATGTCATTGCCGACTCGATACGTGGTGGTGGGAGCTGTGATCAAACCAAGATGTGACAGTCCTTACACTACTCAGTATGCCACCAGAGTGAAGGTCACAACATCTGTGGATGGGGTGAACTGGGAGACTGTGATTGAAAGTGAGGATGTCATCTATGATGTGTATAATGGTCAGGGGAAATACAGTGTGTGGTTTCCTCGATCATACACCAACCGCTACTGGAGAATACAGGTTCTCAGCTACAACTGGTATCCGTCAATGAAAGCTGACGTAATCGGATATAAATAATCTACGCCAGCTGTGGTTTTGAGTGCGATATGGGTTGATACCGATATATGAAAACCACTGCATAAACTGTGAGAATCAGTGCAATAGATTGAGATTTATATAACAATAGTGTAATTTGTCATTTGCATTATAAACTGAGATGTGATAGGCCTAATGTTAGCAAACGTAGAAAAATGTTTTTTTTCTCAATATGTACATGACATGGAATCGAATATAGCCATAGTAAAAACCGTAAATCTGTAAAAACCAATGCTAAGATTAAATAATTAATGTATGGTACTTTTGTGAATGGTTAATAAGATATTAGGAGTAATAAAATATATTTGTGATTATTTTCAATATTATATTCATAAGTACATTCCACGTCACAAGTTTATCAAAGTGTGTGATTATTTATGCGAGATGTAAGCACCTTCTAATAAATATTTGGTTACGTTTACTGTATTTTTTGTATAGATTTTAGAAGTTTTATGTAAAAACATAAAAAAAATCACACTGTATTTAAAATGAGCCGCACGTTTATTTTACGAATACAAAATGTATTAAGGAAATGCTTATCTTTGCATTTCTATAGATAGGGGATGGGGGGAGGTAAAATAAAACTCACTTTTTTAAATATCATATACCGGATGGGGTACGCTGAAGCTAGTTACAATGTAGGCCTACCCCCGGTACGCTGAAACTAGTTTCAACGTACCCCCATTAAAGTGAAACTACTTTCAACATACCCCATGGTATGCTGAAACTAGTTTCAACGTACCTCCGGTGGGTGATCCGGAACTACAGGGGGTGGCTTGAAACTAGGTTATTTCTAGTTTCAAAATGCCTCCGGTACGTTGAAACTAGTTTCAGAGTATCATAGGATACACTGAAACTAGCTTCTACGTGCCCCCCCCCCCCCCCCGGTATGCTCCGGGGGATAATCCGAAATTACCACTACTATTTTTACTCTTACTCTTACCCAGTAGACACAGAACATTGGCATAACATTTGTACAGTGTTAGGCCAACATCGGCCGACGCTGTACAAATATTATACAAACGTTTTGTGTTTGCTGGGTAGGCTACTGGGCGGGCATCGACTTTAGTCGTCAGAATCTGACGTCTACAGATTCTGACGACTAACCCGCGCTGTAAGGGTTGGGAGTCAAAGTCTCACCATTTCTATAATCGATTAATTTTAACAATTTACCTATTATCTTCAATCTTGAGCATTTTTCGACATGCTCGATACTTAGGTCTATCCTCTCAATTATTGTTTTACTCATTTACACTACAGTCATAGTAACGCTAATTATTTCTGTGACCGAAATGTGCTTGAATTGTGCTGTACATTTTCAAACATATATAATTATGTACATACGTGTTTATCAGACTGACATAAGATGTTTATGGGAAATAATAAAAAATAAATAAACATTGTGAAATAATATGTTTCACAATTATCATTTTGAAGCTGAACCGTATTTTTATATGAAATAGATTAAAATGAAATATTACATACTGTTTTTTGGTAAAATATGAGGACAACCTACTCAAACATCCATCCCATATAATTGGCGAGCGATGGGAAATGATGAAATACATTTGCCGCAGACAAAACAAATATGTCTATTTTGTAAGGCAATTTACCAAAATGGTTTTATTGCCTTACCAATAAAACTTTGATGCTGATATGAAAATATTGTATAATGCTTTATAATGACCACCATAATATCATTTAAGGACATTCACTTAGCACAATATACGCTATGTTCACGTGGAACATTTGGGGTTTTATGTAATTTATAGATTATAGAATTTATTATGCATTGTCAATCAATCAATCAATCAATCAATCAATCAATCAATCAATCAATCAATCAATCAATCAATCAATCAATCAATCAATCAATCAATCAATCAATCAATCAATCAATCAATCAATCAATCAATCAATCAATCAATCAATCAATCAATCAATCAATCAATCAATCAATCAATCAATCAATCAATCAAGCAATCAATCAAGCAAGCAATCAAGCAATCAATCAATCAATCAATCAATCAGCGGGCGAGTATAGGATTGTGGCAAACCAAACGTTAAAAAATCAAACATAAACTTCCAAGCTGCATTTTCTAAAAGCAAATCGATTAATTGTATTATTGTGAATTTTACCCTTATTTTTCAATGTAAATGACATAGAAACAAATCCAGGCCCCCAATACAATTCTTCCCCAACTCATATCTTAAAAAAATATATTGAAAATATGCCACAAAAATGTCAGAAGTTTAACGGTCGATGACCGACTCTCATTAATTGAACATCTTTGTATAGAGGGAAATTACAGTGTCATAGGTACTATGTCAGAAACAAACAATCACACTATAAGCAACGCTAATGTTAAACTGACGGGTTATTCTCGGTTCCGAGAAGACCTCACTAGGAGCAAAGGAGGGGTTTGTTGCTATACCAAACAAGACGCCGTACGTCGCCTAAATTTAGTAGAAGATAACATACAACTAATACGGGTGGAGGTTAAAATAGCTTCGAAACTTATTCTCATAGGAAATTGTGATAGAAATCAAGAAATGAATTCTGATGAAAAAAAGTTTTTTTTCGACAATGGACAATAGACAATAGACAATAATATATTCATAGGATCTGTTATTTAACAGACAAGGTTGTGGTTTCTACATCGGAATCTCACAAGTAATCGTCTGTTATTGTAAGTTAATGTTGTCAAATAGCTTTCAATTTTGAGGTTTGATTTAAACATTCTGTAGTTTAAGCACTTGTTGGATTTCTGCTGCCCATTTTTGTCTAAACTGATCGAGTAATCTTTGCTTGATTTGTTGCTTGAAGCATTTCTTACTGCAAGGGATGACTTGACTTACCCATATACCAGGGAAACCACAATCTTCCAGGATTGTTTAACACAATTGAGCCAAGGCGATTTATACACACTTTCTTTGTTCAATTTGTATAACAGTTTGTACATTAAATTTGAAATTTTAGTTTTCTCAGTGTCTTGAGAAATGTTGGCCCAGAACATATTAACGGGTATTCACCTAGCTCACCATATACCATGTTTGAAAATGTTGTCTTGTTTACTAATAATATATATTTACAGAATCTTAGATGGAGTTTTTCAAGAATTTCTGTTCCTTCAAGGGCCCAAATTTCACTACCATATAAGAGCACAGGTTTTACAAGTGTATCAAATAGATGTATCATAATATCTACTGGTAATTGCAATTGTCTGCCTCTGCGCAGCAGTGCAAACATCGCTCTGGTACCTTTGTCATACAATAGATTTTTTGCTTTAGTGAATTTACCGTTGAAATTGAAAATAAGACCTAAGTATTTATATTGGTCGGTTACTTCTAATTGTGTTTCACCAAATTGAAATTTAGGGATGTTTCGTGTTTTTCCTCTAATAAGGGAGACAAATTTTCGCCTTGTCTTACCCCAACAAGACACGGAAATGTATCAGAAATTTGACCATCACTCACTGGGGCGAAACTGGATTAGCTAACGCCGGCGTTAGCCTATCCAAGATGGATGCACCGAAAGTGAGTAAGTCAGTTTTCTGTTCTTTTGATGTATTTTATCACAATTTTCGGGCTAGCCATTCACCAACCGTATTTATATGAATGTAAGAGATTTTTAAGGAGTATCGAAGTTTGTTAAAAACGTAAGAGTTTGGTAAATTTGACATCCGAAAAAAAGCGGAAAGATTGACTAACGGGAATTGTATTTTTTTCAAAGATTGACTAACGCTTTGTGAGATTAGATAACGCATCAACAGATTAGATAACGCTGACGCTGTAAGTAGCTGCTGTAGGCCTAGTATTTAAGAACACATTTTATACCTCACTATTATTGTTATTAGGCCTACTACTTGCCACCTCTATTCAACGTGTGGGATATAATTCATGTCCGGGAAACATGTACATCATCCCCTCAAAGGTTTTTTTACTAGCGTTCTACCGAGATGATAATATGAGAGTGGTTGTTACTTCATTAGTTAACTAGTAGGTGGAAGGATTATGTGTTCTATGACTGAAACATGTTTCTCCGCGTCACCATATTATTAAACTTACCTCGGGAGGTAAGTTTGAGGTAAGTTGAAAATTATTCATGCCAGACATAGACCTATCTTCTTCAGTTCTAGTCATATCTGTCGTGTCTTCAAATAAACTTGCAATACCCAATTGACAAGGGTGAAGTTATATAATTTAATAAATATTAACTATGACATAAATATTGGAAGCATTTTTTCCCTGTAGGCTATATGATGAAGGCACTATATGCAAGCCTAGTGGTTGATGGGCCTACACGTGTAGGCCCCACATGCTGACACAACAGCGTTTGTTGCCTATAATTCTGAAGAAAGTGAGCCGAGTTTTTCCATAGTTTTTTTCACTATCTTTCACAATGTCAATACACCTACCAAAATAAAGTCGGATTTATCACTAGCACTGCCTATATATATCTCAAAATATTACTTTAAAAAACATTTCCTATTTTATATTTTACAATTTCTAATGTTAAAATATTATTTTTAACATTATGCCTATATTTGAATAATGGCAGCACAATAGTTAAATTAATATTATAACAATAATTACTTGGCAAAGATAGGCCTGTTCCACCATATACTACCCTATTTGCTTGACTTCATTATTTCTGTGCCGAATCCCAATGGGTATTTTGAACATGTAGATTTGTAATAACATTTACTGTCAGTTTTAAACAGTACCTTGACCTTCTACCCCCTAGGTATCTCTAGCCTAATAGTCTTGGTTACAGTAACTGTTAGACCTTGTATCATAGCAAAGCCATAGGCTATATATAGAGCTGCATAGTAGCCTATTATAGTGATTTTCACAGCATATCATTGCAAAGGAGATAAATGCCACATTGACTTCCCGGCCATATTTTTTTGTAAATATGATAAAAATTTACTCATTTCAGCAATACTATGTTATTTTTCAGATAATTTTGTCAATGGGATAGTTTAATAAATCAATAGAACAAGAAAAAAATATAGATGATTTATTAGAATTAGTATAAGATCTGCTGAACTGCGAACTTTGATCTGAAGAACTGTGAACGGTAAAGCAACCATAAACAATATTGAAATTTAAAGACTGAAGATTGTATTTGTGATCAAACAAGGAGGTTGTTCAATGTTAAGTGTCATTTTTGTTGAATTTAAAATATGCTAGCGTGACGTTTCTGTTGACACTTTGTTAATGTCACGTTAGCAACAGTGTTACTAGAAGCCACTTCGCTGACTAGAATTCTTCTGCACCACTCGGAAAAAAGTGTTTGTATTGTTGGTTTTAAATTATTGCATTGTATAATGGTTAAAATAACTGTATTTCGATTTTAGATATACAATTTACATGTGAATAAAAAATGTGTTATTATAAAAACGTTAACAAATAATTACTTTTGTTGTTAGGATTATTCAAAGCACTGTTGTACAAAGCCAGAAGTTAGTAAAGTCTTACTTTTTTGGTGGATTGCTGGCGGCTGGCTGGCGGCTGACTGAAGGCTGGTTGGCTGGATAGTTGGATTTTGCAATTTTCTTTTTTTTTAACCTAACGGAAGTGAGTAAATGCTTATACATTTCGATAAAGTTTTACAATTAAAGCTGGCTGCTGGCTGGCGGCAGACTGGCGGCTGGCTAACGGCTTGTTCGCGGCTGGCTGGCAGTTGGCTCGAAGCTAGCTGGCGCTGGCTGGTAGGCGGCTGGTTGGCTGGCTGGATGCTGGCGGCTGGCTGGCGGATGGCTAACGGCTGGCTGGCCACTGGCTGGCAGTTGGCTCGAGGCTGGCTGGCGCTGGATGGTAGGCGGCTGTTTGCTTGGCTGGATGCTGGCTGGCTGGCTGGCTGACTGACTGGCGAGCTTTGGGAATGTGTCACAATTTTTTTTCACTTACTTCAAGACATCTTTATCATGCGATTTTAGATATACAATTTAGATGTGAATAAAAAATGTGTTATTATAAAAACGTTAACAAATAATCACTTTTGTTGTTGGGATTATTCAAAGCACTGTTGTACAAAGCCAGAAGTTAGTAAAGGCTTACTTTTCTGGCGGCTGGCTGGCGGCTGGCTGACGGCTGACTGAAGGCTGGTTGGCTGGATAGCTGGCTTGCTGGTTCAAGGCTGGCTGGCTGTCTGGCTGGTGGGCTTTAAGAATATTTGGCAATTTTTTTAATTTTTTTACCCTGTCGAAAGTTAGTAAAGGCTTATACATTTCGACAAAGTTTTACAAAAAACGCTGGCGGCTGGCTGGCAGCAGACTGGCGGCAGACTGGCGGCTGGCTGGCGGCGGGCTGGCGGCTGGCTGGCGGCTGACTGAAGGCTGGTTGGCTGGATAGCTGGCTGGTTCAATACTAGCTGGCTGTTTTCTTAACTTTTTTCTTAACTTTTTTACCCTAATGGAAGTTAGTAAAGGCTTATATACATTTCGATAAAGTGTTACAAATAAAGCTGGCGGCTGGCTGGCGGCAGACTTGCGGCTTACTGGCGGCTGACTGGCGGCTGGCTGGCGGCTGACTGAAGGCTGGTTGGCTGGATAGCTGGCTGGTTCAATACTAGCTGGCTGTCTGGCTGGTGGGCTTTAAGAATATTTGTCAATTTTCTTTAATTTTTTACCCTAACGGAAGTTAGTGAGGGTTTATACATTTCGAAAAGGTTTTACAAATAAAGCTGGTGGCTGGCTGGCGGCAGACTGGTGGCTGACTGGCGGCTGGGTGGCGGCTGGCTTGCAGCTGGCTAACGGTTTGCACGCGACTGGCTGGCGGTTGGCTCCAGGCTGGCTGGTGCTTGCTGGTAGGCGGCTGGTTGGCTGGCTGGATGCTGGCGGCTGGCTGGCAATTTTCTTTATTATTTTACCCTAAAGGAAGATAGTAAAGGCTTATACATTTCTATAAAGTTTTACAAATAAAGCTGGTGGCTGGCTGGCGACAGACTGGTGGCTGACTGGCGGCTGGGTAGCGGCTGGCTTGCAGCTGGCTTGCAGCTGGCTGGCTGGTGGCTGGCTGACGGCTGGCTAACAGTTTGCTCGCGGCTGACTGGCGGTTGGCTCCAGGCTGGCTGGCGCTTGCTGGTAGGCGGTTGGTTGGCTGGCTGGATTCTGGCGGCTGGCTGGCAATTTTCTTAATTTTTTTACCCTAACGGAAGTTAGTAAAGGCTTATACATTTCGATAAAGTTTTACAAATAAAGCTGGCGGCTGGCTGGCTGCAGACTGGCGGCTAGCTAACGGCTGTCTCGCGCCTGGCTGGCGGTTGTCTCTAGGCTGGCTGGTAGGCGGCTGGTTGGCTGGCTGGTTAACGGCTGGCTGGCGTCTGGCTTGCAGTTTGCTCGAGGCTGTCTGGCGCTGGATGGTCGGCGGCTGGTTGGCTGGCTGGATGCTGGCTGGCTGGCTGGCGAGCTTTAAGAATGTATCACAATTTTTTTTTACTCTCTTTAAGAAATCTTTATCATGCGATTTTAGATATACAATTTACATGTGAATAAAAAATGTGTTATTATAAAAACGTTAACAAATAATGATTTTTGTTGTTGCGATTATTCGAAGCACTGTTGTACAAAGCCAGAAATTAGTAAAGTCTTACTTTTTTGACGGCTTGCTGGCGGCTGGCTGTCGGCTGACTGAAGGCTGGTTGGCTGGATAGCTGGATTTGGTAATTTTCTTAATTTTTTTACCCTAACGGAAGTTAGTAAAGGCTTATACATTTCGATAAAGTTTTACAAATAAAGCTGGCGGCTGGCTGGCGGCAGACTGGCGGCTGACTGGCGGCTGGCTGGCGGCTGGCTGGTGGCTGACTGAAGGCTGGTTGGCTGGATAGCTGGCTGGTTCAAGGTTGGCTGGCTGTCTGGCTGATGGGCTTTAAGAATATTTGTCAATTTTCTTTAATTTTTTACCCTAACGGAAGTTAGGGAGGGCTTATACATTTTGATAAAGTTTTACAAATAAAGCTGGTGGCTGGCTGGCGGCAGACTGGTGGCTGACTGGCGGCTGGGTGTCGGCTGGCATGCAGCTGGCTAACAGTTTGCTTGCGACTGGCTGGCGGTTGGCTCCAGGCAGGCTGGCGCTTGTTGGTAGGCGGCTGGTTGGCTGGCTGGATGCTGGCGGCTGGCTGGCAATTTTCTTTATTTGTTTACTCTAACGGAAGTTAGTAAAGGCTTATACATTTCGATAAAGTTTTACAAATAAAGCTGGCGGCTGGCTGGCGGCAGACTGGCGGCTAGCTAACGGCTGTCTCGCGCCTGGCTGGCGGTTGTCTCTAGGCTGGCTGGTAGGCGGCTGGTTGGCTGGCTGGTTAACGGCTGGCTGGCGTCTGGCTTGCAGTTTGCTCGAGGCTGTCTGGCGCTGGATGGTCGGCGGCTGGTTGGCTGGCTGGATGCTGGCTGGCTGGCTGGCGAGCTTTAAGAATGTATCACAATTTTTTTTTACTTTCTTTAAGAAATCTTTATCATGCGATTTTAGATATACAATTTACATGTGAATAAAAAATGTGTTATTATAAAAACGTTAACAAATAATCATTTTTGTTGTTGCGATTATTCAAAGCACTGTTGTACAAAGCCAGAAATTAGTAAAGTCTTACTCTTTTGACGGCTTGCTGGCGGCTGGATGTCGGCTGACTGAAGGCTGGTTGGCTGGATAGCTGGATTTGGCAATTTTCTTAATTTTTTTACCCTAACGGAAGTTAGTAAAGGCTTATACATTTCGATAAAGTTTTACAAATAAAGCTGGCGGCTGGCTGGCGGCAGACTGGCGGCTGACTGGCGGCTGGCTGGCGGCTGGCTGGTGGCTGACTGAAGGCTGGTTGGCTGGATAGCTGGCTGATTCAAGGTTGGCTGGCTGTCTGGCTGGTGGGCTTTAAGAATATTTGTCAATTTTCTTTAATTTTTTACCCTAACGGAAGTTAGGGAGGGCTTATACATTTTGATAAAGTTTTACAAATAAAGCTGGTGGCTGGCTGGCGGCAGACTGGTGGCTGACTGGCGGCTGGGTGTCGGCTGGCATGCAGCTGGCTAACAGTTTGCTTGCGACTGACTGGCGGTTGGCTCCAGGCAGGCTGACGCTTGTTGGTAGGCGGCTGGTTGGCTGGCTGGATGCTGGCGGCTGGCTGGCAATTTTCTTTATTTGTTTACTCTAACGGAAGTTAGTAAAGGCTTATACATTTCGATAAAGTTTTACAAATAAAGCTGGCGGCTGGCTGGCGGCAGACTGGCGGCTTGCTAACGGCTGTCTCGCGCCTGGCTGGCTGGCTGGTAGGCCGCTGGTAGGCGGCTGGTTGGCTGGCTGGATGCTGGCGGCTGGCTGGCAATTTTCTTTATTTGTTTACTCTAACGGAAGTTAGTAAAGGCTTATACATTTCGATAAAGTTTTACAAATAAAGCTGGCGGCTGGCTGGCGGCAGACTGGCGGCTTGCTAACGGCTGTCTCGCGCCTGGCTGGCTGGCTGGTAGGCCGCTGGTAGGCGGCTGGTTGGCTGGCTGGATGCTGGCTGGCTGGCTGGCGACTGGCTGGCGTCTGGCTGGCAGTTGGCTCGCGGCTGGCTGGCGCTGGATGGTCGGCGGCTGGCTGGCTGGATGCTGGCTGGCTGGCTGGCGGCAGGCTAACGGCTGGCTGGCATCTGGCTGGCAGTTGGCTCGAGGCTGGCTGGCGCTGGATGGTCGGCAGCTGGTTGGCTGGCAGGATGCTGACTGGCTGGCTGGCGAGCTTTAAGAATGTATCGAAAAAAATTTCGTCACTCTCTTCAAGACATCTTTATCATGCGATTTTAGATATACAATTTAGATGTGAATAAAAAATGTGCTATTATAAAAACGTTAACACATAATCACTTTTGTTGTTGGGATTATTCAAAGCACTGCTGTACAAAGCCAGAAGTTAATAGAGTCTTACTTTTTTGGCGCCTTGCTGGCGGCTGGCTGGCGGCTGACTGAAAGCTGGTAGGCTGGGAAGCTGGATTTGACAATTTCCTCAACTTTTTTACCCTAATGGAAGTTAGTAAAGGCTTATATACATTTCGATAAAGTTTTACAAATAAAGCTGCTGGCTGGCGGCTTGCTAACGGCTGGCTGGCGTCTGGCTGGCAGTTGGCTCGAGGCTGGCTGGCGCTGGATGGTCGGCGGCTGGTTGGCTGGCTGGATGCTGGCTGGCAGGCTGGCTGGCGAGCTTTAAGAATGTATCACAATTTTTTTCTTCACTTTCTTCAAGATATCTTTATCATGCGATTTTAGATATACAATTTAGATGGGAATAAAAAATGTGTTATTATAAAAACGTTAACAAATAATCACTTTTGTTGTTGGGATTATTCAAAGCACTCTTGTAGTTTTCGATAAAGTCTTACAAATAAAGCTGCTGTCTTGCTGGCGGCAGACTGGTGGCTGACTGGCGGCTGGGTGGCGACTGGCTTGCAGCTGGCTGGCGGTTGGTTGGTGGCTGGCTGGCTGCTGGCTAACGGTTGGCTTGCGACCGGCTGGCGGTTGGCTCCAGGCTGGCTGGCGCTTGCTGGTAGGCGACTGGTTGGCTGGCTGGATGCTGGCTGGCGGCTGGCCAACGGCTGGCTGGCATCTGGCTGGCAGTTGGCTCGAGGCAGGCTGGCGCTGAATGGTCGGTGGCTGGTTGGCTGGCTGGATGCTGGCTGGCTGCCGAGCTTTAAGAATGTATCGAAAAAAAAATATTCACACCCTTTAAGACATCTTTATCATGCGATTTTAGATATACAATTTACATGTGAATAAAAAATGTGTTATTATAAAAACGTTAACAAATAATCACTTTTGTTGTTGGGATTATTCAAAGCACTGTTGTACAAAGCCAAAAGTTAATAAAGTCTTACTTTTTTGGCGGCTTGCTGGCGGCTGGCTGGCGGCTAACTGAAGGCTGGTTGGCTGGATAGCTGGATTTGGCATTTTTCTTAATTTTTTTACCCTAACGGAAGTTAATAAAGGCTTATACATTTCGATAAAGTTTTACAAATAAAGCTGGCGGCTGGCTGGCGGCAGACTGGCGTCTGACCAATGGCTGGCTCGCGGCTGGCTGGCGGTTGGCTCGCGGCTGGCTGTTGCTGGCTGGTAGGCGGCTGGTTGGCTGGCTGGATGTTGGCTGGCTGGCTGGCAGCTGACTAACGGCTGGCTGGCGTCTGGCTGGCAGTTGGCTCGAGGCTGGCTGGCGCTAGATGGTCGGCGGCTGGTTGGCTGGCTGGATGCTGGCTGGCTGGCTGGCTGGCGAGCTTTAAGAATGTAGCACAATTTTTTTTTTTACTCGCTTCAAGACATCTTTAGCATGCGATTTTAGATATACAATTTACATGTGAATAAAAAATGTGTTATTATAAAAACGTTAACAAATAATCACTTTTGTTGTTGGGATTATTCAAAGCACTGTTGACAAAAGGCAGAAGTTAGTAAAGTCTTACTTTTTTGGCGGCTTGCTGGCGGCTGACTGAAGGCTGGTTGGCTGGATAGCTGGATTTGGCAATTTTCTTAATTTTTTTACCGTAACGGAAGTTAGTAAAGGCTTATACATTTCGATAAAGTTTTACAAATAAAGCTGGCAGCTGGCTGGCGGCAGACTGGCGGCTGACTGGCGGCTGGCTGGCGGCTGACTGAAGGCTGACTGAAGGCTGGTTGGCTGGATAGCTGGCTGGTTCAAGGCTGGCTGGCTGTCTGGCTGGTCGGCTTTAAGAATATTTGTCAATTTTCTTTAATTTTTTACCCTAACGAAAGTTAGTGAGTGCTTATACATTTCGATAAAGTTTTACAAATAAAGCTGGTGGCTTACTGGCGGCAGACTTGTGTCTGACTGGCGGCTGGGTGGCGGCCGGCTTGCAGCTGGCTGGCGGCTGGTAGGAGGCTGGCTGGCGGCTGGATAACGGTTTGCTTGCGACTGGCTGGCGGTTGGCTCCAGCTGGCTGGTGCTTGCTGGTTGGCGGCTGGTTGGCTGGCTGAATGCTGGTGGCTGGCTGGCAATTTTCTTTATTTTTTCACCCTAACGGAAGTTAGTAAAGGTTTATACATTACGATAAAGTTTTACAAATAAAGCTGGCGGCTGGCTGGCGGCAAACTGGCGGCTGACTGAAGGCTGATTGGCTGGATAGCTGGCTAGTTTTTAATGCTCCGCACAGTAGATAGTGGGGTATCTTTAGCACCAGATTACCTCTTAAAACTCATCAAATGTGGTTGCAGTTCAGACACTCCTTGCAAAACATCGAATTGCTCATGTTGTAAATCACTAATGGGATGTGCCATATTTTGTGGTTGTTACGGAGGAAACCAGTGCTGTAACTCCCATACTGCTCATTCCAATTGAATAATATTTGATTTTACTCCTCGTCCATGATTGCATTAGTTTATTGAAGACGATTGTCTATCATGTAGAAAATTCACATTTTTGTCATGATTGTTATAATTTTTTTGTGACAAATAAAATCTACGTATCGTTGTTATTATCATTTGTCTATCTATGTTGATTATTAACATAATTAAATATAGCAAAAACTTCTACCAAAACCATCGTTCATTCATATTCTATTGAGAAATTGTTCAAACAGGATTATCTCATGTTGATAAACTACCGTTGGTACACTAACGCGAACGAAAAGACGCTGACCTTTAAATTGACCTTTGACCTATATTATATAGACTGTAACATATGTAAAAAGTTATGTACATTTTTCATTGTAAGTATATCATAGATCTACCAGCGAAAATATGCTATAGTTATCTGCAAATTAGATCTTTAGAAAGTTGGAAAGAATTTTTGTGGCCCTTTTAGGGCATTAAATGACCTTTGTATTGAATTTTGACCTTGAACTTGACCTATTGTGACTGTGAAATATACCTAAATCAACTTGTTGTCATTAGTTTAGTGGTAATTGCTCCAAAGATCGTCAAAATCGATGAAATATTTCATGAGATATGGTATAATCGAGATTTTTCAGCTTGCATGGCGGCCATTTTGGAAATATGCTAATTAAAAAATGCCACTTGGTAACTTTTTCCACATCAGGCGGAAATGATGTATTGGGACCACGTGGGACCTGAATCAGTCAAAAAATGAGCTCCTGTATGAAATTCCAGGTTAGGTCAGGATTCTGCCCGACTATAAAATACAAATTCAGCACATGCTATAAAAATGGTACAAGTCGAAAAAATATAGAACAATATGCAGATATGTGTGTATCTAACATGATAAAAGTATGAAAAAACTGGAGAGCTAGATATACATGAATACATTCAACCACGTGATGTATATATACAATAAACAATTATTATAATATGTTGTTTATTGGTATTTATCTGTAACACATCATGAACTATTTCGATATGAGCCAGTTAGATGCTCATCTACATTTTCAGATAAATATATACAGTATTGAATATATTACTTTTGAATTTTCTTGTTTACAAAAACAAAATACGTGTTTTTACATTTTGTTCCAAGCATGCAGCTATACCACAGTTTTAAGTAAGCAAGATATAATGCTAAAAAGTTGTATTTATTTTTTGCAGCATATCACGCGAATTGGTTTAATTATATTATGATAAAATGGAAGATCATTAAATTATGTGTACTAGTTTAATTAGCTAAGATACCGATGAGTTGTTCAGGCATTGTCTTCCAGTATAGTAATATAATAACTTGAATATATCCAACCATTTTAATTTCCTCTCCTCAATTGACTTTGATTTAAAAAGGCTTTTCATCTTTCATTGTTCCCTAGCGGTGGATATATTAGCCATAATATGAGACATTCACGCATAGCATTAGCCTCATCTGTATTTAGTATATCAGATTATGTGCCCTCGTTATATTAATGTGTCTTACATTCTAACATTGTATAGATGTCGTACGGATGTTAGTGTTTTATTGCGATGTCGTACGGATGTTTTGTGCTTCATCGAGATTTCGTACGGATGTTTTGTGTTTCATTAAGATGTCGTACGGATGTTTAGTGTTTGGGGCCTACAGATATTTTTATTTTTCGGCAATGAAATTCTCTATAAAGGTGCATTTTCTCGTTATTATAACAACTATGTTTTTTTCAGGTGGCTCTACATGATCTTAGTGAGAAACATCCTCACAAAGAAATTCCACAACTTTACATTTATCATTTTAACCCTCACAGCGCGGGGGTCGACTTTAGTCGTCAGAATCTGACGTATATAGACGTCAGATTCTGACGACTAAAGTCGATCCCCGCGCTGTAAAGTGTGAACTATTTATAATGACCGTAGACCCATAAAATAGGTATTCAAATGAATCAGAAAGAGCTAACTAAAACATTTATGATGATTTCAAATTAAATTAATCCCTTTGGTCTTCATGGTTTCTACACAAATAATTCAGCGCTTTGAGGGTTAATGTATATTTTGTTTCCCAAATAAACAAATTAACTGTCTGTTTGTCTGTCTAGTCATTTCTACTCATTATCGCCTACCTTGTGATGTAAATATCCGTCATAACTCACACTTTGAAGCGAAGGATTAAATTAACCAAGATGTAGTACGTGTTTGCGTATATATACACAACAAAAGGCAGCCTCTGTTTATTTCCGTTTTCTGCTTTCTAAAAATGATCAGGCCCTCAAAAAAATTGAAAATTCATATTAAGCCATATAAAATTAACACTAAAAACGTAATTATTATTTGTGTTTATTTATGTACTCCAATATGTATCAGCGTACTTTTCAAGTAAGTAGATACTGCATTTTGGCTTTACATAGTATAAGCTTATATTCCCCTTACTGTAATAGATTATGCCAGTTTTATTCACTGAATTTCACTTCAAATATGTGGTGCACGAATACATTAGGTGATGACCCGATGTTGTTCCAACGCTGGGCCACTGTCTACGACATTGGCCAAACATTAAAAAAACACCACCCGGTCAATGCCTCATGTTTGCCGGGTAAAGCGTAAAAAACACTAATACGAAAGCGAGCACGAAAACTTCGAAATACGTCATCATTTCCAAAACACGCCAACATCAAGGCGAAGGCCAACGCGATATCTTTGAGCCTGTTTTGTATGGTGAACGGTGAATTTCGCGTGCTTTCACCGCCTGCCTTTTCGCTCTCACGTTCAAGTTGGTCTGTTTTGCGATGAAGGTGTGATCATTTTATGGGTTGCCCTCACGCCAGGTCCAGTATCGATCATTGTTAGAGGCGTTACCCTGGACAAATGTGTCCACGTTGTATTGGGTGGCGCCTATAAACTCTGGCCCTGTCAGGTCTGAGGAACTGTCATTCAGCTTGTTCTGTGACTCCGACATCTTCCTGAAAACAAACAAAATGACAATGACGAGCAAATCAACGAGGGTCAATTGGATGGCATCATGCACAAGTGGGCTAACCCACATTTTGACGATTTTGAGAAAACAACGCGCTGCAACATGGAGTACAGGATAAAACGAATAAATACAAATTAACACAAAAAGTTAACAACATCAGTGACCAAATGGACTAACCCTGAATGTGAAACTCACATATTGATCAAGTTGTTGCTATCAATGACATGTATTTGCCTTGTTTTTTAAATGTGGGTTAGACCACTTGTGCATGATGCCATCCAATTAAAGAAAGTTTTAAAAGTCTTAGAACTTCATATGCTGCAAACATAGTATGTGAGGTAAGTTTTTTGCCATGCTAATTTAAAATGCATAAAAGTTGGTAAGTTAGGTGTGGAGTTTGTGGCATTTGTTCATTCATTAGAGAATGTCACTGTCCATTAACCCTTTCAGTGCGGAGATCGACTTTAGACGTCAAAATCTCACGTCTAAAGTCGTCATATTCTAAAGTCTAAAGTCGATACATGCAATTAAAGAATTAAAAAAATTATGTGGCCGTAGAACCATAATACACGTTTTCAAATAAAGCTAAAAGAGCTAACTGAGACATTTATAATGATTTCAAATTGAAAAAAAGCCCATTGGTCTCGATGGTTTATGCAAAAAACATTTCAACGCTTTAAAAGTTAAATGGGTTAATCTTCATTCACCCCGACCTCATGGTGAATGAAGATATGTTGAGTTTTCAGGATAAATGAAGGGTTCAATGCAATTTCACATATTTTTAATTATTGTCTTTAGAAATACAACATGATAAAAAACACAACATTAGACAATTCAAATGAATGAAACATCGTATCTATTGACAAAGCGGACGAAGCGCCCACTGGTGCAATTGCGCCCTCAAAAAGGTAGATTTTTTCAGGTCATAAAAAGAACTACTGCAGATGTGCAAGATAGAAACAAAATAATATATAATACATCAGAGAATATGATTCGTAAACAAAAAATTATACTTCAGTAAAACAAAATGTTTTTGGAGCTTGTTTGTAGCATGTATAACTGATATTGAATCATACATTACTGGAGAATTCAAACACAAAACATTTGTACAACATTTAAACAACGTCGGGCCAACGTCGACGTTTGTCCAACATTGTATAAATGTTATAAAAATGTTTCGTGTTAGTTGGGTAATGGCTTTTTGTGCGGCAGATGTTCAACATTTCAATGTGTTCAGTTTATGTTGCTAGCGTGTCAATACATCACGCCTGCTTACCATGCTTACTAACATCTGCTTCTGGGTATATAATAAAAAACATGCAAAGTGGTATTTTTAAAAGGAAATTGTCTTACGTAGCCCTGTAGTAAGGATTGTGAAGCCCCATGACCCGTCTGCCGTGGAATAGGGTCGGGTTACCATCAGATTTCATGGTGTTTGTGTAATCAGCTCCTTTGCCAGATGTCCTAAAAACACAAGTCCTTTAAATAAAACTATACTATAGACTAGACATACAGTCAGAGACTGCAAACCTCCGCCGGCTACAGTGTTAGTGTCTTGGATTAGATTCCGAATCCGGATCGTAATCCGGATTATCTCAAAATGTAACCTTAAAGCGCTGAAATACTTTTTAAGACCGTTCAACCATGAAGACAAAAAGATTTTTTCAATTTGAAATCATCATAAATGGCTTAGTTAGCTCTTTCTGCTTCATTTGAATACCTATGGTATGGGTCTACGACCAGTAGGAATATGTTTACTCTTACAGTGCGCGGATGCGATTTAGTTGACAGAATCTGACGTCTCGTCAGATTCTGTCAACTAAAGTCTATCCCCGCACTGTAAGAGTTAATGTTTCATTGGCCCCGAGACACAAATCTTTAAAAAATGTAGAAATCAAAATATAATATCAGCTAGATAGTCAGTCTAGACTATATAGTCAGAGAGTGCAATGCTCCGCCGGCAGAAGTGATAGTGTACCACATCAGGATTTAATAGATTGTTCGTTGGCCCCCGATACACAAATATTTAAACAAACTCTACATCCGGGTCGTAATCCGGATCCTGGATCGTCTTTCAGATCTCCACCAAAATTTAATGGATTGTTTCTTAGCGCTAGACACACCTCTGATAAAAGTTTCATGTAAATCCGCCATTTTCATAGCTAAGAATGCTCCTCGGGCTTTATCCTATACGCTGCTGCTGTAGCTAGAAGTGTATGTTAGTTCAGTAATGTGAAATGTTTTTTTATCGAAAACGAGACAGAATATATTATATATATATAATATATATAGGATATATAACCTAATACTGACCTATTGGCTTTGCAGACACATACTCCTATGATCACAAGTATGATAATGAGCACCATAGCTCCACCTCCAGCCCCCGCCCCTATGACATATATTATGGTAATTAGCACCATATGAAGCACTCAATGAGTCACCCGCTCAATCAATCAATCAATCAATCAATCAATCAATCAATCAATCAATCAATCAATCAATCAATCAATCAATCAATCAATCAATCAATCAATCAATCAATCAATCAATCAATCAATCAATCAATCAATCAATCAATCAATCAATCAATCAATCAATCAATCAATCAATCAATCAATCAATCAATCGATCGATCGATCGATCAATCAATCAATCAATCAATCAATCAGTCAGTCAGTCAGTCAGTCAGTCAATCAATCAATCAATCAATCAATCAATCAATCAATCAATCAATCAATTATTAATCAACCTATCAATCAATCAGTCCACGAATCAAGGAATCAATCAATCAATTATTGAATTAAGTCATTAGGTAATTAATTTATTGATTGTGCCTCATACCATATTCAATGTTCAGTATATAATTATCTATATAACACAAATAAACATATGTTAAATAACATTATTATGTTTTGACTCCTGTATGAGTATCCACTAACCTATTAGAACAGCTTGATTGTCATCCGTGCTCGGCGAATTACTTCCTGGGGAAAAATGAATTTCAAAGTATTAATATCTAAATGTCAAGCTGATGGAAAATATATACATTTTAATGAACTTAAATTATACTTTCAGTAGAAGATTTCAATTTATTAACCATCAACCCTTACAGCGCGGGGATCGACTTTAGACGTCAGAATCTAACGTCTGTAGACGTCAGATTCTGACGTCTAAAGTCAATTCTCGCGTTGTAAGATTAAAAATATTTATAATGACCGTAACACATACCATAGGATTCAAATTATGTGGAAAGAGCTAACTAAGACATTTATAATGATTTCAGATTGAAAAAAACATTCGGTGTCCATAATTTATACAAAAATATGTCAGTGCTATAAGGGTTAAATCTGACATTGCTCCCTTACAGTATTTCAGGGGTCTACCAGTAATTTGCATCTGAAAACGTCAATAATCATTCCCGGGTGTGAAGCAAATAAACACCAGTCTAGATTTCTATTGTGTTGATTCTATTTATCTATATAGGATATTTTATAATATAGGAATGTATATAGCTTACCTTCATCGTCTATAGTGGTGGTCTTAATGGAAGTGGTCTCAAGGGGGCCAGCTGGTCCTACAGTTACAATAAAGCACTATACTTGATTACCATTAGAATATGCATAAACAGTCGTCATCTGAGTGCGATATGAGAAAATGTACCACTCAACCAATGAATATGGCGTGACTATTAACCCTTACAGCGCGGGGACCCACTTTAGAAGTCGTCTACGGGCTCTACCCATACCATAGCCCAGCAAACACGACACATCTAGCCAATGTATGACCAATGTTGGGATAGATGTGTCGTGTTTGCTGGGAGGTATTCAAAGGAAACAGAAAGAGGTAACTAAGACATTTATGATGATTCCAAATTGAAAAAAATCCTTTGGTCTCCATGGTTTATATGAAAGTATTTCAGCGCTTTAAGGGTTAAGGCGAATACCTTATTCATTGGACCTGCAGATTCCCAGGCAGTACATTATCAGATCCATGGCTGGATGCATCATCCTGACAGCAGGTCCGATGTACAGTCATCTGCCATGTGACAGATTAGATATCGGTGTCCCACCAGTCACCAGGAAACTCTTGTGTACATATAGCCTTAAGTTTGGTCCAGGCCCATTAGAACCGATTATTATGACCGCTGTTGACTTTTAGGAAAGTAGGCCACAACACGTTAATATTCATAAAATTTCCATTACTCCAGCAGACACAAGAGATTTGGCCCTTACAGCGTGGGGAACAACTTTATACGTCAGAATCTGGCGTTACTATAAACGTTAGAATCTAAAGTCAATACATAAACAGTGAAATAATCGCTGTATATAAAATAATTGCCGTTATAATTGCCGTAGACACATAACATAGGGATTCAAATGAAGAAAAAAGAGCTAGCTAAGACATTTATGATGATTTCAAATTGAGAAAAAACATTGGTCTCCATGCTTTATACAAAAATATTTCAGCGTAGTAAAGATTAATGTTAACCTAGTGTTGCATACGTTAGAGAACGTTAACACACCATTGTCTCGATGTCTTTTGTTTGAAGGCTCTCTGGAGTAGGGAATTAGGCAGGGCGATGCCAACGCCACAGAAGGTTGGGCTTGTGCCATAGATAGGTTGGGTAAAATGTATTGACAAAAAATATCAGCAATAATGGCTTACCATAATGACAGAAGTATGGTCTGCTGACGTCACAGTCGACGTCATACCAGACGTAATCACTGGACCTGATCACGGCACACTGATGTCCGAGGCTGTCAGGTTGTCCGAGTGCCCAGCCATAGAAAGACGGGCGGCTGGCAGCTACAATAAAAATAAATAGAAACAGATAAAGGACTGGTGGCTACAACAGAGACGCATTATGATCAAAATACGGGCGGCTGACAGCTACAATAGGAAAAACACCTATACCCAGTAAACACAAAACATTTGTATAACATTTGTATAATGTTTGACCAACGTCGAAGACGTTGGACCGACGTTGTACAAATGTTATGCAAATATTTTGTATTTGCTGGGTATGAACAGATAAAGGACTTGTGGCTACAAGATAAAAACACAACGATCAAAAACGGGCGGCTGGCAGCTATATCGTAAAAGACGGGCGGCTGGCAGCTGACGGTAGGAAACACATTGATTATATGACGGGTGAGAAAACATTATGAAACTAGAAAAGAATGTTCTGTCAAACATGTGAGTCTACGGCAGCAGTGTATTATATTGAAAATGGTCAGTACCGGAGTGCAATGGAAACGCCTCACTCTGGAGGAACCGCCTACGTCATCTGCTAATCAACATGATAAATTACAACAAGAGTTTCAAGTAGGCCTACACTGTCAGGACCATTGCCAACTACATTATAGTGATTGTAGACATTTCTCTGTTCGTATACGCCTACAATCATGGGAACAATTTTCGAAAAGGAGTCCTTTTTTCACTCAATGACAGGTGGCATCAACAGAAACACACAATGATAAAAGATGGGCTGCTAGTGACAAAAAAAGAAAGTACCGGTCTACCATAGTAAATCACAATACAAAATTATTATATAAAATATAATACAGCTTGTCAAATCAAATTTTAAAAGGGACTGTGCAAATAAAAATGTTTAGATATATATGGGATGTGATTTTCTATGCTAAAGATAAAACATGACATCAGTCAGCACAATTAGAAAAGAATTAACTTAACCTCAATTTATCAAAACTGAATAATTTTCACCCAGTTGGACCTGTGAATCTACTTCAAGTGGGCGAAAATTATATGTAGTAAAATATGAGTAGGCCCTACAAGATAATATTATAGTACTGTCACAACAAATCTGCCTACAGGCAACTTAACTGTGGCACTACAAGATCACATATAAAAAATACTATTATTTTGTAACTGTGGTATTTTCAAATGTGTAGGACCATTTGCCAATACACAAGGACTTTTAGGTACTTGCAGGTACTAAATATCCCATTTTTAAGCTCTGCCAGTACCTTTTATATTTTTTGTAGATTAAAACATTTTCAGGATTTTCAAATATGAGCATTGAACACTAGCCAGTGAGTTTTACATGGTCCACTAGTGTGAACGTACTTACCAGTGATTTCTTCCCATGGTCTACTAGTGTGATCATGCTCACCAATGTTTTTTTTTTCAATCGTCTACTCTGCTGTGCAAAGTCAAAAGGCAGTAGGCTTATCTGCTTACTTTACAAGTAAGCATACACTGCCCTTTGGCTTTGCAGAGCAGTACTAGTGTGAACATACTAACGAGTGGGTTTTTTCCATGGTCCACTAGTGTGAACATACTAACGAGTTGGTTTTCCCATGGTATACTGGTGTGAACATACTAACAAGTAGGTTTTCCCATGGTCTACTAGTGTAAACCGGTGGGTTTCTTCCATAGTATGTTAGTGTGAACATATACTAACCAGTGGGTTTTTTCCATGGTTTACTAGTATGAACATGTTAACCAGTGTGTTTTTTCATAGTTTACTAGTGTGAACATACTAACCGGTGGATTTTTTCCATGGTCAACTAGAGCGAACATACTAACCAGTGGTCTACTAGTGTAAACATACTAACCAATGGGTTTTTTCCTTGGTCTACTAGAGTGAACATACCAGCCAGTGTTTTTTTTTCAATGGTCTACTAGTCTGAACATACTAACCAGTGGGTTTTCCCATGGTTCACTGTTGTGAACCAACTAACCAGTGTATTTTTTGTGAACATATTAGCCAGTCGTTTTTTTTCCATGGCCTACTAGTGTGAAGATACTAACCAGTGGGTTTTTTCCATGGTCTACTAGTGTAAACATACTAACCAGTGGTTTTTTCCATGGTCTACTAGTGTAACATAATAACAAGTGGGTATTTTTCCATGATCTACCAGTGCGAACATGTAGTAGTGTGAACATATTAATCATTGGTTTTTTTTATCATGGTTTACTAGTCTGAACATGCTAACCAGTGGGTTTTTTCCATGGTCTTCTATTCTGAACATACTAACCAGTGGGGTTTTCCCATGGTCTACTAGTGTGAACATACTAGCCAGTGGGATTTGCCCATGGTCTACTAGTGTGAGCATAATTACCAGTGGGTTTTTTCCATGGTCTACTAGTGTGATCTATCCAGAGGTCTACGGTGACACCCTTAAGCAGTATTTGAGTAGCTATTTCCTCAGCCTCCTTCAAGCTGTTGATCCGAGTGAGTTCATCACCCAAATCAGTACAAGCTCTTCCCGCTCTGAACCAGTTAGGTTTGGATTTGGAATAAGGGGTATAGCAGCGGTTGGAAGACGTCAAGAAGAACCCTTTGCAGTCTTCTTGTGAAATATCTGAAATATAAGCGTTCCAGTGAAAAGCGATGAGAATTTGCAGTAGCTCCAGCAATCACCAGACGTTGGACCAATGTTGGTTTAGTGTTGGGCTAGCGCCGCAGACCAACATTAAACCAACATTGGCTCAATGTTTGGTGCTGAATGAGAGCTAAATATTATTCAATGTCTCTCTTTTCATCCACTTGGCGTGAATTATTTCACGTTTTCTGCGGATACAAACCAGTAGGCCCTAGGTTTAATTATGATTTAAATCGGGGGATTGTATAGGCTATGTCAAAGGTTAACAAATATTATTCATTACAAATTTGATAGGCCTACCTAATTTTTTTTTTTCAAAAACCCATCGTTTGGATATGTTATTAAAATGATTACAGATTATCGCAGGTTATCGCGCTAAAATTATTAACGAGAATAGCAATTGTTGGGGCTAAAAGAAGGATACACCCATTTTAAAGTTTAAAGATCAGTGCTTTTAGGGTTAACCCTTTCAGTGCAGGGATGGACTTTTGACGTCATAATCTGAAGCTAAAAGTCGATCTCCGTGGTGAAATAGTCAAATACAGATTTACAAATACGTATTGAAATAAAGCGTAAATATCTAACTAAGACATGTATGACGTTTTCAGCGCGGTTCATATAGAATATGTCAAAATACTTCAGCACTCTTGTTTGTGTAAAGCCAACACTGAATCAGTGTATGGTGTCTACTGGGTTTGGCCGATACAACATGAGTGGGCGTCTGTCACTGACCACTGCTTTCACATAGGAATCCTCTTTCTTCAGAACACTCTAATTGTGTGAGTGTAGGTCTGCCAGACTGGACATCCCCAGAAAACGCCAAACACGCGTCATAGCTGACGTCATTAGGGGACTCCCCCAGTAACTGCCGCAGAGCAGAATCTGAAAAAGGCATAAATAAACAAAGTTATTAGGTGATCCAGAATCTGAGAGAGGCATAAATACACCAAGTCATTAGGGGATTCCCCCAATAACTGACCCAGAGCAGAATCTGAAAAAGGCATAAATAATTGGGGGAATCACCCGATGACGTCATCAGGGGGCTTACCCAGTTGACACCATGTTTGATTTAGCCCCCGCCTCCCTTATATGCATTTTATGGCAGTTCAGAATCTGTAAAGGCATAAATAAAATGAATTATGCTATAGAAATATTTTGTCAGAAACTGGGGAGACCGGGGATAACTGGAACACTCATTTCTCGGTTTGGAGCAGACGATGATAGAGATAGAAATTTAAAAAAATCAGGGGGCTTACCCAGTTGACACCATGTTTGATTAAGCCCCCGCCTCCCTTATATGCATTTTATGGCAGTTCAGAATCTGTAAAGGCATAAATAAAATGAATTATGCTATAGAAATATTTTGTCAGAAACTGGGGAGACCGGGGATAACTGGAACACTCATTTCTCGGTTTGGAGTAGACGATAATAGAGATAGAAATTTTAAAAAATCAGTCAATTTAGGTGGCAAATGTGTTAGTGTTATAAGAGCCTTTGTTAAATTAAAACTCAAATGCAACTAAATTACAACTCAATGCAGAGTTGCAATATATTTTATAAAGTGTCCCAATTTGCACCGTATAGGCTATAAGTGGGACAAAGACACGTACCCCTGGTTTTTCAACAATATATATTTAATTATTTAGATAAAATTGCATGGCTTTAAATAGTAACATAAGGGATGATCCCCTATCAATTATTGTTCTCAGTGATATGTGTCAGTATAATAAATACAACAATAGTATTTTAAGTTTTACATCGAAAGTGGGAGGTGAAAACTAATGGATTTGGAAACTACATTAAGTTGTAAACTACATTTATTCTAAACCGCTTCCTCAGAGGGGTTATCCATCCTTTAAAAAAAACTAGGTGACTGATATTATAATTTCAGACAAATCCTGTTTAAGGTTTATTCCAGTTAATCCCATGCCCAGCTATAGCACCGCTCTCCCCTGTATGCCCCCGTGTCGCAGTTAGCCCAGTTCTCCCCTCAATACCCATGTATCTCAGTGAGCCCCCGTCTCCACTCTATGCCCTTGTGTCTCAGTGAGCCCCACTCTTCCCTCTATACCTCCATGTATCAGTGAGCTCCGGTCTCCCCTTACGCCTCTGTGTCTCAGTTATCCCCGCTCTCCCCTCCATAACCCATTGCCTCAATGAGCCCTGCTCTCCCCTACATGCCCCCATGTCTCAGTGAGCCCCGGTGTCCTCTCTATTCCCCCATGTCCTCGTTAGCCCCGCTTTCCCCTCTGTGCTTCCGTGTCCCAGTAGGCCTAAGCCTGGTAAGCCCCCGTCTCCCCTCTATGCATAGGAATTTTGTGGCTTATTTTAATAAAGTTAACTAGAGGGAAATTATTAAAACCCATGAAAACAGGAGTACGTATGCCTATTCCTTGGTTGATGTACTATTCCCTTGCCGTTGGCTACTTTATGTTTAGCTCATATGATTCCCATTCACTGTGAGTGGTAGCCTACTCTAGCTAGTGCGTTTATATTTTAAAGAATTCAGCTTCACAGGTGCTCAATTTTACACGTTAACTAATGTCGGTGAGCCTTTTCAATCGCTAAATCTTCCACTTGAAACTATTTACGATGTGTGTACGTAATATCACTATTTATGGTTATTCACTAGAGGACATTGCATTTTATTTGAAACTTGCTTAAATAGTTTTGTATAACCATGGAGACCAAATTTTCAATTTGAATTAAACCCTCAAGATGCATCAAAGCATCATTTTGCCTTTCTGAAGAATGATTTAATTCCCTACACATAGGTGTTTTAGAACGACAATTTTAATGAAACTCTTATACACTATTTTTTTTCATTTGTGAACCGCTTCATGTCATCTTCATCCACTACTACTCGAGAATTGCGATAGCAATTCGCGGATTGTATTTGATGAAGATGAAAGCGATAAATTCAGGCTTGAATAGGTTAAAATATTCTCAGCAGAAATATTGGTTTTATTTAAATCGTCCTCATCCTCTTATATATCTGAAGAGGCGTTACCAGGTTACTTTTGTCTTTTTGTTGTTTCCAGCTGCTCGGAACGGTGTAACTCATTTACCTGGTGGTAACAGTTGCAAGGCAAGCCCGGCCAATTTCATTAATGGCCGGGTAGAGGCCAAGGTCCTTATAGTCACGTGACTTTGATGCCTGTGTTAATAAAGCCTGGGAATAATTTTCTGGGTCAAGTCATAGGGAGTGCGTCAGAGGGCAAATAACAATACTGTAAACAACTCTACATCCGGAGAAGTGACCTTTCAAAAATGTCTGAATTCGGAGATTATCCCATTTTCATCTAAAAAAAAAATAGCAGCTAGTCACACACATTCACCACTGGGGCCTACCAGAGCCTACAAAGCTCGGTCGCGCCGCGTAAGAAGGCTAAGGCGACCAGAGTAGTGTTAAAAGTAAATCGTTCTCTCACCTGATAGGCCCGTGGCGTCCTCCCACGTGACCTGTGTTTCACGCATGGGCAGCCAGCTTTCCTGTACGCTGTAGTCTTCCATGAATTCTCCCAGGCTTAGCGTCATGGCGACAGAATCCGGAAGGTATAGCTCCCCTCCGAATCGCTGACAGTAATTATGTGCCTCTGTCTGACTGAGAGGAGATGTATAACCGTAATAAATACAGCCATCTTTAGTGGTGTCATTAGAAAGACAAAACTCTGAAAATATACAAACAATCAATACGGGTAAAAGCATAATATATACAGCATGTCATCAGAAAGACAAAACAAACAAACTGGAGAAGACTAAACGCAAAACACACCAATATTTAGGCACGCGACGTGAGACACGACGACAGACGCGACAATCACGTGACTGTCCACACACCAACGCGACGACCAACGCGACAATGCAATAATATGAGGCGCGACAGCCGGTGCGACAACCGGCGCGAAGCGCGACGAAAATGTAACAGTTTTGAAAATGATCGCGTTGCCTGTCGCGCACGTCGTCACGCTGGTATGTTTATGGGGAGATGGGGAGCCCCTCGCGCCGAAAGTACCTGTAAGTTACCGTCGGAGTCTCTAGTGTGGTGTCGCAATGGCGGACGAGGGAAACTGCCCAATCTTCACCATTTCAACTCAAACTATAAAACTCTTTCTCCACTCATGTTTATTCGTTTGACATCTGGCAACAACAAAGCACAACCTCCGCGCACGGCACGTCCTGTTTGACTTAGCGAGAGCGACCTACGGCACGTCCGTAGTCGCCGAGTGTAACGTCTGAAGTGCGGGAAAAGTACCAAAGCCGCACGGGCTGCAATTGTGTGCACCCGTCACCAAGGTACGGAAACGAGGCGGTCGTCCACAGCTTCCCGCGTCCGAGAAGCCGGGGATAACTGCCACCTAAACTAAACGAAGTCAGGATCCTACATGTTCTCCCAATGTGAAACCTGTTCAACTGTTCAAATAGTGTGTTTGAAAAGCCGACGCGCGGGCACTCATGTTGGCGTGTATTACACTTAAGAGAGCTATGCCATATAAATACAGCCATCCTTAGATATGTCATCAGACAGAGAAAATGCATAAGATATATATATCATGCATTTCTGATAATAGTATAGGCCTACAACCATCACCATCACCGGTCTGAGAAATAAGGTAAAACCATGCCACAAAGAATCCACAGAATAATGTGACTTCAACCATTTTTGCTTCAGTGTGACATATACATGATATATATAAAAAAAGTTGTAGTTGTATGCCCTTCCTTTCTACCCTTATTATATATGACATCGCAAGGTTCTGACACAGCTACCTTTATTTTTAAATACATGTAGATTAGTTCTAATCACTAGATTTGGCCAGCTGAAAAAGGTTTAGTTTGAATAGGCAATCTAAAAATTCGTCTCAGTTTTATGACACCCGAGTAGTCGGGGTACGGTGAGTGTCGCTTTACACAGTTTGCTGTGTACATAAAATGGCGATCAGTGTGGCCGGGTCTGCAGCGAAGCTAGCTGGGAGGACTGGTCATGCTGGGTACTTGTACCCCTTTTACATTGCCCTAAAAATGTTGCCGATTAATATAGACCAGATAGTATTTCATATTGTCTGTATTTAAAATAAAATATTGAATACAAAGTGTAGGCCCTAAAAGTTGTTAAAAGCGCCAGCTATATAGGCCTACGAGATGAAAGATAACATGGAATAAATCAAAAGCGAAATGAGTAAAATGTGTATTTTCTAAAATGAAATGATAACATTGCGAGCCTTGTCATGCTACGAAAAGTTGTAACCCTTAGAGCGCTGAAGTTTTACATAAAAATCTTTTTTAGGAATTCTAAGTTGGCCTTCGATTTCGGCTCAATGATGTACATGTCGGGTGAAGCCACCTGCCTGGTGTGAGTAGACTCATGCTGAAATGCGGGCCGTATGTCCAGGCCAGGTCTCCCTATTATCCCTTTTAATTATCTTTTAATGCTGGATTTAATTATTAAATTGCATTTGCCCAATGCAGGACCAGTCTTGCAGAAAGATGCTCACCTTTGAACCAACCTTGAATATTTACTATGGACAGTAGTAACCTTTCAAGTGCTACATTTGCCAACTAAAATAACAGTTGCAATTTCATCAAACACGAAACGTCGACCCAATGTTGTTTCAATATTGGGCCTGCGTCGCAAATTCTTGCGCAAATGCGTGAGTGCGCAAGTGCTTAAGTGCGCAAGTACTTGTGCAAGTATGCAGCTGCGCAAGTACATGCAAAAGTACATGTGCAAGTGTGTAAGTAATTACGCAAGTGCGTAAGTAAACAAGTGCGCAAATATTTGCAAAAGTATGCAAGTGCGCAAGTACATGCGCGAGTACGTGCAAGAACTTGTGCAAGTGCGCAAGTACGCAAGTGCACACGTACGCATGTACACAAGTGCGCAAGTATGCAAGTGTGCAAATACATGCGCAAGTGCATAAGTGCAAAAGTGGGCAAGTACATGCGCAAGTGCATCAGTGTGCAAGTACGTGCGCAAGTGCATAAGTGCGAAAGTACTTGCGCAAGTGCGCAAGTGCGAGAGTGCACACGTATGCAAGTGCGCAAGTACAAGAATGCAAGAGTGCACACACCTGCACCTGCGCGCAATTGCTTGTGCAAGTACTTGCACAAGTGCGTAAGTGCGCAAGTACCTGCGCAATTGCGCAAGTAATTGCGCAAGTGCATAAGTGCGCAAGTACTTGCGCACGTGCTCAAATAGCCTACTTGTGCAAGTGCGCAAATAGTCCATTTGTTGTAATAGCTGTAATTCCAGCAAACACGAAACGTCGATCCAATGTTGTTCTAATGTTGGGCCAACGTCGCAGATACAACATTAACAGAGAGACAAGTCAATGTGTTTACTGGGCCCTCTGAATGTGATTTCATTTGACAAACAAATATATATCTATATAAAAGTACAAAAGCTCAGTGGAGATTTCTGATCTCTGAAATTTGAGGTCTGATGTCCGAATTCTAAAGTCTGAAGTCTAAAATTCCAATTCAAAATGGTTGCCAAGAAACCCATAAGCAAAATTTCAATCAATCTCTCTTATTTAAAATAACCAAACAAAATTGAAAATGGCTGCCAAAAAACCAAGTCCAAACATTATTGTTACTTGATTAGTCACAATTCCGCTCTTGTTATATATTGTGGTAGGCCTATGTATTGACTTTTATTTGACTGCCCACCTGAAAACACGTAAACAGATAAAATGTAATTACTAATCATTGAATAAAAGTTTGTAACATGATATCAACTTTGGTTGACGCCAGAATGTGACGTCAAAAGTCTATCCCCGCACTGAAAGAATTACAAATTTATAAAGGCCGTTGCCATAACAAAGGTAGGCCTATTGAAATGAAACAGAAAGAACTATCTGAGACAGTAATTTAACCCTTAAAGCGCTAAATTAAACAATTTAAATTAAACAATATAAATAAATTTTCACCCACTTGAAGGTGTGTCTTGTTGCCGCGACCCATACCTTCCCCACCTAACATTACTGACCTTTTCAACTTGAAAAAGAACATTTGGACTCCGTTTTTATGAAGATTTTTCAGCAGGACAAGGGTTAACAGCCTCTGCATGGTGACAGGAAAATGTTATAATTAAAACACTTCTACGATAAAAATAGTATAACAACTGGTATTCTGCTCTGAAAAGCCAAAGACAGTAACTGCTTTATTTTCTTTGTGATTGTTAGAGAAGTAATTGTGTTATTTTAGGCTTAGTTAGAATGATCCGCTATTAACAGATTAAACCATCACCCGTCGTGACCAGGTCTGACAGGTGTGATGTCATTACAGTCTACACAACAACTTGTGTGGACGACACATTGGATCCGTCTAGTTTAACAGGAAGGGAGCGTTACGTTTAATTTAAATGTTCACCCACTTGAAATTGTGTCAGGAAAATGTTATAATTAAAACACCTCTACGAGAAGAACAGAATAACAACAGGTATTCTGCTCTGAAAAACTAAAAGGCAGTAATTACTGCTTATTTTTGTTTTATGATATTTAGGGCAGTAACAGTGTTAATAAAGTTAGAGTGACTAGCTATGAACCATGACCCGACGTCATTACAGTCTACACAACTAGTTATGTGGACGACACGTCGGATCCGTCTAGTTTAACGTCCGTCACTATTAAAGCGCTAAATTAAACACGGTAAATTTTCACCCACTTGAAGTTGTGTCTCGCTACAGCGATCCACGACTTCAGGCGCCGTATGCACCAACTTCACGTTTACCCCAGTGGGGGGTAAATTATACCACAGAGGTATTGACCTCTGGGGTTTTATGAAACCCTAGAGGTTTCACCCTCCGGAGTTTTCCTGCGAATTTACCTGGTATTCACCATCTCGTGAAAACACGGGGGTACAAACCTCCATGGTTATATAATTTACCCCCGTGGTTACTCACTGTATTGACTATTTGATGGGGAATTCCAAATGTTTTACTGTAAATGGTAAGCATCATTCATTCCTCATACCAGACAGACAGACAGATATTTTATTGACAGAAATAAAAGTCATTACAGACTTATTTGTCATAGTAATAAGAGAGATATATGTACATGTATATACAAGAATGTTAGTTTGTTTAAATCATATAAGACAATATACATGGTATGATAAACAACTAAAATCATGTTAGATGGCATTGCCATAATAAAAACTGGGTATTTTAGTAATATAAATAACTACTTCTTAAAATAAAATTAAAAGGCATAGCCAAGATAACATGGGGGTTATCTTTCCCGCATGTTATGTTTCCCGCACCAAAACCAGAGATAAAATAGCTACTATGTATAATACTAATTAGCTACTATGTATAATACTAATTATATATAGTAGCAAAAAAGACACTCTGGAAAGCGTAGAAACCAAAAATATATACAAGTGCATAATTAAGCTACAGTAACTGGGGTATGAAATAAGACAATGGTAAAAAATATATGGTATTTAAAATATATATATATATATATATATATATATATATATATATATATATATATATATATATATATATATAATATAAAGCAGTACAATTAATGTGGCAATCCGCGAAACAGGTAGCTCCGAGCCATGTGACCATGCAAGCACCGTCGCTATGAACTCGGAGATTCCCTGATATTGACTAGTGGTGTAAACTTAACAACGTAATAACAGTACTACTACCGAAACACAATATATACATAGTAATAAAAGTCGGACATTGTGGTTCGTCGACTGCCAACAAAGTATAGCATCAGAACCATCCATATTATCGAGTGTTGCAGAGTGATGTAATAACAATGACAATTACGGATAATAATTATGTGTGCCATTCACGCAGGACATGGCACTCACACAATAACATTAACGTTTATTTAATTAACTAGTGACTTATTACCTATCTGGCCCATGCACAAAAAAACATTACAGCTTATTTTAATTCACTATATTGTTTATTCCATACCATTTCACTCACGACCTAGTTAGTACCACATACTCGGAGTTACAATCGAAGAAAAACATTCCCGACCTCATAGATAAAATCAGTTGACTTAGCAACTCTGAAATCCTCCATAAGGCCCCACCTCGTCTGATAACAAAGGCGACGGAAACATACCACAACGTTAACATGATTATGGTTAACGAAATAATAGAAATAGACACGGCTAAAGCTGATACAAAAATATTAATGATGCATAAGAATATCTAATTGTATTTCCGCCATAAATTGACCACGAAATCGAAAATACAGTAATTGTGTTATAATTATTGCAAATAACAACAATGTGCAAACAATGTGAAGGCAATAAGACATAACAGCTATTATGAATTGTGAATGTTGATAACTACAATTAATTACAATTAATCTGTAACCATACATTTTATTATTTATTTAAAACTCATTTTAATTAGTTATATTTAACCATGCATAGTAATTATTTTTCACTGGAGAGATGATTATATATTTACTAGTTTTATGCCTTTAAATGTTCGTTTTAATTATTTGTTAAAAAAATTATTTCTCCCATAAAAATGACGTTTATAATAGTCTTTACACGTCACTGTCGACTTCGATCTTTAATATGTTTTTTTTGTATATTATAAACATTGGCCTATGTAATGTAATTCAGCTGCACACGTTTTGCATCGTTTAGTGATTTTTGCGGTAACTTGTAACAGCATTTTGTTCACCTTATTTTAAATGACACTTAGGATACATTTAGGATAGCCTCAAGATATGAAACAAGAGGCCCAGGGGCCTTGACGTTTGTCAACAGCATTGCAAAAAATCAGCTATAAATGTGTCAGGGAATGTATATCTATACTCTAAGATGCATTATCATGAAAAGATGTATATCCTTTATATGGATCATTGGCATTTATAATATTATGTTCGGTTCTCATAATACATTTTGCTGATTTTACACACGTTCTGAAGCACTGCACCTAATGAAATATGCTTGACAAAGAATCATTTCACAGGACTACAATGTTAATATTACAAAAGTGCAATTATTACTTCTTCTGGGACTTTTATAATGCCCCAGTTAGCCAGAAATTTTCACGAAATCTTTAATTTTCAATTTTAATTCTTCTGTCTAAAATAGGCCTAAATTATCAGCTTTTAATGTTTCTTACTCAGCCATGAAATATACAGTAGCCCTAATCCATCATTATCACATGTGGACGTAATGCACGTTCACTGCACCCTCTTACGTAATGCCTATTATGGAAATCACAATACACACAGTAGACCTAAGGATAAAAACCCATGAAGGCTTTCTCAACTTACACGATCTTTGCTGAAATGTTGCTGTAATGTTGTCAGGCCAACGTTGAGTCAGGTGTTAGTTGGCTGTATCAAATGCTATGAAATGAAATAAATGGGGTTCTACACCACATTTGTACACATATAGGCTAAACTGGGTCAGGAGAACCAGAGGATGGTGAGATGAATGAGGTGTCACTGCCCTCCAGACACAGGATTCGAAATTGAGCCCTGTTGGTCTACGGCCGAGCACACTAACTCTCGGTCACGGAGGCTGCCCACAATATTCAATATTTACAATTGAACAGGGAGGAAACATTTTGTTTCTTTGAAACTTGAATGCCAGAGCAGAAGACGAATCCGCGATCTCTGACTTTCCTAGCAGGCACCAGGACAACCCCCCCCCCCCCCCGCGCCCTTCGGTATTGTTATTACATATATACAAACACATTACTTGTGGATTTAATATTGGTTCACCGTCAGGGGTGCTGCCCAACATTTTTCATATTTTATTCTGCACAACATATTAAATGTGCATAATATATATTGGTCATGTCATTGCTATCCCTTACCTGTTATAATTGACAGGTATGTTTTTACTCTGGTTCTGCCATAATAGTGTTCCCTGTTCCACTTTGATTTTCATTTATTACAAAAATGAAAAATATATATTTTAAAGTTGTATAATCCACATGCACGGCTGGTCCTCGTCTTCATCATTGACGGTTGGCCAGTAACTGGTAGAAAACAATCAACGAATGGGGAAGTGTGAATTCAACTATGATGCTGTGTCATTAAAAAAACACTATTGGCCCAGCTGCTTTATAGACACTTTATATCCCTACATATTATTACTTCGAGGCATGTTTTTAATATACATATATCCACTTCTAAAGTATGCATACTTTTAGGTGCATCCCAGCAAATATGATACGGCGAACAGTGGATCAACACTCAAAGGTTTCGAATTTCAGAAGTTTAGCCAGACCAAATATAGAGTTAACTCTATGGCAAGACACGTGTGATTGTACTCCAGCGGTATTGCCTCATTGTAGTAGTCAACGTGATGCGTACAAAGCATAATCTCATAATAAATTACACTGGCTATATACGCTATACTTTCCACAGAAGCTACATCGACTTAATGTTAGTTTAATGTTGGGCCAGCAGTGCAGACGGTTGACTAGCATTAAACAAGGGATAACTGGATATTTAGTTTATTGTTGTGCCGCCCTCTACATCGTTTACCCAGCATTAAAGAAACATCATTTATTAATAATATTACTATTTGTAAATTCAATTAAAATAAAGTTATGGCTTTGGTACCACACATTTTAGTAACTTTTAATTAGATTCCTATTAGCGTGATATTTAGGCTTCTATTACAATGTGATGTTGAATATCAGCTTCCATCGATAGGGTCCATAATACAAGAACATAAATTAGGCCTACTATTTGTGTTTTTAGCATAGACTCAGGTTAAAATCTACGTTCAGTTAAACTTGAATATAGCCCAAACATAGGGACGCAGACGGTTAATATACGGCAATATAAATAGTTAAAATTATATGTAGGAGATTGGTACTATTACATATTCAGTGCCCGATTTATAAATTGGAAAAAGGGGGCCAAGGGGCCCATGATATTTTTCGGAGGGGGGGGGGCATTGGCTTTAGACGATGGGGCATGTGACCCATTATTATTTCAAAAGGGGGGAATTTTCCCAACAACAAATAAAACACTTAAGGGTCATTCATATCACTTCATATTCCATATTAAACGTTCATAAGGTGTTCATGCTGATAGAAATATCAAAGATTCATATTGGCGGTTATGCTATTATTAAAACCGGAAGAAGAAAAAATAGTTTAACATTCAGCGTTTGCAAGTGGGCCCAATCGACTTCACGTCACCACGCACTCATATGAGTTAATATCACTTGTGTCAATCAAGTGCGTCAACAATATCGAGTGTTATTGGAGTCGATCACATAGCTTGAGTGCTACTCATTGTCTTCCTCGGGTGCTGTCGGATCTCTTTCTTGGGGCAGTGTCATCAACTTCCTCTGTTGTTGCCGCTAGGCCTACACCTATTCACCTTAAACCGCTAAGCGCGACTGTAGTCGCTTTAATCTGTTTTATTAGCCATTTAAACATCAAGATTTGTAAATTGCTTAGTCTTAAATTACAAATGAATCAAATACGAGTTGTTTTCTCTCACTTAAAGTTGTGGGTCAAGGTAGTGAAACACAACTGAGACACAACAAGTGTGTGAAAATTTAAATTATTTAATTCAGCGGTTTAAGGGTTAATATATTATTATTATTAGTCACAATGAACAAATTTTCTACAATATTTGCTGTACAAAATAAATTTGTAGGCCTATTATTATTCGTTATAATTATATTGGTCAATTTTTTTAGAATTCTTTTTGTTTTTGATTTTAATGGCACATATAGTCTAAGTCTATATAGACATCTACACCACGTTCAAGGTAGAGATTTCCCTTTGAAAATACATTGATAAATGCGGAGACAACAGGTGTGGCGAAGTTGTGGCGAGGTTACTTAGCCCCATGTGGCGAGGTTACCAAAGCTGTGGCGAGGTTACTCAGCCTTCTGTGGCGAGGTTACCAAATCTGTGGCGAGATTACCTGTGGCGAGGCTACCTTGTGGCGAGGTTACAGTCAGGTTACAGGTTACAGTCCAATATTTCGTTGGAATCAGCAACATTTCAACTACATTTTGGTTTCAGTAGCTCGTTTTCTGCCATATTTCATTCAAATTGTATTGGTAAGCATATAGGCCTATGTTTTGGATCATGGGATGCCGAACCTTGCCTCTGTTCTAACAACGCTGAATACACTGGGGGGAAGTAGTGTGGTTTGATTGATTAATTAGTTAATTATACACGTTTGCTAGGGTACACACAGCAATGATCGGACTCTATGACATATGTATACAGCCGTCATAGAGTCCGATCATTGATGTGTGTACCCTAGCAAACGTGTATAATTAACTAATTAATCAATCAAACCACACTACTTCCCCCGGCCCCAGTGGCTGAATACTAATAATGAAACTAATACAGCGATACACAGCTCACAATTTGAAGGTGTGCGCCGTAATGGGCATTTATTGGCGGCACTACCATGTCAAAAATAAGAACTACGGGGATTTCGTCTCTATATCTAGCCTAACTGGTAAATGCACAGCACAAAAATTAAAAAAACTTTCGCAGTTCTTTTCTATGGACATGTTTACATTATAATTATGGTCATATTAATAAGCCAAAATAGAATCACTGATTTTTTTATGATTTTAGCCTGAGCCAGTCCCTTTTATTCAGCAGGCAGGGCCTTATCTTCAAAAATCCTATGGCCCACTAAAATTAACTTGTTGCGTCAAAAACAAAGATATTGCTCAAAGTGTGGCGCAGCGATAGAATGATGTTGGGCCAGTTTTATTTTTTGTGGGAATCCCACAATTAGGCCTACTCTATATAAGTCAGGCACTGGGTATTCTTTACATCAGGCGCCAGAAACACCAGATAACACTATACATTGGCCCAATGCTGATGTAATGCTGGGCCACTGTCTGCGACGCTTGGCCAATATTATTCCAATCAAAACCCTTTACGGTCTAATCACTATATTTAATCATGAACATCTATTTTATCTGAACACTTCTTAAAGACGAAAGTAGGCCTACCTAACCTAGGGACCCTAAACGTTATATTTGACATATTCACAAAGACTGGTGTACAGAAATGTCAACCGTTTCTCACACACAGCACCCTTAATCATGAACATCTATTTTATCTGAACACTTCTTAAAGACGAAAGTAGGCCTACCTAACCTAGGGACCCTAAACGTTATATTTGACATATTCACAAAGACTGGTGTACAGAAATGTCAACCGTTTCTCACACACAGCACCCCCTAAATAGGACACAAACTCGGGCAAAATAAACTTAATAAATAAAAATGTATAGTTCACCATACTTTGTCCCCTTTTCATGTCAGATGTTCGTAATGAAAGGGTTAACTTACCACATGATCGGGCATTGCAATAAATTGCATTATTCGGTCATTTTTCACACCAGAAGTGTATAAATTATATCAATGTGCAGTGCCTTTTACCGCCGAGTCAAAAAATCTAATTTTAATAATACAAAATTTGCAATTTTTGGAGATAAATATCTTAGCCAAGACCTAATTGTTATATTGTGTAACATAACACTGTTGTGTCAAGTGAGGCAGAGAGGGGTGGGGGAAGGTGGCAAGCCCTCCCGCGACAGACTGCTGGCATTCATGAACACCTACCCAGCTATCACGAGGCATTGACCCAATGTTGTTTTAATGTTGTGCCGACGTTGAAGACGGCGGGCCAGCGTTAGAACAACATTGGGTCAATGCCTCGTGTCTGCTGGGTTGCGGTCACAGCTGATCAGCAAACTCGAGTCATTGACACAATGTTAGCCTGATAGTGGCCCACCGTTTAAAACACTGGGCCGGCATTAGCCCAGCATTGGCATACCAGTATATAGGCCTTAACAAGATAAACGTTCACCCAATGCTAGCTTACTGCTGGCCTATCGTCCACGACCATGGCTCAGCTGTAAAACAGCATTGGCTAAAGGTCTCATTTTTGCAGGAAACACCGGCAACTCAATACCCTGACACAATGTTGGTTCAATGTTGGAAGAGTGTCATAGATGATGGAACAACATTTAACCAACATTTGGACAGTGCAAGCCAAAAGGAGGCAGTGACATCAGCGGAAAGGAAGTATATACTTGATTTACAAGTGAACAAATACGGCCTTTTGGCAGCGCTATGGAAGGAAGAGACGGGACGCCAGTTAAAAAGCAGTAAATGCCTCAGATATTGCCTTCTGACATTGCACAGACAGAACAGATAGTAGCGGGAGTTAACGACAGACGTTTGTGTGGAAAACCAGCTTAAAAGTTTGTCGAGTCGACAAACTAAAAACAATCCCTGTTTGTTTTATCTGCGTTCATTAATTTCCGACATTTGTTTGATTTTTTATAAGTGCATATCGGGATGTGAGAATTAAACACCTGCAGGATCTATCTTCCAATTTAGCACTGTAAGTGTCGGATACAACCCTTTAATCGACACACACAGTATTACAGATGTTAATTTTAACGTTAATTGAATATCAGGGCATACTCTTTGTTACTACTGAATTTGAATTAAGTAGCGTGTTTTGCAACATTGAACACATGCACATTTAGGACAAAGAGCTTATGGGTATGATGAGGGACGATCGTGTTGCCAATATGAGTATGTTGAAGTGCTACGTTCCCCCACATTTCCATCAACTCTCCCGTTGGGACGACGGGAATAAACAACTCCTATTAATTCATTATTCGGTTATTTCTCACTTTATTGTAGTCTAGACATTCATATAGTGCACACAGTCCCCAAGCGGAGTACGATGATCGACGCCATGCGGCTTGGCCCTGAGCTCAAGACGGAACGTCCGTCTGCTTCAGTGGCAACGAGATGAGTGTGGCACGCTTAGCTGGGAGCGCGCTCGATTCGTGGCATAGGATGATCAGAACGAGGCTTGGCGGGCCCCAGGCACTCGTAAGTGGTCGGAGAAACTGAGCAGTCCCGAACGGGTGAGACGCTAACCCCACAAGCTGTTAATTGATTAGGTGAACATGCACAAAATACGCGAGATTGACAAATACAATAATTGAAAATAATAGTTGCAATTTTCCAATATAATTCATCAATAATATGTATGTTATGCTTTTGCATGCGATCTTGATCATAACATCGTCGTTTACCCCTCGCTCTGCCCGTTTACCCCTGGTCCATAGTAGGGGTAAATTTAACCCCACACTTGGTCAAATTTACCCCATGCGACATTTACCCCCGCGTGGTGCATACGAGGTATTTCGTTTTTTCAAATATACCCCCGCGATACCTCTGGGGTTTGTCCAAACCTCCGGTTGGTGCATACGGCCCCATGTGGGTGAAAATTACTCATATGTGTTTAATATGAGATAAAATATTGGTAAATTTGGATGTGTCAAGACTCATTTCATCCCAATAACAGTGAATTGATTGCGGTGTCTCACGTGATGACATTAGGCCTAGCATTAATAAACCTTACAACGCTGAAATAGTTTTGTATGAAGACCAAAGGAGTTTTTTTCAATTTGAAATCAGCATTTATAAATGTCTTAGTCAGCTCTTTCCGCTTCATTTCAATACCTATGCTATGTGTCTACGGCCATTATAAATATCTTTACTCTTACAGTTCGTCGATCGATTCACAATCTGACGTCTACAAAGGCCAGATTGTGAAGTCTAAAGTCGATCCCCGCGCTGTAAGGGTTAACCCTTAAAGCGCCGAAATATTTTTGTATGAACCATAGAAACCAAATTGTTTTTTTTCAATTTGATATTTTTAGTTAGATATGTCTGCTTCATTTGAATATCTATCATGTTATGAATATTGTAGGGAGCCTGCGTCACCGAGAGGTAGCGTGCTCGACCTCAGACCGACATGGCTGGAATTTCTAATTCGCTTTTGGAGGGCAGTATCATCTCATTCATCTCACCATCCTCAGGAGGTTCTCCTGGCCCATTTTAGCCTATATGTGCACAAAGGTGGCATAAACCCCATTAATTTCATTTCATTTACCTATGTTATTGGTCTATGGTTATTATAAATACTTTATTCTTTCAATGCGGGGATCGACTTTGGACGTCAGGATCTGAGCCTACGCGCAGAATATAGAATACTAGGCCTATAGTAAATATTAACAACGCCTCCTTAAAACACTATAGAATAGTTTCGATTGAAATGGTGTTCATAAATGAAATGAATGACAGATTGAGATACACACTCACCTGATTTCACGGAGCCAATGATGTGTAACACCAAGAAAATCAGCACCATCTTCATTCTCATCCACAGCGACATCGAAACGAAAATCAGCATGTGTTATATCTTATCCAGATGTATTATCCTTTATAGAATACGAAATTAGACAAAATATTGAAGTGGAAAAGCGAAGGGTTCGTCTCACTTTTGTGTATAATTAATCAGACTTGTCTTAGTGTTTTCTTTATTTCTGTCTGTAGGCGTTCTGGTGTGTACCGTTAGGGGTGAATGCGGTTGACGCCTTTTCCATCAGGGCCAATCCAAACCACTAAAGGGGATCGCAGATTGAAAAGTAAATGTTGTATCTCAAGCTATAAACATCTTACTCATTAAAAAAAATGAAGAAATGATTGTATTTCTCTGTGTAGCTATTTAGAAATGGTAGTTCTGTATTATACTTTGCTAACCTACTGACAGCTTTTAAACAGGTTATTTGTGTGACGTATGCACAACAAAAGCACAATCTGACGTGCAAAGACAAAACAGCAGTAACTGCTTACTAGAAAAGCAAACATTTACTGCTGTTTGCCTTTGCACTGAATAATGGGTTTACCCCTGTCTCACATGTATCTCAGAGGTGAGAGCAGACATGCATCTAAAACATCTATACAACATTGGGTCAATGATGGGCCAGCGTCTAACACGCAATTTCCAGCTTCAAATGAATGAAAAATAATGTTATTTGTGAAAAATAGACATATCCCGAATTGAATTATTTGATTAAATGAGCATCTACCACAAGATATGATGTAAACACATTTTAATGCCATTCAATTGGTCTAAAATTAGCTGGAAACCGTGTACAGGTCTTAGCAGCAGCAGGGTTGTGGTCTGTGCTCGGGTAGGTGAGGCGGCAGTGACGCCCATGTTGTCCTAGGGATATATCTGGATTAATATGTAGTGTGTCATCACGGACTCACCCCAGCAAACACGAGACGCTGAACCAATGATGGGCTGATGTCTACGACGCTGGGCCAACATCAGCACAGTATTGGGTCAAAGACGCGCGCTTGCAGGGACTGCTCTAAATAACCCCAGCTGTGTCTGTACTCTCCGCACAATGTCACGACGCAGACAGCTGGGTCGCTATATGCTACATTGAACAATAATATTTACATTGCGGCGGGCCCAACTCCCGTGAACGTTAACCATTAAAGTCTTGGTTAGCTCTTTCCGCTTCATTTGAATACGATGCCGCGACTTAAAACAGCTGCCTCACTGACCCATAATATTTAAAATGTAGGCCTAGTGGACACCAATCCTGTGAACGTTGACCATGCTGTGCCTGCGTGCCATTGCATTGTGCGCGCAGAATATCTATTCAAGAATTTTGACGAGCCCCCCACTTCAACCAGCAAACTAATAGGCTTGAATGGATGAGCGAATGTTGGAGGGGGTGCGCAAAATCCACCGAACCGATAGTTAGATTTTAATTTGATCAAGTCAAACTTTTTCAGGTTCGTCCTCCTCTGAAACCTCACATTTTGTTTTATAGTGATAAGGTGTAGCAATCTTGAGCGGTTTTCATGATATTCAGCAAAATATTTCAATCAGATATACCGATGTTATAAAACTAGGTCAAAGTACTGCGTCAACTTCAATGTCCAAAAACCCGAAAAGGCACAACTAGAGACCTTATAGATCATGTATTTGCAATACGACTGTAATCGGCCTAGTAGTTTTCGAGATTTGCTCCGGAAACGATGTGTGTCAAAACGTCTAAGTAGGTCATAGATTTATTGAACCAAAAGTAGGTCAAAGTTCACATACCCCAAAAGGTAAAACTAGACCCCCTAGAAGTGTTGTGTGTAAAATTTGAAGACAATCGCACAAGTAGATCCTGAGATATGCTCCCGAAACGAAATGTTCAAGGACAGCCCAATGTCGTAACATCATTGACTCTTCTTTAACTCTGCATATTGCATACAGATAAAAAATATTTTTACATGTCCATTATTAACCTGGAAGTCACTCACATACCAAAAATTGTTATCCTATGATATTTTCATAAGTTATAGGCAAAAGAAGAGGTAGAAAACTCGCCTTCTTTAATATTTTCATACAAAATGTAAAATTATGGCAAAAAGACGGAACAAAATTTGACTAAAAAGTGGGAGCAGGGAAAAAGATTTACAACTCAAAAAGTGCACGCAGGGAAATTCATGACCCAAAAAGTGAGCGAGGGAAATTATAACTCAGAAAAATAGGATGCTTGTCTAAAAAACAGGACAAAATAAGGATTTCCAAAAAAAAATAGGAAAAAATAGGATAAATACGACTACTTGACGGCCTGGGTTTTAGAACAAGGATTTCCATGAAACTGTTTTACCAATACATAACAATTTTCTGTAATTTTTAAACCACATAATGTCATCTTCATCCACTACTATTCGAGAATTGCGACAGCAATTCACAGCTTGTAGTGGATGAAGATGAATATTGTAAATTCAGGCTTGAAAGGGTTTTTAATTGGGTTAAAATTTGAAAAGATAACTAATTTGGCAGAAGGCTAAATTTCAGATGTCGGTTTTTCAGATGTGGCCAGCAATTTAGTCAGCGTCGATTGCAATTAAAACAGAACACAGCCATGTACATTCAAATATATTATATTATACAATTATATCATACTGTTTCTGTAATATGAACACAAATAACAAACAAAATATACTCTTCACATCGGAAAAGTCACACACGAATAAGTTACTATTTTATCAATTTTACTAGTCATGGTCAGTAGCTTAAACTAAATTCACAGGCACGTAATAAATTTATGCAAGTAAGTGACGTTATAATACATTGCTTAAGGTTTAGAAGGACTAGCCCACCACCTAGGTTTAGTCATAACTCAGGGTTTCTACTCCACTATGTGATTTTTTTTCCATGGGTTTTCCATGACAAAATTGATTTTTCCCATGACAAAATTGATTTTTTCCATGACAAAATGCAGGCATATACCGGGCATACAATTGTTGAAGAATGTATCTAGCTGGATCACATCACACGGACTCGATAAAAATGTGCATCACAACATTTTTTTTATTGACAAATATTTTTTCCATGAGTTTTTTCCAGGCCTGGAAAATAAAATTGCAATTTTTCGAGTTTTCCAGGTTTTCCATGACGCGTAGGAACCCTGATAGCTGCCACAGTGTCAAACCGTGATGGTATTTTTCACATTCATTGATATATACTTTGTATATTTGAACAATACAATTTACCACTGGTTAATGCACGAGTCAAGTTTAAACTTGTTTGCCAACAATGACCAAGACATGTGGTGAGCTAGTGACGGCTAACAAGAATCAAGTACAGAAATCCATCTCCGAGAGTTAAATAAGCCCTTGGCGTTAGTAGCCAGAAGTGTGGTCTGAAACCTGACAGATATTCTCGTACAAGCTACGATATATCTAAACTATTGACAAAACTTTGTGAATAATAAACTATTCCCAGCAAAAACGATTCATTTAGCCAATGGTTGCTGGAACTTGGCCCAGTGTCGTAGACAATAGGCCAGCATCCAGCAAGCATTGGATCAACATCTAGTTTTTGGTGGGTTGCTACAAATTGTGTTTGGAACTTTTTTCAAAACGGTATAATCTGGGTTCAGATAAGCACATTTTAAACCCTATAGCGTGGAGCTAATGTCCCTAACTGTCATCCACACACAATATCACTTGAGTGTACCTCATCTAAAGTGGGGACTAAAGGGTCACACACTTTATAAAGATTCGACCTTTTAATCCCCAGATCACTTATTATATTTACATCACATGCCTGCTGCTATTTACACACAATTAATAGCATAATATGTAGAAACAATCAATGTTTAGCTTTAACCCTTGCAGTGCGGGGACCGTCGATAGAGGTCAGATTCTTACTTCTAAAGACGGTCCAGGCACTTAAAAGTTGAAAATTTAAATCAATACCTGCTTGAAGTTGCGAGACACCCACAAGTTCAAGGGTGTGACATTAAAACATTTGTTATTGGGGCTGATGAAATTAGCTTGACACCCAATATGTCAATACTTCAATGGATTTCTATTTATAATTGCAAAGAAAAGGAAGCACATCAGCAGTCAACAGAAAAAACAACGAGACCGTGGAGAAAGGAGTCTGTGTACAAAAAGAATGGAGGTCGGTTTACAAAAAAACAAATGGCGTGCAAAACAACAGCGCTGGCGCTAACGATATCCCCCGCCAATAATTAAAGTCCATAATGGTCTCAAAGTTAAAGGTTAAAAAATAGGTCAAAGGTCACAACCCCCCCAAAAGGCAAATCTACACCCCCTAAGGGATGTGTGTGGCAATATGCAAACAATCCAGCAAACGCTTTCTGAGCTATCGTCCGAAAAATGAACTTATTGTCTGCCATCAATTAAAGTCAATGGTCATGGGCTCAAAATCAAAGGTAAAAAATTAGGTCAAAGGTCACAACCCCCAAAAGACACATCTACACCCCCTGAGGGATGTGTGTGTGCAATATGAAACAATCCAGCAAATGCCAAATGCAAGATATCATCCGGAAACTGAACTTATAATCACCTCAAAATCAAAGGTCAAAAATTAAGTCAAATGTCATAACCTAGAAAAGGCTCATCTACACCCCCTGAGGGATGTGTGTGTGCAGTATGAAAACAATCAAGCAAATGCTTTCTGAGATATCGTCTGGAAACTGAACTTATCATCAGCAATCGATTAAAGTCAATAATTGCCTCAAAATCAAAGTTCATAACCCCCAAAAGGCACATGTACACCCCCTAAGGGATGTGTGTATGCAATATGAAAGCAATCCGGCTAAAGTTTTCTAAGATATCGTCCGGAAACGAAACACGGACGCACAGACACACGGCCAGACATGGTGATGACAATATCCCCGTCCCCTTGAGGTTTTGTGTACAAAAAAACGTGACCATGTCAAAAGTCAAGTACAAAAAACGGAATGAACCACTGTCTGGTCAGATTTGTAATATAAATAACAGATAAAAAATAAGCAATAATTTTACACCTCAAAAAAATGTCTTTCATTTGCTTAACACTTCAACTATCTGTCATTTTGAGAATGGCAGATATACAGCTTAAATCTAGGAAGACGCAATAAACTGTCTGTTATTTTACATATATATTTATGTTTGATTAATCTTCAATCATATTGACTAGTATACAACAGAACTGTTATAGTTATTGTAAAGTGTTGTTCTTGTCAGCTTCTTGTTCGACTTGCTTGTCTTTCAGATCTTGTAACGTGCGCACAAATCGTGACCACTCGTCATTCTTCGGGAGAGCTAATGTCTACAGAAACACAAACAAATATTACAATATGTTAACTTTTTTCTAGTTGAGAACACTTTGAAGACTTTAAACCTTTAAAATTATTCAACTATAATTTTCGCTCACTTGAAGTTGTGTCTCGCTGACGAGATCCACAACTTCAAGTGAGAAAAAATTATCCAGATTTGACGAAATGAAAGTCAACCATTTTCAAATCTTGCTGATTGGCATCACGTTTTATCTTCAACATGTTTAAAAGCTGATATGTTCATGATAGCAAAAATGTAAAACTCAAGTATAGTCGGAAATGGTGTTTAAGACTAAAGTAAACCCTTTTAATGCAGGGACCAAATACTGGGGTGATATTTAAAATCAGCACGGTGTTGATATGGATAAAATAAATATAATTATCATAGAAAAAACAAATAGGCATTTAAAAGAAGTGAAAGAAGTTAAATAAGCAATTTATATGTAGTTTGCTAATCGTTATTCAACAATGAGTTTGGCGATTACTCATAGTAGTGCTTTATGGAATTGTGACAATTCACAGCTCAATTACAAAGCCTACAAAATTGGGCAGCACACATTATTACTGATAATTTCCACTGGAGTGTCAGTGGTATAACCATTGTAAAAGATTTTAGTCTGTCAGCGAAGGGACTATTTTACTGCTCTGACAGTTTATAAATCTTTTGCAGGGTTGCAGCTGAGCTACATAGCGGGTCTTTTTACTTTATCAAGAGATATTGCAACCCGCATAACAAGATCATATCATACTAATAAATTATTTTTACCCAAAGCTAACAAATGTTTTCAATGTTTATTGCAATAGGCTGGTGCTAATATATGGAATAATTTGTTTGATAGTTTGAGAAATAACTGTTCTTTGAATGTTTTTAAAGACACTTTAAAGTTATTTTTAAATAACTCGGGTTATTGGGTTTGTTTTCTTTTTACCAAGTTCACAGCAATATTTTACTTTCACTTTCACAAATCGACATATATGTTACATAGTCAATGTATGTTACATAGAATGTTAATTAGTCAGGGAAATTATGTAGAATAGTGTGTTCACTTATGATTCTAACCTGAATAAATATATTTCATTATTACTATAAAAATAAACAACATAAACCATCAGAGATCTGAACTAGAGAAATCAAATTTTCAGTCACTTGAAATTGTGTTTCGCGATTGCATGTGTAAAATTTGCGTTCCAAATATCATCAGTGTTTCGAGATTTAGGACATGATTTACTCACATGTAGTAGTTGTCTAAGGGGCCGTCGCAAAAGTTTACAATGTTTCAAGATACGAATATGGTTTGTATTGGTAGGTGGGTGGTTGAGAGCCCCTTTCGTATCGATGGTTGGCAATATTTTTTTAATGCACGATATATAAAAAATGTGATGGCCCCTAAGCTAGAACTATGTAGTGTGAGTTACCTCGCCAACGTCATACACGTGTATCCGTCCAATCTCGTCTCCAGCGGCTATCTGTGTTCCAGTCTGATGCCAGCGACACTTGTTAAGGGGCACGTCACAGTCGATCACCGTAGACGCAGTAGGTACCTTGGGAAAAAAACATAACCAGAAATTCCAAGCTACAGACAATAAAAACTAATTCTTAAGAATAAAAATACTAACTTGACAACATAAAATGTACTCTTTTTAATTTGAAGATATGTTACAAGGTAAAATATATAATTCTTTCATCATGTGTATGAGCAGTATTAAATCTTAAAACTTGAACATGAGCTTGAAATACATATTACATACAGCACCAGTATTTTTAAATCAAGACGTCTAGACTACTAGGTACCTTAAAACAAAGAAATCTACTTTTTCCATTACACATGATACCCTTTATTACATTTTTGTATAAAGATCCCATCGTACAATTTTGGAAGAATGAGATTTTACCTCTGTATCTGAGTTAAGGTTCCACAAGTCCAGTCTTCCAGCAATATCAACCAGAGCGAATAATGCAGGATGAACAGGAGACCAGCGGCAGTCAAACGCGTAGTTATTATTAAAGTCAAATGAGTGAAGTGGCTTGTTCTCCTGGTAAACACAAGACACACAATAGAAGTATTGGATTAACTCTAACAGCGCGGGGATCGACTTTAGTCGTCATAATCTGCCGTCTGTAGACGTCAGATTATGACGTCTCAAGTCGATCCCCGTGTTGAAAGGGTAAAAATATTTATAATGACCGTAGAGCTATATCATAGGTATGCAAATAAATCTGAAAGAGCTAACCAAGACATTTATAATGATTTCTAATTAAAAAAAACCCTTTGGTTGTGATGTTTTTACAAATTAATTCAGCACTTCAAGGGTTAACTAGGCATCTACCAAAAACTAGAGATCAAATTTAGTGATATTTCTATGGATCTAACACATGCTTGAAACCGTATCTATACAGGTCCAGCAGGACAAGGGTTAAACCTTGTACTATTTTACTGTATTACACTAGTATTGTATTTTACAAATTTATTGCATGTTCAATTTTATATGTATTTCCTCATAATAATAAAATAAATAGATATAAACAGGCATAGCAGGACAAGGGTGAGTTTCTTAAAAAAAAATCATTTAAAAATGTTAACCCTTAGAGCACTGAGTTAAGAAATTTCAATTTTCAGCCACTTGACGTTATGTCACGCTACCGCGATTCACAACTTCAAGTGACTGAAAATTTGTGTTATTTGTGAAATTTAGGTCCCAGCATCCATCAGTGTTTCAAGATTGAAAGCATATTTTATTTTTAACAACTGGTTATGCAGGTGCTAATAAAACCCCAGAATGTCTACTGTAGTCGCCATCAGTATGCTAAGGGAAGCAAACAGCGGTTTCCTGACCTTAACATTCCACAGTTTGGCAGTCCAGTCCATGGATGACGTGATGAAATATCTGGAGAAATCCACCGGTCCCGGGGCGCTGTGACAGTCAATACCTGTAAGTGGTGCGGAATGGCCCTCAAACTGCTCGCTTATACCTGCCTTACTGTAACCATAAAACACAAATCATGGAGAAACTATAGCTGTAACACTAAATACTATTGACTTGGGAGATTAATATATAAATGTGTTAGACAATAATTTAGTGCTAATAAAAAATCACTTACAGCTAAAATTGCAAGCAAAATTTTCAGCTGAGAACGATTATAAAAATTTCTAGTTTCTAGTTTGATGAGCTAAGCAGCTATCACAAAACATTTTATTAACCCTTAGAACGCTGAATTTTTTTGCATAAACCATGGAAATCAAAGGGTTTTTACAATTTTAAATTATAAATACGCTTAGTTGGCTCTTTCCGCTTCATTTGAATACCTATGTTTTGAGTCTACAGTCATTATAAATATTTTAATTATTTCAGTGCGAGGATCGTTTTTATAAGTCATAATCTGATGTCCACAGACGTCAAATTCTGACATATAAAGACGGTCCCCACACAGAAAGGGGAAATTGTATTTCTTTTAATTGAAAACACAATTTTATATAAGGGCCTAGGACAAAGTCATTAACATTATAATATATTTCCCACACACTTCTTACCTCCCGTGTCTACATGCTGTATACACAGTACAGTCCTCACAACCCACGACAAAGTTATTGACGTCACCAGAAAGAAAAGACATGGCTGTCACAGCTACAGATTTGGCTTGTTTGTGTTGAAGCTCCATGCTATCCTGAAAATATAATGTACAGGGGATGAAAATAAATAAATTCAAACAACAAAAACAATATTAATACGAGTACAGCACCCAACTGCTTGTTTTAGTTGTTATCTTTATATTATTGCTTATTTTGCATGTCACTTGTACTAGCTCATTAGAGCTAATGTTATACTTTACTTAAAACTTTATTTTAATTTTATCTTTACAATATTTGATAGCGTCATAACAAAGCTGGCAGAAGTTAAAGGTGCAGGTTTATATAGTCTGATACAAAGTCTATCATGTGATTTTTTTAAAATTTATCCCCTGATCACTGGGCCTATTCACTTGTGTGCCATTTCAACTCCATAGAGGGCATAAAGTCCTGTAGTGATCTGGATTCTATACTAGTCAGTGGAAGATGCTTTCAATCTGGTATAGTTTGTACACTTGTATGAAACCTGGGATTTCTCAATCTCTGTATGTTGAGACCATTATGACTTAGACAGTGTAAGTCATATATATACAGAGAATGATGTATGTTAGTGTTTATTACCTGTGGTTGTGACAGCATGTCTAGACTCCATGAGCACATCTTGCCATCTGTGGAGACACTGATCAGGTTATGTGCATTCTGTGTTCCCACAACATTCAGACAATACAGAGGATGCTGCAAAATATACATTATATCTATTATAAGAACTGTCATTGTTTACAAAAGCATAGGCCTTGACAGAGATTTTGGCAAATGGGCATTTGAATTTTAATTAAAACTGGAAGTGTTCCAGTAAACAGTAACACAAGATATTGAACCAATGTTGGCCCAGTGTCACAACTCAACAGGCCTAGTAAAGACGATATGGGGAAAGTAGTAATAGTCATGCAGTCCAATAATTCAGAGGAGCTAACATACTGTGAGCAACAAGGTATCTAGTTTTATATAAAAAGAGAAGTTACAAATCAGGTCAAACTCATGAATATTCCTGAAAGAACACATTCTACTGTGTGTTCAATCAGGGTCCTCCCTTACGGTGCGAGGATCAACTTTAGTCGTCAGATTCTGACGTCTGTAGACGTCAGATTCTGACGACTAAAGTCGATCCCCGCACTGTAGGAATCAAAAAATATTTATACTGGTCTTAGACCCACAATATAGGTATTCAAATGAATCGGAGATACCTGACTAAGACATTAAAGATGATTTCAAATTGAGAAAAACCCTTTGGTCTCCATAATTTAAATAATAATTCAGGCTTTAAGGGTTAACTGTGCGATATTACGAGGCTGGAGAGCTTTATGACAACACTGGGGCCTCCACCCTAGAGGTTTGATTTGCAGGCTTTGCCATTTGTAAATGATCCTTACCGTATGAGCCTGGGCCGATAACGGGCTTCTTTGTACAGGAGTCCTTCTGTTGGCACGATTATCCCATAATGCAATCCGACCAGAGTACGTCCCTCCTATCACCAAGTTAGGGTGGAATTTAGCGAAGCAGCATGATAGGACAGGTGACTGAAATAAAATGAATCGGGCTGTAGGCCACTTTTGTGCACATACAGGCTGAATTGGGCCGGGAGAACCTCTTGAGGTTGACACTGCCCTCCAGACACAGGATTCGAAATTCAAACCCTGGAGGTCTGAGGCCGAGCTCACTACCTCTCAGTCACAGAGGCTCCCCACAATACTGAGTTTTACGAGTGAATGGGGAAGAAACATTTTTGTTTCTTTCAAACCGTGAGACCGGGAAACGAACCCCAAACTCTAGCTTGAAAGGCAGCGGTGCTAACCACTACCCTAGGGCCCCCGCCCGACAGGTAACTGAAAGAAAATATACATTCAAAACATAATTGATATGACAGGGTATGATATTTAAAGTACAAGCTAAAAAAAATATTTATGACCCAGTAAACACAAGAATTTGACCCAGTGTTCGATTAATGTTGGGTGACCTCACAGAGGGCGGCACAATAATTCAATGAGTTAAAAACTTGTTCGTGCTGGGGCTTACATAAAAACATACCCAGTAAGGACAAGAAAAATTGTAACCTTTTCTTGAGTGATAAGGATGTGACAGTGAGATTACATTTATTATATTCAACATATATTCTTGGGGTTTTAGGCGAGTAGAAATTTCATTAAAAAAATCAAATATTCAATTCGAAAAAATAACAAGTGATAAACAAATGGAGCATTTATCATTTTTCAAATACTTGGTAACTTCACTTAATTCATTTGTATATAGTTGGTCTACCTGACAGTGAAAAATGTATTCTGGTGTTGTCTTCTTGTATTTCATGTTCCAGATGAGAACAGTTCCATCAGGTTCATTCAGCGCACCGTCAAGCGAATTGTAAGAAGCTAACAGCAACTCTGGGTACTAAGAGATAAAATAATATTAAATAATAATATTGTTTAAATATAAATATCTAATATAAAATTAACCAAATAAAAAATCATCTTACTATTTCGGATTTTAACCATATATTGCACTAATTCGTTATACAACAAAGTAGCTGGTTATACAATGGAAAATACGTATCAAATCAGTCACAGATTAAATCTAATGGTCTGGCCAAAATGTAAAAAGCAGAACTTATCCAATGATTAAAGTATTCACCTGAAGGTTTCCAACTTATTTACTGGACAACTGCTGTGTCTCTTTTGCAACACATTCAGAAAGTTTGTACATTATAAAGACCATGTTATTGAGCGAGCACACCCGAGTCTTTCCAATGGTGGTTTAATGATGGGCCACCGTCTTTGATGCTGGCCCATCATTTACCCAGCATTGGATAGTCACTCACCTGAGTGGACCAATCCAGACATGTGTTCAATCTGTTTTTAGACCATTTTTCATCAAAAAATTGTCTGTTCAGTTTCAATTTTTCACCCTCTGTGGTTCCCCTAGAACATAAACAAACATGAGGGATTTCACTCCTTCTATAACAATCATCTCCAAGTATTTGGGGAGGAATAATTTTTAAACACAGGAACAGTCAAATTTTATGATGCTGCATGATGTGCCTGCAATTGGGTCACATCTAAAGGGTCACAACAAACAGGTCACAACTTATTATGCTTGCCCATCACCGAGGTGGGTCAAACCCCCCTTTTGCTGGAAATTATACTTTTTGACATGTTATATTTTTTTATTTTGAAATTCTGAACCACCCTTGGCAGTACATTCACATGTGATGGGCCTGTAATGCCCTGGTGTAATAGCTGTAAGAATAATGCCTTGGCCCTGTCATTAATCCACAGAATAATGCCATAGCCCGGCCATTATTTTTCTTACCCTTCCTGGTCTTCAGTATCTCCACCGCTGTAATCCGTAAACAAGTCGACAGGATCAGCCAGAGCTCTCTCAACAACACGTGTCGACTTTTCAATAAACGAACCAAAGTCCTCCCTGTTCATTATTCTCAGCACCTCCTCCTCTGTCAGCTCTGCTACTGAAACAGGTTGGGAAATTAGTGGTTGCCTAGTGTGCACAAGATATTTAGGGGCTCTACCAGAACATCAATACTTGGTATTCCTGAGGTCAACCTAATATTACAGCAAAAACTGTTTTAGTGTAACTTTATTAGGCTTATTTTTTTCATTATCAGTGAGGCACGGATAGGCCTGATTATTACATTTAAATTACTCAAATGAGTCTTTGAAGTTGTGTTTAGTGCATTTTGTACATGTTTTGATAATCCGGTCTATCAAAAATACTTAAGGCCTATCAGATTACTATCAGATTCTTTAGGTGGTAGCTAACCCCCTCCTTGTCTACTCCACATTAAACTGACATTGGCTCAATATATCAAGTGTTTGTTATACCCTGTGAACACTAGACAATGAGCCAATGTTGGTGTAATGTTGGGTTAGCATTTACGACATTAACCCTTTCAGCGCGGGTCAGAATCTGCCTTCTGTAGATGGCAGATTCTGACATATAAAGACGGTCCACAGCTCCACGCACTGAAAGAATTAAAATATTTCTAGTGATTGTAGATGCATAACATAAGTATTCAAATGAATTAGAAAGAGATAACTAAGACATTTATGATGCTTTCAAATTGATAAAAACCTTTTGGTTTCCATGGTTTATACAGAATAATTCAGAGTTGCAAGGGTTAAGATGCATAGTGTTATGTATTCACCCTGTTCCTCTTCTTGTTGAGCCTCCTGCTCTCTGCCGGCGGGCGGTGTCATCTCCACGTGAGGCATGGTGAGGTGGGCACTGATCGGGGGCGTGTCCACTCCAACATCCAACGAGTCCGTGTCATCATCTATATCAACATAAGTCAAAGCTGGGGTGTTAATAAAACCTTAATGCTGTCCTAATACAACAAGATCACAGAAAAACTCTAATCGTTAAAAAATCATCATTCTGCCCTAATACAGACAGATTAGAAACTTGAGTAACGATTGTGACATCAAAATGTCCCAATAGTTTCACTCTTATGTTCCAAAACGAGGCAAATTTCACCACTTTCTATATTAATCTTGGAATAATGAAAAACATATTTTCTATTACTGGTTTCAGCTCTAAAAATATATAATTCAAAGTGATCCATTTATAGCAAATTCTTCGTAAGAAATAGCAAATCCTTCTGAAATAAATATGCGACAGCATGATACATAGCACCATTTATAAGCAAAAAACATAGCAGAAATAGGACAAAAGACTGAAGACCACAGAGGATGGGCAGCAATTACAGTTTCTTCCAAAATTGGTGCCTTTCGGACAAGAAACCATAGGGCTGATAATTAGAACGGGCTTATCAGAATAAATAACGTAAAAACAATAGATTTAAAAGTTTGTTGGAAAAAATGTTACATAATATAATATCACTATATGAAGATAGTCATTTTGTTTAGTTTTCAAAGGAATGGAAAATAGTGAAGAACAATATTGTAAGTCAAGTATTACCCTCTATGCTGCCAGGACCACATATATACGGTTTCAACCAAATGTTGAACTAAATTAAATGACACTCAAATTGATAAAATAGTTTGGAATAGATAATCAGTTAATCAAATTTGTCATATTATTTTTTATAAATATAAATATTTTTCGTCATTTGAAGCTGGGAATTGCGTCAGCAATTTCAGCTTCAAATGACGAAAATAATTTGAAAAAAATCGGCAGCATAAAGGTTAAAATATGTTTTTCAATCATTTTTAGAATAAAAAAATTCCACTAAAATTTATTTGTATCATTTATAGTAGAATCTTATTTAATCAATGCCTTGAGATTTTAATCACCTATCAACTCTTTCACTGGTAATAACGGCTGTACTAATTTTAAAATTTGTTTTATCAGCTGATCAAATCATTGTTAGTGGAAAGGAAACGAGTGTTCAAACATCAAGATCCATCAAGATCCCAGCTGGTAACGGGTTAAAGTAGGTTGGGACTTCTGCAAATAACCGACATTTCAAACATTGCTTGTCATGAAATGGAGAGGGGGGGGAGGGGGGGGAGAGGTGAACATATCATATTTTGTACTTTGATTCTTATTCTTGGTGCAATTGAAAAATAGCAAGCAATTAGAATCCTGAACTATTAGGCACAATTTTTCAGTTTTGTAAAGTTACACAACTTAGTACTGGTAATTGAAAACACAGTTGGATTTGTGAAGTGACAAAACCATATATCGCTTTCAGTGTGTATTTTTCCTTTATATAAAGCTGAACTTACTAATGTTATTTCCATCTGCATATTATGATGGAAAAGATTTCTTTAAAAAAAAATAGTTATTTCAACTGAGCATGTACTGCAAACTTTCTCGAAAATATATAATGTCCCGGGTGTGACGTAACACTCCTGGCAGCTATATTCACGATTCAAGGGGAAACTATACAATAAACCACAACATATGTAACAATTTATAGACCAGTCACCAATAATTTAATATTGCAGTGAAAACATTTTTTTACAGGCTAGCTTTTGAAAATAAAAAGAAAACAAATTGTCTCAGGAGTGCTACGTGTCATTGTGACAGTGATGAGTGTTGTTTATTTTTCATAGCTAGCCAGCAAAATGTCACTACTAGACAATTTAAATCATTAGTGACAGGTCTATGAATTCCATGACAAGGTTTTATGGTTTGTGTTTTGTTTTCACCGCGAATGTCAGGAGTGTTACGTCACACACAGGCATTATTTTTGAGACCTGTAGGCCAATTGCATTATTTGATAACCAAAGCATCTGTGAGGATCCAGCAGGACAAGGGTTAACCCTTACACCACTAAGCACGATTATACTCATTTTTATCTGTTATATTAGCTGATCTGATAATATTTATTGGGAATCTAAAAATTGATAATCTCAAATTTAGAAAATATGGGTAATTTTGTGGTTCGCTATAGCGAGACATATTCAAGCAAGTGAAAATTAAAATTTAATTTAGCGCTGGGTTAATATAAAATATTGAATATTATAAGAATAAGAATTTTTTTGAGAATGTGCTCTGAATGTAGGTGTCGCTTGAATATTGCGGTGTGAATCTTGTAGTTGCTACTTTGTATTTCCCTGTATCTTTGTTTCGCACTGTGAAACACTTTTTACGATTACTAATTTTTGCTAAATAGAATGCTACAATTTTATCAATCTTGCAGGCTTAATACATAAATCATAAATAGTATAACAGTACTCGCATGTACAGAATCGTGAGAGATTAAAATGATTAGTAACCATGATAACCTATATTATATTTCCGATGATGCGGCATCAGAGACTTCACACCTTAATTATCTTGCTGAATATGCTGAATATGATAGTGATACATAAAAAACCTTACATAAATACAGTCATAAATCCCCTAACAATCATTGACACTGTCATTGACACTGTGTTAAACAATTACTATATTATCTAATACACCAATATCTGACAAATAAAAAAACATGAATTCTGTCACATTGTGTCAATTGTAATTATTTCACAATTGAGATTCTCTTACATAGCCAACAGGTTATTTCACTCAACGAAAATTGCTTATTACGGTAGTCAAATGCAATCGAATTTGGACATTTTATCATTCTAAAACCACCAAAATCTAAAGTGAATGAAGACACTTTTAACCAGATAATTTTGATTGGTCTTCCACGATTCCAATATTTATATTGTGCTTTTCAAAAGCATGGTATCCTAACTTTGAGCCTTGTAAAGTATGACGTGTTACCATGTGTCGGTTCAACTACAATTTTCAACAAGATACAGTCATTTAAAAAAAAATTCATTAATTTTGTGTCAGTTTTACTGTTAACCAAGAACCACGCATAACTAAAACACCTATACACCTTTTGTATTAACACATCAAATATCAAATTTTAAATGTGAAATGATATATAATTGAAAAAAATTGGTCCCAAATTTGACAAATCTGAATAATTAATCTCACTTGAAGTAGTCGATCGCATCAGCGGGGTGAAAATTGTAATCGAATGGGAGGCATTTAGGATCGATGTTACAGAAACACACACAAAGTCAAATACTACAGAATTAATATGTGATTAAATTACCTGCATAAAAGCTAATTAAAAAAATTATAACCTTTAATCAGTATTTAAATTGTTGATTTGTAGTCAGAAGTGCAAACAACATCAGACAAAAAAAGACACCAAGCAGTAACAATATACCATATACTCCATGACTTCAAGCGTGCTACATAGACACAAAGCAGTAAAACAAAATATACTGGTGCTATTGATGACTTCAAATGTGCGATACAGTGATTCAGGTGTCAAAACTGTCACTCAACAAAGTGACGTTGATCAGACTCCTAGAGACTAAAGGGTCATATCTGCCACTTCCCAAAGTGATAAGTGGTAGATATGACATTTTGATCCCTTGGAAACCCTTAACCCTAGAGCTCCGAACTATTCAATTTTAATTTTCTGTCACTGAAAGTTGTATCTCGCTATCCACAATCTAGGTGGCCAGAAAATCAGATTAATAAAATTGAGTCACAGTTTTATTAATTTCGCAGATTCAAAACATTTGTCATTTTAAAAAACAGCTTACACAATAAATTCACAATAAATTCACAAGCAATATAATTGACATCGGTGCTCTAGGGTTTAAGTCACAAATTGGCAAACAACAAACAAACTACTGCGGTCTAAATGCTCCCTACAACACCATACAACATCAACCGGATGGGATGTGACAAAGGCTAGTGTAGACAGTGAACTACACTTCACAACTGTATAACTCTCAAAATCAACAACTTGAATTGTCAATTGATCTATGATTTGCCAGGCACTTTATAGGTGCTGTGGTAAGAACAATCATGACGGGGAAAACTGGATCTCACCAGTCAAAGACATGGTGATAGTGATGAGGTAGAAAATATCTCTGATTTCTATGAAGCCTTTGGGATTGAACGTGCAGTCTTCTGAACATGCCAAAAAATGTGTACGAAGGGAGAAACTAACAGATAAAACATAAAGCAGTGGTGGAAGCACTAGACATAGCGTGTTGTTGTCCCATGGAAGAAAGACATCCATACTAAAATAGTCATCCCTACCAAATTATCAGCTTAAATGGATAATAAGTAAAACATAAAAGCCCTATTGATTTGTTTGAAAGCACTTAGAATAGTGCAAAAAATTGAAAAGGGAGGATGTAGAAATTGAAGAAGGTGGCCTTGTGTATTTATATAGCATGTCTAATAAAAGATTAAATTATCGGATTATCTGATCTCAATAAAATTTCACAAGCTGAGAAAGTGTATGAATAAAAAATACACATACATGTAGATAGAATAATTAGAATATAAAGCCTTTTTTTAATAACCTTCTTTCTTTTTATACAAAGACTGAATAAAATTTATTTTATAATATACCCACTTGGCCAATCCCCACAATGTCATTTCATATACAAATGAACATCCTGTGAGAAGCTGTCTTGTGGGCCACGTTTCCTGTATTGCAAATCTGTATTTTATACAATTTTGTCAAAAAAATGTAATGTGGTGCAACATACAATAGGTATTCCATTCTTGAAATTGCATATATATCCACCATATTGCATCCAACATAAAAAAATAGTACCTATCCTAATCACTATTTTGTGAATGGTTTCTGAACGTTGTTCCTTTGGGAGAGAATTAAATTTAAATAAATTTAAACAAAACAAATTGTTGAATTTAAATTAAATACTGCATGTTGTGTCCATTACTGGTGAAACTCGAAGTGGATAATTTGTGTAAATCTTGTTATTTAAACACATAGTGGTCTACCTCACAAAAACATTTATTCAATGTGGCGATAAAAATGTTCAAAAAAGCTCAAGATGCCATTTGTTTGATTACTAAATAGCTTTACTTTTCACACACTTTGAAGTTGCGTCTCATTATCATCAACAACAGCAACAAGGATGTGAAAAATATCAAATTTATCAATGTTTTCCTTCTTGCTGCTTAAAAACCTATTTGACTTCATAAAAGTAGAGATAAAAACACATGTTAAATGGCCAAGTATTGTAGCTGCCCTCAATAATGTTACCTCAGTCAGTGTTCATTCACCATACCACAGCAGTTATTTTTGTTTGTTTATGGAGTTTTTTTCAAAGAAAGCTCATAATGTCTTTATCTAGAGGGATTGTGCCACTTATCATGTTTAGTCAAATAAACCCTTAACACGCTGAAATATTTTTGTATAAACTATGGAAACTAAAGGGTTTTTTAAATTTAAAATCATCATAATTGCCTTACTCTTTTTGCTTCATTTGAATACCTTTGCCAATCTGAGAAATTCAATGCACATTTAAAATTAATTTTCTAGTTTGAGAGACAAATAAAAAACTGAAAATTGCTGTAGACTATAACACTTTGAGGGCCAAGGCAAATGTGGATCTTATGCGAACTGCACAGTAAAAATCCGATGTATTTTATACTAGGATTTGGAGCAGAAGGGAAGGTAACAACACGCTCTACATGTGCTTCCAGCACTGGTGACTCGGGGTACAGAACAGGCGTTGTCATGGCTACATACCTCCAGATTCAGGAGGTGAAAACTCCTCATCCCATTCCAAATTTGGATAGTCAAACTTTGGAGATCCATAAGGATGGTGTTGCGGGGAGCTGCCTATATATATGCCACAAATAGAGGCGATAACAGACAAGGGAGCACCAAAAGAACACCAGAAAGTAGCACATTAGTCAAAAGTAAAAGTCTTGTAATCAATAGAATAATAATAAATTATTTGTTTAAATTTAAACACTTTTCACAAATATATGTGTTGTTGTATAAATAATTATTTTAAATATTTGACATACAAGTATTGTGTTAAAATTCACTGATATCCAGTAAAATTCAGAATATGGATTCTAAAGTGACATCAAATAGATTTGTTATAAATATACATTCGGTTATACCAACCAGGTTAATTTCTTTTACAAGAAATTATTTGATTTTTTTCAAATAGCCACTGCTACTATAACAAAAAATTGAAAGCAAAGAAAATTATGTCAGTTTGTGCTCATGCTGATTTGTCCTCAAGTGTTTGTTCACAAATCTACTACTTTACAGTTTTATGTAACCTTCTGCAGGTCATAAATCAAATTAAAAATTCACACGTTGAAAAAACAATAAATAGGAGGTGTTTTGCGATATTCTTCACAAAACCTGACTGATTATCTCATTTTTAGATTTTCTATATTTTTGTCAATCGGCATACCCAGGAAAACAAAGTGAAAACAAAGGAAAACAAAGTGTTGATAACATCTTGCTTCAAAGTTGGGGCACCTTCATAAATGAGATTCACCATTAAACAAAACATAGTCTTAATCTCTCATATTTGTTATGATAAAGTGGTTTCACTTTAGCAACATATAATCAAAGTGTATATCACTATGAAATGTCCTCTAATTTATTAGATTATTTCAGTGTACTGAAAATCTGTTTATTTGTTATTTTTCAAAAATAAAAACTGAAAACGCCGCCCATTATTGAATCTGAATTAACATTGCAAATGTAATAGGTAAATGTTTATGTTTGTTGTCTTTGTACATGAATGAAATTACATTTTCAATCATTTCAATAGACCCGCTTAGACAAGTTGAACAAGGGGCGAGTCAATGCTAGACGCTGGCCAGGGGCAGTTGCGGCCAGCAATTCCAGTGCTTCATCTCTACTCCGCCAGGTGTGGACCGGCGTTTTGTATTGACTTTGGTCAGTTTTATAAAATCATATAGTACAGCATTAGCTAAATGCATGTGTACATGTGTTATATAATCAGCCAGGCATGAATACATATCATGATGTCAAGAATAAACTCTGCCCCTACTTTTGTGCTTGGTAAAATCAATCTCAGAGGGTTAAAAAGCCAATTAAAATAGAATGAAAGATGACTTTTGCACTTCTAAATAGGCTGTGTGATACATGAAAGGGGACTCACAGGTCTATTCAAGTTAGATTATCACTCACTTGAAGCTGTGTCTCTCTACTGCGACCTACAACCTCAAGTGACTGGAAATTACTTGGATTTGTAATATTAAAGTCACAATCTATCACAAAATGTTTCTGATTTAAAGATGTATTCCAATTATAGCATCTGGTTAAACAAATTTAAATCAAAACCCAAAACGACTACCATAGTAGATGTACATATCAATGCTCTAGGAGTTATTGTGGTAAATATCACTGTGATGATTTAGCCTTCAACCAGAGATCAAGATACAGGTACCAGTATATCAAATCGAATCAGTAAGGCACCAATAGTTCAAATGTCCGGCAAACAAATTCACCTTAAATAAAAAACATGACGAGTCCAAAAATTTGAATAATTCAATAAAAATACCCACATTAAGTTTCAAGTGACATCTAAAAAATTGAAATGATTGCCAGCCGCGTGGATGAGAATGCTAAAGCAATATATCCAGATATAAAAGGTATGAAACAACATAATTATTAACTATTTTTTAAAGGCCTCAAATGAGATAATCAGCTCCAGTGTTAACAGATTGTAATTCATTCAAATCTGGTCCGAATATTAGATGATGAATGCAGAAAATTGCATGTTACAAATGTCAAATAAATATGCACACCAAATAGCAAAGTAATAAAATCACATGCAACACAACACCGGAGCCTTGTACAACACAAGATGCTAGTGTTTTTTTCTATTTAATCATCTAAGAAAGTTTGTGATAGTCTAAGATACAAAGTATTAAACAGTATTACAGACATATAAATGATGTGAGACATCTTAGTTGGGACTAAAAAATACTTTTTTTTATTTGTTTGCATTTTTACTAGTTAAGTATAGTTGAAAAGTGATCTGCTTTTGTGTTTATTTTGTAACAAAGTAGGTATTCGTACCCTAGGAATAAATCAGCACTATAATAGACATCGCCGGCATATTGTGACCTGATATAAAATACCAACATTTCACTTATTTCATACAATACACCTGTAATTTTCTAACGCACACTCGTATCCATTTGAACAAAGGCAGATGACTTTTGTAGTTATACGTGTACAGCAATAGTTTAATAAAAGATAAATTTGCCAAGTTGTGAGTAATCTGTTACAGAATGACTGATTGGCAAGTGCTCAGTTTGCCTCTCGTGAATATTGCTTTACGTCGCTTTCTGCACAATCATGGCAATATCGCGACAGAACGAAGCCCGAAGCCGGGACTATGCCCTACTCTTATTTCGAATGACTGCAAGGGTTCTTTATAGTGCACAGTACCATAGGCAGCATTGTACACTCTATGCCTTTGAACAGTTTGGAGCACTGTATATGCACAACCACGATGACAAATATCCGTCTCGTCCGGGATTCGAACCTGGTACCACAAGTTCACAAGCCCCAGTCGACACGAATGAGCCATAGGGGCTGGTCTCAGTTTGCCTCTATAAGTATATAATACACCCAGGATGAATTGTCCTTGAAATTAATATTAAGCCAAGTACATTTTTGTGTTTTGTTTTATCCGCACTAAAAAACTGCAGTTGTAGCTGTTATAATCTTGGTATTGTTGACTTTACATGTATTCCTAGTCCAGTAAAAATCAAAATCTCTCCAGCCTGATTTTTTTTTCCAAACAAGATGAGAAATCTTGAAGAAATCATTGTAAAAAGATTCACAATTATGGAATCTGATCTTTGGGTGATGATTAAGTTTGCACAAAATTTCAAATTTATTATATACTAAAAATTTGTTTGTTCAACAAACTTAAAATTATGTTTGAATTAATCTTATTGGGAAAAGATAACAGTTGCACGTGATCATTTCTAATGACACTAATTGGAAGAAAATTACCTCCTGGATTCAGCAAAATATTAGATGTGATGAAAATCAGTTAGAAATACGTGATTGCTGAGAGGCCAATAATAACATATTGAGAATCAACAATAGCAGCCAAATAGTCATGCAAAGAACACTGCCATCTTATCTCTCAATTAATCTGTCTCAGTAAAATAAGCTCATAATATATACATGAAATTAGAAACTTTGTTGATAAATGTTGGAGATAATTTCGGCAATCTGGTTTAACCCCTGTGCTCCTTAATTGCATGCTTCTATTTTTCGTCATTTGAAGCAATTTCCAGCTTCAAATGATAAAATTTATGAAAAATAGACATTTCCAATATTGAATTATTGGATTAACTAAGCACATACGAAAAAATATTTTATGAAATTTAGTGATATTTTTATTGATCTAAAATATGCTTGAAACCGTATACATGTATATACGGTTCCCGCAGCACAAGGGTTAATAGTAAAGCTATAGCAAACCTTGTTTCACACTGAATCATATGTGCATTTGTTGTTCACTATTTCTAATACCGATAAAATCGCAGAATAATTTGGCAAAGCTTATAATAGCTGACTGTTAAAAATTGTATTTGCTAAGACTATATCTTATTTAAAGCTTATTGTTAACGTGACAGATTTGTAAATAAGTTACTAGGCCTATGACATCCTTTACAAAAGTCTTGACATACCGAAACTTGGTGTATTTGACCGAGTGCTTCCTACTGGACAAAAATAAGAGAAAAATTCACATGCTATGATCTGTTGTCCCATTCTGAGGTGAACATCTTTTTCTTCGCATAAAACTCATGTCTTTTGATGGGTTTCCAATTAACCCGAAATATTTTTGTATAAACCATGGTCATGGAGACCAAAATTGTTGTTCTTTCAATTTGAAATCATCATAAATGTCTAAGTAAGATATTCCGCTGTTGTCCGATTCTGAGGTGAACATCTTTTTCTTTGCACAAATTACATGTCTTTTGATGGGTTCCCAATTAACTCTTACAATGCCGAAATATTTTTGTATAAAACTTGGGCATGGAGACCAAAATTGTTGTTCTTTCAATTTGAAATCATCTTTCAATTTAAAACCATCATAAATGTCTTAAGTGAGATATTTCCGCTTCATTTGAATAACTATGTTTCACTCTTTTAGTGCGGGGATCGGCTTTTAGATGTGAAATGGTATTTTTAGATGTTTCGATTGGGACCCATCGAATGATATGTTTTGTGCGAAGAAAGGGATGGTAACCTGAAAGAGACGAACAATTATAGAAACTAGTGAAATTCAGATTGCGAAACACATTTGTTAAAATTCATTTTTTACCTTAGAGTGAAAGAGTCGTATCCGTTGCTTTGTAAAGCGACATATACCAGTACCTCCTTATAATCTTAACCCTTTAGTGCTGAGCACAACAATACTAGTTTTTAATGTTTTTTTTAATAATCATTGTCGTTGATGAAATGAGATGAATGAGTAAACATCTTTTTCAAGATATGCAAAAGTTTAGTCTTGAATAAAACTATTGCTAATATGAGTAATTCTTACCCACTTGATTTCAAATGGGTGAAAATTTTGATAAAATTTAATAGGTGAACATTTTAACAAGATGACAACGTTTACTGACCAGTCAATACTAAAAATCACGATAACCCTTACAGTGCGGAAATCAACTTTAGTTGTCAGAATCTGATGTCTACAGCCCTTACAGCGCGGGGATAGACTTTAGACGTCAGAGTCTGACATCTGTAGACGTCAGATTCTGACAACTAAAGACCCATAACATAAGTATTCAAATGAATCAGAAAGAGCAAACTAAGATATGTATAATGATTTCAAATTGAAAAAACCCTTTGGTCTCCATGGCTTATAAAAATAATTCAGCGCTTCAAGGGTTAAAGGGATGGCTACAAAATAAGATGCGTCTCAACCCTTACAGCGCAGGGAAACAACTTGAAACGTTGAATGGTTCAATGTTGGGCCAGCGTCGCAGACGGTGGGGCATTGAACAAACATTGGGTAAACATCATGTTTACTGGGATGTACCATTAAAACTATTTTTTATAATTTCAGTGTTTTTTTATTTGGTAGGAGTTGTGTCTCTATACCAAGATACACAACTGTGGGCGAAAATTACTTGATAATGATATATTATTTAATTTGAGACCACATTTGCAAATCTTTACACTCATTTTGTTTCCAATAACAATGATAACAGTGATTTGATCAGATAAGAAAAAACATTAAAAACGACTATTGCTTAGCGCTCAAAGGGTTAAATTAATATCAACATTTTATTGTCATCCTAATTGTTAGGAATCACGAGTATCAGTAAAATGAGAAAATCAAATTTTCATTATTATAAATAGTTCATAATTCGAACCTGCAATTGTACTAGAAATATCAGCTTCAAGAAAACAATACCCATTCACTATTCAGCATGAAAACGTTAAATACCAAACTGTTATACATATATAAACAAGACTACATAAGTCCAGGAGCTCCCGCTCCGAATTAGAATTTGATTTAAGCAATATTGTATAGAGTTATTTATGTAGTCCTAGGCTAGGTCAAAAATCAAGACGCAAGACAACTAGGTCTAAGAAGCTCAGTCTAAGAGTAAGATAAGAACTAGACAGTCTGTCAGAGATTGCAAACCTCCATTGAAATTAATGATCCTAATCAGTATCCTAGTAATGGTCAACCTATCTGGCACGGTTTACCCGATATCAGGCCAATCGAGGTAACTAATAACTGATTTACGGTCACTTTGAATTCAATATAAACTAGTTAAATTTAAGGGTGCATCCTAACCTGAAACCTCAAATTTTGTTTTATAGCAATGGACTAGCATCTAACACAGTTTGCAAAATATTGAGCATGTGAAAGTAAATAATGGCCGATAGGGGGCCATTTTGAATTTGATCGTGTCAGAATTTTTCAAGATGCATCCTCAGCTGAAATCTCACATTTCATTCTATAGTAATCGTCTAGCCATCTAGCACGGCTTACCAAATATCGGCCATGTGAAAGTGAATATAGGCCAATAGGCGGCCATTTTGAATTTGATCGAGTCTAAATTTTTCAAGATGCATTCTCTCATGAAATCTCACATTTTGTTTTATAGTAATGATCTAGCCATCTAGCACGGTTTACCAAATAACGGCCATGTGAAAGTGAATAATGGCCTAAAGGCGGCCATTTTTAATTTGATCAAGTCAAAACTTTCCAAGATGCATCCTCAGCTGAAATCTCAAATTTCGTCTATAGTAATGGTCTAGCTATCTAGCACGGTTTACCAAATATCGACCATGTGAAAGTGAATAATGACCAATAGGAAGCCATTTTGCATTTGATCAAGTCAAAATTTTTCAAGATGCATCCTCTCCTGAAATCTCACATTTTGTTTTATAGTAATGGTCTAGCCATCTAGTACGGTTACCAAATAACGGCTATGTGAAAGTGAATAATGGCTGATAGGCGGCCATTTTAAATTTGATCGAGTCAATTATTTTCAAGATGCATCCTCTCCTGAAATCTCACATTTTGTTTTATAGTAATGGTCCAGCCATCTAACACGGTTTACCAAATATCAGCAATGTGAAAGTAAATAGTGGCCGATAGGCGGCCATTTTTAATTTGATTGAGTCGATCGAAAGTTTTTAAAAGGCATCCTCTCCCAAAACGTCACATTTTGTTTTATAGTAATGGTCTAGCTATCTAGCACGGTTTACCTGATATCAGGCCTATCGAGGTGAATAATGCTGATTGTCTGCCATTTTGAATTCATAAATTTAAAATTTTCAGGGTGCATTCTCCCCCAAAACTCACACTTTGTTTTATAGTAATGAGGTAATGGTCTAGCCATCTAGCACGGTTTACCAAATATCAGCCATGTGAAAATGAATAATGGCCGAAAAGGCAGCCATTTTGAATTTGATCAAGTCAAATTTTTTCAAGATGCATCCTCATCTGAAATCTCACATTTCGTTTTATAGTAATGGTCTAGCCATCTAGCACGGTTGATCAAATATCGGCCATGTGAAAGTGAATAATGGCCGATAAGCGGCCATTTTGAACTTGGACGAGTTGAATTTTTTCAAAATGCATCCTCTCCTGAAACCCTACAATTTGTTTTAAAGTAATGGTGTAGATATCTTGAGCGGTTTTCATGATATTCCACAATATCAGGCCTGTCGAGGTGAATAATGGCCGATAGGCAGCCATTTTGAATTTTATCAACTTAAAATTTTTCAAGGTGCATCCTCTCCTGACACCTTACAATTTATTAGATATTAATGGTGTAGCTATCTTGAGCGGTTTTCATGATATTCCGCAATATCAGGCCTGTCGAGGTGAATAATGGCTGATAGGCGGCCATTTTTAACTTTATTGACCTGAAATTTTTCAAGATGCATCCTCTCCTGAAACCTCACAATTTGTTTTATAGTAATGGTGTAGCTATCTTGAGCGGTTTTCATGATATTCCGCGAAATCTTTCAGTATGATTTACCGATGTTATAAATTAGGTCGAAGTGCTGGGTCAACTTCAAGGTCAAGGTCCAAAATCCTGAAAAGGCACAACTAGGGACCTTAAAGAACATGCATGTGCAATATGACTGTCATCGGCCCAGTACTTTTCGAGATCTGCTCTGGAAACGAAGTGCGCGTCAAAACGTCTAAGTAAATAGGTCATAGTTCTGAACCAAAAGTAGGTCAAAGTTCAAATACCCCAAAAGGCACAACTAGACCCCTAGGGGTGTTGTGTGTAAAATTTGAAGACAATCGGACAAGTACTTTCAGAGATATGCTCTGGAAACGAATTGTTTACGGACGGCCCAACAGCCCAACGCCGTAACATCATCATTTTCTCCTCTGAGACCTTGCGTATTGAATTCAGATAAAAAATATTTTAACCTGTCCATCAGCCACCTGGAAGTAACCCACATACCAAAAATTGTTATACTAGCTTATTTTCTTACAAAGTTATAGGCAAAAGAAGAGGCCAAAAAAACGGAGGCGGAATCCATAGCTCCCTCCGTCTCACCTACGGTGACGGCAGGAGACAATAAAATAAAAACTTTTCCAAAAAATTTCCATAACCACTAATTTGAAGAATTTAAATCTTGTTGGTTGTGGTTCAAGGTAGAGAACTTCAAGTGATTATTACCTACTTGTTTAATTTGAGACCCAGTATTTGCAAATCTTAATATTTAAACATTCATTTCATTTTTTAAAAACTCATTTATTTCCACTAACATTGATTTAATCGACTAGTATTAGTAAAAAGAATTAAAAGAAACTATAGTCATGCTTAGTGGTTTGACCCCCTCACCACTGACGCCCGTGGATGGGTTAATTGTGACAGATTAAAACATTAAGTATACAACTATGTTATTTATAACATTCATTGTATATAATGTAATCAATAAGTCAAAGTAATATGGTGGGTAAATCCACTATGGGTACCCACAAAAAGATTTCACTTATTTGATTCAAATATAACCCTAACCCTATATTGTAATAATGTGATGGCTATCCACTGTGGTAGCCACGGAAAGGCTCCACATCTTATCACATTCAAATATGACACTAACCCTACAATGTAATAAAATGGTGGATAAATCCACTTTGGGTACCGCTGAAAGGCTCCACATCTTATCACATTCAAATATGACCCTAACCTCACAATGTAACACTATAATAATGTGGTGGATATCCACTAAGGGTACCCACGGAAAGACTCCACATTTTATCAGATTCAAATATGACCCTAACCTCACAATGTAACACTATAATAATGTGGTGGATATCCACTAAGGATACCCATGGAAAGACCACAACTTATCAGATTCAGATATAGCATTAGTTCTCCTTAGCCAAACAATTTATAACATAGGCATGCAATACAATAGCTCTTTAGTTGCATGCCAAGCACAAGATGTGCTGATGTTCTAGCAAAAGATATATGCTTTATTTAAAAATATTGCTGGTAAATTCTTATCATACAAATTTGTTCAACTGATCTATATCAATGCATACAATATAAATATAGAGAATGGCATATCAGTTGCGGCATCTTACACATTCATGATACTTCACAGAATCTACAGAAATAAACTACCAAGTTTACTGGCCAACATACCTTTCTTGGAAAACTTATAACACGCTGTATCCAACAGAAAATAAAGCAAACTCAACATATCAGAAAACAGTAAAATAGTGTTCTTTGATTTGGAAGCAAATCATGAATTTCTGCTGATCGCTTCACAGTAAAAGCAAAAAAATCAAGCACCCAATTTTTTTTCAAATAGACTGCAGTGTCTAGTGTGGACTTGGCACGGTGAGGGTAATATTGACACATGTACATGTAAGGTATCAACCTTTCAAGCGCTTAGTGAGAGAATTTAGATTTCTACCCACTGGGAAGTTGTGTCTTGCTACAGCAACACAAAACTTTTGTAAAATTTGAATGAAGTATATGCCAATCTTGCGAACTTGATGCTCCTTACTATTTTTCATGCATTTGAAGCTGGAAATTGCGCCAGCAATTACAGCTTCAAATGTATGAAAAAACTCGCAAACAATTCAGCAGCACAAGCAAGGGTTAAGTACATTTTTCGCCCTTAGATTCACGGTACAGAGAAAAACTTCAAGTGAGTAAAATTTAAATGCTATAACTTGGAGGTTTAAGGGTTAATTATTATTTCATGTAACGTTTTACATGAAATAAAAATATTTTTTATTAAACAAGTTTTTTCTGAAAGTATTTTTAAACAAAGCAACTCTTTCAAAAGATAAGATTCAAAACTAAATAATCTATGACATTGACCTATGTATTGTTAGTACATATACATCCAAATCAACAGCACATGAGTGGTGGTAAATGGTAATGACATTTTTCAGAAAATAGAAAGACAAGGAAATAAGATTAAAAATTATGTTTTATTTGCTCTACATCAAATATTTATAAACAATCAGGGCCAATAATCACAAGCTATTACTGATCGACAGCTAGCCAGGCTTTACTAATGGACAGCTAGCCAGGCTTTTGTGTAAAAAAAAACATGTTTCGCCAGTGTCTTACTGCATATTTAATAGTGACATTTACTTACTTTGCTGGTTTATTAAAAATTATATTCTTCAATTTAAAAAAAAAATTTTTTTTAAGAAGATAACGTTTCTCAAAATCAAAACTAGACAGACAGTCAAAAGAGAAAGAGACTGATACAGTGCAAAGTCACGGACTTGTACGGCGATGGTTCCCAACCATGAACAGGGACCAAGGCTACCTGCTACCACCTATCTACGACCAGATCATTTCACCGATGTCTGAGCCAGAGCCAGGACATCATTATAATATTTTGTTAATATAATGTGAACAAGTCAAAACTTCAATGAAGTTTTAAAACACCAGTTCAAAATTAAGTACAATTATTCACTATCCTACTGCATGTAGGTTTTATAGATTTAAATATTTACTGACATAACATGACACAATCCTTCAATTGCCATCTCGTCCCTGAAGTTAACACTTCAGCTAAAGGTAATGGCCCGTCTTTCTAGTTCAAATTTCTGCTATGTATTGCTTAATTAAAAATGTTGTACGTTATGATACTTATATGAAACAAATATACGTATTTGTTCCATTTCAGGGAAAATTTATATATCTTAGGATTTTCATTTCTATTTATTGAAAACAAGACCAAATTCTACCTTTAACACTTTTTTTGAAGCGCTAAATTAACTAATTTAAATTGTCAGTGTCTGCTACTGTGACCCGCAAATTCAGGTGGGTGAAAATTAATTTTATTTGTTTATTTTGAAATCAAACATTAGGAAATCTGGATGTTTACACACTCATTTCATTCCCCATTTATAACAGTGATTTAATCAGGCAGTAAAACAGATTTAAAACTATAAAAAATGATTAGTTGAGAATCTTAACAATATTTGATCATTAAATACAGTGGCATTTATTTGTTTTGAAAATCGCTACAAAACAATGTGGGTCACATTGGCCTCTAAGAGGCAGGGGCAAATACAGAATTTTTCAAATGGGTGGGGGGCAAAGATTAAGAAGGGGGAGGCTTGACCGTGATCCTCCCAGAAAATTTAGAAAATTCACATACATTCTACAGAAATCACATGAAAAATATTTACTGGGGCATCATACATTTTTTGGTGCTACAGTAGGGATTACATCTAGCTTACCATGTCCGTGTGACGGACACGGTCGTTAGTGGATGTTTTCCCGTGCACGCACACGCACACGAAAGTGCGTGAAGGACACTTGCACGCGTATACACAGGCTGGCGCCACAACTCACGGAGACGACTTGGCACGGAAATCATCCGAGTGAAAGCCAGTGCAAAGTAGTCAAGGTTTTCGCTTGCATTCTCACTTGTGTGCACTCCTGTCTTTAAAGTCATATTATCAGCTTTATACTCGATGAAATGCACGCACTCCGACGGAACAATATGTGTAGCCATAACCATAATAAATGGAATCCACGGATTTGGGGCGAATCCAACGGGCAATGACGAGGAGGGAAAGTGGGTTGTCATCAGGCCATCCTAAAAAAATTGTTTCCTATTTCCGACAGCATGGGTGAAAATAGGAGTAAAAGTTATAGTCCTACTGCATGGCATCCATTCGTCTGCAGGGCTGGTCAGACCCCTGGTTAAGGTCTGATTAGAGTCTATGCAAGTTAAAAAATAATTAAACCTTCCGGAAAAAAAATAACAGACTAGCCTAGGCCATATCTAAAAAAAATTGTTATGGTCCATCGAGATATGAACTCACGACCCTCTACTTAACAGGCCTTAGTGCTATCCACTACACCAGGGAGTCATTCTCAAACTCAGTGGACAACAATGGCTATCATAATATGCCCTTTTGAAGCAAGTGAAACCGTCCATGTCTGTAGCGACGTCTAGCAACCAGTTGGCAACGTCTTGGATACCCATGAGTTTTGGAAATCGGGAAATCTCAATTTCCTGAAATGTTAGGGGTAACCGGAATAAACTGGGCCTGGGGATGAAGCAGAGGTAACACTAGCACTAAAAGTGGCCCTAACACAGGTAGGCCTATCTGCTTATGCACAGTCAGTACTGTATAGGCTAGTACTGCTTGGATATTTTCACACCATGAAATCGGAAACAAGGATATTTTTTAGGATGGCCTTAGGTAATCAGGAGTTGACCGCTGGGGCTGACGGACTTCCACGGACATCAGGCGACTCACACGTGGAAGGGGCGACTCACACGTGGAGGAGGGGCAATTATACTTCGTAACTTGCACGGAGAAAGGTTTGATCAAAAGGTTGTTTGTACGTGCAATCATGTCTATTAGCGTGTAAACACGTTGACACACCTCGCTTCTTCGTGTCCGTATGATTCCGTCTGGGCGAAAGGAGTCACAATCCGTGGTTTTGTGTGCACGCCGAGGTACGCACACGCCGTGTAAATAATTTTTCACGGGCTTGCGTCGACGCACTCCCGTGTGTGCTTACACACAACGGACTGGTAAGCTAGAGGGAATCCCTACTGTAATCCCTCATTCACAAACATATAAAAACACAACAAAATGATTAAGTGAGGTTATGCACTTCACAATCCCTATGGTGGAGGATTGTAAAACACAAAACAAAGTTGTATCGCATTTTCATCAAGATCATTTTAACCTGGGGTTACAATACTATAATTGTGAAACAGAAAACAATCGCTCCCTAACACCATATTTCTTATCCTTTTTATCAACTTTATGAAAATTTTTATGAATTTGACAAATAAATAATGTTAATGACTAGATTTTGTAAACTAATCTAATTATAGCTGAAAGCAGAATTACCAGTTTAGTGCATGATCTTCGTCGATTTCCCCGTCAATTATCAACAATTTTTTTCTGAAAAACTGCAAGGAATAGTAAAAGCCAAATAACCCTGAAAATTTCATGAAATTATATTGAATATTTCAAAAGTTAGACTAATTGAAACGCAGTAAAATGGAAATTATTACTTTCCTCTATAACCCAATAAAATAACTGGTTTGGCAAATCGTCAAGCTTTTGAAATATTCATAGCCGGTGCGCTTTTACTCGAAAATAACCGTCAAAAATTTTAGGATAATCGGGTGACATTTGAAGGATAAATTGGGAAAAAGCATGCGCTACTGGTAATTCTGTCTTAGAATTTCCACCCTTTCAGCACGGGGATCGACCTTTACCGTCAGAATCTAATGTCAAAAGTCTATCCCCGCACTGAAAAAATAAACAAATTATAATGGCCATAGACCCATAAAATAGGTATTCAAATAAAGCAGAGAGAGCTGACTAAGACATTTATAATATTTTCAAATCTTTTGGTCTCTATGGCTTGCATAAAGATATTTCAAAAGTTATTTGGTGCAAAAAAAAGAGGTGAGAGTGGTCACGAGCTAATCGAGATTTATTAAAGAAGGGCCACAGCTTAATTCAGGACAAAAATTAGTCAATAAAATAACCCTCAAAGAGCTAAATTATATCATTTATCTTTTTACCCACTTTAGCTTAGGTTGTGTCTTGCTACCATACACACAAAACCATGTGGGTGAGAGATGCTTACATTGGCACATTTCAACTTAGCAAATATAAGGTGAATTTCTCCAATGTTTGAAGAACAAACAAAGAGGCTAAAATGGCATTAAATGGGCTTAGTTAAGACATATTATTTGTAGAAATGAAGACAAACCAGTCTAATGTCCACCTGCCATTACACATAAAACAAATAAATAACAACAAAATTATCATTCCCTTTGTATTGAAATAGTGTCTGTCACTCCACAAAGTGGCAAACACCTATTAGTTCCAAGGGGAGGACATAACCCAGCAAACACAAGACGTTAAACCGAGGTTGGCTCGGCCCTTTCAGTGCAGTTCACAGCAGAATCTTGACTTCTATAAACATCAGATTCTCATCTGACGTATCGAGACGGTCCCCGCACTAAAAGAATTAAAATATTTCCATTGGCCATAGACCCATAACATAGGTATTCAAATGAAGCGGAAAGAGCTAACTAAGACATTTATGATGATTTCAAAATTGGTCTCCATGGTTTATACAGCATCGGGTCAACATCTTGCGTTTGCTTGGGATAAACTGAGGAAAACCCTGACATCCAGAACTATACATTACAACCGGCACGCAACTCACCGTAGTAGCGGTCCCAATTGCGAGCTAATCAACAATAATACAAAGTGTAAATCACTCATGCAAAACTCAATCAGGATTTCTGACAAAAACAACAATCTGCAGGGGTGCACGGATAATGTGCCTGGCAAAAATTGGTATCAATAATGATAATTAAGAGTATTTAAAATTTAGAGGAGCGAGGTGTTTAACGAGCCAATCAGTGAGTCAAGTGACAATTGATATTTTTCTTCATTTGTGAATTCCACACTGACAAAGTCAAAAAATGTTATTTCAAAATTTCAACCCCATTCAGAAAAATAATGTCCTATGTGAAGTGTATGTTTCAATTGAACCATGACTAATGACCGGATATATTGTGATGTTCAAAAAAACATACACATGAAATAGAAAACAAATTTTCTCAACAGAAAATTAAAACTAATATCTTATAATTTGAAAGCTCTTTTTTTTTTATAGCATTTTCTGAATGATAAAAAAAGAAAAAAAATCTCTTTTAGTAAAGAACTTATGATCAAAGCAACAGAGCGAAAAGTTTTGTATTTATTGGTATAATATGTTCCTTCCTAATTCCCCATTCAGTGTTTAATATGAATTTTTAATTGTTATTAGTCACAAATACAAAACAAAAGCTAGCAAGGGAATCTTATACTGGTACACACTAATTTCAACCATTTGCAAAGTAAGGGTGGGCCAAAATTTCATCATAAAACTAATGCCATTTTAAAGACAACCCTGATTTTCACTGTGTAAAATTAATATGGCAAATAAATTAATGAAATCACATGCAGGGGGACACAGCGTTCTAGGGATTCGATTGAGCGTATTTCTCAAAAGCTAAATCAATACTTAATCTATGTGATTAATAAGGGTTATTAAATAAATATATATATAGAAATAAAGGGGAACATATCTTGCTTATGTTTTTCTTAAGGTGGCAAATGTTGCTGCTCTTCCCACAGTGGTTTAAGTTACAACATCCCAGAGAGTACATTATGTGGTTAAAGAGTCTTGTTACAAAAAGAATACTGTATTTTATCCCATCATTATTATTATTTTTAAGGCTAGGTGATTATATTAGGCTTTAATAATCAATTAATTAATAATACATAAGCAGTAAAAGGCTTAAAATGAAAGCAATATACAGCTTGACTAAAGAAGCAATAATTATAATTATAGTGATATAACAACAACAAAATTAAAACAACACAGACAACAGCTAAAAAAACATTAGTGAGATTTTTGGTGGACCTTCTGTATGCTGTAAGGGCTTCGTCATATACACATTGTATTACCTTTTACAGTGCAAAATTTTGAGGCCTCGTGTGGCCTTTCGTGATTTAAAGTTAACCATTTCAAGCCTGAATTTATCATTGTCATCTTCATCTGCTATGGACATGATGGATGAAGATGATCAAGTGGGTGGCAAAAGAAAAAAAATATTGTTATTATTGACATAGTCCCGTGGAAATTTTGGTTCTAGACCCCCTATGTGTAGGAAATGTAGTCATTCTTCAGAGCTGCAAAATGATGCATTGATGCATCGTGAGGGTTTAAAGGGTTAAACACGCTGATTTATTACCCTTTAAACCCTCAGGATGCAATAAAGTATCATTTTACATCCCTAAAGCAGACTTAATTTTATTACAACTAACGGTTTTAGAAGGAAAATTTCCATGAAACTGGTTTACCAATACATGGTAATTTTCTTTCAGTTTTAAATTACATCAAATCATCTTCATCCACTACAAGGCGAAGATTGAGACAGAAATTCACGGCTTGTAGTGGATGAAGGTGACAATGGTAAATTCAGGCTTGAAAGGGTTAATTACCCTTTTCTGATTAAAAATAGGTTTATTTTTGTTACTGAACATAGAAATTAAAATTAACTCGTAAGAAGAGACCTGAAGTCCTATATCATCCCACTCCATAAATTAACTTAAAGAGTTTTTGCAGTCAGGCCAGACTATTTTTATTATATGTTTTACAGGCGGAAATTGCCAGGATGCAATGTCTGGATTCAGAATAAAATTAATATTCAGATATATCTTAAAAATGCGTCCTAAAAATGGGGACTGTTGAAAGGCATAACTCTTTCAAGGTGGTGGATCAGACAAATGTAAGAGCAGTTTCTGGTAGTGACAATTTCATTTTATTTTATTTTGGTTAAATTAATGTCTGCGGGATCGTGTAACATAATAAAAAAAATCTTTTTTTTATCAATTTTTTTTAGTTTGATCCACGGGGGCCATTTTAAATTTCAGTTAAACCTTGAGAGAAAATCACCTGCACATCATATCATTGGGAATGTGATAGTAAAATTTGAATAATTTCTGACTAAGTTTTTTGCGCCCACAAAAAAGTGTGTTGCCAGTGTCGCCTGGCGTGACTAAAATCCCTCCCCCCTAAGGGCGGGGGATAAAAATGAGGGAAAAAACTGCTTCAACTTCCAATGAGTTTTAATACTGGAGAACCATAATTTTTGCTGACAATAATGTAAACAAAAAATAATGGTTTTTTTTCAGTATTAGTACTCGTTAAAGTTGGGGGGAACTTTCTTATTTTTGCAAAATAGAGTCTTTCTGTCACTCTCAAAATTCGTTCCAAAATTGTGCATTGCTTTATCACGTTTATTTGCCAGCTGTAGGAATCCTTCTTAACCCTTTACATGCTAACTTATCTGATTTTTGACCCGCTTTAGCTTTGAATCGCTACAAAGTGAAAATTGGGTGAAAATTACTTGGTCATATTTGTTTAATTTTTAATTTAATTTATTTAATTTAAGAAATTACTTGAATAATTTTTTAATAATTTTTCTTAGTTTGATCCGCGGGGGCCATTTTAAATTTCAGCTAAACCTTGAGAGAAAATCACCTGCACATCTGCATATCATGGGGAATGTGATAATAAATTTTCAATAATTTCTGACTAAGTTTTTGCGCCCACAAAAAAATATGTTGCCCGTGTCGCCTGGCGTGACTAAAATCCCTCTCCCCTACGGGCGGGGGATAAAAATGAGGGGAAAAATGCTTCAACTTCCAATGAGTTATAATACTGGAGAACCATAATTTTTGCTGACATTGATGTCAACAAAAATTAATGGTTTTTCAGTATTAGAACTCGTTAAAGTTGGGGGGAACTTTCTTATTTTTGCAAAATAGAGTCTTTCTGTCACTCTCAAAATTCGTTCCAAAATTGTGCATTGCTTTATCACTTTTATTTGCCAGCTGTAGGAATCCTTCTTAACCCTTTACATGCTAACTTATCTGATTTTTGACCCGCTTTAGCTTTGAATCGCTACAGAGTGAAAACTCGGGTGAAAATTATTTGGTCATATTTGTTTAATTTAAGACCAAACATATGTAAATCTTTATGTCTTAACCACACATATCATTCCCAATAACAGTGATTTAACCTACTGATAAAAAAACTAGAAACAATTCTAGTCACGCGTAAAGCACTAACACCAAGACATTTTTTCTTGATCTTCATTTAACACCAGAAATGTGAATTCAATTGCTACTGTAATTACCATGTCAACGTAGATGAAAATGATCTGACAGATCTGACAGATCAAACATTATTGAAGTCCTCACGATGCATTAAAGCATCATTTTACATCCCTGTAAACAGACCTAATTTTCCAACAACTAACTGATTTACCAATTAATGGCAATTTTTTTTCATTTTTTAAACTACATTAAATCATCTTCATCCACTACGAGTCGAGAATTGTGATAACAATTTGTGGATTGTAGTGGATGAAGATAACAATGGTGAATTCAGGCTTGAAAGGGTTGAAAACAGAGCTATGACAAAACTGCAAAACCACAGCCTTGATATATAGTGATGAATGAATGCAACTTACTAATACAAATGTTATATAATAAAAATTATGTTACATGAGTTGACCTTCAGCATACAAAGGGTGAACTGAAGGTATTTATCTGATGTTTCAGATTGGGTGATCTTACCATCTCGATCTACAGGCTCTGTGGGTGTCTGCGTTTCTTTACTATATGCCACCACTTCTTTAGGGGCTATACTGGTCTGTGTCACTTTAGATGCCGACAGCTGAACTCTTCTTGCACTAAAAGAAAATAAGAATCACTTAAAGCTGGAAATTAATTAATGTGATTACATGAATGATGATCAATTAGATCATAAGATGAAATCATGACACAGGGACGTGCAGCAGCTCCGGCTGCTCCAGTTTTGGCCGGACCAGTTCTCGGCTAAGGTAAATAATTTCTCTTCATCTTTCCTAATTTTTTCGGTGGGGGGTAACCCTCTTGCACCCTCTTGATGGCCAGACCAGTTGAAAATTGCTTCGGCCAGGCCTGTGACATGACAGCTGGTTAAGACAAGATCACAAGATGTGATTATCATTGTGACATACATGAATGATAATCACAAGATCATGTGAAGGAGATTTGGACAATTTTCACATTATCATCCTTCACAAGGCTAAAATATTTTGTATAATCCATGGAGATCAAAGAGTACATCAGTTTCTGATGACTAGAGACAATTCCTGTGCTAGTAGTGTTAACCCTTGTCCTGCTGAAATGTTTCTATTGTATTTTTTCGTCATTTGAAGAGGAAATTGCCTTGGCAATAGCTTCAAATGACGAAAAATAATTATATATTGAAAAAAATATTTAATCCATCTTCTTAATTTAATTATTTGACTAACTGACAGGGTGTATGCCAACTCAATGAAATAGAAAATAAGACATTTATAAAGACTGCGAAACCTAAAATTAATACAAGTTCCACAGATAGCGCCTCGCTTGGAGAACCGAGAATGGAGAAAAAATTCAATGAATGTGAAATGAATGGATATCACGACATTTCGAGAAAGTTTTTCAAATCAAAAGCAGTCTCACTCCATTTTTCTTACCGCATTTAAAAAAAATGATCGTAACCATTTGCATCTGAGAAAAAATTTGCATCTGAGAAAAAAAAGTGCTTTTTAATAGCATTCCATTTTTAAAGACTTTTTTTATATTAGTTGGATGACAAAACCGCCAAGTCACAAAAACGCAAAATCCCCAAAAAAATATAATTGAAGAAACCTATTTTTTTATTGCCACTGACCCTGTGTTTGCCGGTGAATAGCTAAACCTGCAAGTAGATTTAGATGAGCACAGATTATTTCAATTAAAAAAGGTTTCTTCACAGCCTGCCAGTTTTTCATTTGAATTTTTTTCTACCATACGACCACTAGTTTATATAGAAAAATTAGTCGATCGGTACAAAAATTAATCTCATTTTTTTTAGTTCCTCCGACCTTGAGTTAGTAAACGATAAAGTTGACCAGTATTTGAAAAAAAAAGTAATTTAATTTTTTTTTTTCTGTCCTCCTGCCCTAGGTTTCAAATAATAACTTCTGTCAACCAACTAATATAATGACACTGGCCTTATGGCCTTATTTAATCAAAAACAAACTTAACCCTTACAGCGCAGGGATCGACTTTAGTCGTCAGAATCTGACGCCTGTAGATGTCAGACAGTCGATCACCGCACTGTAAGAGAAAAAATATTTCTAATGGCCGTAGACCCATAAGATCGGTACCATATCCCCGCGCATTAATGTGCATGTATTTATATTTGAAGATGCACTTAGATTTCAAAAATAAGTGCATGCACTTATATTCAAACATAAAAATAAATTTATAATTTCTACAAACTCGCTAAAATCTTAATTATTTGATTTATTCCAATCCAAAGTAAACTAAGCTGACGCTAGTAATCACTGTTAGTTTGTGATTAATTTGCAGGAGTGACTCCAGGCAATAGGTGTTGACACTACCTGAACTGATATATCACACCTCATTTGTCCACGCTGTTCAGCTATCACACCCATACACTATCCCTCCGACGGCTTGAACTACGTTCGACGCATATCTATATTGTAATTATGGAGCAATTCTCACCTAATATCTATCCGCTAATGAATAAATATAATAATGCAGATGTGTTTAGGATCTTTAAACATAATATTTTATGTTATTATTATGGAGATATAATAGTAATGGTTTATATTAGGCAATACATATCGATATTATTTCCACATGCGGCATGTATCTTGAGCTACAAAGTGGTACGCCTATTAATTTTCGAATATAAGTGCATGCACGTAGTATTCGAATGTAAGTGCATGCACTTATAAACCGACAAGAATATTTTTGGTGCCGTGCCTAAAACAGTTGATTTTCACTTATAAGTGCATGCACGTTTATGCGCGGGGATACGGTATTCAAATGAATCGAAAATCTTGAGCTGAATAAGACATTTATGATGATATCAAATTGAAATAAACCATTAACCTCCAAGGGTTTTATTTTAAAAATCCAGCGCTTTTTAGGGTTAAAGATTTTTAAAGACCCGCGGCCACCCTGAACCGGTCATCTACCACAAACTATACCATCCATTTCATTAACTTATTATTTGATTTAAAATATGCTTGAAACATTATATATATATATATACCGCTCTGATAATTTATTAGCAAATTACTTATAATCCATATGGTACTTGGACTGATAATTTTTTTATTTTTTATTATTTCGTATATATACAGATCAATGTCAACCCTGGTCCTGATATGCTCATATATACGGGCATATGAAGACAAGGCAGGGCTCGAAATTGGCCCTGTCCGAATGTCCAAGATGACCAACAATCTGGGAAGACAAGTTGAATTTCATTGAGCAATGTGCATGCAGAGGGTTTGACAAAGTCATGTCATAGTACGATGATGTCGATGAGCATTGCAGTTGGCTGATTGAAGACAGCATTTTATTATAGTACTTGCATAATACTTGTTCTTTTTGCAAAAAAACAATTTCATTCGGATTGACAAAAATAGGAAGGACAAGTCATATTTAATTAAGGAAGGACGAGTAAATTTTTTAGACAGTTGTCCGATAGGACAAGTAAAAAGTTAGTCCAATTTTGAGCCCTGCGAGGTTTGACAAATAAAAGCCACGTCAGACTAGATGTCTCAGGCACTCACGCTGCAATAGTTCGTATCGGAGATGCAGTCTTATCCCCTCCTTCTGGTACAAACTCAGGACAGATAGGGGATGGGCGTGGTGTATCATCTGAAACAATAACAACAGCTCTAAACCCTTCAACCGTTACACTGCTGCATAAATTTGCAGCATTTGTGGTTATCCACTCCATAATTTCTAGCATGTCTTGTCTCCATAAAAAGTACATCTAATAAACAACAGATACTGATACTAAAAAACAAATATTTCAAAATCAGTCAGTTAGCAATCTTTAACAACACAAATAGAAAGAAACCACAAAACAAACCTGAAGAAAAAAAATTACCCTTTTTTAGAAATTACTCTGCTACTCTGAGCTGGGTTAATTAGGGCGACAGTCGCCCATAGCAGTGCAAGGGTTAACTGCTCGTTCCGAATATGTTCAATTTTTGCATTTTTTTAAGCACAATAAATGACAATTTTTGAAAATGTTAAAAATAAAATGTGACATTCAATCAGCAAGATTTTCAAGAGCGTTGACCTCCATTTTGTCAAATCTGAATAATTTTCGCCCACTTGAAGTTGTGGATCGCGTCAACGAGACACAAATTCAAAGTGGGTAAAAATTATAATTAAATAATTTGGAAGTTTAAGGGTTACATACACATTTCCAGTTAATGGAAGTCATGTCTACTTTGATCCACCAATTCAACTGACTGAAAATGACATGTTGTTTTAAAATTGAAATGACAACATGTATAGATATATAGATGCATGCACATTTTCAATCCAAAAATTTGGTGATCTTGCAAATTCAATGCTTGCTTGAAGGACAAATAAAAAATCTTAGTAATGACTATACTCGTCATCAAATTAAAACTGATCAACCAGGATCGCATGATTTTCGGCTATTTCTTAATTCTTAGCCGATTTCCTTCAAATTTTGCAAAAGTCATTTTCTATTCAAATCCTAACAGCCCTAAATATTTTGTAAAATTATATAGCGTATTTTCAAAAAATTGGACCTTTCAACATGTAGTATATTGAAATTACGACGTCCCTCTATAACCCCTTTAAACTAACTCTATAATTTGATTACATGTCAAATGGTCTAACTTTTAAAATATTGAATATTATTTTGAAAATTTTTTACTGCTGTTAGCTTTAGGAATTTAATAGAAAATAGCCTTTGCAAAATCTCAAGGAAATTGGTTAAAAACTGACGTGGAAATCGCCAAAAATCATACAATCCTGAACTACTAATTATCACTTTTATGAGTTATACCATTTGCACTCGCAGGTGCTGCGGCTGAGGTGGTCGTTGCAGGGGTGATTCCGAGATCCTGAAGGATTTGATCAGGCTCCGCACGCAGATCTGGTGAGGCAGCATACGGAGTCGATGGAGTGTCAGCCTGAGACTGAAATAAACAAGGGTAAAACTTATAATGTTCAGTTAAGTATATTTAGGGCAATGAAACACTGATAGACAAATACACTAGATCTAACACAAATTTTCAGTCACTTGAAAGTTGAAGTTGTGGATCGCAGTAGAAAGACACAACTTAGAGTGGCTGAAAACTGAAATTTCTTAGCTCAGTGCTCTTTTTTATTTTAAAAAACTCAACCCTTGTCCTGCTATGCCTGTCTATATATTTATTGGTAATCATGCAGTTAAGCTGTCCCTACTGGCTGCTTAACGTCCTCAGGCCTGCGGACCACATTTCCAATCCATAGGCATAGAGTGAGATAATGTGGTCCACTGACTATTAAGTATTTAAACATTTATCTTTATTTAATCCTTTTTTTTAGCATGTTTAGGTCAGTGGACCACATTTTCTTTGAGAAATATTTTGAATAAAAAATGTCAACATCACTTCTTGAAAAAATAAAATCCTGACTGAATCACTTGCAGGCAAAAGTTTGTATCCTTACCGTACGCGTAAACAAAATAGTTCCTCTACTGAATGACAGAAATAATCAATTAATTGTTTAAGGATCTCGTCATTATATTCATATATTTTTTTACCTATTCTATGAATGAAGCCTTTGAAGTAAAAAATGGAACGTCACGTGTGTATTACTATGCCGTAAACAGGCTGGCCACAGATTAGCCGCCATGTTTGAAATGGAGACATAGATCAGTGGACCACATTTTAATTTAAATAATGGACCACATTTAATTGGTGGACCACATTTTAATTTAATGAACCTAAGTTAAATAAATATTAATTTAATTAATGGACCACATTTTATTCCTTATATACTATAATCTAGTTATAGGAACGAAAAATGTGGTCCACAGAGCCCTAAAGTAGGGACCGCACAACTGCATGATTATTTATTTATTTTTTTATTCAACCCTCATTGCATGAGCAGGGTGATGAGGTAGGTACATTCAATAAATTTGTAAATTGTCCAATAAAATTATGCTGAGCTTTTTTTCGTAACTGCCGACATGCTAGAATAAATATTTGACCACGTTCCACGGTTTTCACTGAGCAAGAAAAATGCTGTGCCAGATCAAAATCCGAGCTAATGATAAAAACATCCAAAAGCTGTGACCTCAATTTTGCAAATTCCGGCAGGGATATAGAAGCCAAAACATCACCCAGACACTTGAACTTTTTGAAGCAGCTGAATAAAACTACTGAGATGTGCTATCCGTATATATCAGGTTTTAGGATACATCAGGGCACCAAATGAGTGCCCCGCAATACTAGTGAGCAGCACTCTCAGTCACTGCTGAGAGTGAGCACGAATAACGTTTATCTTTTTTGGACGGTGCGGGCCATTTAGGCTGGCATCAATAGCAGACAATCCGCTCAAAATAAATCCTATTCAAACACATCATACATTACAGAAATATCTTACCTCTGTATACACATATTTAGTGTACCGTATGCAGTCAATTGAAATGTAGTTACTAGTAGATGCTTTTAATTCTGACCACCCCTCAAGTAATCCGACACTGTTTACAATATGGCTAACTTATCGTTTGAACTGTTAACAACTGGTCAAGGTTTTTCACCAATACAGGTCGAAGGTGAGAATATGACGCATCTAGTTACTGCATACCACCGCAAATATGTACATCTAATCACTTTTAATGCTATTACATCTCGCCACAGCACCGCTAGGGCAAGACGCGATATGGCAAGCATTGGTCAACTTATTCTCAATTCAGCTCATCCAAAATTGCAACCAACCCACACACGTGGTTTGAGAACGAGGGCTAACAGATACAAAAACGTAAATAAGAACCTGCGACAAGACATTTTATCAATCCGAGTTTATATTTGCTTCATTTTTGATAGAGAATAAATTATTATTTCTGGTATTAATATAATATTGGACCAGAGAGTGTAAGCTGCGCCGTGACACCAGATAAATTACTGACGTACCAATCAGTAGAATGTAATTTATGAAAAACCGCCGATCTAAAGTCTACATGCATCTTCCGTGCCGACTTACATCCTGGAAGTCGGTCTATTGCTGACTACGCAATACTGTAACAGAGCAAATACATCACATAAGGATCAGAAATTTTGGCATAGCCTCCGGCCCCAAGAGGGGGTCATGGAAGAAGGAAAATTTTGATGGATTCGCCTCCTTATAGCCATGAAACTTCCATTTTTACCCTCCGTGCGCCCCATGAGGAAGTGCAGGGTAGGCAATCAAAACTTCACCCGGGTTTTACCTGTTTACCATGGGCAAACTAGTGCAGCCTTCCCCGGGCATCTCAATTCTTCGAGGTGCCCACATTGTTCTGTCCAACCAGTCTTAAAGGGACTGGCCCATGCTAAAATCGGTGATTTTATTTCGGCTTCTTAATATGACCATATGATGTAAACATGTACATAGACTAGAACTGCAAAATTTTATAATTTTTGTGCTGCCCATTCACCAGTTAGGCTAGATATAGAGACGAAATTCTCGTATTTCCTATTTTTGACATGGTTGTCAATAATTCGAAATCAGGAATTTCGTCTCTATATCTAGCCTAACTGGTGAATGAGCAGCACAAAAATTAAAAAAATTCGCAGTTCTAGTCTATGTACATGTTTACATCATATGGTCATATTAAGAAGCCGAAATAAAATCACCGATTTTTTGATGATTTTAGGGTGGGCCAGTCCCTTTAATGATGTCCTCCAGAACTTCCTCATAGGGCAGTGGACATAGTCTATTTTAATTTTTTGCATTTTTTTAAACGTTAGTTCTTTTTTATTTTAAGTCCTTGAAAATGCCGATTTTTTTGGCTTCTAAAACTCAAAATCAGTAAAATTAATTTTTTTTATAATTTGTTTGCAGGTTGTTGTATCAGGTTGAAATAAAAACAGACATGTGCCGGGAGGAATCCCAAATCTATTTGGAAACAAACTAGACTAAATGAAAGATATATGCAACATGTCATGGGTTTCCAGCCTGAAAAAAACCCATCATAATGACTGTTTGAATTAATGTGCCTAGATCTACATGAGGAAATACATAGGGCCTAGTCTAGGCCTAGTCTATAGCCTAGATCTAGGCCTAACGTTAGAGTCTAAACTTATTCAGCATGTTCAGTGACAGTGTCACTGTCGTGTCACACTCACAGTCACAGTGCCAGTCAGCCCAGCCCCAGCCCAGTGCCAGTCAGTGCTGAATCAGTGAATGATGACTCAACCGACAACGAATTTTTACGAACCCCTTTTTTTCTCCTTTCTTCTTCTTTTCTCTTTTTCTCATCTCTCATCGCCTGTAGCTTGGCCTTTTTTCTCTCAAGCTCGGCCTTTCGATCAGCCATTTTAGTTAAATAGTTTGTGATAATAAGTAAAGTGAGAAAAATGACGGGCTGAAAATTCCAGCTGTCAACTGGTCAAGATGGCAGCTTTTCCCAGTCTGTAACAGCTAGGTAGAGATGCGTTAACCCTACACATGGACATCAAACAACCTGAAGCTGTGATTGGCCTCCCAAGGAATCTCAATAAAGAAGGAAGGTCTACTCCAGGTTTTAATCATTTCCAATGTGATAGACGTCAACAAAGACTTTGTTGATCCCGTTTCAGTGGCGTTTGGCACTAATTGATTTTACGCCCATCCCGAATTTACACTCAGAAGCGTTGTCAGGAATACAGGAAGGTTCGCCACAGGGAAGGTTCGCCACAGGAAGGTTCCCCACAAAATTGGAAAGTTCGCCACAGCTTTGGAAGGTTCGCCACAAATGTCATTGGAAGGTTCGCCACAACGTTAGAATGCATTATGAAATAAGTTACTACTGTTTATTGAATGTGAATATATATTGAATATATAACACATCATACAATGATAACACGAAGATATATACAATTCAAATAATAATAAAATATATATTTTTTATTATAAATGTGCATTCTAGAATGGGCATTCTAGAATGTGCATTGTAGAAAATAAAGCGTCATGTAGGCCTACAGTGTGGTAATCAAAATCAAATGATTATGAGAAAAATTGCCAGCACTTAAATACCTACATCCTTTCAATGTTGGTGCGTTAACAGTGACCCTACCATCACACCTCCTCCTTTGAAGTTTGAACAGTGCTAAAAAATAATCGCGCTGATACCAGGTGGCGCGTAACATAGGCCTATCCATTAGAACACTCACGGCTTTCACAAGTCGGCGTCTTCAGGGATTATCACTTCTATGAATGTTTTATATTTCTCAACGGTCGACTAGGCCTATAGGTTAGGCCTACTCATAATATTAGAGGGATTCTATAATTTTAGGCACCAGCACTGTCCGCACCTTGTAATATTTATTATTGAATATTTTGATTTAATTTGATTAGGCCTACATAAATGCAATGAATGACCTTTACCAATGTTACAACTCAAAAAATTCTAACATAAATGTGTTTTTTGAAAGAAATATTATGTAAATTTAGCCAATTTTAGCCAAAAAGCCTTGTCCCACAATCTAAATTCCACATAAACAGGCGATTTATTATAGACTTCCTCTATTATATATTATATTTTTTTCTGATATAATGTTAGTGAACAACACTATTTATAATATTATATACAAGTTTTTAAAAATATTTTTTTTAATTTAACACTTTTTATGCAATTTATGTCTGTCCCACGTTGCAGCGACTCTCCGTAACGCTTAGGACCTATAGTTTTCAGATAATTTCTAGACCTTTTCTGACCAAAATATCACTTGTCTGGTGCAAAACAGTTGCGCGAGACCTTCATGTAGTGAATCGTGAAAAAAAGTATGATAAATGTGTTTTTGTTTAGAAATTATGTATGGTTTGTGCAAGTCTTTGGGTGAGTATTTTAATTCAACGTCTCTCCATAACGCGATTTTTCACACATAAATACTGCAATTAAACTTTTAAGCACCCTACAACCTCCAAGCCTACTACAACCTCATTTGAAAAAAACAAAAATAATCATAGTATAGCATAATACATAGATGCTATGTATGATTCAGTATAAAAAACGTCTCTCCATAACGCGTATTTTCTGTCTCTCCATAACAGAAACAAAAACGTCATGGAGAGAAAAAGTAGTCACAAATTACCCTTTTACTCATTTAAAAATAGCTTTAAACCTTTATGAATTTGGTATTTTACCCAACAAGTGACACTTGTTGAAATAGTAACTTTTCTCTTTGTCTTTTAAATAGTTTTAGCATCGATATTTAGTATTTGTTTATTGTCACTCCATAACATAAATAATTGTCGTTATGGAGAGACAATGTTCGTTAATATTACTCTCCATAACGACAATAATCGTAACGGAGAGTAATTCTTATTTCATTATTTAAGGGTTGTTGTCATAAAGTGATTCTTTTTCTAAATTAAGTGATCAACATTATAATGGCCATGTTGAACTACTTGTTAAATATGGTATACTTTTGTAAAAGGGTCACTGAGAAATTTAAGTTTGAAAATTACTCTGTAACATAAATTGGTCTCTCCATAACGGTAAATTAGTCTCTCCATAACGGTAAGAAAAATTTAAATTGATCAAAATAAACATTTAAAATTGAAATTAAGCTCTGCTGACAACGCTATGTCAATAAACAAAGCTAAGTTGACATGTGTTTATTTTTTTGACAATATTAAGACAATCTCATATTTCAAGGAAAATATCATCACTGGTGCCTAAAATTATAGAATCCCTCATTAATATTATTTTCACTGTCTCATAATGCATTCTAACGTTGTGGCGAACCCTCCTATGACATCTTTGGCAAACCTTCCAAAGCTGTGGCAAACCTTCAAATTTTGTCGCGAACCTTCCCTGTGGAGAACCTAGCTTCCTGATACCGTTGTGAATGTGTCAGCTAGGTGTGACAATCATCGCAATGCAAATTCCCAACCTTTTTTAAAATGTTGGTCATAAGAATATGTAAGAAATATCACCAGAGAGCTTATTCAATACCCGGTAGGGGCCTACTGAAAATAATGATGTAAATTATATTATGATAGTTTGTAAACTCGCAAAGTTATATTAAGACATTACACATTTACATAGGCCTATAGGCCTATATAGGCCTACATAACAGCCAAATAACTTGGAGAAAATGAAATTAAATGAATGGGGTTTTAGGCCACCTGTGTGCACATGTAGGCTAAAGTGGACTAAGAGAACCTCCTGAGGATGGTGAGATGAACGAGATTGGATTGTTGCCAATTGCAAAAAAAAGATTAATTGGGGGTGAAAAAAATTCCTCCCCCAAAAAAAAACAAGTTTATTGCAGGAGATAATAGTAGCTAGGCCCCCTATAAACAAGCATTTTTCCAGCTATTTTCTTTTGCTTGTTTTTTCGTCGCCCTCATTAAGTTTTTTTTTTTTAATAATAGAGTCACAAGTTTTTATTATTTCGTGCCTCAAATATTTTTTCCAAAAATAGGCCGAATATCCATATTATGTCAACATGTTCATCAACTAGAATTGGAATCTTTCAATTTCTTTTATCGGTTATTACCATATTTCTTATTTTGGACACGCATGTCTGAAATCAAATCGCGTCCCTAATGTCTCTTTTATTATTATATTAATATTAATAATATCATACTTAGGGCCTATAGCTTTAATAGAATTAGGCTAGACCTACTCAACTCAGTAGTAGATCTATTCAACAAAATCTATACTAAGTTGAACTATTAGGCTCCTATACTAGGTCTATGGTAGAGATGAAGTGGCAACATTGGAGGGCGACAATCGCAGAGGCTAACATTAATTTTTAATGCATTATTAATGGTGAAGGATTGGTATCAATAAAGTGACTATGGTAATGACAATTGTTTATTCTAATGAATTAATATTTATAATAGTTAATTAAATATTAGTGGTGATCGATTGATATCAATACAGTGACTTACATGTATAGTAGATGCACCATTTATACTACTTTGTTGTTCACTGAATCTATCGAAAGATCTAGACCACTTCCAGATATTTGAAAAAATATAGTTGACCCTTATATATAGCCCAAGATGCAATTTTAACAAACACAAAGACCGTAATATTATACTCTGTAATGTCAATTCACCACACTGCAATTATATATGTTATGACCTGAGATTGAAGTGGGTGCATGCCCATTGAAATCATAATAGTTTTTATTGCTACTTTGATGCCATTAACCATTACAATAATAGCTCCTGTCCATTCGTGAAAGTGTGAGCTGACTTGAACAAAACTCAACATAGCCACTACTGACCATCTTCAAAACGAATTTGCTGAGGCACATTCACAAAGATTTTGCTAAATGCAATTTTTCGAAGCTTATTTATACCGTTATTTAGGCTGTCAGCAAAACAACAGTCAGCAAAACAATTTCACATACATTTACCCAGACAACATCACTCCAGTGGTCCACCAGTGGTACGCAGGCAGCAGTCGGAGGGTGGGATTTGCCACTCATGGCCACTGATGAACAACTGGTGGTCCACCACCGGCAAAAAATGTAGCTGGTGCATTGGGCCATCCGCTATCAGCTGGACATTCGTGTGGTGGGCCATCACTGGCAACCGGTGGCATTAGGTGATGGGCCACTGGTGGCTCACTATCACGTTGCTGTCTGGGTATATATCATTAAATTTTAATTACTGACATATTTTGTCAGTAGCCTATGTCTGAAGATGTTTCTTTATAACAACAAATAGGATGGGGGGCTCAAGCCTATATAACTATCCGAAGCGACAAGTCACGCTAAATGTATGGTCATTAGTTGCCAATCAAAATGTGCTTGGTTATTCTGGTTTTCATTCCGTATCTCTTCAACCAAAAGTGTACTATCATGCTACGTAGTATACCCACCAAGAGCATATATGTAGGGCCTACAGATGTTATGTTTATTAAGGGTGACCAAGAGAAGGATATGTGTCGTTTGTCGTTTGCAGTACCAGCTGCTAATATACCTATTTATACTTGGCATTGTACTCCTCAAACTTTTAAAATTAATACATTTTAATTACCATCCATGTGAGCTATAATTTAATGGACGACGTAGGTCGATCAGGTAAAAAACTGACAGATAGCATTGCAAGTAATTCTTCCGAGCCGACCATGGATAGCAAACACCATAAGCATACTGTAGATTTAATTTGCTATGTCCACCTTCAACATAAATAGTTTTTAAATCATTAGAATATATATAATACCCATGCAAGGACACAAAAAACCCACACGAGTCTGAGAGAAAACAGCGATACCATAGCATTCATAACATGGTCAGTGCATACAACGGCTAGCATGGTAGATTGACAGTTGGTTTGAACATTCCACGAAATGAAATAAATATATTTATTTATGATATTTCCCAATTGGGTGGTGCGTTCTGTGATCTATGTATAGTCAGATTATCCCATGGCCCAATTTAGCCTGTATGTGCAAAAAAGTGGCCCCAAACCCGATTCATTTCATTTCATTGGCTCATCCCCTACTTTTTGTGTTGCTATTAGGTCTTTCCAATGGCCAACCCAAGTGGATTACGCCAAACAACCTCCCATTCGATGATAGGAATAACCTTTTTCAACAAAGCTGTTTTAATAGATTCAGTGCATCATGAAGAAATATTTCAAGGCTAGTATTATTAATAGAAATAATTTATTTTGAACTTGCTTGCATTGCAACTGTTCTTTGTTGGCATGTTCAATCAAAGTGAGAAATAGATGATGAAATATATTGATTGCACAATGATGGTAACAAGACTCCCATCCTGGTACAAAACCCTGTAGAACTGCACAGCCAATGTTGAAGGGATATCTTGACAACTGGTTGTGCCATGATAGACTACCTTTTCGTACACGAGATATACACTGTCATTATATATATTACCTAAATACACCCTTCGAACAATTGGTTGATATAGGCCTACTCGTTTAAGCTAGATGTGTCGCTTGAATGAAGTTTGTGAGTCAGTATGCCTAATCTGATCTAACTGCACGTAATCAGTCGCATAGCTCATTTTTTAGAAATTGCAAAAAATGCAAAAAAACATGCACTATAACAATAAAAGAAAAATCTTTTAAAATTTTCAGTGTTTCATTTGCTTCATTTATTGAACGTTATTTTAAGTCATAAAAATAAAAAGTAGAAGTTAAATGTTAATTTTAATGGCTTTTCTCTTATTTTTGAACACTTGGTTTTAAAAACGTTTAAAAAACAATAACTTGGGTTTGAATACAAATTATCAATGATGGTTTAAACCATATATAGCCCAATTGTTTTTTTTTTACAATATTGCATTATCTCACTTTCTGAAAAAAATAATACGTGATACGACTGATTTTTGTACAAATGGGTCACATATATGATGTTAAACATCATCACTGGGTAAGACACATAAAAATAAATGAATAAGTTGGTACAAATACACACTCCCTCTCTCCCAAATGAAGATTGTGTGCTAGCAATGACATTTCACTTGCAATGTCTTCAAAATGTATGATTTTCTAGCCTCCCCTAAACCAACGCTCATGTTTGAAGTTAACCATTGATATGATCCCAAGTTTGGGAAAGTGTGGGTATATATATGTAGTAGGTTATATTTGCCATCCACCAGTTGTCCTCAGCACAATAGACTGAGCAAAATATATCAACATGAACGTGTTATTTTATTATTTATTATTCTTTACAAGGATACCAGTGTTTTTAAAAATAACACTTAAATCTTGCAAAGGTTTATCAATCAAATGGTTCAACAACTACATTTAGGTGGGAGAGGGGGCAGTATTTCGAATATATTATTTTATTACGGAGGGCCAATGTTTTGAAGAGGGACATAAAAGTTCATACTTTTTCTGTGAACGTCGCTTTAAAAGGGTTAAATATTGTTCAACATTGTCTGTTGGTGATCTAGATTGACTCTCAGACCACAAATTAGTAGTTGCAATGGTGTATTACAGAATAAAAGTGAACATAAAATTGGCCAATTTACACAATTTTAAATTTTTTACTAAATGCTGGCGGCCATCTTGGACGCCATTTCGAAAAATGAAAACACAAATTAATTGATCAGAACGTGTGATACTGCCTTAGTTAGTACACTGATACAAATCCGTTATCAGTAGTAATGAATAATTTATTATAAGTAATAATATAAAAGGGTTCAATATATATATTCAAATAATATTTTCTGGGGTGGTTTAGAATAATTCACTGACTACCAAACCAGTTGAATTGGTGTATTACAAAAGAAACTTAATCCAAAATTTACCTGTTTATGCAAATTATCCGTCTGACAACATGCTGGCTGCCATATTGGACGCCATCTTGAAAATCGAAAGAATACTCAATGATGTCAGTTGAACATCATTAAGATCTTGATTCTACACATGTGCCCCTACAAGAATCAACATCAACCTGGTTTGGGAGAATTTTATGGAGGCTGATCCCCAGTGGCGGATCTACGGGGGGGGGGGGGTTGTGGCGGTTGCAACCCCCTCTCCTTTGGCTGGCCCAAAATACGCCTGTGAGCATAGAGCTCCAAATTCAAAATTTTCTGGGTGACCCAGACCCCTTGCATCCCCTCCTTAATTCCTTTAAACCTGGATCCGCGCCTGATCCCATGTCTGCTGGATTAATATATGATATTCCTATTTTGCGTATTTATTGTCCAGTCGCGTATAAAGAGCCCTATTCGTTTCCCAGCAAACATGAGACGCTGTCCCAATATTGGTTCAATGTTGGGCCATTGTCTGCGACGCTCGCCCAACATTGAACCAATATTGGGCGAACTTGTCGTGTTTGCTGGGTTACACGGGAAAAGCAATCTTTTAATTTGTAACATGACGTTCACGGTTGACTGAGAGCAATGAATCTAGCCTATAGATGGATGTTTTGCGGTTAGACGCTAGATATAGTCCGAGAGCTAATGGTGTTTTATTTATGTTGAAAGGTCTAATTAAAAGGTTCAATGTTTCCACTACCAGGGGCGGGCTTAGACCGGGTCAACAGGGTTCAGACGCTGTCAGCATTTTTAAATCGATCGGAATATAGGGGTTGTATTGACCTAAAAAAACGGTATTTTGGGGTGGGGGGGTTTTTGGGAACCCGCCATCTTTTTAAAAACTATGACCGTTTTCCAAAACGAAAGTGATATATATATTTTTGTTGTTGTTGAATTGTTTCCATTCCTTGGAATGAAAAGGGATTTTGTACCCCTGCGTAGGCCTACACGTACGGTAACTACTTGAGCAGTTGTTGTTTTGCTGTTGGTCCAGCGTCTGCAGTGCTGGCCCGACAGGGAAACGGCATCTGTTCAAGGTCTCAGGTAGGCTATTCGCTGGACTGCGACTGAGCATCCAGAGTGGCTCGTTCATCCTGGCCGGGCTGTCTCGGGTTGATGGCCCGGTGCCGGTGCAGCTTTGGTAATGCTGGCCGGTTCTGTACTGGCGCTGGGCTGTCGTCTCATCTGGACTGGGGTTTCTTTGGTCCGATACTGCACTAAAATCTAAGACAAAACATCTGTTTGTGTCGGTGTCCGCCTTTTAGTCAGAAGGCCCGTTAGTCAGAAGGCCCATTAGTCAGAAGGCCCGTTAGTCAGAAGGCCCGTTGGTCAGAAAACCAGTAGGGATTATTAGTCAGAAGGCCCAATTGTTAGAAGGCCCATTAGTCAGAAAATAAGTAAGGATGATTAGTCAAACGGCCCGTTTGTCACTTATTGTGAGCAAAATGATACATTTATCAATGCTTGACATAAATTAAACAGATGACTACAAACTCAACACCTTTGGTGAAATCGTGAATGCAAAAAACACCCATTGACAATACTTTACAAAAACTTTAAACTGTCATATCTCGAAAACGGTGCGTCTGAGACGAAAAAGGAGCGAAATTTCGGTTCTGTACTACTACATGGAACAACGACGGCCTAGTCCCATGAAAGGTCAGTCCCGTGTCCACACAGGGCTGAGGGCCAGCCCGACGGACGACCTTCTACGATGTTACAGACAGCCAATAACACAGTATATTTTCAATTTTTAAAAATAATTCACTTTTTTTAAGTAAAGTGTTATATTTGTAATACTTCATTAATTACAAATCACTTAGGAGTCTCACCTTCACCAGCAGTAGATAAAAAAAATAATTTGATTTTAATAATTTTTTAAATCTTTTATTAATTGTTAATAAATCATTCACACACCACAGTCACGCGACAAGATCAAAATCAACAACAAAGTTTTTTATTATTGTCATTTTATTAATCATATTAGAATGTATTATCATTTTCTTGGGTTCTGCAGAATCAAGCAAGTGCATCATTGGTCTATGTTGTTAGGCTTCTGACTGAGACAACTTCCAATTTCATTCAAGATGTGCAACACCAATTAGGCCAACTTTCTATTACAAGCTATTGTTCACGAGAAATCGACATTCTCCATTTTAAATTTGTTTGCATATAAAAGTACAATTTTCGGTATGACGCTCTATTAATATATATTCATTCTTAATTAGTGATATTTTTGTTTAACTTAAACCTGCTGATATATACTACACTGTTGTTTTTTTAGCAATGCTAATCACATGGCATTATAAAAGCGTTGTGGAATTGTTTTTTATTACTTTAACCAGGTAGGGCACATCTTTACAAAGTCATGCTAATGTAACCTCAAGGTCATTTCAAGGTCAAATTTGCAAAAATAAAAAAGTAGATGTGCAACACCAATTATGCTAACTTTCTATTACAAGCTATTGTTCACAAGAAATCGACATTCTCCATTTTACTTTTTTTTGCATATAAAAGTAAAATTTTCGGTATGACGCTCTATTAAGATCTATTCATTTTTAATTAGTGATATTTCTGGTTAACCTAAACCTGCTGCTATATGGGGGAGACCGGGGCTAGTTCGAACAAAATTTTTGATTTTTTTTTTTTATGATGAAGTTAGGAGACTGATATTTTTGTCCTGAAGTATCCAACTATAGATGCTATTTTTAGCATACATTATTCTCAAATTGAAAACAAATTAGAGTCAGAAAAGCATGTTAAAATTAGATTTTTCACTGTTCGAACAAACCCCGACTATGGGGTACATTTAAACATTTTTTGAAAAATATATTTGGTTAAAAATAAACGGTTGCTTTTTTCTCACATGTTTATCCCTGCAATTAAATATATTTTTGTAGGTTTGAATTTATGTGTCTCATGTTTGCCCAGTCTCCCTTGAACGAATGCTGAGATTGGTTTGGTCAATCAGTTCGGACTTGTTCGGGTGTGACGGAGTGAGCTCAGTGTCTGACCCATGGTCACTGATGATGGTGGTCACTCCTCTTGACCAGAGACGTAACGTTGACCTGATGTTGATTAAATGCTGGATCACCTTCTGCAACGATTGCCCAACATTTAACCAACGTAATTATGTTGAACGTCCCCAGCAAACGCGATACATGAAAACAATGCTGTTTTAATGTTGGGCCAGCGTCGCAGACGGTGGCCCAACGGGAAAACAACATTGGTTTAATGTAGCGTGTTTCTGGGTATCGTCTGCAACGCTGAACCAGTTTTAACATTTTCAGCGCGGGTACCGACTTTATACGTCAGATTCTAACGTCTAAAGTCGATCCCCGCACGGACAGTGCAAAATGCTTATAAAGGTATAATAGATCCATAACATAGGTATTCAAATGAAGCGAAAAGAGGTGACTGAGACATTTATGAAGATTTCAAATTTAAAAAACTCTCTTAGTTAAGAAATATTTCAGCGGTTTAAGGGTGACGTGTACATCATGCGTACGTCTCGCGTTTGCAGGATATGCACGCTGGATTGTTCCACAGCTCTTAGTGGCTGACCATGTGGGAACACGCTAGAGTGTCCAATCGCTCCAGCATATCTGAACAGACCAGATGCTCGTTTTCAAGATCGACACTCCATATTTCGCAGTGTCCCCTGGGAGGCTCATCACCACGCCTCCCTTGTGAAAGGGGCGATTGTGTGATCTACATACTTGAACATGTTGAAGATCGTTGTACGAATGTCCCGGGATTTTAGCAAATCCATTCGTGGTCTTTACAAATGCGTTGTCAATCAATGATCTCGTAATTTCGGGCAATACACAGAAATGCCGCGTTTGACATTGAAGTATTGCATGTGAATGAAGGTCCAGACCACAAGATTTTGTGAGGCCGAACAGAGGACAAGACCTATGCGGCATTTCAGATCACAGCACCCGGTAAGTACAGGATTTCACATGCTCAAATGCTCGAAATTCTGCTGATATAATAATTTCCGCCCCGTGTTTGTTGGGGTGACTGTCACCCCCAGTCGTGAGACTATTTCTAAGTCTTGCAAACAAAACAAAAAGTAAATTGCTGGTCTGCACCCAAGTAGGCCTAACCAGCTTTCCAATCGGAGGTTCGTGTAATTCGTGTAATCGTGTCATTCAAAGACAAGTGCAATGTAATAAACCCTTACAGTGCGGGGACCTGTAGACGTCTGTAGACGTCTGATTCTGACGACTAAAATCGATCCCTGCACTGTAAAAGTAAAACTATTTCTAACATAGGTATTCAAATGAATAGGAAAGAGCTGAATAAGACCTTCATAATGATATCAAATTGAAATAAATCTTTGGTCTTCCAAGGTTTTTATAAAAAAAATCAGTGCTTCAAGGGCTAAGGTCTAATTTGAGTAGCGGCAATGCAGTAATCACTGGTAAAGCTAAACGGGTTCGTCATGAAGTATATTTTTCCCAGGATTATTATGGCGATGGGTGCCGCCCACTATTTCGGACTGAATGGAAGACTCGGATCATAATTACTTGTCAAGCATTCTCCCAACGACGTGCTGATCCTGTGGCATCTACATTGCAGACTTCGCTATAGGTAAGTACACAAGCATATTTAACACCCCCCCCCCCCACCCGCCATAATTGCAGCTGACTATTGTGTAAAGAAAAAGGCGGTACTCTGCTCTGCAAAGCCAGCATGCAGTATCTGCTTTCTTGTAAAGTAAGCAGATACTGCATTTCGTTTCGAGCTCGGGAAAGAGTTTCACTGCCCCCCCCCCCCCGGGCGATAATAAAGGTTTCCGTCATTAAGTATGGGCGATAACATGTGAGAACTGAATGACGGAGGGGTACAATACTCTCTCCCGGCTTTGCACGGCAATATAGGTTCTGCCTTTTGTCTTGGCACACACTTCTACCTCGTGTATCAGGAACGTTTCCTTAATGTGTCAAATGGACACAATGTTGAGCAAACGTCACATAATATAAGACATAGAATGTTCCTAAGATCCTCTCCTGTATGTCAAAATAACACCGAATTTTTTTTCAAATATAAATCTTCAGAAAACAGTTTCGAAGACTATTCGCTGTTCATGTGAGCAGCGAAATCTTTCGAAGCTTTTTTCTTCGGATTTTTTTTATAATGTACAGCTCCCAGGTGGCGGATGTGGCAAATGCAGACGTTGATGTTGATGTGGATACACAAATCCGCGATTTGATGATGTCCACCAATCCTGCTTCCTGGTTGCTTTCAAGGTATGTCTGCTGAGCATACATCCTGGATTCAAGATAATAATAATAATAATAATAATAACTTTATTTATAGACGGTAGACCATTTAGTACGTTGTACTAATTTGCAATGGGCCCTCTTTATACACATGCAATAGTACAATAATTAAATATGTACCAAATTAATGGTAAAGTATAATACAGACTATAATACAAAATACAATACAAACTATAATATAACATTTAAAATTTTATATGTAAATTTACACTTCAAAAACACTATTTAAGAATATGTACATCATAAATGTATTATTATTATTATTTTTATAATAATTATTCCGTTATTGTTATACATAGTACATATTAACTAGAGATACTTGTAACGATAGAAAAAGAAATTATTGCCATATTGTGTAAATATTATTCCCGTACCAAAACCAGAGATAAAATAACTACATAACTTATTATACAATGTTTCATTGTAGTAAAAAAGACACTTTGGGGGGAAAGCGTGGAATTCTAATTTGTGTATTTAAGTATATATCTGAAATATTGTTAAAACCATATGATATGTACTTAAAGTACTACGCATAGTACATTAAAATATAAATTGTATTTTTATTATAGGATTCATATCATGATTATGATGAGCGTACACCACGAAATAAAAAAGCGGAGGATGACTAGTGGGACTATGACATGAGAGGTAAGTGTCGTAGTAATATTCTGTCGTACAAGCCAAACGGCGGTATCAGCTCACGTAACAAGTAGGCGATACTGCCATTTGGGTTTTGCACTGCAGTTTTGTTGTATGGATCGAAGCGTCTCTTCGTTACTTAAAATGAAGAGATGTTTCACAATGTTGATTAACCGCACATTATGATGTACTTTGTAATCAAGTATTTCTGTGTTACTGTAAGCACAGGAATGCTTCAAAAAAATATTGCAACTCATAAGGTACACAAGAAGCATTTTCTCTTCATTTTGAATGAAAAAATGTTTTCGCGATTATGTCGTCCACCAAATCGTGGACGCATTTCTTCGGATATTACTAGAAGAATTTGGGGAGGAACCTTTCTTCGCTGCTATAAATGAATAGTTACTTTCACAACACATTATACAATCTGTATTTACTACCGACGAACAATGCGTCACCTCAGTTGATCTAATAATAAACCCCGACATTAGTACGTGTAAAGATCACCCTATCATAGCTGTACTCGACACACGATAATAATTTATTATTATTATTCATCAATTTGATTGAAGATCGTACTAGCATCACAGACTGTGATACAATCTTTATTAGGGCAATGTATAATAATAATAAAAAAATCATCGCAAAATAAGCAAAAATCGTGGACATAATATTTATATAAAAACACTAACAACATGTACTATTGCAGAACTGATCTATTAGTTATTTAGTGAAAGCATATTCGATATTTTAACCTATATTTGCTTATTATTTTTTTACTGATTTTTATCATTGTTTACTTGTACATACCCCAATAAAATGGTGTGTGCAATATATGCGTATTTCCTACTTTAAATTGCTAACATAATAAAATAGCGTAGTTAACAAGGATCTTGTTGATTTTGTCCGGTATGTATGTCTGACTGACATTCCGATATCGTAAGTTGATCCAATGTTGGTTCAATGGTGAGCTAGCACCGCGGATGGTGGATCAGCATTAAACCAACATTGGACCAGCGTCTCTTGTTTAACAGGATAGGTTTTAAGAGCCTTCAGCGACGGGATCCAGCCAGACGTTGAACAAATGTTACGTTGATGTTGGCCCACCGTCTGCGACGCTGGCCCAACATCAACCCGACATTGGCTCAACGTCTCGTGTTTAAGTCTACTGGGAACCTGCTGAAAACTGTACTTGGTACCAACATCAAAAAAACTTCGGGTCAATGCTGTATGCTTGCCTGATACGTGTGTCACTAATAACATATCGTGCAAGCCAAAAGGCAGTATTCGCTCACTTCACAAGTAAACAGATGCTATCTGCCTACTTTGCAAGTTGCAGTGCAATAATGCGACAGAAACATGCAGCTCCAGAGGAGCGCAGAAGGTGGAAACGTAATGTAGAAATGAGAAAGAATTTTGTAATCGGTAGCCTACATGCGATGTACTTAACCGGCAGATTCATGTTATTTACTTCCTCGAACAAGAATGGTTTCATCGCACAATATATATACATATATATATTTAACGACTGTGTTCATAGTCCTATTCAACCTACTGTAGTTACTTGTTGTCATCACACTACTTTTGTGTCCAATATGTGTTTTTATTGCGTTTGCGAGCATATTTTTTTCCACTTTCCGTGCGTTGTTTTTGCGCGGATATGCTTTTTTTGCGGGCGTCAATTGTTTTGCGTTTTTGTTTTGTGCGTATGCCGTTGCATCGGTTCCTGCTTCTCGTCGTAGGACTATCCTTTTGCTGTAAGTGTATATATTTGTTTGTGTGTTTTGTCAGATATAATTTTCAATTTTGGAGCTTATCGTATTATCATAATTAAGCAGCTCTTGCCAGAATGCTTACAATGCTCCACAGTCCGCCGCCGCCGTAGTAATGTTTTTCAAAGTAGCAATAAAGCCATACTAGCACTAACCTTTTTGTATACTTCGCATAGTTTCTAAGATATCTATATATTATGTATTACGGGAATTATCTTTATCAATTACCTTATAATTAAATTATGGAAGTAAACAATTTAAAAACAAAAATATTGATAAAATACAAAATGGCCGACTGTACTGGCGGTCATTTTTACTCTAGTAGGCCTTGCATGACCGATTAGTATGAACAAAACTGTACCGTTTCATAACTTGTTGAAGAGAAGGGAACGTGGCGCTCTGGTAGAGCGCCTGACTGCCTCACCAGTCATGTTTGCGTCTCGGGCTCAAACCCCGCTGACATTGTGCGGGTTTTTCAGAGAAATATCATTGTTTCTCGCATATCAGTGTGATTAGGCGATCACGCTAATGGCGGCCTGGACGAGTCAAGTTTCAAACTAGTGTATCAACGTTAATTTCGCACAGGGCCACGGGTCACGGGCTTCTTCACATTACTTGTTGAGTTGTTGTCTGGATTTCAACCGGTCGATATCATTGTCAACCCGTGAGGGCTCTGACAAATCCAGAGATTTTAACAGGCTGTCAAAATAAGAAGTTAAATATTGCATTATATAGCAACCTGATCAGAGATTATCAATCATTCTTGGCGATTTAAATACGGTGACGGCATACAGCATCAATAACCTGCAGGGGCTCTGTTGTTGCTGTTTTAAATCGCTGGATAGAAGCAATAATCACTTTAAGAAGATCAGCATTACTAAATTATACACATTTATAGATATATTTAGGCGTGCTACCACTGTTGTACATCTAGTCTGTACACAGGTACTCGTTTTACACCTATTCGGTCAGCGATGTGTGCCCACTATCCTGAGTGTGACTAGCGCTTACAAATCCCACTATATACTGTATACTGTACAGTTTACTATCACGGGACATTAACATTTGTCAAAATTTATCTAAATTCTTATTAATCTTACCACTAGTAGCTTACATATATGCCTAGTGGCAAGGAAGCTCATGATGGGTCCGTCCTTCTAAGGGCGTGAACGGCAACACTGTCTCTGGCAGTGAGGTCGTCAAGCGACTCATGAAGGTGCCCGTATTCTAGTACAAGTTACGATATATCGTAGGCTTCGGATTGGTCGAGATGGCCATCTCGACCAATTCGAAGCCGACGATATATAACTTGTACGAGAATATGGGCCCAGGTGGCTGGCTCCTGATGAAGAGGAGCTTACAGCGTCTCTGGTAGGTTGGGCGTTGGTTGAGGACTAGAAACGCCATACAGAAGTGTAAGTTGAGCAGCAAGCCAGGTAAATATGTTACCAGGGGACCCGGGAAGTCGTATGGGGAAGCAACTGGGGTGTGAATACTTCAAGTAAAGGTAAAAAGGTAAGTATGGTAGTTCATCAAGGTCACCAGTACAGGCGACCCCAGCGAAGAGAAGACTGTTAGACGGCCAGGCTCAGGCTAGGCCAAGATAGTAGCAGGCCAACGAGGCTTCAGGTGCTGTCTAGAGCAGCTGGTGAGTGAGAAGTAGAGTTAGGGGGCTTCCCGGCGAAGAAGGTGAGGACGACGACATTTCTAGAGCCAGAAAAGTCTATTGAGAATAGAGAAGAGGTGGAGAAAACCCTATCCCAACCTGCAGAAGTTCTCGCCGCCCCCCTCCCTGCGGAAGAGATCATATCAGACGAAGAGCTCTAGGTGTTGAAACTGGGTCAGAAGAAAAAAAAGAAGGGGGAAAAAGAAGAGCAGCGTCTCGACGATGGAGAGAAGCTCCGCCTCGAAGGTGAACGCCGGCTGGACGGGGAGATTCGGTATCCAGAAAACACGACACATTGAACCGATGTTGGCCCACCGTCTAACATTGTTCCAGCATTGAGTCGATATGTCGTGTTTACGTGTTTACTGGGTATGAAGGTCAGTAGCGCAACGGATATGGTAGGAGGGGGGGAGGGGGGGGGGGGGGGGTGGCGGCATACTGATCCATCCAGCAAGAGGAAGACGACAGAAGATCTATGAGAGTGTGAAGCTGAAGAATGGAGGTCTCACAGGCACGTCAGCCTACTCCAGACAGCCTAGGAACCCAGCTCCAAGGCCCAGGAAAAAGACGCCCTGAACGTGGGCGCCATCGACGTCCCCACCTCAGTGATAGAAGACATGGAAGAGGGCGATTCAGGAGAGGCAGGGACTGAAGGTGAAGGCCGTGTGACTCAGAACGCGGCATCCCGAAAGTGAAGGTCACTTTCATGAAGAAAGAAGAGATGAGATGGAGGCTGTCGCCGTGAGAAATCGTCTGTTAATCGGCACACAGGCCTGCAGAACTGTGGAGAATCAAAGAAGGAAGATACTCCAGTGATACCGCTGCCAGAGATTCGACCACGGGATCTGTACAGCACCAGTTCGCTGCGGGAAATGTAGGCTACCATGCATCCTCGCAACAGAAGAGTGTACAGCGAGGGCGAGCTACTGTGCCAACCTTAAGGAAATCACCTGGCGTCAGATGGTAGATGCCCTAGAGCTATAAGGTGAAGAGGAAGATCACTGAGGAGAGAAGCGGCTAACTCCACAGAGGAACTGAAGAAATCAAGAGGAGATCCCAGTAGCCTCGGCAGACATCACAGTACGAAGTTGAGCCTCCTGAACAACCGCCTAAGTCGAAGAGGCACGTCACGAGGGCAGGTTAACCACACGCACTACTATGTCTGATGACGATCTATATGTTTATCCTTATGTGATTCAGCGAAGATGGTCCTGTGAATCAAGGCCCGTATTATCGGTATAAGTTACGATATATCGTAGGGTTCTGATTGGTCGAGATGGCCATATCGACGAATCAGAAACCTACGATATATCGTAACTTGAACGAGAATACAGACGATGATCCAGAACGAGCGTGAGGTGGTCTACGTGGACGTCCCTCATTAGTCAACAAAGCAGCCAGCTGGGCCTATGGAAAGGGCGTCTACCGGAGCAGAATCATCTCTAATCAAGTAAGTAATCAGAAACGTTCCCTCAATGTTTCATATGATAAATATTGAGGAAACGTCACATAATGAGTCAAGACATAAAATGTACCCAAGATTCCTTCCTGCATGTCAAAATTGCAATGAAGAAATCTTCAAATATAAATTTTAATTTCAAAGGTTATTCGCTCTGCATGTATTATGTTAGCAGCGTAAATCTTCTAGAGCTTTTTCTTCGGTATGTCATGTGCAATGCACAGCTCTCAAGTGGCGGAGGTGGCGATTGCAGGCGTTGATGTGAACACACAAATCTGCGATTAGACGATGCACCCATGCTTCTGATTGCTTTCACAGTAAGTCAGCTTGGCGTCAAGACTGACGGTAAGTGTCGTTGTAGCATAATTCTGCGTACAAAGCCAAAAAGTAGTAGCTGCTCGCATAACAAGTGAGTATATACTGCCTTTTGGCTTTGTACAGCAATAATGTAGTAATGATCGAAGCGTCTCTTCGTTACTTAAAATGAAGAGATGTTTCACACTGTTGAATCGAGGCGTCATTTCGTTACTTATAATGAAGAGATGTTTCACAATGTTGATGAACAGCACATTATTATTTATTTTGTAATGAAGCATTTCTGTGTTACTGTAAGCACAGGAATGTTTCCGAAAATATTGCTAACAACTATTTATCATAAGGAACAAGAGGGCTGGCATCAGATGGGCTGAACGTAAAGCCCGTCAGACTCATCAACATAGCCTCAGGACACGGCATCCCGAAAGTGAAAGTCAGTTCATGAAGTAGAAGAGATGGGGGCTGCTTCTGCTAGAAGTCAATGTTTATCGGCACCCAGGCCTGCAGAGGACGATCGCTCAGAAGAAAAATGACCAACTCAGAGAGGAGCTGAGGAAATCAGGAAGAGATTCCAGCAGCCCCGACAGACATCACATCACCAAGTTGAACGTCCTGAACAACCGTCTAAGACAAAGAGGAACGGCACCAGGGCAGGTTAACCACACAACTACCATGTCTGATGATGATCTAAAGTGTTTATCCTTTTGTGTTTCAGCTGAGATCGTCCTGTTAATCAAGGCCCGTATCATCGTACTAGTTACGATATATCGTAGGCTTCTGATTGGTCGGGATGGCCATCTCGACCAATCAGAAGCATACTATATATTGCAACTGTTCTACGAGGACGTCCTTCACATAGTCAAAAAGGCAATGACTGGGCCTGTGGAAAGAGCGTCAGCCCGAGCAGAATCAACTACCTTCTACTTCCACTACCTACAGTACAGTACTCATCAGTGGAAACCTTACTAAAGTAGGAAAAACTAAAGTAGGGCCAAGTACAGTACAGTACGCACCAGCGGAAAGCTAACTAAAGAAAAAAAGCAAAAGTAGGGCCAAGTATCAGTACAGAAATCACCAGTGGAAAGGTAACTAGAGTAGATAAAACTAAGTATGGCCAAGTACAGTACAGTACAGTACCCACAAGTGGAAACCTAACAAAAGTAGGAAAAACTAAAGTAGGGCCAAGTACAGTACAGTACTCACCAGTGGAAAGCTAACTAAAGTAGGAAAAACTATAGTAGGGCCAAGGCCAAGTACAGTACATACTCACCAGTGGAAACCTTACTAAAGTAGGACAAACTAAAGTAGGGCCTAGTACAGTACAGTACGCACAAGTGAAATCCTAACTAAAGTAGGAAAAACTATAGTAGGGCCAAGTACAGTACAGTACTCACCAGTGGAAACCATACTAAAGTAGGACAAACTAAAGTAAGGCCAAGTACAGTACAGTACTCACAAGTGAAAATCTAACTAAAGTGGGAAAATCAGTAGGGCCAAGTACAGTACAGTACTCACCAGCGGAAATCAACTAAAGAAAGAAAAACTAAAGTAGGGCCAAGTACAGTACAGTACCCACTAGTGGAAACCTAATTAAAGTTAGAAAAACTAAAGTAGGGCCAAGTACAGTACAGTACTCACCAGTGGAAGCCTAACTAAAGTAGGAGAAGAAAAACTAAAGTAGGGCCTAGTACAGTACAGCACAGTACAGTACACTCTCCAGTGGAGACCTCACTAAAGTGGAAAAAACTAAAGTAGGCCCAAGTACAGTACAGTACTCGCAAGTGGAAACCTAACTCATGTAGGAAAAACTGAAGTAGGGCCAAGTACAGTACAGTACTCACCAGTGGTAACCTAATTAGAGTAGGAAAAACTATAGTAGGGCCAAGGCCAAGTACAGTACATACTCACCAGTGGAAACCTTACTAAAGTAGGAAAAACTATAGTAGGGCCAAGGCCAAGTACAGTACATACTCACCAGTGGAAACCTTACTAAAGTAGGACAAACTAAAGTAGGGCCAAGTACAGTACAGTACGCACCAGCGGAAAACTAACTAAAGTAGGAAAAACTATAGTAGGGCCAAGGCCAAGTACAGTACATACTCACCAGTGGAAACCTTACTAAAGTAGGACAAACTAAAGTAGGGCCAAGTACAGTACAGTACGCACCAGCGGAAAACTAACTAAAGAAAAAAAACTAAAGTAGGGCCAAGTATCACTACAGAAATCACCAGTGGAAAGGTAACTAGAGTATATAGAACTAAGTATGGCCAAGTACAGTACAGTACTCACCAGTGGAAATCTAACTAAAGTAGGAAAAACTATAGTAGGGTCAAGTACAGTACAGTACTCACCAGTCGAAACCTAACAAAAGTAGGAAAAACTAAAGTAGGGCCAAGTACAGTACAGTACTCACCAGTGGAAATCTAACTGAGGTAGGAAAAACTATAGTAGGGCCAAGGCCAAGTACAGTACTCACCAGTGGAAACCTACTAAAGTAGGACAAATTAAAGTAGGTCCAAGTACAGTACAGTACTCACAAGTGAAATCCTAACTAAAGTAGGAAAAACTATAGTAGGGCCAAGTACAGTACAGTACTCACCAGTGGAAACCTAACAAAAGTAGGAAAAACTAAAGTAGGGCCAAGTACAGTACAGTACTCACCAGTGGAAACCTAACAAAAGTAGGAAAAACTAAAGTATGGCCAAGTACAGTACAGTACCCACAAGTGGAAACCTAACAAAAGTAGGAAAAACTAAAGTAGGGCCAAGTACAGTACAGTACTCACCAGTGGAAACCTAACAAAAGTAGGAAAAACTAAAGTAGGGCGAAGTACAGTACAGTACTCACCAGTGGAAATCTAACTAAAGTAGGAAAAACTATAGTAGGGCCAAGGCCAAGTACAGTACATACTCACCAGTGGAAACCTACTAAAGTAGGACAAACTAAAGTAGGTCCAAGTACAGTACAGTACTCACAAGTGAAATCCGAACTAAAGTAGGAAAAACTAAAATAGGGCCAAGTACAGTACAGTACTCACCAGTGGAAACCTAACAAAAGTAGGAAAAACTAAAGTAGGGCGAAGTACAGTACAGTACTCACCAGTGGAAATCTAACTAAAGTAGGAAAAACTATAGTAGGGCCAAGTACAGTACAGTACTCACAAGTGGAAACCTACTAAAGTAGGACAAACTAAAGTAGGTCCAAGTACAGTACAGTATTCACAAGTGAAATCCTAACTAAAGTAGGAAAATCAGTAGGGCCAAGTACAGTACAGTACTCACCAGCGGAAATCTAACTAAAGAAAGAAAAACTAAAGTAGGGCCAAGTACAGTACAGTACTCACTAGTGGAAACCTAATTAAAGTTAGAAAAACTAAAGTAGGGCCAAGTACAGTACAGTACTCGCCAGCGGAAATCTAACTAAAGAAAGAAAAAACTAAAGTAGGGCCAAGTACAGTACAGTACTCACTAGTGGAAACCTAATTAAAGTTACAAAAACTAAAGTTGGGCCCTAGTACAGTACAGTACTCACCAGTGGAAACCTAACAAAAGTAGGAAAAACTAAAGTATGGCCAAGTACAGTACATACTCACCAGTGGAAACCTACTAAAGTAGGAAAAACTAAAGTAGGGCCAAGTACAGTACAGTACTCACCAGTGGAAGCCTAACTAAAGTAGGAGAAGAAAAACTAAAGTAGGGCCTAGTACAGTACAGCACAGTACAGTACACTCTCCAGTGGAGACCTCACTAAAGTAGAAAAAACTAAAGTAGGCTCAAGTACAGTACAGTACTTGCCAGTGGAAACCTAACTTATGTAGGAAAAACTAAAGTATAGCAAAGTACAGTACAGTACTCACCAGTGGTAACCTAATTAAAGTAGGGAAAACTACAGTAGGGCCAAGGCCAAGTATAGTACAGTACGAACCAGCAGAAAGCTAACTAAAGAAAAAAAACTAAAGTAGGGCCAAGTACAGTACAGTACGCACCAGCAGAAAGCTAACTAAAGAAAAAAAACTAATGTAGGGCCAAGTATCAGTACAGAAATCACCAGTGGAAAGGTAACTAGAGTATATAAAACTAAGTATGGCCAAGTACAGTACAGTACCCACAAGTGGAAACCTAACAAAAGTTACAAAAACTAAAGTTGGGCCCTAGTACAGTACAGTACTCACCAGTGGAAACCTAACAAAAGTAGGAAAAACTAAAGTATGGCCAAGTACAGTACATACTCACCAGTGGAAACCTACTAAAGTAGGAAAAACTAAAGTAGGGCCAAGTACAGTACAGTACTCACCAGTGGAAGCCTAACTAAAGTAGGAGAAGAAAAACTAAAGTAGGGCCTAGTACAGTACAGCACAGTACAGTACACTCTCCAGTGGAGACCTCACTAAAGTAGAAAAAACTAAAGTAGGCTCAAGTACAGTACAGTACTCGCCAGTGGAAACCTAACTTATGTAGGAAAAACTAAAGTATAGCAAAGTACAGTACAGTACTCACCAGTGGTAACCTAATTAAAGTAGGGAAAACTACAGTAGGGCCAAGGCCAAGTACAGTACAGTACGAACCAGCAGAAAGCTAACTAAAGAAAAAAAACTAAAGTAGGGCCAAGTACAGTACAGTACGCACCAGCAGAAAGCTAACTAAAGAAAAAAAACTAAAGTAGGGCCAAGTATCAGTACAGAAATCACCAGTGGAAAGGTAACTAGAGTATATAAAACTAAGTATGGCCAAGTACAGTACAGTACCCACAAGTGGAAACCTAACAAAAGTAGGAAAAACTAAAGTAGGGCCAAGTACAGTACAGTACTCACCAGTGGAAACCTAACAAAAGTAGGAAAAACTAAAGTAGGGCCAAGTACAGTACAGTACTCACCAGTGGAAACCTAACAAAAGTAGGAAAAACTAAAGTAGGGCCAAGTACAGTACAGTACTCACCAGTGGAAACCTAACAAAAGTAGGAAAAACTAAAGTATGGCCAAGTACAGTACAGTACCCACAAGTGGAAACCTAACAAAAGTAGCAAAAAATAAAGTAGGGCCAAGTACAGTACAGTACTCACCAGTGGAAACCTAACAAAAGTAGGAAAAACTAAAGTAGGGCCAAGTACAGTACAGTACTCACCAGTGGAAACCTAACAAAAGTAGGAAAAACTAAAGTAGGGCCAAGTACAGTACAGTACTCACCAGTGGAAATCTAACTAAAGTAGGAAAAACTATATTAGGACCAAGGCCAAGTACAGTACATACTCACCAGTGGAAACCTACTAAAGTAGGTCCAAGTACAGTACAGTATTCACAAGTGAAATCCTAACTAAAGTAGGAAAATCAGTAGGGCCAAGTACAGTACAGTACTCACCAGCGGAAATCTAACTAAAGAAAGAAAAACTAAAGTAGGGCCAAGTACAGTACAGTACTCACTAGTGGAAACCTAATTAAAGTTAGAAAAGCTAAAGTAGGGCCAAGTACAGTACAGTACTCGCCAGCGGAAATCTAACTAAAGAAAAAAAAACTAAAGTAGGGCCAAGTACAGTACAGTACTCAATAGTGGAAACCTAATTAAAGTTAGAAAAACTAAAGTAGGGCCAAGTACAGTACAGTACTCACCAGTGGAAGCCTAACTAAAGTAGGAGAAGAAAAACTAAAGTAGGGCCTAGTACAGTACAGCACAGTACAGTACACTCTCCAGTGGAGACCTCACTAAAGTAGAAAAAACTAAAGCAGGCTCAAGTACAGTACAGTACTCGCCAGTGGAAACCTAACTTATGTAGGAAAAACTAAAGTAGGGCAAAGTACAGTACAGTACTCACCAGTGGTAACCTAATTAAAGTAGGAAAAACTACAGTATGGCCAAGGCCAAGTACAGTACAGTACGCACCAGCAGAAAGCTAACTAAAGAAAAAAAACTAAAGTAGGGCCAAGTATAGTACAGTACGCACCAGCAGAAAGCTAACTGAAGAAAAAAAACTAAAGTAGGGCCAAGTATCAGTACAGAAATCACCAGTGGAAAGGTAACTAGAGTATATAAAACTAAGTATGGCCAAGTACAGTACAGTACCCACAAGTGGAAACCTATCAAAAGTAGGAAAAGCTAAAGTAGGGCCAAGTACAGTACAGTACTCACCAGTGGAAACCTAACAAAAGTAGGAAAAACTATAGTAGGGCCAAGACCAAGTACAGTACATACTCACCAGTGGAAACCTTATTAAAGTAGGACAAACTAAAGTGGGGCCAAGTACAGTACAGTACTCACAAGTGAAAACCTAACTAAAGTAGGAAAATCAGTAGGGCCAAGTACAGTACAGTACTCACCAGCGGAAATCTAACTAAAGAAAGAAGAACTAAAGTAGGGCCAAGTACAGTACAGTACCCACTAGTGGAAACCTAATTAAAGTTAGAAAAACTAAAGTAGGGCCAAGTACAGTACAGTACTCACAAGTGAAAACCTAACTAAAGTAGGAAAATCAGTAGGGCCAAGTACAGTACAGTACTCACCAGCGGAAATCTAACTAAAGAAAGAAAAACCCAAAGTAGGGCCAAGTACAGTACAGTACTCACCAGTGGAAGCCTAGCTAAAGTAGGAAAAGAAAAACTAAAGTAGGGCCTAGTACAGTAGGGCCTACAGCACAGTACAGTACACTCTCCAGTGGAGACCTCACTAAAGTAGAAAAAACTAAAGTAGGCCCAAGTACAGTACAGTACTCGCCAGTGGAAACCTAACTAATGTGGGAAAAACTAAAGTAGGGCCAAGTACAGTACAGTACAGGACAGTACACTCTCCAGTGGAGACCTCACTAAAGTAGAAAAAACTAAAGTAGGCCCAAGTACAGTACAGTACTCGCCAATGGAAACCTAACTAATGTAGGAAAAACTAAAGTAGGGCAAAGTACAGTACAGTACTCACCAGTGGTAACCTAATTAAAGTAGGAAAAACTAAGTAGGCCCAAGTACAGTACAGCACTTATAAAATTATGCATAACAGCTTACCACCAACTAAAAACGTTCAGATTATTTATGCTAATTTATTATATAACATAATTGATTAGTCCTTAACTATTTAAATGAATTTATAACGCACTTTTTAACTTTGAATGAAACTAGACTTAGAAAAGAAAAGCAAAATGCAATTGGCAATAAACTTAATTCGCAAGGTAAAGTAGTAAAGCAGTAGCGCTAGCAATTATTTGTATTTTTTCGTATCTGGAGTATGGAGCGTTAACGGAGACATTATTATATATTTAATCTAATTGAATTAGATATATTAATTAACTAATGACAGTAATCCAGCTCATATGCCAGGAGTGACATCTGGTGGCGATTTACCGGATCGAGCGTTAGTTAGCCGCCAGATGGCCTCACGAATTCAATATTGCTATGTCGACGATGATATAGGCTGAGATCATATGCCGGCTCATCTAACCTTAGCTTCGCCAAATATTCGAAAACTTCCAGCAAAGAATTTTGCAATATGAAAAAACAGATTGGATTATGTTTAACAAAAGGTAGTGAATAACATAGATTGACTTGAACCTGAAAGGAATTAGACGTGATGAAACAAATAAGTATAGCAAGGCCTGTCCTAAGGCAAGACGTAAATATAAATCATATTATATTTTAAATGAAACAATGCAATTAATTGGATTAGAGACAAATTAGACGCATGGCTAGAAATATGCAACAAAAGATAAGCTGCTTTATAATGAATTAGACAACTAGTTAACTAAGCAAGTAGGCAGCGATAGAGAATAGTTCTGAAATAAAGCAACTTTAAAATTAGACAGCATTTTGGCGAACAGTAAATAGCATTAATGGTAAAAATATAAAGAGGCGCAACTACGCCATTTATTGAAGAAAACTTTTAACTCAAAACTACTCTGAATCATTAGACAAAATTCAGACTACTCACACAGGCGAAATTTTCGATGATGAGCTTAAAGACGTAATTGACAACGCAATAAATGAAAAGTTACGTTTTTTAAAAACTCTGATGGAAAGTAAAGTAGAAGAGTGAGATGATAGTGTATTTCTCGGGGACATTTCGATTCAGACGATTAAACTAAAACTGGATTGGATTAAAGATAGGTTTGCTCCGGGCGCAGACGACATTAAATATACTATAATTAAAAAATGTCCGGAAATAGTATTTGAGAATTTACAAACTATATATATTCAGTGGCCTAAAAATGGATAATCTCCAACCTAATGGAAATAAGCTCGAATGAAATCTACTCCCGAAGTTTAAATTCAATAACTATTTATAGACCGAACAGTTTTTAAGTTGCATTACTTCGAAAAAGTAATTGATCTTAGAATGCGCGGTAATTAGAAGAGGACAATTTCTTTAATAAATTGTAGATAGGATATAAAATAAAATATGTGCTATGGAACACATTCTCAGACATTTTTGGACGAATTAATCAGGGTTGGGATATTCGAGCAAATTAAGATCTGTTGTCACAAGTGGTGTGTTAGTGTTGGGCCAGTGCAAGTTTCATTTGATCGGTTTGAAATAACGCTAGATACCTAACTGACAGCAGGCGAGAGTGCTATAGAAACAGAAAGTGCTGGTTTAGTGAGGGGCCAAATCGTCCAGCGTTGGCCCGCCACTGAAACCCACTGACAACAGACCCTAGGTTTGTTGACAAGCAGGTACATGGTGTGCGGGGAGGTGAAATGTAACCCAGCAAACACAAAACATCAGCATAACATTTGTACAACGTCGGCCCAATGTCTTCGACATTGGTCCAACATTGTACAAATGTTATACAAATGTTGTTTACTGGGAAACTTTTCACCAACACAATTACAAGACAAGGCCACACAACCACACCAAACACTAAAAAAATGCATAATAACTCACCAACGCACAAAAAGACAAAATAAACATACACGCACACTACTACACAACGCACAACCCTTTGAAACAACGCACAACAACAACCAGTGTTCAAACATCATAATTGGACCTTAGAAAGGCCTAAAAACACAGGTGGTGAAATGAGATAAAAATTCAATTGTCTTAATCTCACAATTAATACGACACGCTTCAACTCCTAGGATTTAATTTTTTTTTTCTAAATTATTAAACTTAAGAAACTTTAGACCATTCAGTTCAAATTCAAACAATTCCATGACTTTTCTCTGAGCATGCGGTGTACGCCGGCGGCACACGGCAGAAAGGTACTGCCGTGCAAAGCCAAAAGTCAGTATCTGCTTGCTTGTAAAGTAAGCAGATACTTCCTTTTGGCTTAACACGGCAGCATACATCACGTGTACATAATATTTGATCCAAAATTTTAATAAGTAACGAAGCATAGTATTTTTAAGGTCCACAAGGCAAATATTTTTCACACTGATGACAATGTAATGTTGCACCGCGAGTAAGTCATACTCGTCTAACAAAATGGCCACGCAATGGTCACTGTACCGTACACTCTAGCTCTCAGCATACATTGTCATTTACAACTGCAGTTAAGTCTGGCACAGGTTGTTGACCTAACAGGCCACATGTTTTACAGCAGAGCTCAGAGCTCAATTTTTGGTATGCCAGCATACTAAGTGAATGTAAATATACATGAGAGATATAGGTTTATAAACGAAATATCTCAACTGCATATTTAAAGGACCTGCTAAATTAAAACTTTATCGGCTTATTCTCATTTGACTTTGCGAGATAAGACATGAGACAGGATAGCTATGGTTTGATTCTACACCTCATTTAGACCAAGGGCGCATCTAAATTTAATTAAATTCTAAAATGCTTCTTTTTACAGCTCTCGTGCTTCTCTTCCTGTCAGACATCTGCAATGTGTAGTATATACTAATGAATACTTGGTAAGACCATTAATTGACACCTTTTTTCTAAACTCTTTTTCTAGTTACAGTATATTTAATTTTCAGGCGCACACACCTATGGTGGTAGAATGCTGACATTATATATTAACGGTATGCATGACGTTTAATACAGGAGCGTTATTTTTGCAGGTTTTTTTTATATTGTTTGCAGGTTTTTATTTTGTGTAGGTTTTTTACTTTTTTGCAGGCAAAAATCTCCCTCCTGATGCATCGTAAGAGCTCTGTTTTCTATGTGCCCATATATGCTGGTGGCTAATTGTCTTGTCAGCCGTTTTTTGTGGATGTGTTATCATGTAAGATTATTGCATGGTAAAGTGATCCATTACAGTGCTGGAAGCACGGGTTTTTTAATTCCATTCACAAAAAAATTCTACAGAAGCTGTCCTCAATCTGGAGTGCAAAATTGAATGATTCAATGATCTTCTCATCTTCATATCGACTTGTTTTTCTCCATTACTTGATTTCCGAAAGTCACTAATATTAAATTGTTCTTTCAGTTTGTCAGATTTGTCAGTCATTCTGTGTTTGTTTGGTTTAGCTTCCTATTTTTATTACTTCTCGGCAGACGCGTTACGTGAATAAATATCTTGTATAACTTTAACCGACGTCCCCGATTATATTCATTATTTTTTTCATTTGATACTATACCAGCTTTTCAATATAAAGATGAAACGTGGCATCAATCAGCAAGATTTCAAAATCGTTGACTTCCATTTTCTCCAATCTGAATAATGTTCACTCACTTGAAGGTGTTGATCGCGTCAGCAAGACGCAACTTCAAGTGAGTGAACATTATTTGGGTGGTTATTAATTGGGTGGCTAGAAAGGGTTAATGATCCCGTTTGATCCAGTTTGAGAACAATATGATAATGAGAACTGTGTTCATTTGAGTGTGATATGGGGAAACACAGGACTTACCCACTTGACAGCTGTATGTTCCCTTATCGCACGAAAAATGTTTGTTTTCTCACACGACCAAGTCACACACGACACAACTACCATACATTGCAGTTCAAACTCAGCAAGAGTGCGATATGGACTGATACCAGTATATTTCTCCTACTGAAAGCTACTGCGTGGATATTTTTAGGAATTATTTACCTCGGTAAACAATCCCACATAGATAAAATACTCGATAAATATAATTTTACACTTAAGCTTGCCATAAATGCCACATATAAATATCAAAACAGTAAATGTGAAAAAAATAAATACCACATATACATATCAAAACAGTAAATGTGAAAAAACGTAAACGTGGTTTCTGCCACATTGAGGTATTTATAAGAGCAAAGCCTCAGCTCAGATAAACGTATGGCTTTAGAACGAACGGGAAGAGGTTTTAGATGCACCTGATACAACAAAATTATCACAGGCCATTGTCCAGCAAGATACGTTCAACCATTGCTATTTAATATAAATATTGGCCCAACTACTACGACTAGGCCAAATCAAAACAACACGTCTCGGTGTCCTCAAGCCCGTCTCTGGCCATGCCACCAACCACGACAAAGAACATGGGACACTACTACAACCCACCAAGATAAAGAACATGGGACACCTGTCCACTCCCGGGCAGCACAATACACTCAGCCAATGTTGGTTCAATGTTGGGCCATCGTCTGCGACGCTGGCCCAACGATGAGCCCACGTTGGGTCAGAGTATCGTGTTGGGAAATTGTGTTCTCGTCATTTAAAACATGACGATGGGGTTGATATGATACTGTAAAAAGGAACTGAAGATAAGACTACGGAATATACACCAGACCTGATCAATCTAGTGTAGACACTTCCAGACACATCATAATATACATGTTTTTCATATAGAGGTCAAATAAACTTGTCCCGAGTTCTGAGTAATATCGTCTTATTCGATCATTACTTTAAGAAAACATGCTAAGCGGACTGCCATGTGACAAATGCACCTTGTATGAGCACGTGAAATTGGTCACGTGCGCAACAAATATTTAATTTTGTTTTCGTATTCTTTATGCAACGCAAAATGATATAATTTAATAATTGTATGCATTGCCTAACTACGAAATGAACGACAAAATTAATTAAATGTTTGGGGAACTACTGTAATATAACAACACTGCAGAACTAAGAACTACGCCTAATATGTAACTTTATGCTCAAGCAAAATATAATAATATTTCCACTACCCATAAACATGACCAATACAAACAAAACTAATTATTATAAAATAATCATCATAAAAAAGTCTTAAAGGTAACTAAATGTAATGGATACTGCATTGAAAAAAAACTAAAATTAATTTTGGTAAGGAATGAAGGATGATTATAAAAACAAGCAAACAATAATATATTATAAAAATAAATACAAAATAAAATATATGTCTTGAGGCATACATTATTCCTAACACGTGTTATTTTCATTGTTTACTTGTTCCGTGTCTGTTGCCTTCTATTATACCAATAATGTTGTGGATACACATTTACACAAAACGTTTATAACCAAAAACAAAATAGGTTGGAAAAGAATGGCCGTGAATAAAAAACAATGTAGGTATATACTCGATCGATTTATTTGACCAAACAAAGACAATATAAATGACTATTATTATAAAAATAAATAAGGTCACTTGGTCCATCCCACTAAATATCTTAAAATTAAATTAATTTTAAGATTCACACTAAGATCGATGGTCGCAGGCTGAGAATGAGTTTTATTATACAACACAATTTGCACTTCTATTAAATTACTATGTACATGGTTGATATAAATGAGGTATAAGCACAAACCTTCAGTTAAGTTATAAGGGGTTAAAACGAACGGAAGGGGTTTTGGATCAACCTGATGCAACAAACATCACGTCACAGGCCATTGTCCACCAAGATCAAAACGTTCAACCATTGCTATTATATAAATTGGCCCATCGTCTACGACTTAAGGGCCAAATTAAAACAAACACGGTTGGGTGTCCTCGAGTCCGCCTCTGGCCATGCCACCAACCACGACAAAGAACATGGGACACCACTACAACCCACCAAGATAATCGTACACCACTCCCCAGTCAGCAGGATACACTGACCCAATGTTGATTCATTGTTAGGTCCTCGTCTGCGACGCTGGCCCAGCAATGAACCCACATTGAGTCAGTGTTGGGAAATTGTGTGCTCTTCGTGAACATCAAAAAGGGTATTTTAAAACATGACGATGAGGTTCATATTATACTGTAAAAAAGAACTGAAAATGACTACGGAAGATATACACCAGACCTGATAATTAGACATGATAAATACAAAAAAAAACTAATTATCATTAAAGCAGCCCCTTGGGATGACATCAATTTTAGTTTTTAGTTTTGTAGTGAAGTAGTGTATCCCCCAGATCATGATTTTATTTTTTTCAGAGTTTTTAGATTTTTAAAAATATTTCTAAATAATATTTCTATGAAACCGCTTAAACCCAAACAAACTTTTTGTATACCTAAACACATGCCGAAGGACGATTGAATGTTCCTACAGCACTGGGCCACATGTTGATGCCGTCGGCCCAGCGTTGGGCAGACAATCAGTGTTGCAGGTGTATCACTTCATGTCCCGACTTTAAGACACCAATTAGCGGCGATTGCTTTGATCTCCTCGGCCAAGACGTGGGAATATTTGGTGTGAAGTGATGTATATTGCTGACTTGTTTTGTTTACATGTCAATATACGACCTGGAAATATAACTATTTCACTCTTTTTCGGTGCTTTAGAATTGTTTTTTGACTTTTTTGTATTTTTAGTTCAGATCAGTAGGCTATATAGCTTCATAGAAGTGAAATTTCCAAATTGACAACATTGAAAATGTCCCATCCTAAGGGGTCCCTTAAAAGAAGTCGTAAATGTAACAAAAAGATAATTGATACTGAAGTGAGAAACCTGAGAAAACATTACTAAAATTCATTTTGTTCAGGAAAGAATGATTTTAAGATAAACACATAAAATAAAGCAAATATAAAAAAATACAAATACAAAAAAATATTAAAAAATTAAAACAATAATATAAGGTATACATTATTTCTAACACGTAGTTATTTTGATAATATTGTTTATTCGCTTCGTGTCTGTAGCCCTCAATTATACAAACTTTTGTGTGGATACACATTTACACTGAACGTTTAAACCTATGGAATATTTAATTAAAATTGTCATTGTTTGTGCACGTACAGTTGGCTGGGCGCGGCAGCGAAATCGTCGAGTGATGACGTATAAATTAAAATCAACAATACAAACAAGTACACTGGAAACTGTCCTTGGCCAACAAAAATATTTCTTAGAATGTACGAGAATTTCCAAAAAAGTGATGAAGTCTAAATGATTCGGGGTGAAACAGAATGAAAATAATATATCCACAAAACGAAAACAGACAAAGTGAAAGAATCATTCGTACGTTTAAATTGTACACTCTGTGAAAAAAAATTATCCAGCAAACATGTGTGAATCGACGTCAGACGTCATATTCTGACGTCCGAATAGGAGGATCCCCGCACTGAAAGGATTACACATTTGTAATGGCCATAACACAGGTATTCAAATGAAGCTGAAAGAGCTAACTTAGACATTTATGATGACTTCAAATTGAAAAAACCTTTGGTTGTAAGGGTTATTCATCACTACATTACAAGAACAAGTACTCTGGTTGAAAAGTCAACACCAATGGGTTCAGGTATGAGCTCGACATTAAAAGTGGTTGTAAAGTCGCACCAAAGCAAGAATAATTTACACCTTCTATATCCTCACATCATTAATTTAGTTGTAAAAATTAAAAAAAAGTTAATTTTATAATCAAATTGTTCAATAATTAATAAATTAAATGTTAATTAAATCCATCCTCAAAGATTTTTTATGGACGTTACCCCTTTCAGCGCGGGAACCGTCTTTAGATGTCAAAATCTGAGTTTGTAGATGTCAGATTCTGAGTCTAAGGACTATCCCCACACTGAAAGAGTATAGTATTTATAATGGCCGTAGACCCATGGTATTTAAATGAAGCAGAAAGTTACCTAGGACATTTATAATGATTTCGAATTGAAAAACCCTTTGGTCTACATGGTTTATTCAAAAATATTTCAGCGCTTGAGTATTACGCTGTAGTACACATGGATAAGCTTTGAGAGGATTATCTTATTATTAAAAAGTAAATGTGATTAAAATAATAATAATAATAATAATAACTTCAACAATTATTTTGTATAAATGAAACCTCTCGAAAATACTACCTTTTTGCCTCCCAGATTTGCATGGGTTGCGCTTAAAGGCCTAGTCCACTGCAACGTATTGCGGTAGTTTATGTAGGCCTAGTCCACTGCAACGTCTTGCGGTAGTTTATATAGGCCTAGTCCACTGCAACGGCTTGCGGTAGTTTATGTAGGCCTAGTCCACTGCAACGTATTGCGGTAGTTTATGTAGGCCTAGTCCACTGCAACGTCTTGCGGTAGTTTATGTAGGCCTAGTCCACTGCAACGTCTTGCGGTAGTTTATGTAGGCCTAGTCCACTGCAACGTCTTGCGGTAGTTTATGTAGGCCTAGTCCACTGCAACGTCTTGCGGTAGTTTATGTAGGCCTAGTCCACTGCAACGTCTTGCGGTAGTTTATGTAGGCCTAGTCCACTGCAACGTCTTGCGGTAGTTTATGTAGGCCTAGTCCACTGCAACGTCTTGCGGTAGTTTATGTACATACACTAGTTTATATAGGCCTAGTCCACTGCAACGGCTTGCGGTAGTTTATGTAGGCCTAGTCCACTGCAACGTATTGCGGTAGTTTATGTAGGCCTAGTCCACTGCAACGTCTTGGGGTAGTTTATGTAGGCCTAGTCCACTGCAACGTCTTGCGGTAGTTTATGTAGGCCTAGTCCACTGCAACGTCTTGCAGTAGTTTATGTACATACACCAGGTGTCGCTTGTACATGTTCCTTATAACAAATTCCTAAATAACTAGTGGTCCAATACTTTAAAACCGCTGACCCCGATTATATTATTTCTCATATGATTTTTTATTAGCTCAGTGAAACATCCTTTTAAACATAAAATGTGAGATGAATTGTGTAATATGAATAATTTTTACACGCTTGTGGATCACGTCAGCGAGAAACAACTTTTAAATCCACGGGTGAAAATTACAATTAAATAATTCTCGATACATTTATCTAAATTTAATTATTTTAAATCAAGTATGTTTGACCTTTAAATTTGAGCAATCACTCACTCAAACCAACTGAGAAAATGGTTGGATGCAAACAGAAAACACGACGTTTTATCATCTTTAATTTATTGTTGGGTCAGCGTCGCAGATGTTTGGCCAACATTCGTACACAATTAAAGCAACGTAGGCCCCTATTGTATTTGCTGGTCCTTCATTGATGATTGGTTTATCTGGTTATAGGAATAATCATGCCCTAGAACAGGACATTACAAACAAATGTACACAGATCTTCGTAGTGTGTACACCAAAATAGGTGACAACATAGCATTATACATCTGTACATGATGATGGGGTCCAAGTTATCCTGTGTATGAAACTAATATATTGGACAAGACTACGCAAAATAGCACGCCTTATAATCAATTAAAGGGACCCCTTGGGATGAGACATTTTCAATGTTGTCAATTTTGAAAATTTAATTTATATGAAGCTATATAGCCTACTGATCTTAACTAAAAATACGAAAAAGTCATAAAACACCCAAAAAGAGTGAAATAGTTGTATTTCCAGGTCGTATATTGCCATGTAAACAGAACAAGTCAGCAATATTCAGCACTTTAGATCACATATTCCCACGTATCAGTCGGTAAGATCAAACTAGTCGCCGCTAATTGGTGTCTCATAGTCAGGACACCAGAGGACACACCTGCAGCACTGTTTGTCTACCCAACGCTGGGCCGATGCTATCAGCATGTGGCCCAATGCTGTGAGAACATTCAATCGTCCTTCAGGTATACAAATAGTTTGTTTGGGTTACTTCTAGATTCATAGAAATGTTGATTAAAAATATTTGTAAAAATACGAAAATTTTGAAAAAAATAAAAACATGATCCGTGGGATACATTACTTCGGTACGGGATTAAAAACGAAAAATGATGTCATCCCAAGGAGCTGCTTTAATTCCACCATATATACCAGTCCAAGTATGATGATGGCAGAGAATGTTAACAAAATATGATAACAAAATTAAAGGCAATTAAATATATACATGATTTACAATTCAAAGAGGCTGTGTTCTTAATCCAGATAATCTCGGCTTACCATAACTTGGAGGAAAACATGTTTAATGGACTAGACTGAAATTTTCATTAAAATGGGTCTTATTTGCGCAAACTCGATTATATCCTGTGATGACATATTGATAAGATTCAGCAATGAAAACAAACGTTGTCAAACTTCCCTTGGTCAACAATATTACTTTGCACGGACAATATGAAACACTGTACGAGTCTAAATATTCACGTATACAAAATATAGATGGTGATAAGGTCCAGAGGACTCGGGGTGAAAACTAATAAAAATAGGATAAGTCCACAAAACGATAACGCACCAAATAAAATACTTATTAGAACGATAAATTAAACGGAAAGAGCTGACTAAGACATTTTATGATGATGACTTCAAATTGAAAGAAACCTTTGTTCTGAATACTTTACAATACAAACATCTTTGAGCGTTGCAAGGGCTAATCATCATAACACTGCGACGACAAATACCCTAGTTTAACAGTCCAATATGAAACCAATGGTTTCAATTATGCCCTCGACACTATAAATCGTTGCAAAGTCGCAAAAAAACAAAATTAATTTACACCCATCTATATCTAATATCATTAAATCAGTGGTAAAATATAAAAACAGTTTATTCTGCGTTGAGAAATAAGGACAAATGTTAATTAAATGGTAATTAAATTAAATCCATACTCGAAGCTTCATTCTGGACGATAAGTATTACGCTGTAGTATACATACACTGCACGCCAGCATGGCACTGCCGCACTGTAGACTGAGTCAAGCACTGCATGGGAGTGTATAGTATACATGGATAAACTTTTATACGAATTATCTGATAATTAAAAATAATTATGATTAATAAAATAATTATATCGATAATAATTTTTTATTATTGTATGCATTTAAGACCCGTTGAACTATCTTTACCCCTTGCCGAGTTGCCTAGTCCACTGCAATGTCTTGCGTAGTTTGCATACATTCACCAGGTGCTGCTTGTACAGCTGCTCCTAAATAACAAACACCTAAATAATTAACAGTGGACCACTTCTTTAAAAACGCTGGTTCCGATTATATATATATATTTTTAATATGACGTTACAAAACACGTTTTAAACATGTTAAAGATAAAACGATCTAAAAATAGTTGACCTCTTTCATGTCAAATCTGAATAATTTTCACTCACATTGTTGTAAAACCTAAAGTGGGATTCAACAATTGGACGTTTACAAAATGTATACACTCTCAAACTGAAATTCTTAGTCAAGAGGCATTATGCAAATACAGATTAAACAATTAATGCAGAAGTTAGCCTAAGATCATTAAACAGGTGGAAAAGTGGTGCAAATCCAAAATCTATGATTTTTTTATGATCGTGTCATTTATGCGTGTAAAAGTTCGAGACAAATTAATCAACAGGTGAATTTTTTCACTTTTAAAATTAGATTTGTCCTCATTGGCAACGTGATCCAAAACAATGGGTCTAAATTTGGTCGTTTGATTTGGATCCATTTACCACTAGAACATTTGCATACTCACTGATGGTTAGTTTGATATTTTTTATATTATATTGCATGTATTATATTTACAAAGTTGTAAAATTCAAATGTAAAATATATTTTTATGATATTGTTTTTATGCTAATATTAATACATGTATTATATTCACAAAGTTTGTAAAATTATCAGAATATTTTTTTCGACATTAATAACAACACAGCTATTTGTAGAGATAAATCCGATAAGCTTTCCAAACATATTAAAGTTTAAATGAAAAGACATGAAAGACGAAATATACATCATATAATTATATGATTTTATAAATTACAATTAGTTTTAAATAATTCCCCCGTAAGTAGTATATTAGTGACTTGGCTTACTGTACCTAAGCCATTTAATAATGATACCACGATGCATGATAGCATCTTGCAGAATACAATGATAATATCATCATATCACAGCACGCATATGCCATATAGCACCAGTACTAACGAACAAAGGTTATTACATGCTGCAAGATAGAATGACAAACGAGCCACAAAGAATAAAGCACATGGCCACAAAGCACTAGGCATAAGACAGAAAAGCAATATTAAATATAAATTGGAACCACAAAGAAGCCACAAAGCATGAAGCAAAATGCATCAAAGCATGAAGCACAAAGCAATAAAGCAATATTTATTATTGGCCCTAATATCGTACAATACTATGTATTGTGTAATATATTGTATTACATCTGATGCAATCGCTATAAACATGTGTTGTTTTGTTATTGAAGAAAGTATTGTGCCCTTAGCTATACAAATATATTGTTGGATAATCATTGAACTACACCAACACATTTTATATAAATATTAAAAATCTATTATCATGTCGTTCATCTGTTATTGTAACAACACCTACGTTAAGCTATGTTCAGAAATTAAATCAAACATTTATCCTAACTGAACGTGTGAGGCTAAAATAAAATGTTTCGTTTATTAAAAACAAGCCATAGGGTGTTCAGAATTGCTTCGCTAGGATTGTGACTCATTTTCCACGTTTCTGTGGTGTTGCAACTTTGTTGAAGTCGTTGCATTGGTTTCTTGTTTAATTCAGAACAAAATACAAACTATGCACCCTCTCATAATTTACTCAAACGTTCAATCACAACTTGTAATAATTATCCACACCTCACATGATGATCAGCTGCATGTTGATCTCTGTGGAAATAAAAAAAATCTGAATCTCCAGTCATTCGGAGAAAATACTTGATATAACGGCCAAGCTTATCCATTTATCCCGTTTATTCATTCATTTCTTCAATTCGTTCATTTCCTTCGTTCGTTCATTTCGTTCATTTCATTCATTCGTTTATTTCGGTTATTCATTTATTTCGTTCATTCATTTATTTCGTTTACTCGTTCATTTCGTTCATTTGGCTCTTTCGTTCATTTTGTTCATTCGTTTCGCTCATCCGTTCACGCGTTATTTCGTTCACTCGTTCAATTCGTTCACTCGTTCGTTTCGTTTATTCGTTCATTTCGTTTATTTGTTCATTTCTTGCATTTCGTTCGTTTGTAATTTTTTTCACTCGTTCATTAGCTCATTCGTTCATTCGTTCATTTCGTTCAATCGCGCTTTTCGTTTATTCGTTAACTCGTTCATTCGTTCATTTGTTCATTTTGTCCATTCGTTCATTTTGATCATTTCGTTGATTTTGTTCATTCGTTCATTTGTTCATTTCGTTTATTCGTTCATTCCGTTCACTTCATTTATTCGTTTATTTCGCTTATTAGTTCATTCCATTCATTTCCTTTATTTCGTTCATTCGTTCATTTCGCTCATTCGTTCATTTTGTTCATTCGTTTATCTCGTTCATTCGTTCATTTCGTTCATTTAATCATTATCTTGATACCTAGTGATTTGTGGACGTATGAACAAATAAAATGTAATTATATTTTTTAATTAAACATCCCAAAAACTTGATTTCGTCATAATTGATACTTTTTCAAAAAAAACTTTCTAAAAACTGAACTAGTTCATGTCAGTGTCATGACTATATTACAAACCAAATTTTACCCAATTCCCGTTGTTATTGAGAATATTACAGCAAGTGCACATATTACCCACTATGCTCATATTACCCCATCTTACCCTAAACTAATTTAAAACGATTTTAGTCCTGCTTGGCGCTCTAACCCTTTCAGTGCGGGGACCGACTTTAGACGAATCTATCATAGTCGATCCCCGCACTGAAAGAGTAAAATATTTATAATGGCCGTATTTGATAGCCTAATAAACTAATTTAAAACGATAATAGTCGCGCTTGGCCTTTTAACACTTTCAGTGCTGGGACCGACTTTAGACAATTCTGACGTAATCAATCCCCGCACTGAAAGGGTATAATATTTATAATGGCTGTAGACTGGCAGCAGTGTGTACCAGCAAATAGGCATACAATTTAATACGCGGGATGTTGAGCTGATGCTGTTTTTGTTGGGCCAATATCACATCAGATGGAACGACGTTAACCCGGGAATTCGGGATAGACTCGTTTTATTTATCCCGGGTTTATACCACAAAATATAACTCCACATTTTCTGGTCACACAAAAAGATTTTATAGCGGGTTAATCCCGGTACAGACACGGATGCATGGTTCTTGTTCTGGTCACACACATTACACGTTTTGGTGATAAACTCGGGATAAAATAGTACTGGCGCAGTTAAAGGCCCTATGTTAAAAAATTATTTCTTTTCCAGAATGTCCAATGTTTCAAAGATCCTTATTCAGAAGGTCCGATGTTCAGAAGGTCCTATGTTCAGAAGGTACTTGTTCGGAAGGTTCTATGTTCATAGGGTCCTATGTTCAGAAGATCCTATAATCAGTAGCTCCTATGTTCAATAGGTCCTTTTTGTTCAGAAGGTACTTGTTCAGAAGATTCTATGTCCAGAAGGTCTCATGTTCAGAAGTTCCTATATTCAGAAGCTTCTATTTTCAGAATGTCCTGTATTTAAAAAAGAGAAACAGTACAATAAACGCCACAAGAAGAGGCGCAAGATGTGGCATAAGAAACATCGCAAGAGGCGCGCAAGACGCGACACGAGGAACAAAAGCAAACAGCGGTGCATAGGAGTAGGCTACGTAAAGCAAGACGCAACACAAGACGCACCACCCCCTAGGACGTATAGAGAAATAAGCGGCACAAAATACGGCGCAAAGACGCAGTGCAAGAAGGGATGAGGCGCGAATCACAGCGCATGACGCAGTGTAATTTGTAACGCAAAACGTAGCACAATAAATTTCATTTTTAAGTCTGCAATTTAATTGCAGAAGTGTGATCAGATATCATTGTAAAAAAAACTCAAATATCAATCAGTCAATTACAAAAAAGACACGTACAGCGCAAAACGCCACGCATGACGACAGAACTTCGGTTCTGGGTTTCCAAGTTCCGGGAACTTAGGGGATTTCGGAATTTCGGAAGGTCCGAGAACGGCGTAACTTGGAAACTCACTCGCGTGTATCCCTAGAAGTGATTAATAAAGTTATGAAGGGAGATGTTTTTTATACCTGAAGCTGAAAGATGGAAATTTGTTCCAGCATAATACCTTCTGAACAAAGGATCTACTGAATATAAGACCTTCTGAACATAGGACCTTCTGGATATATAGCCTTCCGAACAAATAGGTTATCTCTAAATATAGGATCTTCTGAACAAATATTTCTGAACATAGGACTTTCTGAACATAGGATCTTCTGAATATGAGACCATCTAAACATCGGACCTTCTGAACAAATATTTTCTGAACATAGGACCCTCAGAACATAGGACCTTCTGAATATAGGACCTTCTGAACATAGGGCAATCCTGTAAGAGAATACAACGTGCCCTTATGCACTATTTTTTTAATACAGATTGAGGCACACTGGATGCAGTAAATTGTCCTGGAAGACAAACGCACAGATGCTCACATTAGCATAATTTAAGTCCTCACCAATCTGCTAGTAGCTTCATCTGCCTACTCTACCACTGGTCCTTATTCACAATACAAAAGGTTCTTGAAGGTTATTTGGCTTATGTCAAATTTATATAGAATGGTTTCACATGCATAGGGCCTAGTATACATTTGGTAACATTTTTTTCTAATAAAATATGCTATACTGAGTGGTCCGGATTCGAAGGGGTCTGCAGAGTGTATTTTATGACATAATAATAAAAGGTAAAGCCAAGATGCAGGTTTATAGTCTGATATCAAGTCTGAAGACCTATCATCCGACTTTACATCTTACCTCCTGGTCACTGGACCTGTTCATTCGTGTGCCATTTCATCTCCACGGAAAGCATACAGACCTGCAGCCGTTTCGGCTTATTGAACTTAAGGTAAGACAACACTTTATCACAACAAACATACATTGTGTTGCTTTCTGTTATTCAATACTGTAATCTACAAAATATATTTGATCCGTGTAGGGCCTACTTCATCTTTCTGTAACGCTATTACCAGATTAAACCCGTGTCTGAGACTCATCTTGCGGTAAGACGTACAATATATCTCGGGATATAGTATCAGTTACACGCTTTATCCCGGGATAAAACATTTGCCCCACGTCTTGAGTAGGGACGACAATTTTCGAAAATATCCCGTGTTATCTCATTTAACCCAAATCTGCCCCGCTTACCATGTGAACGATCCCGTGGTAAACCCGGTATATAATATTTATCATGGATTCAATCCGCGGTAAAGTGCTCATGTGACTGGGGTATATGTCTGTCTGTCTGTCAGCAGGATTGCTTACAAAGTAATGACAGGATTTACATAAAACCTTTACCAACAATAGGCCTGCAGAAAATCTTGGGATGATCCTCATCACGATCCGGGTCCAGGATCCGGATTACGATCCGGATCCAGAGCTAAAAAATCAAGATTTGTGTCTGGGCCAAGGAACAATTCCATTAAATTTTGGGTTGTGCGGCGGAGGTTTGCAGTCTCTGACTGACAGTTTAGTTAAACCCATTAATCGACATGTTATCCAATTAGCATTTTCGTTCACTTAAAATTGTGTCTCGCTGATAAATGAATGAATGAATGAATGAATGAATGAATGCATGAATGAATGAATGAATGCATGAATGAATGAATGAATGAATGAATGAATGAATGAATGAATGAATGAATGAATGAATGAATGAATGAATGAATGAATGAATGAATGAATGAATGAATGAATGAATGAATGAATGAATGAATGAATAAAAACAGTGATTGTCAAAACCATCAAACCTGCCTGCATGAAGGTTTGGTCGTTGGATCTTGAACCGGTTTGCCAAACCATACGTTTCTTTGGCTCAAACTGTTTTTAGATTGTACTGTGAATTTGGATCTGGAATCGGATTGCCATACCAGATAGTTTCTTTGGCTCAAACTATTTCTAGATTGGCGGCAACTGCGCTGTTATCAACTCACAGTGTTCGTTTCGGGCATACAAACCGGATCACTAAACTATTTTGAAATCAGTGCAAATCGAACAGGGCCTTAATGTCAAACAGTGTACGTTACTAATTAAACGTTTTTTATTTCAACATATTATCGTTGTATAGAAATATAATAAACTCAGGCGCATATGAACGAATGGTCTGTTTTAAGTTATGAATAAAATGTGTGATATCGCTTTCGTACCTTCATTGTATACTTAATTACAGTTCATGCGAGAAAATTGTGCTGCATTTGACGAATATGTGGCAATGACTGCAAACACGATATAATTATTTTATGTTGGATCAATGTTGGGACAACATCGCAGATGGTGGCCCAACATTCAGCCAATATAGAATCAATATATCGTATTTGCTGGGTTAGCAGTAACATAGTAAATACAAGACGTTAAAGGGATTCAATCAGACTAAAATCATAAAAAAATAGGTAATTTTATTTTGACTTCTTAATATGAGGGTGTACATGGGTCCGGGAAATTATGGATAATTCCCACTCCACTTTTTATCCATTTTCGGTCTCGCTATTCACTTTTAATAAGGAAAAATTTATATAAATATAGATAAAAATATATATACATTTTTAGGTTAGTTTTTTTACACTATTTATAAACTGCAATCCTTGATGTTCGGACCCTAAGAACAGGCGATTCGCCGTTAGTTCGTCTCGTTTTTTAACCCATGTGCACCCAATGGAGTGATGGCATATAATTGTTACAAGTAAACCAGCTTCAGAAATATGTTCAGTACTTATCTAAGAACATTAATAAGCCTACCTGGGTGGCTGACATTGTTTCTTTTGGTAGAAAAAAACGCAATTCAAGATGGCCGCTAAATGCACTAACTATTATACTAAAAATGGTATATATTTACCAATAACTATGCAAATCGTTAATGCAATATATGGATTCGTATGTTTAGAAGGTCAGGGGATCTGCATTTCACAAAATAAGAAACATTTGAAACGTGTTTTGCACTTTTAATCGTCAAAGACGATTTCAAACCGACGGTTATTTTGGTGATGTATATAATATATTAGTTAAGTAAATTTTTATTGGCAATTCGAAATATTGACATAAATAATATCCAAAATTGAATGTGTATACTCTGTCTTATTATCATATTCTAACCCTTTGAGTCTCATATTTTAACAGAAAAACACAATGTATGTCTTCCATTGCCAACTACATCATCATAAATATATAAACTCATGTCTAGTTCATCACCACAGCTTTACAATGTATGGTACATTTACTTAGATAAATACAAAACAGTATGCTTAAACTTTTACACGTTAACATGTTCTTAAAGTTAATTGCCAGATATATTTGCAATTGCAAATGTCATTTGGGAGTGTCCAACTAACAAAATATACAATAAAATAAATAGGTCAACCTAGTTCTCGGTTGAGTACACTGTTATGTCAAAAAAATGTTTACATGGATATTATATTTATAATCCCATGTACATGTTTTATTATCACATTTTGATTACGGTCAATATCAGCAACAACTATTTGACATGGGATTGAAACAATTATCTGCATGACATCTGCATGCAGGAATACAGATTTTCTGATATTTAGACCTACTACATTTGGTGGCATATTTGCATTTTGTTCTTCACCCGCAAGTCACTAGCTCAACACAAGTTTGTGGCACAGCAGGTAGAGTAGCCTAGACCAGACTAACTCCAGTCCCTGATAAATAACATGCCATCCTTGGGACATCTGAGGCAACCCAACGTTCACAACAATGTCATGTTGAGAATTTTGCTTGATAGTTAGCTCAATTAAGTTTTAGAACATCTAGCGTTGATGGCAATTGTTCCACTTATACTTATATTTGAGTTTTTCCCGCTAGATCAGATTTTACATTACCCCAGACGGATTAAAAACATTATGTTTTCCTCAATTTAATTATAGCTATGTGAGATTGTTGTGAAACATCTATTTTACATACATATTTTACAGTTAAACTTGGTTAGCTTTGATTTTGATGAAAATATGTGAGTGTAAAAATGAAAAAAACACATGTTGATATGTTTGCCGGATGAGGTTTTGGTTTTTGCTGACTTCTGCAATAAAGCATTTGATACACATTGTTTTCTCTTCTGATATCCCCCACTATAAACTGGACGTTTTATTAAATAAATAATTATATGGTATTGCGTCTTAGCAAATATATTGTCAATTCTTTCACTACACTCTACTATTCAGACTATGCAATGTTATATCTAGCAAAAGGAGCAAAACAGGTTAAAACATTATTTATAAATATATTTAACAATACAGGCTACATACAATTGTTATGAAAGATCTATTTTTTTATCCCATCAATTTAAACCTCTTTAAAGCTTTGATGCTGGTGAAATTATGCCAATATCAAATAACATGATGAAACAACCCACCTGTTTATATAGCTGTCGTATATGGTGTTAACCTTGACTGACCTCCATAATTAAATATTTGTTTAGCAAAGAGTTCAATTTGATTCAGAATTGTCAATTGTCTGAGTACAAATTTATGCTACAATTTGTTGGAGACTATTCCATTTGATATAACTCCAAATGTAAGAAAGTATTTTCAAAACATGAATTAGAAATTAATTCAACTTTAGACAACCTGCTTTTCTCTAGAGGCCCTCAGGGGCGGATTTAGACCGGGTTGACAGGGTTCAGCATTTTCAAATCGATTGAATTACAGTGTTTTAGACATAAAAAACGGTATTTTTTTAGAGGTAGAACCCTGTCAGCGTTTTACAAACAATATGACCGGATTCCAAAACGAAAGTGACATGTATATATTTTGTTAATATTAATGAAGGAAACAAGTAATTTAAAGTGATTGATAAGCCTAATCATTGGCGCTAGAAGGTGTGTGTGTGTGGGGGGGGGGGGGGGGCGTAGTGACGGTCTGCTGCACCAGGCCTTTAGCAGGTACAATTAGTTGTCACGTCTCATTGTTGTGTAAACAATGGATCACACCAACGGTGGCGCCTTAACCATTACATAACATTCACACCACCCCTTTTGTCCTAGGACCTATATATATATACCATAAAGTTGGCGATTTTCACCTTAACATTAGAAGTTTGATCTTATATCGCTTATTTCTTTTTTGTCCAATCACCTTTATCACGTGTATTTAAAATTGGATTTTTAAATTAATATATTATATTATAATATAATGATACAAACGCCGCTAACATCAGAAGGTGACCCAAGTGTTCCCTAGCACCAGCGTATATACATGATATATATGATACATATATGAGGCCCTATAACATATATAATATGAGTAAATTGGAACCCTGTCAGATTATTATCTGGATCCGCCCCTGGCCCTGTTGTGTCAAATCTTCAAATCAAACATAGTTAATTTTGTTGATCAACAACTGATCTTTAAGTTAAGACAATGCGATGACAAGAAAAATAACAATTAACGCGTCGTATGCTGTTTTGACCTTTCTTAACCTCTATAAACCAGTAATTGTTGCTGTTGTTCTCTGTATACTATACAGCCCCTTAAAAGATTTACGTTTTGATTCCAGAATATATACATTTGATTGAATGCTGACAAATGATTGCCAAGTATGTAACTCATATTCCATGTTTAGGATTATGCCATGTTTATACACTCCCGAAATTGAAAAAGCCCCACAATAAATTAATGTTCATACACAAATTTGACTGCACGTTTTAGTCAAAAGTGGGTTTATTTTAGTGCAAAACATAGGACATTAATTTATGGATAGTATAATACCAAAAGATATGCTCTGACCTTCGGTAATCTTGGTGATTTATTAATTATTATAATGTTTTTCTGCATAGATATAAACAATTAAAAACCTTACGCTCTGGTGCCAAACTTTTAAAAATGGATAGCATATTCACAAAGATATTACCAATTATATACTCATGATCCAATGCTTTAGGCAGTGCCATACAATATACCCACTACCTTAAAATTCCCCATAATTTTGTTGATACCGAAATTTGATTGTACACACTACCTGGGGTGGTACTACAAGGGCCCTACTATCATCCTATCTATAGCTAGGTCAAGAATCCCATTTCCGTGACCACTCTCTGGCTAGTAAGGTTTGATAATTGATTTGACTTCTATAGACATTTAGAAAAACTTTAGACTTCATGTCCCTCCCAAAAATCCCAGCATTTTTTTAGAAAGCCAAAGCCAGCAGCCATCTGGAAAGGAGGGGTAGATCAGGAAATTGATGAGAAACAACTCTATAAAGCAGTAGTTCGTTCTTTCAGAATGATCCATAGGTCCATATCTTCAAATTTAGATAAGTCTATACATTATCGCGATAAATAAACATGGCTACATATGCAAAGTAGCTCCACCATTACTGAAACTTCTTGTTTTTTGCATCACCGGATAAATACTTGTCATAGCTCAACAAAAGAGGTGTCTATACCCCCATTTTCATGGTCAAGGAATATGGTGTGTTACTAAAATCAAGTAATAATCTTTTCCAAAATATGCAAATTAGCTCTGCCATTACTGCAATTTCTTGTCTTCTGTATAACCGGATACATATTTGTCACAGCTCAATAAAAAGGTGTCTATATATACCTATTTTTAAGGTCAAGGAAGATGATGGAGATAAAGTAATAATGTTTTGTCAAAGTTTCAAATTAGCTCCTTCATTACCAAATTTTTTTGTTTTTCTTATTTCTTCATACATATTTGCTGTAGCTCTATAAAAAAGTGTCTACATCCACAATTCCATGGTCAAAGAACATTAACAGCAAATTCACAAAAAACTTAAAGTGATACGATTTTCTATGTTTCGAGGGAATATCACTGGTTTACAAGGTATTGTCTGATGCTGTAATGTCTGAAGCGGTTTGAAGCCTACAGCTATGTCCACCACTCCTTGTATACTCCAGTGTGGCAGATCTTTCGATGCAATCACAGATGACGTTACATCAGTTATAGAACTGGGAAAATATCAAGGAAAAGGCTTTGTTGTGGAGTGGTCTTGACAAGTTTGGTGACATCTCCGATGGCTCATTCGTATCGACTTGGGCGTGTAACCTGGGGGTACCAGGTTCGAATCCCGGTCGGGATGGATAATTGTCATCGTGGCTGTGCATATAAAGTGCTCCAAATTGTTCAAAGGCATGGAGTGTACAGTGCTGTCTATGGTACTGTGCACTATACAGAACCCTTGAAGTCATTCGAAATAAGAGTAGGGCATAGTCCCGGCTTCGGGCTTCATTCTGTCGCGATATTGTCATGATTGTGCAGAAAGTGACGTAAACCAATATTCATATATACATATACAGTAAAACCTGTCCATACCGGAATGCCTTGGGGACAAATTTGATTCCGGTTTGGACAGGTTCTGGTTTAGACAGGGTTTTTGCTTTTGGAGAGGAACAAACAACGATAGATAACTTGTACAATTGACATGAGGGTTATAATTCAGGATGTGTCGTCGATAGGTCTACAAATGATAGGTGGATGTATTCAAATTAATTGATATAACCATGATAATAAAAGATACATTTTTTAAAGATGTTCTATTATATTAAAATAAAAGCAATATAATAATCAATGCATACATTATTTTTTCAAACATTATTCAAAGATGAAAAAACATAATACAGCTAGTATACATTATAAAACTAGTAGCGGGTATACATATTGTGTCCGTGATAATTTATCAAAGTATTACAATTTTAGCACTTAAATAACAGTACATTTTTGTAATTGTGTGTCACATATTCCACACACGGAGCGCATTAGTCATTTTATAATCATTTATTTTTGAGCGCCTAATCTAAAATAACATTACATTCGTGTAATCGTCCTTCACACATTTCAAACACGGAGCATATTTGTTACCAACGACATCATATTGCAGCTGTTTTTTAACTGTTTCATTATGACAACACTCGTTTCTTTGGTAACTTTTATAGATGTTCTGGAATGTATGACGCTGGATTAAATGATCCGATACTGTATAATTATGTCATTTAAGACAATTATTGCCTTGACTAGGAGGCAAAAATAATTTAAGAATAATCCAGCGATGAAAGAATAAGTCAAATATTTTTATATTCTACCCATCGTTAGTTATTTATTTATTGGGTCATTAAGTATCACAAAGAGAATACATTTATCCAAAAACACAGTCTAATTTTCGTGAGAATTATTTATGGTTATTGCACTGATATGTTTATGAATTGATACGAATTTTGAATATTTTATTAGTCAAAGATTTTCTTATAATATTCTGTTAACCAATTATTTTATCAATTCATTATGTTGTTAAAATATCTATTTTCATATGTCTTACAATCAACCCTCCAGCAATTCAGTTGTGACTGGCATCAAGGATAAGCTGTCTACCATCATCGCCACTAAGCGCATGCCCTTTGCATTTCTTGTCGGAGATCATCCTGTGTATGTCCTCATCACCCTGCTGAAGGCCTAGAATCCAGACAAGTACAATATAGCATTGTGCCCTTTCTTGGTCCCTTCCATACGCAGTGTGTGATGATGAGTGCTACCCCCTACAAACGCTACAAGGGTATTGAGCTAGGAGAGGTTCTTGTGGCAGCAGGTAAAGGATCTCCACCCGTTCACACGTTCTATGGTGAAAAAGAAGAGTAGCACCATGGCTGATGCTCGCGCTGCAAAGTGGAGGACAATGAAAAACAAATCATTCATCCGTCTCCCTCCTTATGCAGATAGCCTACGGCAACATTGCCTCCGTGCAAACAACTTGGCATACCCAGTGCGCCACCAATCCCTGAAGTACCACCCCTCACCAGTTGGACATGGCTGGGAGCTGGTATGTGGTCGCTGTCGCCGTGTCCGTCCCACGCTACCTACCCTCCAAATGCACCAGTCTGCACCAGGGCCAGCCGAAGAGTTGGAGGAAGATGAGAGCAACAATGCTGATGTGGCAGATCTATATGCTGTCATCAGAGTCATCAGAATCTAATATTTCAGAATCTGAGGCAGAATGCTCTGAATCGGACTGATAATTTAAATGTTAGTTAGAACGTGAAAACATGCTTAAAACATGAAAACAGTATATCATATGTTGTTGTGCTACTCGTTTAACAAATGGCCAAATAACAACATGTGCAGGGTAAATTACTTTCTGTTGAAATGTTCTCAGCTGTTTCATTCCATAACTCAGTTATTTCATCTAGTCGGGCAAAACTTTTGAAGATGAAGTTGTTCAATTTTACAAATTGTTTCATTTGATAACTGTTTCATAAAAAATATTTGTTTGCAGTATTATTAGTTATCACATCTGGTCTGACAGAATGTTCTGATATAAGTTGTTCATTTGTTTAGGTCACAACTCTTTTTGCAATAATATTTCAATAATATTATTATTATTATCTTATGTAGTCGGACAAAATATGCTTTGAGTTGTTTCATTCGATAACGATTATACAAATCTAATAAAAAGAGCTTTTTTGCAGTATTATTAGTTATCACATCTACTCTAGCAGAATGTTATGAGTTGTTTAAGCTACAGCGAATAAGAATAGCCTTTGGTAGTATTTTTATTTATCATTGCCAGTCTGGCTATTGTGTTTTTAATGAAAGTAATGGCCAAAAGGTATAGCTTCCATGAGACCAGAATTTTTATTGGCATGTTTTCAACTTCCAATTCCAAAGATTCAAACAGTTGTTTCCCAGTATAATTTCTTAGTCCTTATATGAATAATTTAAACAATTTTGCCACTGTATTTGTTTGGAAAAGTGTCAGTCATATTTCTTGACCATAAAACTGCCAATGCGAACACATTTGTATTGTGCTACGACAAATATTTACGAACAAATAAGAAAAACAACAAATCTTGGTAATGGCGGGGCTAATTTGCATGTTTTGGAATAGACTATTACTTTATCTCAAATGTATCCACCATAGTCTTTGACCATGAACATGGGGGTATATACACCTTTTCTATTGAGCAATGACAAGTATTTGACCATGAAAATGGGGGTATAGACACCTCCTTTGTTGAGCTATGACAAGTATTTATCCGGTGATACAAAAAAACAAGAAATTTCAGTAATGGCGGAGCTAATTTGCATTTTTAGCCCTGTTTATCTTTTGCGATAATGGATAGACTCTTCTAAATTTGAAGATATGGACCTATGAATCACTCAGAACGAATGAACTGCTGCTTCATAGAGTTTGCATATTTTTAAAAAGATTATTACTTGATCTCAATAAAAATGTCTCCACCATATTCTTTGACCATAAAAATGGTGGTATAGACACCTCTTTTGTTGAGCTATGACAAGTATTTATCCGGTGATACAGAAAACAAGACATTTCAGTAATGGCAGAGCTAATTGGCATATTTAGCCCTGTTTATCTTTCGCGATAATGGATAGACTCCGCTAAATTTGAAGATATAGATGAATCAGTCAGAACGTAAGAACTGCTTCTTGATAAAGTTGTTTCCCATCAATTTACTGATCCACTAGTTAGGTCAAGAATCTCAATTCCGTGACCACTCTTTGGCTAGAAAGGTTTGACGATTGATTTGACTTCTAGAGACCTTTTAGAAAAAAATAGGCTCCATGTCCCTCCCAAAAATCTCAGCAGCTTTTTAGAGGGCAAAATCCAAGATGTCCGCCGGCGAATCTGGAAAAGAAGGGTGGATCAGTAAATTACTAGCCAGAGAGTTGTCACGGAATTGAGATTATTGACCTAACTATAAATCAATTATAGTGTGAATAATAATCTGAATTACGCTTCAATTAGGTCTTATGTCCGTTTTAACGCCTCAGCACTTAGAGGGTTCACATTACAGTTGGCATGTCGAGTTCAGTAATCTTCTCGGTGAATGTTTGTACCTTGGCACTTAGAGGGGCACATCAAACATACGAAGTTATTGCGATGTTGAATCGAAAAAATGTCGTGTGCCCATTGGTTTTTCATGTCTAGTTTACTTATCTTCTCAGTAAATGCTTGCCCTTCTCAGCACTTAGATGGTTCACATTACAGTTACCATGTCTAGTTTAGTTATCTTCTCAGTAAATGTTTTTCCGCCTGTGAGCAGAATATAGTCATAAATAAACACAAATCGTTGATCATCCATATCTTTGGCAGCGACATACATCCTGTGATTCCCCTCATCCAGACATACAGATCCTGGCCATTTCACTTGTCCCTTTAGCAGCTGTTCCACCTCTTTCTCATCTCTGGACATTCGTAGCACATGGTAACCGTCGTTGTCCGCCACTAGTATTCTGCCTTGTTTATCTGTTGTTATGGCGAATGGACTCTCTAGTTTCACACCGTGTATGTCATCCTTGTATTTGGTCTTCACACGTCCTTCTCTAGTAATTACCGCCACCTGGTGATTAGTCCAATCTGTGACGATATACTTCTCACCGTCGCCATGACGTGCCACCCAGCCCGGGTTAACATCAACAGGCAGCGTGATCACATTCAGTGGCTGCCCGTCTCCTGTGTAGTGGTGAATCTTATGGTAGATAGGATCACATAACAACAGGTGACCTCTGTCATTATATAATCCTTTAGGACGATATTGAAGTTGTTGGGTATGGTGGTGCTTTAAGGCGCCGCCATCACTGACTGTAATCCAGACTAGCGCTTTGTTAGTCCGGTCACTCACAACCAGGCTGGCGGTGCCTCCGTGAATCATCAGACACATTCCCTGAACAACAGTCTTTGCTCCACCTTTATGTTCATACTTCTCACTGAGTGAACCATCAGGGCTATAACAGTACACAACTAAACCTGTGTGATGTACAGCATAAACACGTGATTTGTACACCACCATACACTGCACTGGTTTATCCTGGTTGTGTAAGCGGATCCTACCCACTTCTTCCCGCTTCTTCTGTACCAGCTCAGATTGCTTGATCTCAACATTCCCCTGAATCATCTCACCAGGTTTACTTTTCTTGATAACCTTGCTGCTCCACGTGAATCCTTGTAAGTCAGTGACGTGATTTTCTAAATCTCTCAGTAGAGATTCAGTAGATGTTACATATTCATACGCTTTATTTGTATCAGTCAGCTTAACTTGACATGATTTGACACTCTCCAGGCTCGCCAGTGTCATAGCTTGACTATCTATTGTAACATCGACTACCTTCTTCAAACTTCTACGTACCTGTTGTACATTCAACAACATTTTCTTTTCTTCTTGATTCAATTTCTCATGGATTGTTTTAAATGTAGACTTTACCTCCTCACACGTTTTATCAATATCTATCTCAGCTTGCTGTGCCTGCTGCTTGGTCTTTACCATGGATTCCTTGACCTGATCTATTAACCTATCTGTGCGCTCACTCGTTTCTTTCAGCTTTTTCTTACATACCACACCCTGCCTCTCGAGCTCACAACGCTTGTGGCCGTCATGAACAGAGACAGAACAAGTACTACACATCGGCTCTCTGCACTTCAGACAGAACATATCCACCAATTGGTGTTTGTGGCGGCGACATGGTGGGTAAGGGGGCTTGTCACGTTTGATGAATTCCTTGTACTCACTTACACCAATTACTTTGTGAGATTTGGTGCCTTTAAATTTATTATGTTTAGCAACACACTGGTGACATTGGAAATCACATCCTTCCGTACAGTAGATAAGAGCCACCTCTTCACAATCCTCTGTAGAACAAGCAACACCTTTAGGTCTAGGTTTCTGTGGTGTTTCCTCCTTGACCTTATCTTCCTCCATAACCACCTCTTTCAGTTGATTCATGAAGAAAAACTTGGGTAGATTATCCACTCCACCTTCAAATAGTGCAGTCGCCTCTCTGCACACAGGGCAGGGCAGCTTTTTGTCATACTGATTTCTCGCTACATAATCTTTGAGGCACGTGTAACATAAAGCATGTCTGCATGTTAACATACGAGGATCCTGTAGCTCACTCAGACATATAGAACACTCTATCAACCGCTGTAGCTTCTCCTGCTTATCCGGTATAGGCCTACTAGCACTATCCTTGTCCGCCATCACTTTAAAACATCAGTTGTTTGTCCACACAAAGTAAGTGTAATGTTTAAATCCTGCACCCTCACTATCGATCGTTGCCAGAGTCACTACTGCTTTACGAAGTTACATACCGTGGCATGAATCTACCGGTAGCTGATTAGTTGAGTTCTGCTGTGTATTGTGGGACTGGGGCTCTGTGGTCTGTTACTTATATCATATGGCTCCTCTTTGACATCGCAGCAGAAATAGAGCGCTCAGCCGAAGTCACTTTGATGCTGGCTCAGCATCAAACCGACATCGGCCGTAGGTATAGTGTTTGCCGGGATACAAGCAGGGAGATAACGCTGTGTGTAATAAGCTCTTTCAGCATCCTGCTGGCATGGGCCTCAGGTTAACCCTAGAGCGCTAAATAGTTTTTAAATTGTTTTATTAGCAGATTAAATTCCTGTTACTGGGAATGAAATGAGTGCTTAAACATCAAGATTGGCAGATGTTTAGTCTCAATTTGAACAAACGACTCTATTGAACCCCTTATGCTGCTATGACTGTATAATATATATACGGTTTCAAGCTAAAAAATGAAATTAATCGGGCTTTAGGCGACTTTTGTTTACATACAGGCTAAATCAGGCCAGGAGAACCGAGGATGGTGAGATGAGTGAGATGACACTGCCCTCCAGACACAGGAATCGAAATTCAAACCCTGGAGGTCCATGCTAGTTCCAAGCTAGTTCCAAATCAAATGCAATACCAATAAATTTGGTAAAATAGTCATTGTTAGCAATTCCAGCTTCAAATCACCAACAAATAGATGTCAGCCAAATAACATACAATGTCATTGCTTTATAGGATAGATAGATAGATAGATAGATGTTTTATTGGTGGTTAGCATGGATAGATAGATAGATAGATAGATGTTTTATTGGGGGTTAGCATGGTTAATTCTGTGAATCACATATATCGACATGGTATGTACACATTTCGGCTTGCCATTTACATATTTAGACAAGTTTGGGGTATTTAAAATATTCCTCATGCCTATTTAAGATAACGTCAAACACCATACAGCATTATCATGGTATATGTACATAGGGCATATATGTTTTCCGCGCCAAAACCAGAGATAAAATAGCCACAGCACTATAAGTTATTCTAAATGGCAGCAAAAAAGACTGGAAAGCGCAGAAACTTTAGTCTATATTTTCATTAGGCCTACGCATAGGCCTCTATATGACCTAAACTATTTTACTACCCAGCAAACTTGAGACGTTGGCACAACGTTGGTTTACCTTTAGCCTATCGTCTACGACGTTCGCTCAACAGTAAACTTAATGTTTGCTAGATACGACAGTCCTGGCTAGTTAGAATGTATAACCACACGAAACTGGCTCAACATGAAACCGGCATTGGGTCAACTAAGCAAGAATTGTCAAGGCTTCCTCTTTTTAATGCTGGGCCAAAGCCCAATACGGTGGTCCAACTTTAAAACAACATCGGAACATTAAGTAGTTGGGATGTTACTCAGCAACGTTGACTCAGCATTGAGCTAACGTTAGTTGTGACTCACAGTAATACCAAGCGTACGGAGACATCACCCAGTGTTGGGTTAATGTTGAACCAGCCTCGCAGACGGTGAGTCAACATAAAGTTGATATTGGATAATCCATTAATCATGTTAATGTCTCGTATAATGTATTTATTTAATTTCCACTAATTTCCCCATGACCCATCGTACCTTATTACCATAGATATAGATAAATTATATCTATGCTTATTACCATGGTTATAGTGATAAAAATTACTTATAATGTATATATATACAATACATATTATTTTTTGAAGTAAATGTTTCCGAAAGAAAGTGTGAGCTGTTGGGATTTGATAATTAACATAGGACTAATTATCTAAATGTGTTGATAGACGTATATGACTAGTCAGCAATATAACGTTGAATAGGCATACTATATCGATAATAAATTATAAAAGGCAATATAACAAAAAAATATTGGGGGAGCGGAAAACCCCCTGCGTCCCCCTCTTTATCCAGAACGTTGATCCGCCACTGAAAAATGTTTGAAAATAACATGCTTTCCATTTCCGTAAATCTTATTTGCACCGATAGGCGTGTGCACATTGCTCCAATAGGCGTTCAATCAGACAAAAACTTTAGTTTTGGCGAATAATTACAAAATAAAGCTACCAGTTTGCTAGTTTGTTGTTTAGTTGTACAGTGTGGACTCTGATCTCTACATACCGTTCGTTTATATTATGACAGTCATATAGCTATTTACCAGCAAAAATGGGTTTAAAAAGGTCTATAAGTCCGGAATATCAGGATGGGTAGCAAACTGTTTTCATTCGTCTGAACAAACTTTGGTCGCTATACGAGTAAAATAAACACCAGCGTTGTCCTTATGCAATCTAGTGTTCCGTGGATGGGGTCATTGCACTAAGTAATTGTATTTTATTGTTTTTTTATGTCTTTTTTTCACATTTTTGTAAGCCGCCAGCGCTTTAAATTGACATTTTGCGCCGAGAAGCGTTCATCCTTCCCCAAGAAGCGTTAACTTTGCGCCAATATAGTACAGTAGCTAATGTATTTCAGTAAAACTTATGTGATAAAGCTTGGCAACAAACATAAGTCACTTCTACTAGGTACCCTGAGTTTGAAAAATTTTGGTGCCATTTGCACAGACAGATGTTATGAGCTTTTCAAGGTCATTTAAAGGTCGAGTTGAAATTATTCACTTTTACGCCATGTTTCGCAATATGGACCAGACAATTCCAATTGAAATTAAATTTGAAATCATTACTATGTATACATGTTCATCCCACGTCTTATTACTATATCATGAACTCTTTAAATTAAGAAAATAAGTCAAATTTGGTTATTTTTGGGTCATTTTGGGGAAACCAAGTGAATCACAATTTAATGTAAGATACATTTAAACACCGAATCATTAGTATTGTAATACGGTCAACAAAGTGTTGTTCACCCTAAATTTCAAATAGTAAATAAAAGAAACAAGCCTGAACATAATAAAAAACGTATTGTTTATTGATATATACACTACTCAATGAATATATCATGATTGTCCGTCATCGTCAACTCCCTCTGTATCAGAATCATGCCCTCCATTACTACTTTTAACATTTTCACACTCGTACTGTTCACTGAAAGCACATTTACATAAATCTGTATATATGCCATGGTAATTTTTTACATAATCATCGCTTTGTAGAAAACTCACTGCTATTGTAGTTGCAGTGCACCAACTCTACTCTACTGTGCTTGACTGAAATCTTCCATTTTGTCTGTTTCTAGAGCAAGGCAAGCAAACTCAGGAGCAGCTAAGAAATACCTTGCCAGAGTATTTGGGCTCTGAGTGATACCTTTTAGACTAGCCATCAATTTCATAGTTATATTAACTTACTCCAGAAGCGTATCAACACCAACGTTGAAGAACTCTATCCCAGATTTCTTGACACTAAAATTTCCTTCGCAAAAAAACTGTCACACCTTTGGATCAGTTTGCTTCAAGTCGTAAAAATTGAGATACCAAATGCAAGTGCCACAAACCACATCGTGTGGCGCGAATGAACTATAAAAATGTCTGTACTATTTCCATGTACATACATGCCAATTTAAACATAGGCGTATCTTCATGTCTTTTGTTGTATTCTTTGAGCTGTGCTTTCAGCTGCCTGGTTTCTAAAGAATGAAGCATTGCTTGATGTGCCAATTTTGTATCTGGTATGTCGTTGCGAGTACGGGCAATGTTAAGAGATGCTCTTTTGGTGCAGTTTTTCAGAAAATCATTCTCTGCAAGAATGATTCAATATATAGATCAAATAATACGTGTAGTGTGGTAATGCGAGCTTAAATCGCACGCTTTATGTGTCCCCTTCTAAAATCTGGCGAGTTGCGGATAGTCCATACAACTGGGAATTTATCCAAGCATCATCAAGACCACTTCCTTTATGTGGTGGTACAGGACGAGATGCCTGACTGGCATCAAATCCTGAGCGCAGATACTGATCCTGTTCGCTTTCCGGATATGGATACTTACTAGGGGGCGTTAGGAGAGACTGATAGCCATGATGGCGGCTCCGTTGTTTGTCACAAGAACGACGGCGCTGGTGACAAGGATAGCAGAGACGTGAAATTACGTGTGTGGAATATACAAGGACTTACATCGAGAATTAATCATAAATTGAAAAAATAATTACTTTAAAGATTTATGTGAAAATTATGGCATTATTATTTTTACTGAGACGTGGTCAAGCACGTTAAGCGGCATGTCATTAGATGGGTTTGGACATATTGCATTACATAGACCAAGGAAACGGGGTGCGAAACGTTCATCTGGTGGCGTAGCCATATATTATAAACAACATTTTTCAGATTTAGTTTCATTTGAGCGAGGTCATGATGACTGTATTTTGTGGATTAAATTATCGTTCAGTAAATTATGTAATGATAAAGACGTGCTTCTTTGTGGTTGTTATAACATACCTTCTGGATCAGGTAGATATGCTGAGTCGCCTGATATAATGGAAATATTATCCCATGATTTGAGAGACTTTAACAATGTTTATGGTGACACATGTGACACTGTCATAACTGGTAACTTCAACGCCCTCACAGGAACCGGACTATATTGTTAATGACACCGCGGATTACCTCCCGCTTCCTGAGGATTACCAAGTAGACGACATAGATGAGACCAAGCGGTCATCTAAAGACATTAAACAGCCAAGCACACAAGGTAACGCTTTGCTCCAATTTTGTGAAATGCATGGTCATAGAATTGTTAATGGTAGGACTGGTAGTGATAAGGGTGTTGGTGAATTCACTTGTATTAATAGACAAGGCAAAAGTGTGGTTGACTACGTTACATGTCCACAAGTATTGTACAGTTCAATTAAACAATTTGATATAGAGTTGCCAACAGTTTTTTCGGACCATTGTCATATATCGTGGGTTTTACAAATATCAAATAAGATGATCACTGATAATGTCATAGAGCCAACCATAATTACAGAAGGTATGCCCGATGATGGCCCGATTATTTTATTGATAAAAAACTTACATGGGATGTGAATAAGAAATGTGTTCATCGGGATTTATTATCTGGTGCCCATCTGAATGATCAGTTTCAAGATATTTTCAATGATTGGGCTTCTAGTAGTCTCAGCAATTTTCAAGCCACAGACGACTTAGCAAAACGCTTCACTGAAGTGATCTATAATGTAGCGGAGCCATTGTTTTCGAAACCTATATCTGATGTACGTGAACGTAAACATATCAAACCGGCTTGGATGAATCAAGAATGTGAAAATTTACGTGATTATTTCCTTCAAAAGTTAAATGTATTTAGATTGAATCAAACTGAAGAATATCGGAAAAATATGGTTCAAGCACGTAATATTTATAATAGCAAAGCCAGGTCATGTAGAATTGATCAGAGTCGTCAACACATGAATAAATTATTAAATGCAAGAGCAAAGGAATCTAAAGAATTTTGGAAGATGTTACGCCCTAAATGTAAAAACGCACAATCCACGCTGAGTGCACACGATTTCTTAGATCATTTTAAAGAATTGGCTAACCTGTCTGTAAATAATCAAGACGATGCCATTGATAACGAAGCTCACACTTTAGATAATAATTATATACCAGATAATGTTGTTGACGAGTTAAATGATGTAATTACGGTAGACGAGGTAAAGTTTGTAATTAGTAACTTAAAACTTGGCAAGTCAGCAGGACCTGATCAACTTATTAATGAGTTATACGTAAACGGTGGTGAAACTTTGGGAATACATATTACTACATCATTCAATATAATATTCTCTACTGGTAAATTTCCGGAAATCTGGAGAGAATGGTTAATTATTCCAATACACAAGAAAAATGACATAAATGATGTTAATAATTATAGAGGAGTTACTCTTCTTGGTACCTTAGGAAAGCTTTTTACCGCCCTTCTCAATAATGGATTACAATTTTGGGCAGAGTCACATTTTGTGTATGTGGAGGGCTGGAGGCTCAGGGGGGTTTCAGAAAAGCACGCTCTACAACAGACAGTATTTTCATTTTGCACTCGATAATAAATAGCTTAATAAGCCAGAACAAAAAATTGTATTGTGCATTTTTAGATTTGCGAAAGGCTTTTGACTGTGTGGATCGCAATTGTCTATGGTCGAAACTTGTAAGTATCGGATTGAGTGGAAACATGTACAATATTATACATAATATGTAAAATCTCGCGTTAAAAATCATTATAAAGTTTCAGCTGTATTTAGCAGCCATATTGGCGTACGTCAAGGAGATCCATTGTCGCCTTTTCTTTTTTCAATGTTTATTAACGATTTAGAAGAGAATATGCGTGTGAAAGGTTGTTCAGGTAGAGATGACCATTGTTTTTATGGAGACTCGTATATTGATGTTTGAATTCATTTAATTATCTAGGCGTAACACTATCATATACAGTTTCGCCGTCACCCAACATACATTGGCATCACAAGCCACAAAGGCTGTATTCAGTCTACAAAAAGTAACGTTCAGTCTCTATAATCCCGATGCTAATTTCATGTGCTCTCTTTTTGATAAACTTGTTGCACCTATTTTACATTACGGGAGCGAAGTGTGGGGTTTCCATAAAGCCGAAGCAGTAGGACGAGGACATTTACGGTTTTGTAAAACTGTATTACGCCTTAAATCCAACACAGCTAATTACTTTGTGTATGGTGAGTTCGACAGAGCCCCTCTTATAATTGAACGTTATTTGAGAATTTTAAAATATTGGACAAAAATTATATCCAGGAAACTTAATCCACTAGTATGTTCTATGTACAGGTTTATGTATCAAAAATGTGAAATGCAGAGAGAAGTTGTCAATTGGGCCTCATTGGTCAAAGCATTATTGAATGATCTTGGTTTGTCACAAGTGTGGCAGCAGCAGAGCTGCGGCGATACTAACTTATTTTTAAAGATATGCAAACAGAGATTACGAGACCATTTTTTACAATCATGGGTCTCTGATGTTAATAATAGCGAGACGGCCACGTTTTACAAACATTTCCGGATGACGCCAAATTATAGCGTTATACTTGAGAAAATAGACATTAATAAATATAAATACTGTTTTCTGAAATTCATCACCCGAAACCACAATTTAGCCGTTGTGGCTGGCAGATGGCACAAGCCCAGACCGATACCATTTAATGAAAGATTTTGTATAGCATGTGACACTCAACAGCTTGAAGATGAATACCACTTTTTTTTAGACTGTAAAATGTACCACGATCTCCGTCAGAGATATATTCCAAAATTGTATTGGAAAAAAACATCAATGGACAAGTTAGTTAAATTGTTCAGTTGTACAAAAAAGAAAACTCTCGTCGATTTATCTATTTTCATTTTTAAAGCCATGTGTATAAGAAATATTTCATGATGTCTCTCCTGTATTATGTTCCACTCACCTCCGATGCACTGCTCTGAATGATTGTATGAATATATTGTGTGCTCACAGGTCATAGACCTATTGCTGAATAAACAATAATAGTATAAAAAATATAACCATTATGTACAAATCCATGTCAAATGTGATTATTGTTTTTTTCCCAGGATCCATGATGTGTATGTTGATATGCTGTGACTGTTGAAGGACAGTGAGCAATGTGCTGTATTCGTGTGCAGGTGATGATATCAGTGGCAAAATATAGGTTTGAGGTGTGGTTACTTCACTTACTAATGAGTTATAAGCTGTCCATGTATATTTTGTTTTGTAGATGATTCTTTTATCTCATATGTGGTGATCGTCGGTGATATCTTGTAGGCACCCAGACTCTGTCATAATCATGCAGCATTTCAAAAACTGTCCCTGCCTTCCTTGGCTTCAGCTTCAGCTTTGATTGGTTCATAAGTTACTTGAAGATCAGTTATCAACTCGTGCATTAGAGACTGGGCAAAACACACAGTAGACTTGTGCGAGGAACTAAAAACGCTTTCTACTTGTGTGCTTTAACCCTTTAACCACTGAAACCCGTTTTTATGTGCTGAATGCTATGGCATTCAGCACATAAAAACGGGTTTCAGTGGTGAAAGGGTTAAACATGACGGGGCCAGAGTAGCATCAAAGTTACCTTTTGCCCTTTTTATTTTGTGTGCATGAGAACATTAATAATAACAAAAACGATGCCATCGAGCCCTCTTCTTAAGAAGCATTCCCCCCGTTGAGTGTAGTCCCAGTCCCAATGTTCACAAAGTACGTTTGACCATATTCAGAATGCTCTCTTACACATTTCAGGAACTTTTTAAAGGATAGCAGTTTCGGCTGAACAAGGGTTTTTTTTGGGCATTTAATGCACAGTGAATAATCCGTTTGTCCGCAATGCTTCTTGATGGTTGGTCTAGAAGTCATAACTCTGTCATGTATCGCAGACTTGTGTAAACTGTCGTGAATTAGTTTGGATATCAGTGTAGATTATCCAGATTTAGGAAAGATTGTACGACATGGTATTATGAGGGTTCAAATACAATGCAGTGAGAAAAATATATGATGATGTCGCATGCAATGATCATATTGCCCTATCAGGTCTGACCGTCAGACTACCAGTCTGACCTTGACAACAGGTGTGTGTGAAGCCGGTACGAAAAGGAGGGGTGCGAGCAACATGAATATTCATTGTGACGTCACCGGTTTACTGACTGCAGTGTGGAGGTCACACTCAGGTCAGATTGAGGGGAGAAGGGGGGTTCTGAACTCATAGCACATATACGTGATATCCAGGAGTCTGCCGGTAGCAGACAACTGGATAGATGAAGATGGCAATGATGGGCACTGTCCAGCAAGCAAGAGACGTGCACTTAGCCTAATGTTGTTTTAATGTTGGTACATTGTCTACGATGTTGGCCCAACATCAGTTCTTCGAGGTTATATTATGTGGTTAAACAGTGTTAAAAGTAATATTTTCATTGTATGGTGCATTTTGAAATTAAATGTGTGCTGTATGTGGTAAATTGAGGGTGGTGAGCTTCAATGACTTCTGAATGACCTTGAACTTGGTCTGTGCAAATGGCACCAAAACTTTTCAGATTCAGTAAATGCTACTGAGCATTTTGGACCATAGTTACAAATTTTGTCATGACATTTTTACTGAAGCCATTTTTGCTACATTAGCGACTGTACTAATAGGCGTGTTTGTGAATCTGCAGTGTAATATTGGGCCAGAAACTGGGCTCTGGTTTTTAGGTTGTGGTTGGCCAGCCTCACTTTGATTGAATTTAGGGGTGTGGTTTCATACTCTGGTTCCCAGAGCCACACTACGCGGCGTGGCCGAGCTTCATGTAGCCTCTGGTATGCCTCGGTAGCCAATGTTTGTGACTAGTTGCTATATTTGGATAATCCCCGAATTCAGGCATTTTTGAAAGGTCAGATGAAGAGTTGTTCACAGTATTGTATTTCCCCTCTGACGCATATCCTATGATTTGACCCAGAACATTATTCACCGGCCTAAATAGCAATAGCACAGGCATGAAAGTCACGTGACTATTAGAACGTTGGCCTCGACCCGGCCATAAATGAAATTGGCGGGGCTCGCCAGGAAACCAGTCCCATTGGCCGATTGCCTGGCGAGCCCGGCCAACTCTATTTATGGCCGGGTCAAGGCCAAGGTTTTTAGTAAACTATGTAGGCCTAGTTTAGAAATTTCTAATCAAATTATAATATTGACCATTATCACCAATAGTACTTGCATTAGAGCTCCAAATAGCTCTGTGACCCTCACGTGTCCGTGACGTGAATAGGCCGGTTGAACCGGTAAGAATTTCTACCGGTGAAAGAATGTAAAATGGAGCCCAGTATCTGGCCCAATATTAGTGTTCAGGCTACAGAATGTGTCATCATATAACGTGCACGGCATGGGACGCCGCCAGCTGTTGCCCCTTGGTAAGCTCTTTAGAATAGCGTCATGCATAGATGCAGACACGCCAACAACTGTATAACATTCTCCATACATGTGCTCGACCCGATCAACACAGTGATCTCATAGATCACAGTGATATCACAAAACAGCTACAACACGATCATTATACCAGTACGATCACATGTAATAATCGCGACCAAAATATTGCAGAAAGATATTTCAAGAGGTGGTATTGTCTATTGAAGAAATAAATCAAGCGGAAGTTAGGTTATATCATCTTGAGTTGTTTGATCAGTTAGTTCGTAAGCCAACTTGACTCACCACCCACGATCCACAATTTTGTTTGCAAATTACGTGCATTTAAAGTCAAAAACACGATGACAGAAATCTTTATCTACGAACAGGACGTGACTGGGTAAATATGACCTGGCAGACGTTCCAGATAAGAAACACCACCACAAATTGTCCAAGCCTGGATCCAGCAGCCAAAGTCAGGTCCGGGTCTAGTTTAATGCACGTCAACACGTCAAATAATTTGTCATAATAAACAGGACGTAAAATTATATATTTGATAAGATAAATACATGTACTTGAAGTTACACAGCGAAATATTATATTAAAATCATACTATTAACTAATATATAGTTTCCAACCCCGTCTCGATGAATGAATGAATGAATGAATGAATGAATGAATGAATGAATGAATCAATCAATCAATCAATCAATCAATCAATCAATCAATCAATCAATTAATCAATCAATCAATCAATCAATCAATCAATCAATCAATCAATCAATCAATCAATCAATCAATCAATCAATCAATCAATCAATCAATCAATCAATCAATCAATCAATCAATCAATCAATCAATCAATCAATCAATCAATCAATCAATCAATCAATAAAATATCTCCTTATTTATTTTATACATTGTATTTATAGATTTTCCCCCTTTAGTTCACAGAATCTGTTCAGCGGATGGCATGTCATTTGAATAAAATTCATCTGACGAAAATCCATTACATCTAAGAGTAGGCCTAAGTTAGGTGGGTCCATCCAAGAGTAGGCTAGGCCTACGTTAAGTGGGTTTATCTAAGGGTATGCGTACCTTAGGTGGGTTCATGTATGAGTAGGCATACGTTAGTTGGGTTCAACACATAGCTCGTCAAACTCTAGCTATTTTAATGATCTGTTTCCAGTAAATAAAATCAAGCGGATGTTCCCCAAGGTTACGTTTTAATTCCCACATTTTAATTATGTATCTGAATACAAACAACCACGTAAACATAATGTTGTCAATTTCTACATGAATTATGTAGGTATCTTTCAAAAGCACTTTTCATGAATCTACATCTACTGATCAATATAGGCTATGATCAAGGCTACATAGAATTAACAGGATGTGGCAACAGTAACAGTCCACATCAGCACTTGTTATCACAAACACGGCTGTAAATGATTTCTGCCATGTGTGTAACATGTTTAATTCGTACCGCGAAGAACGCTTTTTTAACAGTGGCGGATCCAGGAATTGACAGACGAGGGGGCGCCGATTTTTAGCAGCCTTCGACCGACACATGACTGTCAACATCTGCTATACAAACGAACGAACGAACCGAATGAATGAGTATGGTTTTAGACCACCTCTGGGCACATAAATAGGTTAAACTGAGTCAGGAGAACTTCCTGACGACAGTGAGATGACACCACTCTCCAGACACAGGATTCGAAATTCGAGCCCTGGCGGTCTGAGGCCGAGAACGCTACATCTGGGTCCAGTAGGCTCCCCACAAAACTGAATCTTCACGATCGAGTGGTCGGGAAGTGAATGGTTTAGTTTATTGAATGCAAGAGCGGGGGACGAAGAAAACCTGAATGCTGAACCCGCGACCTCTGACTTTGTAAGCAAGCAGCATTAACCACTACACCGGGGCCTATGCTGTCACTGTAAACACAGACGTTTACCCAAAGTTGGTTCAACGTCGGGCCAGCATCGCAGCCAACATTGAACCGATGCTGGGTGAACGTCGTGTTTGCTGGCTTATTATCCACAGTTTGCTTTGTGTTACCCAAAAAACAGGGACATTGAAGGTAAAGGCTCCCTAGTCAACTGTCAAAATTGGCATAATAATACTAAATATATGCGTTTCATACCCAAAGCCGCATTAAGAGCAAGTTCTCAAATCACAGCAAGTTGATATATACTTAAGCGACATCTATGAGTCATTAATTCCATAAATCTCAAAGCCCTTAACCCTGGCTCTTAGCTGGGCCTTGGTTTGCAAACAAACTGACTGTATTACTGCTGGGATCTCGAAACGTGATGATCCCAAGCTTGTATTGACACCCAGTAAACACAAAACATTTGTATGACTTTATACAATGCTGAACCAACGTCGAAGACGGTGGCCCCAGGCCGAGGTTGCATAAAATATGTTATACAAATGTTTTGTGTTTGCTGGGTGCAGGGGGACTTTCCCTCAAACAATGTACATTTCTCCAATGTTGGTTCAATGTTGGGCTATCGTGACAGACGTTGGCCCAACATTAAAACAGCGTTGGGTGAGTGTATCGTTGGAGTAGTATCCATAGTCTTGTAATCAGGTTATAGCTACTCAGCTGAATGCAATCAACCTGTGGGCCTACTGTATATAATGAAGGTCCATACACGTGACCTACACATGCCCATTCTGAAGATGACTGTCGGTTTAACCAAATGTTGTAGACGTGGGACCAGCAATTAAACAATGTTGGTTTAGCCGCCGTTGGGTTAATGCGATTCAATTAGGCTGATATCATAAACAAATCAGTGATATTATTTTGGCTGTACGAAATAAAAAATCGGGAATTTCGTCTCTATATCTAGCCTAACTGGTAAATGCGCAGCACAAAAATTAAAAAAAAATCCTCTGCAGTTCCAGTCTATGGACATGCTTATACTCAGCCAGTCAGTACAGCCTATCGTTTCAACCCATGGCATCTCTTTGCTACAAACAAACTAACTTGCTGCCATCGTCGTATGTATACTACCTAATGTCACCAGAGAGACCGACATCGATTGGTATTCGAAAAAATAGGAAAAAAAAACATTTCAAAATGGCGCCCAAAACTGTGTTTTTTACTATTATTTATGGCGTGTTTTGTTTATAAGCCCGTGTATTTTGTGCATAATATCGCCGATTCACAACAAAGATGGGAAAGACGTCATATGGCGATTTCCAAGAAATTAATTAAAAATAGTTAAGAATATCCATACTTAAAAGTTTAAACAAATTTATTTCGGTGTGTTGTTTTACTAGTCCTGGGGCAAAAATTTGAAAATTTGCTTTCGTTCAACACTGAAATAACCAAGTTCGATTAGATAATTATGATGATAGTATGAACCTTTTAGTACAACTCCATGTAGTGTGTACAATTAAATTGTGGTATTAAACAAATATTTTAAAATAATTTGAGGATAGGGGGTATAGTGTATGGCACTGCCTAAAGCATTGGAGCATGACTACATAATTGGCAATATCTTTGTGAATAATCATATATTGTGAATATTCGTCATGTTTTTAAAGCTTGGCACCAACGCGTATGGTTTTTAATTGTTTATATTCATTCAGAAAAATATTAGTAGCGAACAAAACGAAATGTAGCATGAATATTTAGCTAGAAAATAGACAATTCTGATTCAAATCGAACTCTTTGCTGACATAATGTATTTTTTTATGAGAAACATTAAAAAAAAAATATGTATTTATAAAGTTCAGTCAAGGTTAAAACCACATGCCACAGCGATCTAAGCAGGTAGGTTGTTTCCTCATGTTATTTGTAATAAAATCGATTGATAAATACTGTTTTAACCCGTTTTGTTTTTTCTGCTGGACATAAAATTGCATAGTCTAAATAGTAGAGTGTAATGACACCATTGGCAATATATTCGCCAATATATATGGCATGACTTCTCCTAGTTTCTCAGAAATGTGTTGTCTTCACATAATCCTCTTTTCTTGGACAATACAAGGACACAATAATAAACCACCTTTTGCTATCACCAATATCACCCCCAAGATTCTACTGTGCCGGGAAACATTGTTCAACATCTCGCGCATTTAGTGCAGCATAATGCCAGTTCCTGAATATTTCATGTCATAACTAATATCAACTGCAGCATATAATCCAGAAGCGTATATATAGATGGGTGAATATACAATGTATGGGTCATTTAGTGTCTATGGGCAATACGATAAACTGTGAAAAATAAATAATTCAATATCTCTAACAACTATTTTTTTTATTCAACATGCAATGTGCCAAAATACACAAATTTGTACACAAATGCAATGTCTCCCAATATCTAACACCTGAAACATAGACTGTTTTAACATGGAACATCCCTTGGAAATAACTCACCCCTGAGTTATTTGGTAGCGCAATTGGTATGTGCAGCGGAATTCATTCATAAACAGACATGAACTCAACATAAAAAGTTGCCAAGGATACATTTACTGAGGTTTTTTAGTTGTCTCACGTCAACCGGTCAACTCAGCAACGCCAGTGTTATCTTAACTCCTCAAATTGTGGTGTGGTACCATTCAATTAACTTGAAATACGCAGAGACGGCTGCAAAGTCCCAATATTTTGACGTAGGTGAAATATTTGTAAATATTCAATTTGAACTGCTGTTTTATAACCAAAACAATCACACCAGTAACGTTTACAATTTCTGTGTCAACTCAGAAACGCTCATAATTTAACAAAAAAATCATTGAAAACATGTTAAACTGAACAAAGTGCTTGATAATGATGGCTATCCCCTTACGGCATCGGTGAGCAATGCTACATCTATTTTAAATACATTAAAATTCGTTTCATGTTGTCCGTATTCAACTCAGCAGCATTATTATTTCGATCAACTCAACAACGTTTATGAGTTGACCAGTCAACTCAGAAACGTTGCTGAGTTGACTAAATTTAGCTTTTTGTCTCACTAATGTAATTAAGACTAAAAACGTAACTCTATAAATATAAAATACAATTGAAACAGTTGTTTTTAAGTAAATTAGATTGAGAGAATATTCGCTTATGTAGACATTTTTACAACAATAAAACAACGTTTCTGAGTTGAACACAAACACTTTGCTAAGTTTACTGAATTCTGCTTTCATTTTCCACACATAGATGTCGCTCAGGTCAACCCTGCTCTCTCTCTGTAATCGCATGTCATGTTTGGACAGAAACTTTTCTCTATATCTATGATAACAACTGTAGGCTTATAAACACGCTTGAGTGGGGGGGGGGGGCGATAAAACACCACTACTCCACCACATATGAGTTTCTATTCACAGAAAAATAGAAAATATTCAATGGATTACTTTTCCGCCTACACGCTGCTGTGAGAAGGTCCAAGTTTATGTTTTTTACTGACAGAATTTAAAATCGGCTTCAAAACACTGGCAAATATAAATTACTGAATGACATGCGAATTGTGCTGGTTTAATTTATCCATTACTAAACAGAATAAATAGCCTTTACCTGTAGCAAACTCCAAGATCAAATTAAATATTAAAAAAATGATAAATAATGAGTGGAAGTGAAAACCAAAATAGTTCCGTGGTTATAGGAATGGTTATAACGTGGTAACTCTCACTAACTGCACTAACCGCTGATAAATCTGGTCAATCGCCATGCGTGCATACGGCGATATGAGCGTGTGGTATCAGAGATATAATCTCTGAGGTTAGAATGTTCTACTTTCTGTCCCATTATTGTAATCAAAACTGAAATTTTAACCTTAATCAATGTAAAATGCAGTTAAGAAGAAACTGCTTTTGATTAAATTAGAGTGAGAGAGTACTTTAGAAGTTGGTTACATAAATAAAACTACAAATAACACTCAGGTAAATTTATTAATCAAATTTACCCTCATTATATTGGCATGTATTTTTTTTATTTTACAATGGACTTCGAAATACATTTTCAGTATTATGATAACCAATTTTTTTTCAGTGTTGAGAGATCTCGTAGATGCGCCTAAAACATGACGTTTACATTCAATTATCGTGTCTTGTCAACTCAGAAACAATAATGTCAACTCAGCAACTACATAATTTCACAATAAAATCCCTGTTCTGTCTGAACAATTTTTATTAGTAGAGCTACTGTTGCAGTTGTCTGGGCTTAATGTATTTTAGTGTCGATTTATTCCACGACAATGACGTTAAATTCGTTGAGCTGAGAAGATATCTAAAGTCATGTGTCTGTTAAAAAGAACTTTCTTCATTGCACTACGAGCTCCAATTTTGAGATTTCTATTTAGAAGCTCAGTTAAACACAGGTAAATATCTGTATTTCTGTGATACCATGGCACTTCAGCCTTTAGAGATTATGCGTGGCCCAGTAAACAGCATACAGATCAACCCAGTGAACTACATGTATATACAGTTCACTGGGTCAACAACCCAGCAAACACGATGCATTGGCCCGATGTTGGGCTGACGTTTGACCATCAGCTACCACGCTGGCCCAACGTCAGCCCAACATTGGGCCAACGCATCGTGTTTGCTGAGGAGTCCTCCTCTGTCCCCTGCCTCTGTCCAGTTGATTAACTAGGTCAGTCCGGTGACCTGCGCGACATTAGCTGTAGCTGGCATTAAACACCAGCAAGCAGAGTGCTTGTATGCGCGGCATGTGCATTAGGCCTTAACGCAGTGACACAGCCCAGCAAACACAAGGCTACACAAGGCATTCAACCAATGCTGAATCAATGTTGGCCAGCGTCGCTGTAGTTGGCCCAACATTGAAACAGTATTGGGTGAATGCCTCGTGTTTGCTGGGAAGACTGCATAATATTTCTACAGATCTGTAGAAATACGATGCAGTCTTCCCACCTGCCCAGAAAACACAAGGTAGTACATCATCATGTATCTGTATCCCGGGATCTGTATCTATGCAGATACAGTCATGTTATAATTATGTCTTTATAATATTCTGCCTCCATTCTCTGTCTACGTGAAAAGTGCGACAAGCAGTTCATGGGGGATATCCTTTTTTTGCTAGGGCCAACCAAACACTTACACAAGACATTTAACCAATGTTGTTTAAATGTTAGGCCAGCGCCGCCGTCGTTGGCCCATCATTGTGAAACTAACAGCTCCAACAATTTTCATCGTGTTTGTTGGGTACATAGCCAGCGGCTCCGGTTATCCTGGAGGTGTCGGTGACGAAATTTTGCTGCATTAGGGGAGGGGCTGTCCAATTAAATTCTGATCAATATAATTATAAATAGTATAAATTTTATTGGAGGTGGGCTTAATCGTTTGTATATTAAATACATGTAGGTCTACACGTGTGTTTGCATTTTATATTGTTTATTAATTGAATGTTAGTCTATATAATCTCATTCTGAAATATTATTTCACCTATTTATATATTTTGATAATATGATCTTCGGAAATGATTGTAATATAGTAGACCTCGATTAAAAAACGGAGAAATGAAAATTTGACTAGGCCTAAAATAATCATAGGAATATGCAGGCTTATCGGTACAATTGGCCTGCTATTGTCATAATTGATCTACAAACACACAATATATAATACCGGTATTGTATGACAAATTTATATTAATTGCAAAAAACTTTGAGCGGACTTCAGACTTTCAACTTCAAACTTCAAATTTTGGGCGCTAGACTCTGGACTTCGGTTTTAGACTTAGACAGCTGACAGACTTCAGACTTTGGTTTCAGTCTCGGATTTTGGACTTTGGACATACTTTGGACTTCAAACTTTGGTCTTTGGACTCCAGGTTTTGAACAGACATAAGTAGTACTTCAGACATTGGACATAATTGAGACAGTTTTCGGGCAGACGTCGGACATCAAACTTCAGATTTCGTCAGACTTCGTACATCTGACTTCCGATTGTAGACTTCAGACATCAGTTTTCAGACTTCGGATTGTCGACTTCGGACATACTTCAGACGTCGGATTGTAGCCTTCACTCTGGACTTCGGTTTTAGACTTAGACAGCTGACAGACTTCAGAGTTTGGTTTCAGTCTCGGATTTTGGACTTTGGACATACTTTGGACTTCAGACTTTGGTCTTTGGACTCCAGGTTTTGAACAGACATACGTAGTACTTCAGACATTAGACATAATTGAGACAGTTTTCGGGCAGACGTCGGACATCAAACTTCAGATTTCGTCAGACTTCGTACATCTGACTTCCGATTGTAGACTTCAGACATCAGTTTTCAGACTTCGGATTGTCGACTTCGGACATACTTCAGACGTCGGATTGTAGCCTTCATTGTCAGACATCGTACAGACGTCAAACTTCCGGCCCAAAGACTCGGACAATTTATTTGTCACACAACAAATACAAACATACATATGTAACCAAATAAGCTCAAGAAATACATTATAATATATGTTATGAGGATCAGGAGAACTGCTGATCAATGGTGATCGCTATCATGCAGACCACTCCAGACAGACTTCGGACAGTTTTCAGACTTATGACAGACTTCAGACAAACTTCGGACAGACTTCAGACATCAGACTCCTACTTCAGACTTTGAACCTCTGCCAGACTTCGAACATCAGACGTCGGATTTTGGACTTCTGACTTTTAATTTCACATTTCAGATTAAGGACTTCAGACAGACTTCGAACTTCAGACATCAGAATTCCAACTTTTAACTTTGAACTTTAGACTTAGAATTCAGATTTTAGACTTTGGATATACTTTGGACAGACCTCGTCCTTCGGATTTTGAACTTCAGTCTTTGAATTTCAGTCTTTGGACAATATAGACTACTTCAGACTTCTTCGGATTTAAAAGAGTTCAGACTTTTGACTTCAAACTTCAGACTTTAAAGTTCAAAGTTCAGAAACCCTCATTGGGTTTTAATACTTTAAACAGTTAAATAATAAATTAAACACCATTTTCTACGACTTGGTCTTTTGATTAAAATAAGCAAAACAGCTAAGCAGCTTTAATAATTATTGTGAGACAGCTTCATTTTAGCTGTCTGTAGAACAATGAAGGTCGACACAAGCTCTACTTCAGTGCCGTCATGCTCTAGTTTTGAAAAGTGTTATAAATACTTAACTATCACACAAAGCAATTTATGATCATTAAGATTAGAAAATTATCATATAATATATATATATATTCCGTTGCCGAGTTGACATTTTATCTTTACGATCCTTCACAAAAACACATTTTTTTTCAAAATCTGTTTGAGATTAAGCTATGATATTTTAAATGTGTATCACATAAACCCTACCCTCAATATCTGACGCTAGTATATATAATTTGAAGCGACGTTTTTTTCTTCTAAAATAAAGAGTGAAAGACCCCTTAAATTGTATATTCACCCAGATATATATATAGAAATAGTTCAATAAATGTGTGTCTCCTAAATGCAAGTCTTTTATGCTGAATCATATTTACAGATCGCTCTGTTCTATTCACTTGGATAATAGGCACCATACAAAACCAGCATTGCCGTTATCCAGAGACACTGCTAACAAGCCAAGTGATTTAAAGGGAACTAAATGTGGGCCGAGTGTAGCATATCAACCAGCCAACGTTATACTACTACTACTATCTACGTTATGCCTGTTCTCATTTAAATATGTTTTACTGGTCTACCTTAAATTAATAAAAATGGCATCAGACAAACGTTTTTCTCAGTATGTGGCTTTAATATTTGCGAATAACTGCTGCCTTGGAAAATTTATCATGAGCAACGTCTTAAAACTTTAAACAATAGGATAAGTCAGTGAGTGTTCCTAGCTGTTTGCAGCTGGTGGACGGGGAAGGACATTTAGAATGCTAGCAAGTATATATACGTATAACAGTACTATACTAACAATATAAATCTCCCATTAAATATACTTGGCTAGCGTCATAAATTTTTTATCACATACTATTCTAGTATGAATACATTTATGTTTAAAGTAACAAAAAATTATCTCAAGTATTACTTCAAATTATCAATTGCTCGGTTTGTGCGGTGTAGATAATTATTTACTATCTATAATTATGTATTTATTATTTAGTATTCCAAGACACAGATAAGAATGAAGTAATATGACCATGACAAAGTCGACATAAACTCATTTGAAGTGATTGTTATGGATATGTCATAAAATAAACTGTAGACCCTGCCTTCCCTTTGCAGGCATATTACCCATATTACCCAACTTTTGACCATTGGCAACACGTCACCATATGTTATGGGCCTCAATGAGCCTCGTAAAGCACATTCCAACCAAGGAATCTAGATTCCTTGTTCAACTATCAGTGGGACAGATTTATATCTGCTACCATTGACACCCCTTCTATTAACTGAAATATTGCTAACAATCCAACTTCTATGTATATCACACAATCCACAACACATTACTGACTGTGATGTGAGACAGACTTGTATGCCACCTGGTGGTGAATAATGTCTTTAAAACACGTTCGATCAGTGCTCTAGCTGTGTTAAGCTCTTTTGAAATATCGATTTTTAGCGATCTAAGGGTGGGTTTAAAACAATAAAAACTTCACATGTGTTTCGTCCTGAATGTATTCAATGACGATATATGGGAAGAGTGGTAATAAAGTTGTTTATAACTAAACAAATGAGGATTTTGTTGTCACATATGGTCGACAAAATGTAACTAGTGAGAGTACCCTACTGGGAATGTTGACCGCTTAAATCATTCATGCAACAAGATAAGGGTTTTCTAACTTGATATGATGGAACCAGATGACAGTTATACAAAACGAAGACAACATACATTAGTATGCTCATAAACACATTCATGCAGAGCAAACGAAAAAGTTACATTCTACAAAATTTGTGCTTTTTTTATTGGAAAAATTGACTTTCAGCGCTCTAAGGGTGGGTTTATATTTTCTTAAAATTATCATCACTTCACCTATGTTTCGTCCGGAATGTATTCAGTGACAATATGTGACAAGAGTGGTATTAAAGCTGTTTATAACCATACAAATAAAGATTCTGTTATCAGACGGGGTCGCCAAAATGTAACTAGTGAGAGCACCTCATCCGGACCTTTGACCTCATAAGTCCTTCATGCATCAAGATACGTTTTTTTCTAACTTGATATGGTGGAAACAGATGACAGCTATACAAAATGAAGACAACAGACATTAGCATGCCCACAAACATACGCATGCGGAGCAAACGAAAGAGTTACATTCAACGAAATTTGTGATTTTTTATTGGAAATATTGACTCTCAGCGCTCTAGGGTTGGGTTCATGTTTTTGCAAAAATATCACAACTTCACATATGTTTCGTACGGAATGTATTTAATGACAATATGTAATGAAGCTGTTTATAGCTATAAAAATAACGATTATGTTATTAGACGTGATCGACAAAATATAACTAGTGTGAGTACCCCATCCAGACCTTCGACCTCATAAGCCCTCCATGCAACAAGATAAGATTTTTCTAACTTGATGCGGTGGAACCAGATGACAGATATACAAAATAAAGGCAACAGACATTAGTATGCTCATAATCATACACATGCAGAGCAAACGAAAGAGTTCTATTCTACGAGCTTTGAAATATTGACTTTCAGCGCTGTAAGGGATGGCTCACGTTTTCTGAAAAATAACATAACTTTACCTATGTTTCGTCCGAAATTTATTTATTGACAAAATGTAGCAAGAGTGGTAATAAAGTTGTTTATAACTATAAAAATAAATAATCTCTTATTACAAAGGGGCGAAAAAATGTAACTAGTGCTAGTACCCTAATAAAAGAGAAATAGTATTTACAATAATTTGAAGATTGTTTAAAACTGAGTTTTGAATTACCTGGTGTTTGAAAAAATGCAGTATTTAGGCTCGAGGGTACCCATGAACATCCCTCATTTCAGGTACTTTGCTGCGACAGTAAAACTCTACATCCTGATGATGTCCTAGGGATAAACTCGTCACTTTTTGGGTCAAGCAAAGTGACACGTTATATGACTTGGCTCTCAGACTATAGTTGTATCTTTAATGATATGTTATTATTTGTAACACTTTTGTTGACATTATTGTTTCTGAGTTGACAACACACGATAATTGGATGTAAACCTCTAGTTATATCCAGCTACACATAAGTGTGTTAACAGTTACATATATTTCTTAAATTGAACTGATTTTGGGAGGCACTGAAATAAAACAAATAATAAATAAAAACATTTATTGATCAGCAAAAATATGACAAAGAAATTATAGCAATGATAACAAGGTACAGCCAAATAGAATAACAAGTTTTGATCATGACGGTATTGGTAAAATGTTGGTTCTATCACAATGTAAAGCTGACAAGTTCCATCTGCAGCTAATATTATGCACTAAACATATTAATGTACATGTCTGTAAGCTAAATTAAGGTAGGCAACTTGAATAGTGTATTTTAAGATTTCGACGTCTATTTTCTTCCAGTCGCACACACTCATGTTTTAGTCGCATCTGCGTGATCTCTCTGATTTTCTGAGAAAAAAATGTGTTGGGTTTGGTTTATCACTAAAGACAAAATGCAAATGGAATCATAATAGGCCTAATGCTAAACATTTATTTCGAAGGCCATCATACAATACATGCATGCCAGTATAATGGGGATAAACTTAATTCAGAAATGTAACTAAGTGTTATTAGTAGTTTTATTTCTATCAAAAATTCTAAAATATTCTCTCACTCTGATTTAATTAAACACAGCTTGTTTAACTGCAGTTTACATTGATGGAGTTAAAATTTAAGTCTTAATTACAATAATGTGACAGAAAGCAGAATTCAATCAACTCAGCAATGTTTTTGAGTTACTCTCTCAATCTGATTTAATTAAAAACAACTTTATAACCTCCATTTTATATTAATTTTATGGAGTTGAAATTGCAGTCCCAATTACATTAAAGAGACAGAAAGCAATATTTATTCAACTAGGTCAACTCAGAAACTTTGTTGAGTTGACCAAAAAAAGTGTTGCTGAATTAAATACGGACAACATGGAAAGAGCATTAATGTTTTTAAAATAGATGTATTATTGCCCACCGATGCGGCAGGGGATGGCCATCATTATCAAGCACCTTGTTTAACATGTAGTTTTCAAAGATTTTTTGCTGAATTATGAGCGTTTCCGAGTTGACACAGATAATGAATACGTTTCACGGGTTATTGTTCTGGTTATAAAGCAGCAGTTCAAATTGAATGTTTACAGATCAAACTTAAAATCTTTCGACTTTGAAGGGCTCTCTCTGTGTATATAATGAATTGAGTGGTATCACATAACAATTTGAAGAGTTTAGATAAGACTGGCGTTGCTGAGTTGACCGGGTGACGTGAAACAACTAAAAAGCCTCTGTAAATGTATCCTTTTCAACTTTTTATATTGAGTTAATGTCTGTTCATGAATAAATGCTGTTGTACATACCAATTGCGCTACCAAATAACTCAGGTAACTCAGGTAAGTTATTTCCAAGGGTTGTTCCATGTTAAAACAGTCGATGTTCCAGGTTTTATGCATTGGAAGACACTGCATTTGTCTATTTTGGATGATTGCATATTTAATAAAAAAATATCCGTTAGCGATAATGAGGAACTTATTTTGCCCATAGGACAACATAAATCTTAATTGACACACACAATTAATAAATTTATAAAAAATAGCCAAAATACACTAACTGACTGTTAAATTGTATATTCACCTGCATATGGGGTTGTTTGAAGCAGTCGACAAGGTGTCAGTTTAGTCACATTTAAACCATGATACCTACCACATAGACTCTTTTTGTCCAGTTTATTAGGTTTCGCCGTTAATGATGATCTTTAGTGTTTCGTTTCATTAACCAGACACTAAAACTAAAAATCGTTTTAACGTGCCCTGGTCTCCCCTACTACCCCAGTAAATTTTGAGTTTCAAAAACCGTTATTTTGGCAATTTTGATCATATGTTGAGGCAATTTAATCTTGGGAAATGGGTCATGACCCCCCCCCCCTGACCCCCTCTGCTACCGCTACTGAAACCCTTCTCTTCGGAACAGATATGATCCAGAATGTAAAAAAAACTCATTCCGGTAAAATGCCATCTGGATCATATTTTTTACACTATTTCTCACCTGTCTGTTCCTGTCTCCTGACTATCAATTAATATGGGTAAAGCCTTGCTGGAACAAAACATGGATTTTCTGGATTTCCTCACTTCACTAATTCGCTATGTTCGGTTCATGATAACCATTTCCATATGACGACAAACCCAACCATAAAATGCATATAAGTGGCAATAGAACAACACAAGTGGAAACACCTTGTCCGATTACAACACATCCATACTGATCTCAGAAATTAGAGAGCAGGGGTTTACCTGATCGACATTTATAATGTGTGGAGAATGTAGAACATCATGTAGGCAATGAACCTATTTTACCTTAACCCCCTTACAATGCTGTAATAGTTGTGTATAAACCATAGACACCAAAGGGTTTTTTTAATTTGAAATCATCACAAATGTCTTAGTCAGCTCTTTTCTTTTCATTTAAATACCAATGTTATGTGTCTACGGCCATTAGTATTTTGTTATTTCTTTCAGCGCGGGGACCGTCTTTATATGTCAGAATCTGAAGGGGTTAAGGATATAGATTTATGGTTAGTAATGTTGCAGTTTTCAGTGACTATTTTAGCGTTGGTCTGGCCTGTAGTGCTGGTATCTACAACTCAAGAGCAATATTTGATAATATTATTTTTTATATTTCCATGTAAATTACTTTTAGTAGTCAAATGATTTATTTTGTTTTTGACACACAAACACAACGAAAGATATCAAAGTTAAGTTAATAATTAGTTAAGGTACGAAAACTCTCATCTGGCTAAGACTACGCCTTACAAACGATAAATGCAAAAATCATTAAAATATATATCAGCTGTTACCAAAGAGATATACACACATGTATAGCATGATAGAGTGTACACATGTAAGAGGCATACATACATATAACATGATGAAGTGTACATATGTAACATACATAAATATAACATGATAGAGTGTACACATGTAAAAAACATAGGGCCTACACATATATAACATGGTGGAGTGTACACATGTAATAAACACAGGCACATATAACATAATGGAGTGTACACATGTAAAAGACATACAAATATATAACATGATAGAGTGTACAAATGTAATAGACATACAAACATATAACATGATAGAGTGTACACTTGTAACATACATACACACATATAACATGGTAGTGTACATAGGTCACTGGCGTGTTCCTTCATAGCATCATAGAGTGTACACATGCAACATACATAAAAATGAATCGGGCTTTAGGCCACCTTTGTGCACATATAGGCTAAACTGGGCCAGGAGAACCTCCTGAGGATGGTGAGATGATTGAGATGACACTGTCCTCCAGACACAGAATTCGAAATTCGAGCCCTGGCGGTCTGAGGCCGAGCACGCTACCTCTCGGTCACGGAGGCTCCCCACAATAATAACTTTCACACGTGGATGGGGAAGAAACATTTTTGTTTATTTCAAACCGCCGAGACCGGGAACCGAACCCCGAACTCTGGCGTGAAAGGCAGCGGTGCTAACCACTACCCTAGGGCCCCCGCCCTCCACATACATACACACATATATAGCATGATAGAGTGTACACATGTAAGAGGCATACACACATATAACATGATGGAGTGTACACATGCATTAGACATGCACACATATAACATGATGAAGTGTACACATGAAACAGACATACACACATATAACATGATATAGTGTATACCTGTAACCGACATACATACATACATATAACATGATAGAATGTACACATGTAACAGTCATACACACAGATAACATGGTGGAGTGTACATATATAACATTTATAGGCATACACACATAAATTGATGGAGTGCACACATGTAACAACCATACACACATATAACATGATCGAGTGTACATATGTAATAGAAATGTAACGGACATACACACTTATAACATGGTGAAAGGTACACATGTAATAGACATACACACATAATATGATAGAGTGTACAAATGTAACATTTACAGGCATACACGCATAAATTGATGGAGTGTACACATGTAACAACCATACAAACATTTAACATGATCGAGTGTGCATATATAATAGAAATGTAACAGACTACCCACATATATAGCATGGTGGAGTGTACACATGTAATAGACATACACACTTATAATATGATAGAGTGTACACATGTAACATACATACATACACACATATAACATGGTAGTGTACACATGTAACAAACATATACATATAACATGATAGAATCTACACATGCACCAGATATAGACCTTCACACATATAACATGATGAAGTGTACATATGTAACAGGCATAGGTCTACAGACATGTATACGATGATAGTTTACACGTTTAACAGGATTAAACATGACTTGTGTAGGCTACTTTTGTGGCATATGTAATTTGTTGTTGTTAGTGGAAAACATATAGCGTAACTGGGATATCTCAAAAAAACCCTCGACCCCCTCAACCCACGACCCTCGACTTTAATTTTTTATTGATTTTTTTTATAGGTCTAATTATAAAATTCGGGAAACAATATCAGGTAAATGTTGGCTCATCGTCCGCGACGCTGGCCTAACATTGGCTGAACGCCTCATGTATGTTTTGTGGAGAGACACAATACGCAATATATGCGGGGATTTGATCTTTAAGTCCAGTGATATCTCAGCATAGCCAGCACGAAACATTCAACCAATGTTTGTTTAATGCGTGTGACTGAATGAAGCTGGCGAGTGATATGCGGGGTGATAGGACTGGTGAAGGTGACAAATGTTTTTTACGCACCAAAAAACAAGGGGCATTCAATCACATACTTGGGTTTAAGTTGGGCAAGCGTCGTAAACAGTGACCCAACATTAAAATGTGTTTGGACAGCTGTAGGCCTACATGTATTATCGCGCCAATCGGTGGCCACCCAGTAAACAAGAGACATTAAACCAGTGTCGGGTGAATGCTGGACCAGCGTTGCAGACGGTCAGCCAACATCATTTGATAGCCAGGTTAGCATCACAGTAGCCTATATAAGCTTCCCGAATGTTATTATTATACAAAAGATGTTATTATGTTATATACAAACAAAAAATAAAAAAAGTCGAGGGTCGCTGGTCGTGGAGCGAGGGGATTGAGGGGGTTTTCAAGATACCCGCGTAATTGCCCCCCAGGAATCAGGATACATTATCCCAATGCTGGTTTGATGTCAAGCCACCGTCTACCACGCTGACCCAAAATTAAATCAGCCTGGACATATCATAACTTGTACAAGAATACGGGCCCTGGTACCCATAAGTAGATATGATATGTGGTGTATATGACATATGTATATGACATATATGTAGGCCTAGTGTATAACTTACGTTCCATAGTAATGGTTACAGGTGTACAGGTGTACAATACACGTAGTGTGTATAACTTTCGTTCACTTGTCATCTTTAGATGTGTACACATTACATCACTTATGCTCATACCCATAAGTAAGGGTAATATATGGTGAAAATAGCATACAATGTACGTGGTGTGTATAACTTACTCTCACTATGGTAGTAGTTAGATGTGTACACATTGCATTGCCGATGCCATGGTAATAGATATGTAACATGATATGTGTTGTATATAGTGTTTGTAGTGTACAACTTACGTTCACTAGTGGTCGCTAGAGGTGTACACAGTACATTGCCGATGCCCTGGTAACCATACGAGCATTCACAATGGAACCCTCCCAGGTCATTGTAACATGTAGCATGTTGTACGCAGTCATGTTGGTCTGTTCTGCATTCATCAACGTCTTCAAATTACACAAAACATAAGTCAGTATTCATTGAAATTTAATGTTAATTCGTTTTTATGATAAGCAAACCTAATTATTTACGTCATCAGAACGCACATGGATTACTATCATGGCCAAAGGTTCTAATTTATAAAACTACCTCAAGGTTGATTATCTGTTTCATGGATTTATGAAATGCAGTAAAACTTACAGTAAAACAGTAAAAAGTATGCGGGTAAATCCCCTAGACATGCCCAGAAACTCTTGTCGGGCAAATGAAGGAAAACACTCTCAATAACACCCCGTCATCACCATGACCTATCCACCAACCCTCACGTCTGTACATCATTCTTTTTTCATGTACGTATTGCAATGTTTTTAACGCTTTACGAAGTCACTTAAATGACCATTAGCACTGAAAAGTGATGCAAAGCATTAATTTCCCACTACTGCAACTCAGTTCACTCCAAAACAAAACAATATGGTCACAACCCAAACCATTAGGCCCTGCTGCAGGCAGTCACTGACATAGACTCATGCTGTTATTTATCCTGATAACTTATTACATGAATAAGTATTGCACCTGGCCTAGTAGGCCTATTTACCAGTCTCTACTATTTATTTTTTTGGACATACAAAATTGGTATATTTTTCGGTAATTATTCGTACCTGACGATATATAGTACTTGTAATTCCCCACAGCAAATTGTATTTATTTTCGTTGGAGTAATCTTAGAAAGAACATTCAATTTTCATACTTTGGTGATACGCATGGCTTCGTACATCATCCTAGATTGTCAGGCAGCTAGACTAGCTAGCTAGACACACTGCAAGGACTGTCCCCGATTGCTCGAGACACGACGATAATCCTAAACAATCAGTGTGGTGTGGCCACTCCGACGACTACGACTTCGTCGGAAGCTGCAGTCTGAACATGTTCAGTCTTAGGTGTGGCCCGTCTTAGCCATGGTAGACGGTCGTTACGGTATGACGCGATCGTAATGTCTCAATATTACAGTCTTTCTGGTGTTACATGCTGCCGTAGTAGAACCAGCTTTTCTGCGATTTTCTAAAACCTGCCACAACGGTTGCGTTTTAAGCAATCGCAGGGAGTCTTCATGGTGTGTAGGAGCCTTTAGTCTAATGTCATTAAAGTTATGTGTAATACGAGGTCTAAGTATATGATATATCCCAGCTATAATATGTTTAATTTGGTTTTCTTAAATACATATGTATTTATGTTTCTGACTCACCAAGACACATATCTCCAATCCTTTGAAATCCCTGGTTACATTGACACGTGTAGCTGGCATCTGTATTAGTACAATAGGCATGAGCTCCGCAGATTGTAGGGTAGTCCATGCACTCATTGATATCTGAAACGTCAATCAACTACCATATAAGAGGAGTAGTCAACTATCATATTAGTCTTAGTAAGTCAATCAAATAGGCCCTAGTGGGAAATTTAATTTTTCAACTGTTTTTTTTTCATAATTGGTCGTCGGTCACATCGTTATTGCATATATCATTTATTGTTATAAATAAAATAATAAAAGTTGCAATAATAGTCATTTTTGTAGCTGACACATTATGATTCGTTTTGTCAAATCTAAACAGATCAGACTGTTCTAAATTACCATAAAATTTTCTATTCTACTAAATTTCCGCATTGTAAAATAATCAAAATAAGATTTTTTATTTTTATGCGAGGTTTATGATTGATTGATTGATTGATTGATTGATTGATTGATTGATTGATTGATTGATTGATTGATTGATTGATTGATTGATTGATTGATTGATTGATTGATTGATTGATTGATTGATTGATTGATTGTTTGATTCATTGATTAATTGATACAGGCAGTTACATCTATCTTGGCTGCTCTTTAACTTTTCAGCGTGGGGACCGTCATTAGACGTCAGAAGATTCTGACGTTTAAAGTCGATCCCGGCACTGAAAGAATTACAAATTTAGAATAGCTGTAGGTCCATAGACATACAGTAGGTATTCAAATAAAGCGGAACTAAATAAGTACGACATTTATGATTATTTCAAATTAAAAAAACACTTTTGTCTCCATGGATTACAGCATTGTAAGGTTAAAGGCAAACATCAGTAACATCTTACATTACTTATCAATGATTACTGGTGTTTGATTATAACTCACCCACACACACAGTGCCGTCTCCCTTGTATCCTTGGCGACATATGCATTCATAAGAACCCGCTGAGTTACTGCAGTCTGCTCGTCTGTCACAGATATATTTGTCCAGGCATTCATCCACATCTGGTGATATTAATAGAACAATAGCGTTAACCCTAAATTAAATCATTTGAATTTTCACGCACTTAAAGTTGTGTCTCGCTACCGTAACCCACAATTTCAAGTAGTATTTCAATCTAAGACTTAGTCGACTAATCTGCCGACATAGATTGGATGGTGGATTGTGAGTATTTTTTTTATTTACGAGTAATTTCCACCCACTTGAAATTGTTTAGTTTGAGACTAAACATTTGCAAATCTTGATGTCTAAACAGACATTCCGTCCCCAATAACGTTGATATGAATGGTTAATAAAACAGATTAAAAATGACTACAGTCGAGCTTAGCAGTTTAAGAGTTAATTTGGAGTACAAGTCAAAAGGTTATTGTCATAATGCCATGAAATACAACATACAACTAGAAGGGTCTAGTCTTTTGCAAACAAATTCCAGCAGCATAACCATAAAGGTTGATAGCTACTGGATGTACTGTCAAAGGTTTTGTAATTACTGTTATTGAATGGCTCCTGTGGACAGTAGAGACTATGTATTAAGTGGAATTTATTATTCCGTTTTGGAACCATGCCGATGTGCAAAAGAGAATGTGGCTCCCAGCAAACACGAGACATCGACCCAAGGCTGGTCCAATGCTGGCCCACCTTCTGCAACGCTGGTCCAGCATCAAACTAGCACTGGTTCAACGCCTTGTATTTGCTGGGGCTGCGTTTAATAGCTCACTGGTCTGTTTACTGCTGGTGGTGAGTACAAGCCGACACAGACCCAATGTCTGTTAAATGTTGGGCCAGCATCGCCGGTGCTGGCCAGTATCCATTCAGCCCTAGTCAGTACTTCATGCTTTGAACCAAATCTGGGTAAATGTTAGCACACCGTCTGTGATGGTGGCCCACATTCAGCGCGGCGCCAAACACGACACGGTAACCCAATACTGGGCTAATGCTGGCCCAGCATTGTAGACGGTGTGCCAATATTTTCCCAGCATTGGGTCAACGTCTAGTGTTTGACCACCTGCACGATAGAAAGTGCTGGACAAAAATGAATGGGACACTCACAGACACAGACTCACAGACAGCACTGAGCGGACAAAGGTAAACCAACATGTCCCCACCTCTGTGTACAGAGGGGAGACATAATAATAAGGCAGCTTTATTCACATAAAATACATGAAGTATCATATCAATGACAATGAGGACAAAGTACGCCCTCCCGCGTTACCCGGCATGACTTGCGATGTCATCAGGATACTCTGGCATCGAAAAGATAATTTTTTATTAAAAAAACAGGTGCAGATGTGAAAGAGGCAAAAAACATATTTGATAATATGTCAGAGAATATGATTTGTAAAAAAAATAATTGACAATCTTTTCAAAGCTCGTATCTAAACATACTTTGTTGGATGAATCATTTCAAGCGGCAGATGTTCTACACTTGGAGATTTGAGATATACCAGGGACAGTTACAACATTCGAGCACTAAGTACTAAGCGGAAAGAGCTAACTAAGACATTTACGATGATTTCAAATGAGACAAGCCGTTTGGTCTCCATGGTTAATACAACAATATTTCAGAGTTGTAAGGGTGAAAACAATTGCAGGCACCACCGCCACACTTACCTAAACATATCTTGTTCAGCGCGTTATAGTAATATCCAACGTCACATTCCACAACTAGATAAAACACAAATTAATGAAAAAATTACATTTCATACAAACTATCACGTTATTTAAACGAAACAGTTTTTTTAAATTTTTTGTGATATAAACTATTATTGGGGTGAAATTCACGAGAACCTTGGAAATCCTTTGCATCTAAGGCCACTGTTTTTGTTCTCTGTTTTAGATGAAAAAAACACATTGAACCTATTCCTGGAAAAAGTTAATGAGGGCGACAAAATAATAAAAACTTTTGACCTATTTAAGAATAAATGGGGTTTTTTTATCTCCTGAATTGAACTGTTTTTTGGAAATGTTTCTTTGATCTCCTGAAATCACCTATTTTGGGGGAAATCGGCAACAATTCAATGCGCGCTTGGCCGAAAAAAGCCACATGTGTTTTTTGGTAATGCTCGTCCTTAATCTAATGCGCGCGCTCACAGAGAAAAAAACATAGTGGCCTTATCGTAATAGTCACTTGATCAACTCATAACAAATACGTTTACACCATAAATGAAACAATATGGCAGAATAATTCCAAGCCTCCAGGGGTCCACTAAGCATAAATTGAGAGGTAAATATTATGATTATGATACTTTCTCATTCTCTTGTAATTTTTTTTAAACTAATAACAGGAAAAATAATGTGGCATTTTCGGTGTCTCTAATTTGAAGATGTTCATTATAAAAACCCATTTTCTTGACAATATAATATAATATAATACCAGCAGTAACTGCTCACTTGTAAAGTAAGCAGATACTGTCTTTTAGCTTTGCTCTGCAGTATAGTAGGTCTATTGCAACAGATGTAGACAATACTCTTCGACCGCTTTGTAAGTCTAATTTAAAAAAAGTTATTGCACTCCTATTATTAATAATATTACCCAGTTAAAACCCCACGAACGCATCAAAGCATCATTTTTCGTTTGCCACCCACTTCAAGTCATTTTCATTCACTACAAGTCGAAAATTGCGATAGCAATTCGCGGCTTGTAGTGAATGAAGATGACAATGGCAAATTCAGGCCTGAAAGGGTTCAAATCATTGTACAATAGAATTCATGATAAATACAGGTACACTAGATACTTTAAAATACCTTTGCACTGCACAGTATATTATACCTTAGAATCGAGTACTGTTGTGCAAAGCCGTTTATATTAGCTTTGCACGACAGTATCTGCTTACTTTGCAAGTAAGCAGATACTGCCTTTTGGCTTTGCACGGCACTATCCTATTACTCACACACATGGGCGGCCCCGATGGCTCATTCGTATCGACTGGGGCTTGTAACCTGGTGGTACTAGGTTCGAATCCCGGTCAGGACGAATATTTGTCATCGTGGTTGTGCATATACAGTGCTCCAAACTGTTCAAAGGCATGGAGTGTAGGCCTACAGTGCTGCCTGTGGTAGGCCTACTGTGCACTATAAAGATCCCTTGAAGTCATTCGAAATAAGAGTAAGGCATAGTCCCGACTTCGGGCTTCCTTCTGTCGCGATATTGCCATGATTGTGCAGAAAGCGACGTAAGCAATATTCCTATATATATACTTACATACACAGACGTCGCCCGTCATTACATAGCCTGCCATACAATCACACTATATATATACTTACATACACAGACGTCGCCCGTCATTACATAGCCTGCCATACAATCACACTATATATATACTTACATACACAGACATCGCCCGTCATTACATAGCCAGCCATACAATCACACTATATATATACTTACATACACAGACGTCGCCCGTCATTACATAGCCTGCCATACAATCACACTATATATATACTTACATACACAGACGTCGCCCGTCATTACATAGCCTGCCATACAATCACACTATATATATACATGTACTTACAGACACAGACGTCGCCCGTCATTACATAGCCAGCCATACAATCACAGTATATATATACTTACATACACAGACGTCGCCCGTCATTACATAGCCAGCCATACAATCACACTATATATATACATGTACTTACAGACACAGACGTCGCCCGTCATTACATAGCCAGCCATACAATCACAGTATATATATACTTACATACACAGACGTCGCCCGTCATCACATAGCCAGCCATACAATCACACTATATATATACTTACATACACAGACGTCGCCCGTCATCACATAGCCTGCCATACAATCACAGTATATATATACTTACATACACAGACGTCGCCCGTCATTACATAGCCTGCCATACAATCACACTATATATATACTTACATACACAGACGTCGCCCGTCATTACATAGCCTGCCATACAATCACACAATATATATACTTACATACACAGACGTCGCCCGTCATCACATAGCCTGCCATACAATCACACTATACATATACTTACATACACAGACGTCGCCCGTCATCACATAGCCTGCCATACAATCACACTATATATATACTTACATACACAGACGTCGCCCGTCATTACATAGCCTGCCATACAATCACACTATATATATACTTACATACACAGACGTCGCCCGTCATTACATAGCCAGCCATACAATCACACTATATATATACTTACATACACAGACGTCGCCCGTCATTACATAGCCTGCCATACAATCACACTATATATATACTTACATACACAGACGTCGCCCGTCATTACATAACCTGCCATACAATCACACTATATATATACTTACATACACAGACGTCGCCCGTCATTACATAGCCTGCCATACAATCACACTATATATATACTCACATACACAGACGTCGCCCGTCATTACATAACCTGCCATACAATCACACTATATATATACTTACATACACAGACGTCGCCCGTCATTACATAGCCTGCCATACAATCACACTATATATATACTTACATACACAGACGTCGCCCGTCATTACATAGCCTGCCATACAATCACAGTCATACGATCCTGGTGTGTTAACACACTCTGACAACTCAGGACATGTGGATAACGGGAAAAGCATACACTCGTCTACATCTGAAACATTATAGAGTACATTATAATGCAATACGTTAACACGTGAAACATGTCATGTAAGTATACATCAGAATCTAATACTTTAACATATAAAGCATGACATGTAGCGTAGGCCTACATCAGAAACCAATAATTTAACATAACGTGAAACAGAAACGAATACTTGAAAACGTGAAACATGACATGTAAGGGTACACCAGAAGCCACTGCTTTAAAATGGGAAACATGACATGTAAGAATACATCAGAAACAAATACTTCAACACGTAAAACAAGATATGTAAGAGTACAACAAAACAAATACTTAATACATGTGAAACATGACACTTAAGATTACATCAGAAACAAATGCTTAATACATGTTTAAAATGTGGGAGTACATCTGAAAGAAATGCAAAATTAATACAAGTGAAACATAATACAACAAATACTTAATACATGTGAAACATGGCACGTAAGAGTACATCAGAAAGAAATACTTAAAAAAGGTAAAGCATGCTAGAGTACATCAGAAACCAATACTTAATAAACGTAAAACATGATAGAGTAGACCTACACCAGAAACCAATACTTAATACTAGAGCAAGTAGATATTTTATTTTTCTATTGTTAGTATTATTTGCCTTTTAGATCTCCTACCTTGGCATCCGCCTGTGGAGAGAGGGATGTAGCCAGCGGCACAGACACAGGTAAAGCCTCCTTCAGTATTCATACAGACCTGGCCGGACCCGCAGTTATCACTGCCAGTAACACACTCATCTTCATCTGCATTCATAAACAATACCATGCTGATCAAGTTAACATAAAATGCATGTCACATTAAGATTATCTAGCATGCGTACATCATCAAGATTTCCTTATTTTTTTATCTCAAAAGAATCAAATATGAATAATTTCCACCCATTTGAAGTTGTGGGTTGCGGTAGAGATACACTTCAACTTCAAGTGTGTGAAAAGCTAAGTTTTTAATGTACCGCAGTACGCGTACCTGCAACCTAACATTAGAAATGGATAAGACGAAATTATGCGTTTCTGATAAAGTGTGCGTACCTGCTTGCACATCAAAATAGGGTGAATAATATTAAATTAGGGCTAGTATGTAGGCTGTCCGCTGATTTATTTTTTCCCTTGTAGGAATGCTGCTGATATGTTTGCCACTGTAATTGCTCACGCAATTACCAGCCTTAAATGACGAAACATTACATTTTATATATTTTTTAAATATGCTTCTCACATAATGAGTTATTTTATTAGCTGAGACTTGTAGTTCACTGTGGTTTAAATGACTATAAAAAAAACCAGTTTAAAAACGATTATAGTCGCTCTTAATGGTTTAATACACTGTTTGCACGATTTTGCGCATAAGCAGGACTCCCAACTAAATAGTTCAGTTTTAATCACTGTGTGGCGTGTTGTAATAGAAGTGTGACAGGACTCCCAACTAAATAGTTCAGCTTTTAGTCACTGTAGTGTGTGGCGTGTTGCTATTGGGAAAGGTGTATTGTTAAATATATAACACAATTACGGGGTGCGACTTCATAAATCTGAATATGTTTCAGTCACTCTTGCGGCGAGACACAACTTCAAATGGGTGAAAGATCATTTATATAGTCCAAAGTAATAACCCTTATGCTGCTGGGACTAAATATTTAAAAGTTAAACATTGTTTTCTAAAAAACATCTCACTGTAATTGCTCAAGTACTAAATAATTTTTTTTTTTTTAAATACGCATTTCACACAATGAGTTATTTTATTAGCTCAGACTCATAACATACTTGAGCAATTACAGTGACATTTTATTTAAATATTTAGTCCTAGCAGCAAAAGTCGGGTTATTACTATATAGTAACTAATCACCTGTGCAGGTGACCCCGTCTCCCTGGTAACCAGTATCACAGGTGCACGTGTAGTTGCCAGGTGTGTTGTGACATGTGGCCTTTTCGTGGCAGTTGGTCAGGGGTAGATCCGAACATTCATCAATATCTGTAATGAACAAAAAGAGAAATAATATATAATTTATAAAGAAAGAGATAGAGTTAGAGAAAAATAGAGTTAAATGACATAATTATGGCAAATCTCCGCATTCATCACCGTCTGTAGTAGAGGCGAAGAAAAATGAATACCCCCAGGCAGAAATTGGAGAAGAATAAACATGAGAGAAGTACTGAATGCCCTAAGGCAGCAAATAGAGAGAAATAAACATAAGAGATGTAATGAATCCCCCGAGGCAGCAAATGGAGAGGAATAAACATGAGAGATGTACTGAATACCCTCAGGCAGCAAATAGAGATGAATAAACATGAGAGATGTACTGAATACCCTAAGGCAGCAAATAGAGATGAATAAACATGAGAGATGCACTGAATACCCTCAGGCAGCAAATAGAGAGGAATAAACATGAGAGATGTACTGAATACCCTCAGGCAGCAAATAGAGATGAATAAACATGAGAGATGTACTGAATACCCTCAGGCAGCAAATAGAGAGGAATAAACATGAGAGATGTACTGAATACCCTCAGGCAGCAAATAGAGAGGAATAAACATGAGAGATGTACTGAATACCCTCAGGCAGCAAATGGAGAGGAATAAACATGAGAGATGCACTGAATACCCTCAGGCAGCTAATAGAGATGACAAAACATGAGAGATGTACTGAATACCCTCAGGCAGCAAATAGAGAGGAATAAACATGAGAGATGTACTGAATACCCTCAGGCAGCAAATAGAGAGGAGTAAACATGAGAGATGTACTGAATACCCTCAGGCAGCAAATGGAGAGGAATAAACATGTGAGATGTACTGAATACCCTCAGGCAGCAAATAGAGAGGAATAAACATGAGAGATGCACTGAATACCCTCAGGCAGCAAATGGAGAGGAATAAACATGAGAGATGCACTGTATACCCCCAGGCAGCTAATAGAGAGGAATAAACATGAGAGATGCACTGAATACCATCAGGCAGCAAATAGAGAGGAATAAACATGAGAGATATACTGAATACCCTCAGGCAGCAAATAGACAGGAATAAACATGGGAGATGTACTGAAAACCCTCAGGCAGCAAATAGAGAGGAATAAACATGAGAGATGTACTGAATACCCCCAGGCAGCAAATAGAGAGGAATAAACATGAGAGATGTACTGAAAACCCTCAGACAGCAAATAGGGAGGAATAAACATGAGAGATGCACTGAATACCCTCAGGCAGCAAATACAGAGGAATGAACATGAGAGATGTACTGAATACCCTCAGGCAGCAAATAGAGAGGAATAAACATGAGAGATGTACTGAATACCCTCAGGCAGCAAATAGAGAGGACTAAACATGAGAGATGTACTGAATACCATCAGGCAGCAAATAGAGATGAATAAAAAAGAGAGATGTACTGAATACCCCCAGGCAGCAAATGGAGAGGAATGAACATGAGAGATGTATTGAAAACCCTCAGGCAGCAAATGGAGATGAAAAAACATGAGAGATGTACTGAATACCCTCAGGCAGCAAATAGAGAGGAATAAACATGGGAGATGCACTGAATACCCTCAGGCAGCAAATGGAGAGGAATAAACATGAGAGATGCACTGTATACCCCCAGGCAGCTAATAGAGAGGAATAAACATGAGAGATATACTGAATACCCTCAGGCAGCAAATAGAGAGGAATAAACATGAGAGATGCACTGAATACCCTCAGGCAGCAAATAGAGAGGAATAAACATGAGAGATGTACTGAATACCCCCAGGCAGCAAATAGAGAGGAATAAACATGAGAGATGTACTGAATACCCCGAGGCAGCAAATAGAGAGGAATAAACATGAGAGATGTACTGAATACCCCGAGGCAGCAAATAGAGAGGAATAAACATGAGAGATGTACTGAATACCCCCAGGCAGCAAATAGAGAGGAATAAACATGACGGATGTACTGAATACCCCCAGGCAGCAAATAGAGAGAGAGGAATAAACATGAGAGATGTACTGAATACCCTCAGGCAGCAAATACAGAGGAATGAACATGGGAGATGTACTGAATACCCTCAGGCAGCAAACAGAGAGGAATAAAAATGAGAGATGTACTGAAAACCCTCAGACAGCAAATAGAGAGGAATAAACATGAGAGATGCATTGAATACCCTCAGGCAGCAAATAGAGAGGAATAAACATGAGAGATGCACTGAATACCCTCAGGCAGCAAATAGAGAGGAATAAACATGAGAGATGTACTGAATACCCCGAGGCAGCAAATAGAGAGGAATAAACATGAGAGATGTACTGAATACCCTCAGGCAGCAAATACAGAGGAATGAACATGAGAGATGTACTGAATACCCTCAGGCAGCAAATAGAGAGGAATAAAAATGAGAGATGTACTGAAAACCCTCAGACAGCAAATAGAGAGGAATAAACATGAGAGATGCACTGAATACCCTCAGGCAGCAAATACAGAGGAATGAACATGAGAGATGTACTGAATACCCTAAGGCAGCAAATAGAGAGGAATAAACATGGGAGATGTACTGAATACCCTCAGGCAGCAAATGGAGAGGAATAAACATGATAGATGCACTTAATACCATCAGGCAGCAAAAAGAGAGGAATAAACATGAGAGATGTACTGAATACCCTCAGGCAGCAAATAGAGAGGAATAAACATGGGAGATGTACTGAATACCCTCAGGCAGCAAATAGAGATGAATAAACATGAGAGATGCACTGAATACCATCAGGCAGCAAAAAGAGAGGAATAAACATGAGAGATGTACTGAATACCCTCAGGCAGCAAATAGAGATGAATAAAAAAGAGAGATGTACTGAATACCCCCAGGCAGCAAATAGAGAGGAATAAGCATGAGAGATGTACTGAATACCATCAGGCAGCAAATAGAGAGGAATAAACATGAGAGATGTACTGAATACCCTCAGGCAGCAAATAGAGAGGAATAAACATGAGAGATGTACTGAATACCCTCAGGCAGCAAAAAGAGAGGAATAAACATGAGAGATGTACTGAATACCCTCAGGCAGCAAATAGAGATGAATAAAAAAGAGAGATGTACTGAATACCCCCAGGCAGCAAATGGAGAGGAATAAACATGAGAGATGCACTGTATACCCCCAGGCAGCTAATAGAGATGACAAAACATGAGAGATGTACTGAATACCCTCAGGCAGCAAATATAGATGAATAAACATAAGAGATGTACTGAATACCCTCAGGCAGCATATAGAGAGGAATAAACATGAGAGATGTACTGAATACCCTCAGGCAGCAAATGGAGAGGAATAAACATGAGAGATGCACTGAATACCATCAGGCAGCAAATAGAGAGGAATAAACATGAGAGATATACTGAATACCCTCAGGCAGCAAATGGAGACGAATAAACATGAGAGATGCACTGAATACCATCAGACAGAAAATGGAGAGGAATAAACATGAGAGATGCACTGTATACCCCCAGGCAGCTAATAGAGATGACAAAACATGAGAGATGTACTGAATACCCTCAGGCAGCAAATAGAGAGGAATAAACATGAGAGATGTACTGAATACCCTCAGGCAGCAAATATAGATGAATAAACATAAGAGATGTACTGAATACCCTCAGGCAGCATATAGAGAGGAATAAACATGAGAGATGTACTGAATACCCTCAGGCAGCAAATGGAGAGGAATAAACATGACAGATGCACTGAATACCCTCAGGCAGCAAATAGAGAGGAATAAACATGAGAGATGTACTGAATACCCTCAGGCAGCAAATAGAGATGAATAAACATGAGAGATGTACTGAATACCATCAGGCAGCAAATAGAGAGGAATAAACATGAGAGATGTACTGAATACCCTCAGGCAGCAAATAGAGATGACAAAACATGAGAGATGCACTGAATACCCTCAGGCAACAAATAGTGAGGAATAAACATGAGAGATGTACTGAATACCATCAGGCAGCAAAAAGAGATGAATAAACATGAGAGATGTACTGAATACCCTCAGGCAGCAAATAGAGATGAATAAAAATGAGAGATGCACTGAATACACTCAGGCAGCAAATAGAGAGGAATAAACATGAGAGATATACTGAATACCCTCAGGCAGCAAATAGAGATGAATAAACATGAGAGATGTACTGAATACCATCAGGCAGCAAATAGAGATGAATAAACATGAGAGATGCACTGAATACCATCAGGCAGCAAAAAGAGATGAATAAACATGAGAGATGCACTGAATACCCTCAGGCAGCAAATAGAGATGAATAAACATGAGAGATATACTGAATACCCCCAGGCAGCAAATGGAGAGGAATAAACATGAGCGATGTACTGAATACCCTCAGGCAGCAAATAGAGATGAATAAACATGAGAGATGTACTGAATACCATCAGGCAGCAAAAAGAGATGAATAAACATGAGAGATGTACTGAATACCCTCAGGCAGCAAATAGAGATGAATAAACATGAGAGATATACTGAATACCCCCAGGCAGCAAATAGAGATGAGTAAACATGAGAGATATACTGAATACCCCCAGGCAGCAAATGGAGAAGAATAAACATGAGCGATGTACTGAATACCCTCAGGCAGCAAATAGAGATGAATAAACATGAGAGATGCACTGAATACCATCAGGCAGCAAAAAGAGATGAATAAACATGAGAGATGCACTGAATACCATCAGGCAGCAAAAAGAGATGAATAAACATGAGAGATATACTGAATACCCCCAGGCAGCAAATGGAGAGGAATAAACATGAGAGGTGTACTGAATACCCTCAGGCAGCAAATAGAGATGAGACGTTTATGGTACGAAATACGTGATATATTGATTGAACGGGGTACCCCCGTCACCTGGTCACAGTAAAGCAGCATACGATAAACGTCTTCAAAATAGAGGGATATGAATACCATGTGGATCTACAAGAGTTGTATGCAAGCCCCTAGACCAGAAATAGATCGATCGTAATATACAAAAATATATTGAGGGAAATTTGAGAGATTCTGAGAATCCTAATTACCGGACTGAAATAATTAAAATATTTACAATGGCGTTGACCGATAACATATTCATATATTCAAATGGTGCGGAGAGGGCTAACTAAGATATTTATGATAATTTCAAATTGAAAAAACCCTTCGGTCTCCATGGTTTATACAATCATATTACAGCATTGTAAGGGATAAATGAACCCCTTTGGCATATCTTACCAAAGTATGATAAGGTGAGTGAAATACAGCGCATATTCAATGAAAGGTGTGACCCCTATTCAACGAACCATCAGCGTTTTCCCTTATGGGAAAACGCTGATGGTTCATTGAATATCGCACTCAAATAAATCGCGTTTGTATATCTTACCAAAGCACGGTGCGTTAATGGCGCCCACATAGCCAGGTTTACAGATACACACCGCTCCACCCGGAGTGTTCATACAGATCTGGTCGATGTTACATTCTATATTTCCAGAACCGCATTCGTCAGTATCTGCCATATAGCACAAAACATTATCATTATAATCTGCCACATAAAACATTAACATTATTATCTCGAGAATCCACCATATAAACACATTAACATAATTATCATTATTTTCTACCACATAAAACATTAACATTATTATCATCAGAATCTACCACTTAAAACATTAACATTTTTATCATCAGAATCTACCACATAAAACATTAACATTATTATCATAATCTGCCACATAAACACATTAACATTATTATCAGAATGTACCACATAAACACATTAACATTATTATCATCAGAATTTGACATTTTAACCCTTCACGTCTATAGACGTCAGAATCTGACGTAGGCATATAGTAAAAGTCAGATTAAATCTGTTACTTCTGCGTTGCATGTTTTTTGATAATTTTATCCGATAATCATGCAATTTGATTTTGAGTGGTCCACAGTGGACTACTGCTTATCACTGACCTTCACAAGTGAATCCGTCTCCTGTGTAACCTTGAACACAGCTACACTCAAAGCTACCCTCAGTGTCCGTGCACACGGCATTCACATCACATGGATCAGTATCACACTCATTAACGTCTGGAAATCATAACAAATAATATACAGTTATATTGTCTTGAGGTATTTCTAACCGTCCCCTTGGATATGAAAGGGTGTATCTACCATTTTGTAAAATGGCAGATACACCCTTTTATATCCAAGGGGACGTAATATACAGTATATTTGTCTTAGGGTGCTTGGTTGAATTTATGCTCCAGTTGACGTTCCCTGAGAACACGGTAAATTTAAATGGAAATAAGAGACAACTGAGACCAGATTGATCTCAATATGTCACAGGCTCTGTGAAATTGACGTGTTCAACAAGTAACTTGGACTAAATAAACGGAGTGGCTATTGACAGGGACACCCCTGCCAATAGTACATTTAACGCGTTATTGACAGGGACATGATTGGCCAATCAGTGCTTTCCACACATCACGCCTCTATCTTCCCAGCAAAAAGCACAATGTTGATAAAATGGCTGCTAGAATAGAGGCTGGTGGCTCCTTCTTAAAGTGGAAAAAGTGGAATAAGAAGTTGGAAACCTTCAAATCTAGCCACCAAGTAGAATTTAGTGTAGGCCTACTCTGCAGCAAGAACGTTGCTGCTGCAAATAGAAGGCTATCGTCGAAGGTTGTACATCACCCGTATGATCACAAATACGCTCACATTGGCTGCATTCATTCGGGCAAGCCGAGGAGCCGAAGCTCAGGACTCCGCCCCAATCAACCGAAATTAGAGCTATTCAAAACCGTCTATTATCACCCATACACTAAGTATCCTATGACATGAACACCCACTGCTGACAGTGTCACCCTGTCAATAATACATTACCACCCACTGCTGACAGGGTGACCCTGTCAATAATACATCACCACCCACTGCTGACAGGGTCACCCTGTTAATAAGACATCAACACCCACTGCTGACAGGGTCAACCTGTCAGTAATACAACAATACCCACTACTGACAGGGTGACCCTGTCAATAATACATCACCACCCACTGCTGACAGGGTGACCCTGTCAATAATACACCCACAACCACTGCTGACAGGGTGACCCTGTCAACAAGACATTAAACCCCACTGCTGACAGGGTGACCCTGCCAATGAGACATCAAACCCCACTGCTGACAGGGTGACCCTGCCAATAAGACATCAAACCCCACTGCTGACAGGGTGACCCTGTCGACATGGTCAATACGACATCAACCCCTACTGCTGACAGGGTGACCCTGTCAGCAGTAGGTCTAAATGCACTATTGACAGGGTGACCCTGTCAATAACAGTTGAAACTGCAGTATTGACAGGGTCACCCTGTCAATAGCCCCCGCCATACATAAATGTAAAAATGGTATATATCACACCAGCATATTTCAGGTTTTACAAAGAAATATTTTACACTTGCTGGGGCTATGTAGGAATTATTATATCTATATAATAGACAAATTTTAATTTTTATTAGAGCATATCTAATGCAATGCATGGTGCATAAATCCACTTTTATATCGAATCAAAGGGCGGAACGATTACGTTAGCCTCTAGTGATATAATCATGCTAATATAAATATCAGCATCACTTTAACATGCATCATGTCTTTGAAAAATGAATTTGTATTTTATATAGTTAATTGATGTTTATCATCAAAAAAGCGAGTTATGGATAATTACATAACTTAAAAACTCGAGCATCTTCCCTTAGGCCTATATCTATTATATACCAAGACATAATAATCAATTTCCTCTATATCTACAGTTACCTACTCAGACCGGATAATCCATTTAACCTTTTCACTACCATACATGACTGAAATTTCCGTCGTCATTCGTCAATGAACGTAACCATAAAATGACACAAATTTTCGTCAAATATATACTACATTTATGTATTTTTCGTCATTTGACGCTGGAAAATGCGTTAGCAATTCCAGCTTTAAATGACGAAAAATAGAACTCCTACACCAGTATATCTGGATCCTGGCATGCACTCCGGCCTGGAAGTCAAAGGGTTAACATACACTCTTAACACGAAAGGTTCCTGAAGGTTCTTTTCCATATAGTGATATGGGACAGAGTACCACATTCATACCAGGTGTGTATGTGGTACTTTGTCTTTTATCACTATATGGGAAAGAATCTCCAAGACCTTTTGTGTTATGATTGTATATATAGAGCTACCTACTCAGACAGAAGAATCCATTTCCCAGGTATCCGGTGTTACATGCGCAGTCATAGTCACTGTTCATTCCAGGTATACATTCAGCGTTCACATCACAGGTGGCAGTGAAGCAGGGGTCAACTAAACAAAATAATATAACGTGGCTTCATGCATATGTTTAAAGTCATTTTATGCTATATCGATTTTTAGCTTCAATATTACATCTGAAGCTAGAGTGTGGCCTATCATAACGTTGGGGATAGAAGGGTTGTCAAGAACATTAAATTTACACAGTTTTACACCTGAAAAATAGCCAAACATGAATAATAATTTGAATACATTCCTTTCACGAATACGTTCTGTCTGCTGTCTAGCTGACTGATTGATTGTAATTTTGACTTCAATTGTTTTTAATATTTATACTCCAAAACAGCATCATCCACTATGAAATTGTCAATGTTATTGTTCTAGTATATTCTAGATCAGAACCATTTATAATAAATAAATCTGGCCTTGTATAAGCCTGTAAATCCATGAAGAACGCTCGTTAATGGACGATAATACTAAAAGGTGAGTTCCATATCCATTACCGTCAAACCAGTCAGCCCGAAATATCGCAATCTTTAAATGTGAGCTCACAAAAAAAAGAATGGTTGATGTTATTGCATGAAATAGAGTCATTTTGGACCTTCTTATAGAAAATCCATCTATTTCTCGACATTATGATACATATATTAAGTAGTAATATAAAATTATGCATAAATGATAAATGACACGCGAATGGCTGACTTCAACTATGAAACACATAATATTTAGTATTTTGGAGAAAAGTTATATATATGTATGAAATGAAAAACTTCTAATGCGCCCAAATCCTCTGTGTACCGAGCTCAGAGGCGCTACAAATCCGAATCAGGCTCGTTACCGTTGTCCGTTTGCTTTTTGAATTCGTAGATCCAGCACTATATAGTTTATATTATGTAACGCAAATTTAGTCACAGCTGCCAACGGATCATATAAGAAAGTGGTTCAACATAGAAGCTGAGCAATCATATATATGCCATTTAAAGTTTCAGTGACTTGACGTTGTGTCTCGCTGCCGCGATTCACAACTTCACTGAAAATTACTTGAATTTGTGAAATCCTAGTACTAAGGAAAATAATTTATTAATGTGCAAGGCATATTTTATTTTTACAATTTTATATTTTACATAGAAGTTGATCAATCACATAAGAATGCGTTATTTTATTACTTTTTTCACAGCTAGCACCAGTACTTCCAGGAGCACATGTACACTCATAACCGGTCGGGGTGTTTTCACAGGTCCCTCCATTGAAACATGGAAAAGTGGAACACTCGTCCCGATCTGAAACAAAAAAACAGTCTAATATTATATTCATACATATACGGTACTGGAAAGACATGTGTGTTAAAATAGAAAAATAAAGATAATAGTTTTAATTAATTAAGGCTGTCTCATATTTACATATATTATCAGGTCCAAAAAGTCAGCAGCACGATGTAACTTTTCCTTTATCCTTTGTGCTATGAATTTTTTGTGAGTATTTTTCATTTCTAACGCAATTTCCAGCTTAAAAGGAATGAAAAGTACTTATTTTTGAAAAATAGACACTTCCAAATTGAATAATTTGATTAACTGAATATCTATTTTGACATATACAAAATATATGTTACAAGTTTTAGTGGTATTTTATTTAGTCTGAAATTTGCTTGACAAGTGTATATATATACGGTCTTAGCAGCACAAGTGGTAATATGGGGAAGCTGTGGTGATATTGTGATTATTTAATTTGTTTAAGATAACGAAAAAGACGATTACGTACAATTTATACCGCCCTGTCATTTTCGCCCTACTATATTCGTGGGGAATGACACGGTTTTCTAAGCTCCACAATGATAATGATATTGATAGTGTGTGTTTGTTCAGTGGAGGAAGTTCTTTGGTTTTATTGATTAATTAATTATTTCACAACTTTAAATCACTGATGATCACTTGGATTTATGAAAATCAAGTACCAAATAAAATTTTTTTCAAGTGAGTGAAAGTTAATCAGATTTGACAAAATGAGGTCAATTGTTTGCAAATCTTGATGATTTGCGGTCATGATTTAAAATGTTTAAATTCTGATATTGAACTTCATAATTAATCTGACGTCTATAGACGCCAGATTCTGACGTCTGAAGTCCATCCCAGCACTGAAAGGTTAAACTATTTATAATGGCCATTGACCCATAACATAGGTATTCAAGTGAAGCAGAAAGAGCTAACTATGATGACGTATATGATGATTTCAAGTTGACAAAAACCCTTTGGTCTCTATGGTGTATATAAAAATAATTAACTGTCATAAAGTTTAAAAATTGAATTTACATGGCCCCTTTTTAGATACATTATTCCTCGTTTATTTCCAAACTTCTCCTGACCTGATTAATTCCGCTTTTGATATTCTTTTTCTCGTTGTTTATCCTCGTATTCCTCTCTTTTCAACAGACATGTACATGTATACATATACATATGTATAGGGAGGGAACGAGGGCACCACTTGCTCAATCGTCGGTAATTCTCGCAAATCTAAAGAGCTCGTTGGATTCTGAAAACGAGAATCCTTCATAAACGCCCCCAGACTAGATCCCACCTACCTTGACAGGTGTAGCTGCCTATGCTGTTTACACAATCCTGACTAGGATGGCAGATGTCGTCAACCTCATCGCATTCATCAATGTCTGAAATATAACACAGCAATACTCAATGTCCATGTACCCATCAATAACCGAAATATAAAAGTGTGTAATCCAAAGACTGAAATATAACACTACAATACTTAATGTTTATCGCAATTGATGGGTGTACACCCATCAATAACCACAATATAAAATTACGATAATCAATATATGTACACCCATCAATATATGAAATATAACACTGCAATGTTGATCACAATTTTATATATTGATTATTGATGGGTGTACACCCATCAACCAAAATATAAATTGCGATACTCAATATCTGTAACCCATCAATATCTGAACGTGACCAAGAAGTAGCGAGCCCGGCCGCGGACCGCCAGGGTTCGAATTTCGAATCCCGTGTCCCGTGTCATCACATTCATCTCAACATCCTCAGAAGGTTCTCCAGGCCCAGTTTAGCCTATATGTAGCCTAAAACCCCATTCATTTTATTTCATTTTCAATATCTGAAATACAACAGTGCGACAATCTATATCTGTTCCGTTACATCCATCAATATCTAAAATATAACACTGCAATAATCAATATCTGTACACCCATCAAAATCTAAAATATAGTAGTCAGGGTGCCAAATCTGATATTTTAACCGAACCCTGCTTGGAATGATAAAGTATTTTTATGGTGGATTTTACATCATTATGCCCTCTGTAATAAATATCAGCCGGATAGCAAGCGAAAATCTTTGAGCTAACCGAGAAATCCAAGATGGCCGCCAAGATGGCTGCCAAGACGGCCACAACATATGATAAAACCTAACTTTTGAACTATTTGTCTTAGAATATCATGTAATACCACTTTTCTGATAGTAATGCACATCAGCAGGCCATTTCTGGCATTTAATTTGTAATCGGAGTGCACAGATTCAAGATGACCGCCAAAATGGCCACCATTTCACAGAAAAAACGGTAATTTTATATATTGAGCCTAGAATGTCAAGTGACACCACTTTTTAGAAGCTATTTACATGGTTTGTATTAAGAATTACGGTAGATATTACATCATTAGGACCTCCATGCTAATTATCACAGCGGATAGCAAGCGACTATCCTTGACCTAACTGAGAAATCCAAGATGGCCGCCAAGATGGCTGCCAATATGGGCGCTACCGCATGATAAAACCTAACTTTTGAACCATTTGACTCAGAATATCAAGTAATACCATTTTTTCTGATAGTAATGCACACCAGCAGTCCATTTATAGCATTGTTTTTGTCAATAGAGTTCACAAATAGAAGATGGCCGCCAAAATGCATTATTCAGCTTGTTTGGCCTATGCAAGGTGAATAGCGATGTAATTTAAATCACAATATTGAAATAAGAATCTTAGCAACCGATGGAGGAGATTTTGTATGATGAAAGGGAACATGTTACATAATCTGTTTACCAATATTAATATCAAAACACTGATTCAGTTCATGTGACGGCTATTATTTATTCTTGCAGTCGTCTTCTCATTGTGCTTTTGCCAGGGCTCGTGCTGTAACAATGACTCATGTTGCATTATTGTTTCAATTCATGGTCGGTTAATGATATAGTTTGACCTTGTCTACTTACTTGAGCTAAGAAGATGAATGTATGGTAATAAACATTGTTAAACATATGGTGAGTCTTTTTACTTATTTGTTACCTTTTATTTGTCGACCACATTGGAACATTATCAGTCGGGAAGAATATAAAAATGCTTTACACTCTTCGCTCATTGAAACTGATAGATGACCTTGACCAGTTATCATTAAAATAACCTCATAAAAGGATTCCTCATACTCCAAAACATCCCAAAAGAGGTACTACACAGCATTCTACGGCAATTTGTTCAAAAGTTGCATTTTTCACGCAGACATTTGGGATTTGTACAAAATGGCTGCTATGTTGGTGGGTCCACTTTGATCCACCCTGGATGCTTTTCTATGTACTAAACCCTAACTCCCTGCCAAATTTGGCACTTTCCCCCGGATTTTCACGATCGTTAGGCTATAGCACTGCGATAGTCTATATCTGTACATGCATCACTATCTAAACTATAGCACTGCGATAGTCTATATCTGTACACGCATCACTATCTAAAAAAAATCACTGCGATAGTCTATATCTGTACACGCATCACTATCTAAAATATAGCACTGCGATAGTTTATATCTGTACACGCATCACTATCTAAAATATAGCACTGCAATAGTCTATATATGTACACGCATCACTATCTAAAAAAAATCACTGCGATAGTCTATATCTGTACACGCATCACTATCTAAAATATAGCACTGCGATAGTCTATATATGTATACGCATCACTATCTAAAATATAGCACTGCGATAGTCTATATATGTACACGCATCACTATCTAAAATATAGCATTACGATAGTCTATATCTGTACACGCATCACTATCTAAAATATAGCATTACGATAGTCTATATCTGTACACGCATCACTATCTAAAATATAGCATTACGATAGTCTATATCTGTACACGCATCACTATCTAAAATATAGCATTACGATAGTCTATATCTGTACACGCATCACTATCTAAAATATAGCATTACGATAGTCTATATCTGTACACGCATCACTATCTAAAATATAGCATTACGATAGTCTATATCTGTACACGCATCACTATCTAAAATATAGCATTACGATAGTCTATATCTGTACACGCATCACTATCTAAAATATAGCACTGCGATAGTCTATATCTGTACACGCATCACTATTGTTCTTAACTATAATCGGTATCTAAAATATAACACTACAATAATCAATCTCTATGTCATCAACAGCTGACACAAAGCAGTGCATTAATCTGAGAAACACTGTAGATCTGGTATTTTTTTTGTGTTTTGTGATTTTGGGACTTTTGGCGAGGTCTATAATTCGTGAATTATCGATTTCGATGATATGTAGGATCCTGACATCGCTCAGTTAATGTGGCGCTTATCCCCAGATTCCTGGACGCGGGCGGACGGGGATGACCGCCTCGTTTTCATATCGTGGTGACGTGCGCACACAGAGCAGTGTGTGCGGCCTCGGTATTATTCCCGCACTTCAAGCGTAATACTCAGCGACTGCGGACGTGCCGTAGCTCGCTCTCGCTAAGTCCATAGAGACGTGCCGTGCGCGGATGGTTGTGCTTTGCTGTTATC
>OZ024918.1:5545501-5667705 GCA_964017125.1 Flabesymbios commensalis | reverse complement strand
TTGAACGAAAATTCTCATGTAAATGTTTTAGTAATAACACTATATTTTTTCCATTTGCAACCCACTTCAAGTCATCTTTCTCCACTTCAAGTTGAGAATTGCAATTCGCGGCCTGTAGCGGATGAAGATGACATAGGTAAATTCGGACTTGAAAGGGTTAAACATGTTCAAATGAATAATAAATATAAACAGTTAAGCAGCAATAATGGTTAAAACTCACACCAGCGATTAAAATACAAGAACTTAAAACACTGGCTGGCTATATACATTTATTGTATTTATATATAAAAGAAGCAACTGACAGTCCATGTAAGTATTTTACATTTATCTCTGGACAATGATTTGTCTTTTTTCAAAAACAATGGTTGCTATCGTGATTTCAACTTGAACATTCAAAATGACATTATTATTTCTATTAACCATGTTAACCTAATACACAGACTTGAAAAAAAAACACAATCTATTCATTTACTAATTAGTAATTTTTGAAACAGCAACATATCTTTGTAAACAACATCGATAACTATATAACTAACCTATTGGCACTGCATTAAACATTGTGTATAATATTTATACGAATATAATTTTTTAAACTTTAATTTTGTACATGTATGTTCTACAATGTTTGTTCATTATGCTTTTCGAGTCATTTGTAGTTTATAATGAATTTTTAAGGTTATCTCTAAATAATTCTGACATTTATTTGTGTTGTTGGCACAATATTTGAGGGTTTACGTGATTTTTTGTATTTAGAGCTTTATTTTGTGTAATGTAAAACAAAGCAGGAAATAACAAACGTTGTATAATACGTGTGACATTTTAATATTGAATTCTTTTCAGTGCGGGGATCAACTTTGGACATCAGAATCTACAGTAGAGGTCATATTCTGATGTCTAATGTCAGTCCCCACACTAAAAGAGTCAAATCACCTGACTTCATCAAGTTGTAGTACAGCATGGGAAGAAAAAAAGACTGTGAAATAATTTTACAACTCGTGTTGTTTTATGCCGAACAAACACTTACATCGCTGAAATACTTAATTTAGCACTTTGACCCTTAGAACACAGACTGCTGACATCGACTATAGTTTTCTCATGTTTTAATGACCTTATATAAAAAGCTTTTAAAAAGAAAATATGTCTCAAAACATTTGACTTAAATTGAGCAAGTGCAACTAATTTTTAATCACTTAAAGTTGTGGATCGCAGTAGCGAGACGCAACTTCACGAGGCTGAAAATTCAAATAATTTAATTCAACATATATTGCATTTCGTCTCCTTGGTGTTAAAGGGTCGTATATGACCCTTTATAAGTGGCAGATACGACCCTTTAACCCTTAAAGCGCTGAATTATTATAGTTTATCCTTGTGGAATAAAGGGTTATTCTCAATTTGAAATATTCATAAATGCCTTCGTCAGCTCTTTCTGATTCATTTGAATACCTATGTTATTGATCTACAACCATTAGAAACATTTTTACTCCTACAGTGCGGGGATCGACTTTAGTTGTCAGAATCTGACGTCTACAGACGTCAGATTCTGACTACTAAAGTCGGTCCCCACACTGTGGGGGTTAATACCAAGGTGATGACATGGTGGATAAATGTGACAAGGGAAATCCAAAGCTGATGAAATTAAAAGTTTATTTTGTTTTTTCATAGGCAAAAACAGAATTTTCTGGAAAACGGCTATATCGCGTCTATAACACTTTTCAATAATTTCGAAGAAGTGATGATCAATAAATTTGCTAGATTGGCAAATGTTTTCTTTAAATTCTACCGGCAGCAGAGATCATATTTCTGAGAATTTTTATGGTGAAATCAAGAAAAAAAGACAGACGGCTGAGGTGGCTCCCCCGTCGCCCCAGCTTGGCTACAGACCTGGATACACATGCATTTGCTTGCTTTGTTTGAAGTAAATAATGTTGTGCTAAGTTGTGTTCTTGCTACTTGTTGTTTCGCTCATAGATTGATGGTAGGTTCTGTCACTATTCAAACAATTTATGACTCTTTTAAGGTGATGTTTATATTTTCCACCTGCAAATTCCAAAAGCAAGTAATTTCCACCCAGTTGTTGTCGTGGGTGGCGGTAGTGAGACACCACTTTAAATGGGTAAAAATTTAAATCTTATAGACCCTAACTTAGCACTCGAAGGGTTAGATATAAAGTTCAAACTTTTTTTTCCAGTGTAAACGCAAAAACAGTTCTTGGTTGAAGTACATTTCATTTGCCGTGAAGATCTGGTGGTGAATTCTGTCACAAACAGGAGAGGTTGAACCGTTGTATGTTTAATGTTGGACCAGGGTCACAGACAGTGGGCCAATATTAAACATTACAACGCTTAATAATTTTTGTATAAACCATGGAGACTGAAGGGCTATTTTCAATTTTAACCCTTTCAAGCCTGACTTTACCATTGTCATCTTCTTCCACTACAAGCCGCGAATTGTTGTCGCAATTCTCGGCTTGTAGTGGATGAAGATGATTTGATGTGGTTTAAAGAAAATTACCATGTATTGGTAAATCAGTTTCATGGAAATTTTCATTCTAAAACCCTTAGTTGTAGGAATATTAAATCTGTTTTCAGGGATGTGAAATGATGCTTTAATGCATCGTGAGGGCTTAAAGGGTTAAATCATCCTAAATGTCATAGTTAACTCTTTCCGCTTTATTTGAATACCTACCCAGCAAACACGGGACGTTTACCCAATCTTGGTTCAATGTTCCAATCTTGGCTCGATGTTGAACCAACATTGGGTAAATGTCCCGTGTTTGCTGGGTATGTTATGGGCCTACGGCCAATACAAAGAATAGTATTTATTTCAGTGCACGGATCGTCTTCATACATCAGAATCTGACGTATAAAGACGTCAGGAAGCACGTTAATCAATGAGTCAACTTGTAATGTTTGCTGGGTATGTGAGAAGCCGCTCACCATCAATGGTAAATAACAATATAAAAGCTATCATAAAAATATGATACACCAGTTCAACAGCTTTAAGTATATCTTCATGGTGACATTTGACATATCTGGTACTATGCATGAGTAGAAGATATGCCTTCTTGGTTTCAACATAGACAAAGAAACAAGGTATCTAAATGCACTTTTCTGTTCATCACTGTTTTTAAAAGAGATCTACAGTCCACTGTAAAATCACCCGACAAAACCTGACTCTGTTTGGTTGATGCTATAACATACTGGAGTCAACATCTGAAAAAACATGTTTCAAAACAGAAGTTAATAAGAAAACAATGATAGCTACAGTATTATCCCTTGTGCTGGTGTATTGTTTCAGAGTATATTAATTGTGAGTATATTTCTTCCACTTGAAGCTTGAATTGCTGACACAATTTCCAGCTTCAAATGAAAGAGAAATAAGATTATTTATGAAATACAAACATCTTGCAAAATTGATTTATTTATTTATTTGAGCATCTACTACAAGATATGTTCCAAATTTTAGTGGTACATGTATTATATTTATTCTGTAATTTACTTGAAAGCGTATATACATGTATATGCTCTTAGCAGCACAAGGGTTAAATAAATACAAGTATAATATCATAAAGCGAGCTAACCCTTAATGCACTACATTTAAAATGTTATTTATTTCCGAATTGAAGTTCAGTGTCTTATAACTTTAAATGGGTGAAAAGAATTCATATTTGCTGAATTTGAGACCAAACATTTGCAAATCTTAATATTTAAACCCTCATTTCTCATCATACTACAGGCAAACAGTAAATTTTTTATTTAATCAAATGAAAAAAACATTTTCTCTCTGATCGGAAATCTACTATCACAATTTCACAATTTATTACAATTTAACACATTATCCATTAAGTAATTTTATATAAGTTTTCACACACTTTAAGTTGTATCTTGCTAGCGCAACCAACAAACTTCATATGGGTGAAAATTATTTGTTTAATTTGAGACCAAACCTTTGCACAATGCTCATTTAATTCACAACAGCTGTGATTTAGCCTGCAAATAAAAAAGATTAAAGAGGGAACATAGCCGTGCTTAGCGCTTCAAGGAATAAGATTAACCATATCCCAGCATACATGCTACCCCGACACTGTCCTAGACTTGAATAACATATTAAAAAATAGATAAATTTATGACTGAGCCTACCTGAGTCGAAGTCTAACTTTTTCACACCACCCTGGTCTCCGAGGCCTTCTATATCGACATCAGCATCAGGGGCATTCAGCGCAGAGAGAGTAACATCTGAAAGCAAATAATAAGTACATTCAACCATATTTCATTCTACTTGGCTTCTGCGTCACTCACATAGACTCAAGCATGTGACGTAGTAGGCAATAAGGAATAAACCAATAGACCACCTAGATAAACCTACATTGACCACAAATTGCAATGTCACAAGCATTAGAACAACATTTTGCCCTTTCAAGCCCCAATTTACCATTGTCATCTTCATCCACTACAAGCCACGAATTGATGTCGCAATTCTCAACTTGTAGTGGATGAAGATGACTTGAAGTGGGCGGTAAATATAAAAAAAATTGTTTTTAATCAAACAGTTCCATGAAAATTTTCATTCTAAAACCCTGGGTTTTAAAAGATTGATGTATTCTTCAGAGATGCAAAATAATGCTTTGATGCATTGTGCCTGTTTAAACATGTTAAAGGGTCAGAACCTATCAAATTGGATCAAGTGGACACACTGTCTACTTGACAGTGTGTCTCGTTGCCGCCATACATACCTGCTGTTTTCTGTTTCTTTGTCTGGGGCTCTGTACGTGGTGTGGACTGCTGTGGGACTATTTTATGTGTGACGACAGCGCCAGCCGCTGCTTTTTTTGTGGTTATTTTCTGAATGACAGGAGGCGTCACTCCGGCCTCCTCGAAGGCTTTCCTTTTCATTTGTGTGTGAATCTGAGTACTGAAAGAAAGACAAAGAGAATAGTGCATGCATAATCTGAATCGGAGTACTGGGAACAAAACAAGGAAATATAATCCTAATCTGAGAACTGGAAAAAAACAAGGCACATATAATCTGAATACAGGGAAAAAACAACAAGAATATAATCTGAATTTGAGTACTGGGAAAAACAAGACAAATATAATCTGCTAGAATATAAATTTTGCAGATGATAATAATACAGACATTTCAGATTGAACTAGGTAATCAGCATTCCCGTTCATATGGTTACATAATACACTGGATTTAATTGGGTTTTTGACATATTACTACCATTAATAGTAGAAGTTTACTGGAATAATCAAGCAAAATCATTTAAATTCACTTTTTCAACTGCATCAATAATATAGTGGTTTATGAGGCTAGCCAGTGTGATTGCTACCATCAACTTATCAACAGTATTACTTACAGAACAAAATATTCTAGATAGATAGATAGTTATTGACGACGGTAAGTCTATGCAGATTTATGCCAGATTAAAATGAACATATGTACAAGACTATATACAACAGGATTAGTTCGTTAAAATATGCATGCTAAGTTAACTTAAACATGTTAAAATCAAACGATAGTAATTTGAACAAAGATAGACATAGAAATGAAAACATTATATTAGTTTTTTGGCTTAGAAATATAAATTGATAAACTACCCGGCCAAAGTCTTACACAGCACTGTGATATTAATCATTTGACGGAATATAATATACAGTACTGACAACTCTATGAATGAAATTAGGAGAGATAAATAACGCATTATCTTGTTGAAGGGAATTATTTATTCAAACCCCAAACACCAGATGATATAGAAAACCAATGAAGAAAATCTGTTTTATCAATCAACGTCAATTGTTTGCTTCTAATTTTTATTCATTTGAAGGTGCAATTGCTTTAAATGACGAAAAATATTAAAATTTCGAAAAAGACAATTGAAATATTTGATTAACTGAGCATCTAGTACAAACTGTTTTTAACCCTTTCAGTGCGGGGATGCACTTTAGTGGTCTGAATCTGACGTCTGTAGACGTCCGATTCTGACAACTAAAGTCGATCTCCGCACTGTATTTATTATGGCCGTAGACCCATGATAAGGTATTCAAATGAAGTGGAAAGAGCTAAGAGCTAAGAGCTAAAAACTAAGACATTTATCATGATTTCAAATCGAAAAAAACCTTTGGTTTTCATGGTTTATACACAAATAATCTAGCATTGTAAGGGTGAAAATAAAATCATTTGGATTGAAACATTCTTCACACATATGAGTATACAGTCCCAACTGCTCAAGGAAAACAACCCTCAAGTTGGTGAAAATTATTTAATTTTGCAAATCTTGATGTTTAAACACCACTCATTTCATTTCGATAACTGTGCATTTACATGGTAAACAGATTTGAAATGAATATAATACCCCATAGGACTTGGAGGGTTGTTAATCTAATAATGTAGCCTAACCTGCAATACCCTGCTATGTGATGAAATAAAAAGCAATACATCTTACCCCATTATATTAGTGTCTTATTTAATTTGGCTAAAATTTGTGTGATTGGACAGTTTACCGCTAATATTTATGGTCGCTAATTACTTAGTACATACTGTATGAAATGACCTGCTGTCAGACTTGGGCTTCCTAAATTGTATGGACGCTAACAATGTTGCGTGGGATTGATGTTGCCAAATATTATGTATGTCAACTTAATGGGGTACAAAGTACCCTGCTAAATATGTCTGGGATTACCATTGTTTAAAATTCAGAAACAAAAATGATTAGATCCCATTTTAAGTGAAAGATGTGGTCGATTAAGAATTTGTGGTGTGGAGATTTTTAAACTCACATTGTTCGGTTTTTGATGACACTACTGACTTTGTTCAAGTCCTCCCCAAATCTCTTCACAGCTCCCCGAAGCATTTCTATTTCTGTCTCGGTCCACTTCCCACTGAAGAAACAGCAAAACAAAATTTAGAGGTAATCATTGCTCATTAACCCTTTAAATGCTAATATATATACATTCAACCCTTGTCCTGCTAGGCCCGTATATGTTGACCCGTGTCATGCTGGACCCTATATATATACGATAACCCTTGTCATGCTAGGCTCTATATATATACGCTAACCCTTGTTGTGCTAGGCCCGTATATATACGTTAACCCTTGTCCTGCTAGGGCCGTATATATATGGTAACCCTTGTCCTGCTAGGCCTGTATATATATACAATAACCCTTGTCATGCTAGACCCTATATATATATACAATAACCCTTGTCCTGCTAGGCCCATATATATACGTTAACCCTTGTCGTGCTAGGACCGTATATATACGTTAACCCTTGTCCTGCTAGGCCCGTATATATACATTAACCCTTGTCCTGCTAGACCCTATATATTTATATACATTAACCCTTGTCCTGCTAGGCCCGTATATATATGTTAACCCTTGTCCTGCTAGGCCCGTATATATACATTGACCCTTGTCCTGTTGGTCCGGTATACATTGTCCTGCTAGGCCAGTTTATTTACGTTAACCCTTGTCCTGCTAGGGCCGTATATATATACGTTAACCCTTGTCCTGCTAGGCCCGTATATATATGTTAACCCTTGTGCTGGCCTGAATTATATATTCATGCCAGTTTCAAGCCAAGTATAACGATAATAAAAATAACAAAAGTAGTTTGTGATAGATGTTCAGTCAACCAAATAATTCAATGTGGGATATGTCTATTTTTTGTAAACATCATTTGAAGCTGGAATTCGGGTCAGTAATTCAAATGATGACAAATTAACCCTTACAACGCTGAAATATTTTTGAATAAACCATGTAGACCAAAGGATTTTTTCCAATTTCAAATCGTCATAAATGTCTTAGTTAACTCTTTCCGCTTCAGTTGAATTCCTATAGATGTTATGGGCCAACGGCTATGATTATATATTTTTTTTAATTCTTTCAGTGTGGGGATCATCTATACATGTCTGACGTAGACCTCTGTATACGTCAAAAAACGGTCCCTGTGCTGGAAGGGTTAATAAACAGATCCAGCAAGATAGGGTTTAATGCTCTGTATATGTATTTCTTAACAATTAACACTTGTCTGTAAATCACAAAAAAAAAAATCAGACATGAGTGCCTGACACAAAACGTTTTAAATGTCAACATAACGAGGAAAAACAATCATCAGAAAATAATACATACCGGCTTCCACGTTTCACAACCACTCTGAACAAATCGAGTTAATTGTTTTCATTTCTGTGATTGCAGATTACAGTCACAACGACCAATAAATTGTTCATAAATCTATAAGAGCTGGTTACTACAGTTAACTTAAATGTATCGTTTTTATACAAAAAAAAGTATAATTGTAGGCCTATATGGTATATCCATATACCAGATACAATTATATGTTTGTTTTTGTATAAAAACTATATACATTTAACTATAGTACACAACTCTCATAGGCAGCAACGGTTTAACCCTTTCAAGCCTGAATTTACCATTGTCATCTTCATCCACTACAAGCCGCTAATTGTTGTCGCAATTCTCGACTTGTAGTGGATTAAGATGATTTGATGTGGTTTAGAAATTAAAGAAAATTGCCATGCCACAGTTTTATGAAAATATTCATTCCAAAAAAAGTAATTTCCAGCCACTTGAAGATGTGGCTTTTGGTAGAGAGGCACAACTTGTTGTGGGTTTAAAAAGTTGAGAAGCTTAATAACATTTTAACTATATTACACTTAGGCTGTTCAGGTGGGGTTGATGATTAATTTGTCTTTTATCTCATACGTGCATACCTTGGTGGGTGGCAGGGGTCGATTCTAGGCCGTTCTGACATCCAATGAACGGCACTTTTGAAAACGGAACGGTTGGCTTGACCAGCAACTTTTCATAATGAACGGCAGTCTAGATGCAGGGCTTTCATCAGTATTGTTTGTCCAGCGTGGAGGTAAATCGTAATATCTAAGGGCTCTCTAAATTTTCAACAAAATTTATAAATCAACGGCCGAGATATCGTGAACTACAACTAAGAAGAAGTCTGTGATTTTCATCGGTTCGTGGTCGGCTCGTTTCTTGTTGCCTGGTATATCTTTGTAAGATCTAGTTGTTTTTTGTACGGAATGTCATTTTTGGGTATGGAATGCCACTTTATTTTGGTGGTGTTCCGTATAAACACACTACAAATTTTCGCTAAAATCTACCCCTGGGTAGGGTTAATGTTTAGTTTGTTTGTCACCCCATACGTGTGTACATTGTTGGATTGTGTAATTTGTCTTTGGTCTCATTTGTTCATACCTTGTTGGATGGGGTTAATGTTTAATTTGTCTTTCAGTCATATGTGTATAACATGCTGGGTGGATTAATTTGACTGTCATCTCATATAATGTGCATATCTTGTTGGGTGGGGTTAATGTTTGATTTCTCTCTCGTGTCATACGTGTACATGCAGGGCTCGAAATAAGGCCATTCCTTCAGGAATGGCAAAATTTTTTGTTAGCCATTCCGATGAACTGGCAAATTTAAGGCCATCCAATAACAAAGGCTATTTCTAAGAATGACAGTTTTTACTCAGGAGTTTCCTTGACTTGCCAGTCCTGTGGATTGGCTTGCCCCCAACGTTTAATTCCACCCCTGTGTTGGGTCCCAAGGGTTAATTTGTCTGTCGTCTCATATGTGCATACCTTGTTGGGTGGGGTTAATTTGTCTGTTGTCTCATACGTGCATACCTTGTTGGGTGGGGTTAATGTTTAATTTGTCTGTTGTCTCATACGTGTATATCCATACCTTGTTGGGTTGGGTTAATTTGACTGTTGTCTCATACGTGTATACCTTGTTGGGTTGGGTTAATTTGACTGATGTCTCATACGTGTATACCTTGTTGGGTTGGGTTAATTTGTCTGTTGTCTCATGCGTGTATACCTTTTTGGGTGGGGTTAATTTGTCTGTTGTCTCATACATGCATACCTTGTTGGGTGGGGTTAATGTTTAATTTGTCTGTTGTCTCATACGTGTATATCCATACCTTGTTGGGTTGGGTTAATTTGACTGTTGTCTCATACGTGTATACCTTGTTGGGTGGGGTTAATGTTTAATTTGTCTGTTGTCTCATACATGTATATCCATACCTTGTTGGGTTGGGTTAATTTGACTGTTGTCTCATACGTGTATACCTTGTTGGGTTAATTTGACTGTTGTCTCATACGTGCATACCTTGTTGGGTTGGGTTAATTTGACTGTTGTCTCATACGTGCATACCTTGTTGGGTGGGGTTAATGTTTAATTTGTCTGTTGTCTCATACGTGTATATCCATACCTTGTTGGGTTGGGTTAATTTGACTGTTGTCTCATACGTGCATACCTTGTTGGGTGGGGTTAATGTTTAATTTGTCTGTTGTCTCATACGTGTATACCTTGTTGGGTTGGGTTAATTTGTCTGTTGTCTCATACGTGTATACCTTGTTGGGTGGGGTTAATGTTTAATTTGTCTGTTGTCTCATACGTGTATACCTTGTTGGGTTGGGTTAATTTGTCTGTTGTCTCATACGTGTATACCTTGTTGGGTGGGGTTAGTTTGTCTGTTGTCTCATACAGGGTTCCCATTCTGAATGTGAAATGAAATTCCCTGATTTTCCCCTCATTTCTCCCTGATCCTGATCAAAATTCCCTGATTTAATTTGATCATAAATCTTGTTATTAAATACCATTTATGTACGAAGATTATGATAGGCGTGCACAGGTATGAGGTATGCGCCTATCTAGTTGCAACCTTTCAATGCCTTAGGCCTACACCTGTACACTGAGACCCATTTGGGTTGAGTGATGAAAGTGCAAAACACTAACGCGACTACATAACTTTGAAGTTGAAATTTTATTTATTTCACTTCGTATCTGCAGAACTTTATTTTCCCACACTCACAAATATGCCCTTAACTTATAGCTGCCTCATGTAAAATATTTACATCAGTTTCTTCGGTTTTATGTCTAGAAAGTTGGATCATCCCAAACTGGGCTCGATATTGATGTGGAGGTCTTTGCAGATTCAAAAGTCATTTAATGATGCCAAGCGAAATCAATTTTCTCGAGGGCCATTACATATGTATTAACAACCGGACAAATTATTTTTTTCATGGAAATTTATTCAAAAATATTTATTTTAAAAATACTATAGCCCTCCCCACCTCCACTGATAATTGAATGGTGGCCCCCAGCCGAAAAGATACATACATGCGAAATTGTTAAAATTATTGGCGACTTCATTTGAGTGATTACATAACAAATTGTTTGTTTGACTACTGTCGGACTAGTTTTATGCAACACTGGCGGATTAATAGGGAAGACTGCATCTCTCCGCTTCTCCAGCCATATGAGACATTTTTTTGTTGGGAATTTTTGCTGAACCTTTGTGCCCCCGCACCCGTATTAGAAAATTACCTGTCACTGGGCAAATATTTATATCGGAGACTATAATACACAGCAGCGATAATATTTTTGTGGAGCGCAACTGACAAATATGCTGCCAAGATACCCCTGTAAATAAAAGTCTCAAGTATTAGGCCTTTCCTTTAACAGTTTGAGGTAAGTGATAGTTGAGGAATAGTGACTTTGTACAACTGCATCAATTACATAGGCCTATATTATTAGGTACGTTATAAATCACGTAGAAGATAAAATGTACACAATTATTATGTTAAAAAATGCAAATGCAGATTTTATTTACAGATTTTGTGAATATTTAAATTCCCTGATTTTTTCCTGAAATTTTGTCAAAATTATCAAATTCCCTGATTTTTCCCTGATTTTTCTTTAATTTATCAAATTCCCTGATTTTTTCCTGACTGGAAAACACGATCTCACTTTTCCAGTTTTTCCCTGATTTCCAGTGAGAATGGGAACCCTATCATACGTGTATACCTTGTTGGGTGGGGTTAATTTGTCTGTTGTCTCATACGTGTATATCTTGTTGGATTGGGTTAATTTGTCTTTCATCTCATACGTACATACCTTGTTGGGTTGCGTCAATCATGTTAAAGTTTAATTTGTCTTTCGTCTCATATGTGCACACATTGTTGTTTTTGGGTTAATCTGTATTTCATCTCATACTTGGATACATTGTTTGCTACATTTGTCTTTTGTCTCATACGTTCATACCTTGTTAGGTGGGGTTAGCGTTTAATTTGCATGTCGTCTCATATGTGCATACCTTGTTGGGTGGAATTGATGTTTAACTTGCATACCTTGTTGGGTTGGGTTCGACTGCAGGATGAAGCTGCATGGTAAGCTCTCCAAGCTTTGTGAAAGCTGATCCAGCTGCCGTAAATATCTCTCCCACCTGCAATTTAAAAGTTTCAATATTCTAGTATATGCTCTTTTCATTTAGGAAAAATTGTTGTTATAAATTATAACAAGAGCACACTCGACAATAGCCCGCGGCCATTATTGAAATTGAAGTCATTATTGCGGCCACAAGGTCAAATTATTGACGTAAAATGCGAAAAATGACAATAAATCAGCCATTTCGAATTTTTTTCCGGCCATTATTGAACTTGTCCGAGAACTGGTTATTAGTAACATGCATAACAGATTTGAAGATAATACATAAAAAACTTTTCAAGTTATCGCGCCCACAAGGTCAAATTATTGACGTAAAATGTGAAATTCGCAATAAATCGGCCATTTTAAATTTTTTTCAGCTAATATTGAACTTGTCCAAGAACTACTTATTAGTAACATGCATAACAAATTTGAAGACTATACGTGGAAAACTTTTCAAGTTATCGCGCCCACAAGGTCAAATTATTGACGTAAAATGCGAAAAATCTCAATAAATCGGCCATTTTGAATTTTTTTCCAACCATTATTAAACTTGCCCAAGAACTACTTATTAGTAAGATGCATAATAAATTTGCAGAGGATACGTGAAAAACTTTTCAAGTTATTGCGCCCACAAGGTCAAATTATTGACGTAAAAGGCGAAAAATCGCAATAAGTCGGCCATTTTGAAAAAAATTTCGGCCATTATTGAACTTTTCAAGTTACGTTAACATTTAACAAGTAAATGTTAACGCCGCCGCCGCCAAACTTTAATCGCAATAGCCCACCTTTTTCAAATAAAATTAAAAGGCGGGCTAAAAATGCTATAGCATTTTAATTTCAGACGAAAAGCTTGAGATTCAAATTTGTTTGATAAAAAATTAAAACCAAGACAATCTAAGTACGTGTATATATTTGGCAACTGGTGATGGACAAAATGTGTTTTAATGGCTGATAATTGGCAAAATTGTTTATCCAGATTATAATATAAGGTCTAGTCAATTCGAAGTGAGTATATTTAATAAACAAGCTGTTATTTTCACATTACCTGGATCCAGCCATATCTACTTAAAATATATTTTATTCCTAAACCACTTAGGCATTTATAAAATGTCATTCCTGGCAGAACAATCCTGTTTGAAAACTGGGCAGAGAAAATACTGCACCCGGCAGTCCCACCAGGCTGTGTAATTAACCTTTACAGCACTGAAATATAAATATATAAACCAAGAGACAAAAGGGTTTTTTTTCAATTTGAAATCATCATAAATGTCTTATTTTGTTCTTACCGCTTCATTTGAATATTTGTTATGGGTCTACGGCCATTATTAATACATTAGTCTTATAGTGCGGGGATCGACTTTAGACGTCAGATTGTATGTGAGGTCCACTTACGTCAGAATGTACACTACGTCCAAGGAGGTTGAAAAGAGAGGAGAGACTGCTCTGCTTCTGGACCTGAACCGATGCTTTCATTAACGAGGTCTTGGCGATAAGACGTAATTGCCTTATCACGCTGCAATTAGGCGCGTCACGTGGGGTAACGTTCCTTGTAAGTGTTTTGTGCAGCTTCTTTGGCCCAAAACTGATCGAGTCGTTCAATATGGCTGCATAATTTTGTGTAGTCTGATAAATATAAATAAGTTACAATTTGAAATCGAAAGAGATGAATGATGGCGTTTTAATCTGTTGGATACATGCCAAATGTAAACAAATTGCTCGTACATTTATTAACAAAAAAATCCCAATTAAGACTTGTCAAGGATCATGAGTAAAAGACGAGGCTATGTGTAAACTTGACCAGTTAAATATGTGAACTCAAAAGTATGAACTGTTTTCTCAATGCCCACCCAACAGTTAATGACAATTTGTTATGTAGCAAATTGAAGCTCGAAATGAAATTGAAGCTCAAAATGATTTAATTTTACTCGTAATATAATATAGCTGCATGCATGATGACACAATGCAAGTTGGATTATAATCGTGAATCGACTGGACACACATATGATGAAGACACAAACATACTCGTCGTATGGGCAAAGTAAAAATCATAGGCTGTGAATGAACTTTAATGACTAAAGTTCAAGGTTTTACATTCGATTACCTGGGGGAAGGGGGGATTTATCAAATTGTAATTATTGTTTTAGTCAATATTGGAAAGATAAGTCAACCCGCAGCAGCTATTTATTTAAAATCACCAGGCATTGAGAACAATCATTTAATTTCATGCGAAATAAAAATAAAACATTTTGGCTAAATATACCTTTTAGTCTGAACCGAAGAGAAATATATAATTATTGGTTAAACTATCTAACATATTTAATTTATTGTTATGCCTTTAATTATGAATTAAGAACTATAACCCACCTATATGTCTATACAGAACGTACAGGACTGTAAAGATGACCAAAGAAATAGTTGATAGGCGCTATCAAAAATGCCGCGCAGAGCCTTATGCACCACACGGTACACTGATTCCTGACCAGGATTAGGTTTGGGATATACATTATTTTACATCTACACCATTGTTTTGGTGTACCGTGACATACTTTGTTTGTTAGATGAATATTACTAGAAGTAAACAACAATCACTTGTAGGTTCAAATAGTTGTTTTTATGACTAACTCAGCCAAATATTGGCCGATTTTCAAAATTCTAAGACCACCAAACACGTTGTTTACTAACAGCTCCGGTTATCTTAACTGTGAGGTCAGCGAGTGCACGACTACCTCCTGACTGTGGAACTGTGTCAAGCTCCAAATGCTAATGAGGTCAGGTCAAACAGCGGGTCACGGTCTAGAAACGAAGCGCACATGGCAAATTCGCTGAGAGCATCGGTCCTGCAGATTTGCGGTTAATTAGGAAGCTGTAAAAAAGACATTAAACCACGGGAGGCTACCAATGAGGATTCAGTGGCGTTATCAGCCATGTCCGTGTCTGCTAGCAGGGGGGTTAGCTTCGATATGGGAAGCAGTCTCTCCTCTCTTTTCAACCTCTTTGCTACGTCTAAAGTCGATCCCCGCACTGAAAGGGTTAAAATACATCTGGCCACTCATAGTCATAGTGCATTTGATTAGTTGTTGGAAAGAATATTTTTTCGCTAGTTTAGGCTAGACCATTTTCAACTCACTCTTTCCGGTGGGCATTTCTACAAATTTACCCTTTAAGTGCTAAGCACTTGTAACTATAATTGCAGAGAATAAAATGAGTGTTTAAATATCCAAGATTAGCAAATGTTTGGTCTCAATCAACAAATATGAGAAATTTTTCTCCAAATAAAGTTGTGGGTCGCAGTACTGAGACACAATTTCAAGTTGGTGAAAATTTAAATCAGGTAACTTGGAGGGTAAAGGGTTAATAAGGCCTACTCAGCATAAACTTCCACTATAGGCTAACATCATAGAATATGGTGTGCAATTATTGTTTTCATCACCTGTCATCAGGTTATACTTAACATGCTTAATAAACACTATATTTTCCAAATTACAACTAAAATATTTTTAGGCCTACATGTACAAGAATTGGAATAACAGATATAACTTAATGGGGTGCATCCACAACCGACCTTTTACATCGTTCAGTTAACTATGCAGGGTCCAAAATTAGTGTGTAACAGTCGGCCCGCGCAGGTCTGGACATCATCAGGGCCAATATAAATAGCCAAATTTGAGTTGTTGCCGGTCCGACAGGACTGGCTTAAAATCACGACACTGCAGTCAGCGAGCCTGCATGTACAATCATTATCAACATGGCACGTGCAAGCTGCTATAGCGCTGACCAGTGCCTGGTGGCACATTAAACCAATGTTAGCTTAATGTTGTGCCAGCGCCGTAGACGATGTGCCGTGTTCACTGAGCAGGCTCCTAACAGGCGAAGATCACGATGTTGAACCAGCGCTGTTTCAATTTTGCACAGTCTACGGCGCGGCTCATACAAAACAACAAGTGGACGACCAACTATATTGAGTTGATGATGGGCCGACGGTGGCCCATAATTAACTCAACATCAGGCCAAGGCGACTTTATTGGTACTCTCTCTGTGCGTGTCACAAACAATATGATCTCATTGACAGACACACGGTATGCAGAACACCGTTGTAACGCGTGCACGTGCAGACATTCCTGGAAGCAATAAGACTCCCTGCGAGTCAATAATTCCAACCATATTACTTTTTTCAACATTAAAAATTACTCATTTCAATCCTAGTTCCCATGTAAAGCACAATGGATACCCAGGGGGACAGAAGGGTTTGAGGGACATGGTATGCTGTAAAATTATTGTTAATTGAATTGAAAGTGGTTAGTAATTATGATTTACACTAAATGTGTTATTTTTAATGTAGTTTCAAATAATTTCAAAGAAAAAACCTTGTTACTGTTGTTGACTAAAAATATTCAATATACCATGCTTTATTTTTTTATTCTGGTGCTGAATACAGTGATCGATTTTTTGTGGGCCTGTTCAAATCAGCAAGGGCCAGTTCAACATAAAATAGCGCTGGTTTAGAAATTTCGCCAGAACCTGTTGTTAAAAAGGAAATTTCAGACCCTGCTATAGGAGTTTAGTAACCCAGGGGCCGCGCTGATCGCTCGCCAATGCGCCACTGGCGACCAAAAGTACTTTTTGGCGATCAATATTTCTGGCTGACGAAAAATTTGGCGAGTGAAATATCGCGGCAATGTGTGAGTGACACGCATCTATTAGGCCACGCACCGTTTCAATAAGATAAACAACACGTGCACAGTGTTGGCTACAGCTGAACACCGTCACTGAGTGAGGCCAATGCCGGTGACATTGACCAGCAGTGAAACAGAACTCAGCCAACGTTACACTCTACAGCAAGTGTCAGGCCAAAAAAAATATATATTTGTTTCCGATTTGTTGTCATTTTAACCAGTGGGTAGGTAGGAAATTTATTTTATTTTTAATTTTTATTTTTTGTCACTTCAACCAATCGGTAGGTAAGAATTTTTTTTATTTTACTTGGCGCCAAATTCACTTCCATGCATGTATTATCTGTACATTACTTAACGATTTTTTTGTTTTTTTCGACGCTTTTTGACCCCCCTCTTTACGTAAGGTTTTTTAGAGTTACTTTGATTACAGCTGGTAACTCATCCCTTAACTTATGGTTTTCTTAAAAAAAAAATTATTTTTGAAAATCCATAAAATAAATTTGGGTCGCACATGTTTTGATAGGGTCGGTCGGAAATCTGAAACAAACAATATTATTTTTTAGGCCTCAGTGAACGGGTTTTGATCAGAAATGTTGACCTAAAGTTGGTTTAATGTTGGGCCAGCATCATAGACACTGGAGCAACATTAAACCAACATCAGCTCAATATCTCAAGTATGCGGGATGTAGAACGGGTAACTTGGATTCACCACTCACCATGTACATTTTTTGTTAATGTACATTTAAAAATATATAGATATTTTTTTAATCAACATAGTCATAGACATATAGTTGCAGTTAACTTCCACCAGCGTTGGGTGTTTTTCGCTGATTTTTCAGTCAATTCTTGATCAATTTCCATGAAAATTAGCAAGCGCTTTTTGCAAGTATTCCGGCACCTGCTCTGAAAATTTTATGAAATTTGCGTGAGTATTTCAAAAGTTAGACCATTTGACATGTAGTAGAATTTCTAGATTAAAGCTGAATGAAATCAATGGGTTTATTATAGAGGAGCGTCATAATTCAAAATTATCACATGTCAAATGGTCTAACTTTTAAACTACAAAATATTTTTTCTTCAAATTTTCAAGGAAGTTGCAGTAAGACTAGACTCAGACTCAGAACAATTTATTTGTCACACAACAAAAAACCCATACATATGTAATCAAAAGATAAAAATACATTATAATATATGTTGTGCGGATCAGGAGACCTGCATTAAGATCAATGTTGATCGCTATCATGCAGGCCACCAGTTAGAAAAAAAACAAAAAACAATAATAAGGATCATCGCGCAATCCACGTGAGTACGCATCCGCTCCCTATAGAGCTGATGCACAGAATATTACTTCAAAATAGTAGAGCTGCTCTGCCCTGTATAGCCAAAAGGCAGTAACCACTTGAATTGGCCCAACACCGCAGTGCAGGTAAATATTAATATAGTTATTGTTAAACAAAAAAGAGAAAGAGAGTATAACAAAAATATGCGTCATGTCTTCTGTTCGCGTTATGACAAATCATCTTTAAAAGTACATTAAAGAATAACAATCAAATATAATGAAAATTTATCGATTGCAAACATAACAATTTGAAACAAAACACTGCGATTGATAACAATTTATGAAATAATTACGTGTATGAAATATTACTCCTGAGTAACTATATGTTAACAATTTATCTTTGATAAAGGGCGGTAATGAATTAATACATTTTGGAATACTGTACAAGATACATTTAGTAGCAAATTCATGTTTAACGGTTATTATATTCAGGTCATTGATATTTCTCATGTTGTATCTTTGACATTTTCTGGCAGAATTTAATCCTAGGAAATATTCTGGTAAATTTTGACTAATGTATTTATAGTAAAATTTAATCTGACACAATTTAACATATCCGCTACTTTTAGAAGATTTAAGCTGCATAACTGTTTTGCTTATTTTAATCAAAAGATTAATCCATGGAGAATGGTGTTTTATTTTTTTATTTTACTGCTCCAGTTACTGAGTTATTAAGGATTTAAGTTTGTTGTTTTTTGATATTGTTGCCCCACCAAAACAAAGACCTGATCACAGCGGAGTAAGACACACTGTCTGTATAACCAGGACATTGAAAGTACCAAGTGGCAGATAACGGTCATCATTGAAAAAATAGTGGAAGACTTTTAAAATTATTCTTATTCTTTAAGTGATTTTAGATACATTTCACAGTACAAAGTGTTTTGTCTCATGTCAGTTAGACATATCTAGAAGTTATTACTTTGTGTGATATGAGTCATATCTGCATATAATGTCATGTTTAATTTCGGTACCGGTATAGAGAATGTCACCCTGTTTTAGTATGGCGCTTATAAGTGTGGGCCAGAATCTGAGCCTTTGGCCCGCCATTAAGACGCTCTCTTCCGACCGTGGGAAATTGCAGTCGGAATCTGTGATATAAATCATCTTTTTTTTTGCGCAGTCTTTTATTTGATACCTCACGGCATTTCAAAATATAGTGACAATGCTATGAATGAATTCAAAGTGAATTTTGATTGACAAGAAAAACAAGATCTATAGTGACTATGCTATTCGAAAATATCAGACTATTTTATTTAATCGTTAGTCATCACATACAGTTATATAAATAGCGTAATGCGGTAAAATAAAAAAATGGTAAAATAACAGCCTTTACGGTACCGGTAGCTGAGTTAACCCAGCAAAGAGGCATTCAACCATTGATGGGTCAATGTTGTACCAGCGTCATAGAAGCTGGACCAACATTGAGCCATCAATGGGTCAGTGACTCGTGCCTGCTGAGTTATCCTAGGGGCTGACCTAGTCTTAGGACGCCAACCGGTGGTTTGTGTGAGCTTGGCAGCGCAGCCAGCACGAAGCATTGATCCGATGTCAAACTAATTCGGGCCCATCGTCTACAGCTCTGGCCCAGCGTTAGACCAATGCGCCTCCACGTCTCGTGTTTGTTATTAAGGAGTTTGATGCTGGTCTAATGTAACATTATATTGGCCCACATTTAACAACTGTTAGTATTACGTACATATTGTACACAGATGGACCGAGTTACCACACCATATAACTTGATGGTGTATCGCGTCGTGATCTAATCCAGCTACATTTACATCAATTTTGTCCATTTATAAAGCCTTTAAAAATATATGAATGATTGTGTTGAACATTTTAGGTTATTTCGGTCGAAATAAACAAAACAGTTATGCAGCTTTAAACTTTTAATTATAGGTTCAGAATGAGCTAAATAACTGCTTAATGTAATAGATCTTATTGCTCTTTTTTGTAAATGCGTAATTCTGTCATGCTGGTGACCCCAAATTAAAAGACTATAATTAATATGCGGAAGGATTAATGTTTTATATAGTTGAATTTATATCATCTTAGGTACATATAATTTTATTCTGTGGATAATGCCAATTACTTTTGTTACTTTACAAGCAACCTTTTCTATGTGATCATTCCAGGTAAAATTTTTACTTTAAATCCTAAGAAAGTCCAATTTTCGCACAGTTTATTTTAGTATCTTCTATTTCTATTGTTGGAATAAATATTTTCTTTTTTGGCTGGTGAAAAACTACAAAATTTGACTTCGCAACAATTAAAGATAGTTTGTTTAATTTTAGCCATAATGTAATTTTTCCTAACTCTTCATTTTTTATTTTTTTAAATTCTGTATCATAGCTATCAATTGTAGTAATTAAAGTATTATCATCGACAAACAAAATGAATTCAAAGAATTTACTAGAGTTAATAATGTCATTAATATAGATTATAAAAAGCAGTGGCCCTAAAATTGACCCTTGTGGAACGCCAGTGGTAACGTTTAGTATATCAGATTTACAGTTATCGAAATCTACATATTGGGTTCTATCGGATAGATAATTTGTTGGCCTGTCTTGAAACCCCATAAAAATCTATTTTTTTTATCAAAATTTGGTGATTTAATGTATCAAAAGCTTTCGAAAGATCCAGAAATATTCCAATAGGTATTCTACCTTTATCCATTAATCCATATAATTTGTCAGTTGATTCTAAACAAGCTAATTCCGTTGAATGTCTTTTTCTAAATCCATATTGACTTTTGCTAAATAAATGGTTGTCTTCAAAATAAGAATAGAGTTGGTTGTGTATAGCCCTTTCAAAAACCTTCGAAGCAGCTGGAAGAAGTGATATGGGACGGTAATTAGTGAACATAGTATTATCACCTGCTTTGTAAATCGGTACTACTTTGGCTATTTTTAATTTTTTGGGGAAAATTCCTTTTTTGAGGGTTTGATTGATTACTATGGTTAATGGCTTGGTTATAATATTTTTAATTGATTTAAATACCAAAGTAGATATACCATCATGTCCAAAGCTAGTTTTGCTGTTTAAGTTGGTTATGATTTTGTCAACAACTGTTTCTGTAATAGGTTTAAAATTTAGGTTTACTTCTGGTTTCAAAGTTAAGAAATCACGTTTATTGGGGACCTTTTTTATATTATTTGCAAGGCTAGGACCTATATTTGTAAAAAATGATAATTATACTTTTAAAACGATCTATGGACATAACTTATTTAGATTACCTAGGACGTTTGGTCGCCAATTGTTTGTTTATGCAATAAAATATGCAAGGAAGTTGTCAGTAAAAAAACGTGCTTCCTGATCTTGTCATTGTTCTTATATTATGATCGAAAAGAGGCTAATTTGCAGCTAGTTTGTTTCGGGAATTATTATTCGTCGATGCTAAACTACTTCAGCAAATTAGAAATCACGTTGTATAGCATAAAATGCGTCATTTCTGAGGGTACCCAGTCACCACAAATCACATAGTACCGACCGTCAATGGATGGGTGGGAGACCGTCAATCGACCCCCGGGGGTCCATTAACGTACGAGGGTCGATCTGCGGTCAGCCTAGCCAAGTAAACAACGTCTCTGGGCGAGCGCAGCGAGCCACAGAGCCGTGAATCTAGTATCAAAGTGGCTTTGATACCAACTTTAAATTGCTCTTCTGGACTTAATCTGATGAGCTATAGCCAATCTAACATCATTTTGCTTATAATAAATATATTTTCTTACATATCTGTGATTCTTGAGCTGATATGTGACATATTGGACCTGAATTTAGGTAAAATACAACTACAATTCACGGCAATATAGTTTGCATCAACCATCGCCAGTGCGACATGAGCGACATCTATGTGAGGAGAATTCGTCCGCTGAAAACGCATGCTCAGACCGCCTTAAACCTTTTGATCAACACAAAAACACGTGCGTGAAGCACAAGAAAAACGGCAGATACCACGTGCGATGACGTCATCTACCACGTGCGATGACATCATCTCACAAAATCTCGCGTTTTCACCCCACTCCACCCGTGATCACTTGGTAGCCTCAAGTGTAGTTTCGGATAAATAACATGAACATAAACTTACTTTCCCTTTCTAACAATAAAAAATCTTCACATATATGCGTCAAATATGGCAGTGAAGACGTGTACACTGCAGGTAAGTCAGCGAATTGCGATTTAACCCCGAACTGGGCACAGTTTATTTCTGTGGCAGGACAGCGGCTGTACACAATTCAGCGCCGTAGGCCGATCAGCGCTACGGTCAGCCGTGACCTGGTCAGTAGACTACGCGCACCGGCTCAGCCAGCAGCGGGCGATAATGAGTAGGTTTACGAAAACGTAGTCGCGTCTCGACCAAAATAATCAAATACTCTTTTGATAAAACGTTATGGTTACGCTTGCCATGTTTATCATAAGAATGACTGTGATTATACCTTGCTTGCGGAACTCATTTTAAATGTTAAGCAGCGTAAAAGATAAATGAAAACGATATCTTCATTTTTCACAAAGCAAACAAATTTACATCAGCGTCACTTGTCCACCTGGCGAATGAGCTGGGTTTATAGCCACTTCCCCGCACAGTCATTTCCATGCAAGATCCTCTCTGTGTAAACAGCGTGCACTCCTCATTTGTGATAGAATGAGCGGCAGATCCCGGGGGGTTGGGGGGTTGGTGAGATACGGCGGCTAAAGCTTGAACATTATAATATTTAGCCCCCCTGTTTTTTGCTTTTCAGGTGGAAAAATATAATTTGCATATCTCCAAGGTTCCAACCAACTATATTATGAACAAAAGAGCCAAATGGGTGAAATTACAAATCTTAAGACTAAAACCATAAATTATACACTGCCTAAGACTAAGTCTTTCTCTTTGACTGGGGTTTAATATTGTATTTGTTGTTAATAATAATAATTATGTCTCATGTGTAATTATGACTATATGGGCCTACATATGTAGGCTATGCCTGCATATAGGCCTATGTGATAGGTAAGCAACTTTAATTGTGGCAATTTTGCTGTTTGCAATCCCTTGAAAGATGTTTACAGAAAAACAACTAAGTCTTATGCTATGTTTCTAAATTGATAGAAATGACAAGCGTTACTACATATATTAAAAAATGTAAAAAAGAACACATTTCGGATGATTTGGGATCTACATGTAGGCCTACTGTAAACAGAGTAGTAGAAATTTCTGAATGTTATGCTTAGGCCTCCTTTTGTGATAACGATTGGGGATCTCCATGCTAAACATTTGCACAGACAATATAGTATGTAACCTAGCTACCCAATGCAGTTTTGATCTTGTTTGGTACAAACATACTTGATAAATAAAGCCCAGTTGATATGATTTATAACACAGTTCGAGGCTATCTAGTCTCATTGTATAACCATTCATAAGCAAGCTCAACTCGTCGAAGTGCAGACCCGTTTGCAGTGATCAATTTGCTGCTGCTCACAGTATCAGCTCACTCTGTCATACATTTTGTCCTAAATAAAAGACGCACATTTGGATGAGTCAGTATCCCAGAAAACATGAGCCAATGGCCTAACGTTGGTTTACTGTTGGGACAACGTGGTAGACGGTGGGCCAACAGCAAACCAACATCGGGCCAACGTCTCATGTTTGCTGGATAAGTAGTAGGCCTACGCCTGCTACCCAGCCAACAGACACACATCAGACAAAAGGTTTGGCCAATGTGTAAAGATATGTTGGCCCACCGTAGGGGAACTATGTTGGCACAATGTAATTTTGGTACACGGCTTTACGTAGACCGTTATCTTCACCAACATTGGCCCAACATTACCCACAAGAAACTTATATATTGTAGGCGGCCTAAAAGCTGCTGACAATCAAACCATGGGCATTTTATAGGCATCACCATCTTCTCCGCATGAATTGCCCTCTTGTGACCTAACCATATATGTCACAAATTGTCACCACTCGTCATCAATAAAAAACATCATGTTTTCGAATTTGGTCACAGATAAATTACTTCTTCCAAGTGTATCTTTCAATCTCAAATTACTTTCACTACCAACTTCTTGGCCATCTATTAAAATCTTACTTTTACTGGCAGGAGATGTCAGCTTATATGACTAGTCCACTGTGTAGACTACTAGCAGCGGGATCTGTACTCGGAAAGCACCACACTGATTACAGAAATTGAGGCAACTGGGGTACGGCTGAAACCGAAAACATACATAGAGTGGTCTAAAGCTTTAAATCCGGGTCCCTTTGGCTCAAATAACAGAATTAGCATTCAAACACTGAAAGTTTGATCTATCAAGCAGAAAACTGCACCCTTTTCCGAATATGTAACATCTAAAAATCTGAACATTGTGGAAGTGACAGAAATATGGTTAAAACATAATGAGCGCAATCAATAATAGCTGATATCTCACCTGCTGGCTATTTGTTTATTCTCACGAAACTCGTGCAGATGAGCGGGCATTGTAGGGGGCATACTTGTAGGTGATCGAACGTGTAGGGTGTACGCCTTCTAGTTTGAGACAAATTCAAAGCGGATATTCATCTTCTGTCATCATCTAAAACTTAGTTAGTTTCTACACATATCAGAAACAATTCGTTCAGAGAGTTCAACACGTTTTGGCAGGCATTCAATATCTCTGTAGTTTCGAAAAATATTCAAAATTTGTCTAAATCTGCAAAACTATTTAACTATTTTTTGTCTGGGGATGCATCGCATGCAGTAATAATTGACCATTGCTATGACACACCAGACGTTTGAAGAAGCCTGCCGATTTTTTAAAAGAGTTATTGAAATGGTATTCCCAAAAAGTGGTGAGCTCTGGAGACATTGCAAAGTTGTTAAAATTGTGTGCACGTGAGAAGTTTGTCATTTCTGGACATAGATTCTGTTATAAGGTACGGCATTATCACCACGCCGATCACCGTAAGCCAGTTATCACATCAACTGGCCTTAGGGTGGGCAGAAATCAGCAGAGGAAAGGAGGGTGACTTGCAAAATTTACGAACATGTTTGGAAGAATCAAGGTATTTTTTGCACAAATTTCAACTGATGTCAGGCTCTTTGGGCAATGCTTGAAATGGCAATAACAACAGCCAGCAATCTAGATCAGTCACCACAAGTGCGTTGACTGTTACAAAGCAAGATTACCCAGGTTTCCATAGTATGGGCCGTTATTGTCTCACCAGCACCAAGGAATACAACCTTGTTTCATGTGAGCAACTTTTAAAATCTACGGTTGCCAAGAAACGACAGGCGGTTTATAATTATGGAGCCTATTATAAGCATTTCGGAAATAGCAATCTTGCCAAAAATTGTCCTACTAGGATTAAATGTCACAATTGTTTTGCCCTTCATGATCCCCTGCTATGCAACTTAGGTGATGAAGAATATGGCAATGAAGAACAAAACGTGTTCAATAATGTCCATCCAAAAAACTTCAAGTTTTCCTAGGAAGCTGAGTCTTGCTCGCCACAGAATCAATAGGCTGACGAATCTAGACTACCACCCAAATACGATGAAGCTAATGATTCTAAAGGGTTTGCTGTGATACACACGTGACCGCGGCAAGTGGGGCTTCAAAAAGAGCTGCGTTTGTGGGTCTGGATTCATCACAAGGATCCCAGCAACAACATGGTTTCTCAGTTGACCCTACCACCAACTATCCCATGACAATTGTTCAAGAACAATCGGTTTCCTTGTAACAGAACGATATTGAGTCTGGATATACCAGAAATGCATAACAAGAAATGTATAACTCCGGCCTGTTGATTTTAGACAGTAAGTTCACCAAATTGCATATGGTGTCATCAAAAAGAGGGATCATGTATCTTTAAATTGAAATTGTTATTAAAATTTTAAATAATAAATGGTAGTTGGACGCCTTTATGCACTACTGGACCAACCCCAAAAAGTTCGTTTTGAGATAAATGCAGTTGAAGTTTATGGTCTTCTGTAAATTCAAGGAGACGGATGAGAAAAATATTGAGTTAAACTAACACACGACATCCACATGCTCTATCCACGGGAAATACTCACATATTCGGATACCTCCGGTTGCGAGCCTCTCTGCCTCAAATAAACTGTGATCCAGAAGTGCATAAATAAGAATGACCATTTTGATTTATGCACAACTGGACCAACCCACGTGTATTGTAAATTAAGCAAATACAAATATATGTAGAAAATGTACAATCTCTACATCTTCTTTAGATCTATTCTAATGTTTCTATAATAAAAGTATGTGCAACTTTTTATAATCACGGGACTGCGAGGATCACGAGGATAACAAAGGTGTGGGTTGGTCCTGCTGTGCATAAATCAATTTTAAGATTTTGATCTATGCACAAGTGGAGCAAGCCACATTTATTGTAAATTTAAAAAATGCTTAAAAAAAGGCATGAATTAGCACATTACAGATTATTTATATCTTCTGTATATCTAGCTATGGAATGTCTCTAGTAAAATGCGTGTAATTTTATAGCTTAGGTGAAACCACGGGCACTGTGAGTCTGATGGAAGAAATAAATGTGTGGGTTGGTCCAGTTGTGCATAAATCAATTCTAAGATTTTACATTTGCTGTTTTTTCCGGCCACTAGGCGGCGTGCTGGGTGTAAATTGGACTTCCGGTTAATTTTTAAATAAACGCTATGCATAATGTCTATCACTTGGCACACTTAACTCATTTTTAACTTTTTGGGGTTGGCTCAGTTGAGCATAAAGGCGTCCAGTTGTAGTATGGTAATATCCATCAGATACCACGCTCAAACTGCTTGTCCACATGTATGTCCCGGGGTCCTCTGTGATAAAGTGGTAGCTCATAGTTATTAAATAAGCTTGTACCTGTGATAACCAACTTACGTTTCTGATAGGCCGCATTAGTTTGTGTTGTACCCCTTATTAGAGAACTAGAAACTGTTGTGTTATTACTAGTATGTGGTTTTCACACGAATACAATTAAACACTTACACGATACACACAGGGAATATACGGGTATGTCTGTATTATGTTGGGTAGAAAATCGAGGGTGGCTTGCGACCCACACCTGGATGAAAATATTCCAAATAGCTCTCATCCAAGCATCAAATAAAAAAGCAGATACAAATCGCACAGATAGCTAAGCATACATAATTATAGAGCACATAATAGATAGAAAAGTTGCTTGCTCATAGCTAGAATCATCCATTTTGTCATTTTTTCCAGGTGCAATATACAATTTGAATAAGAATTAAATGAGTTAATCTAAAGTAAAAGGAAATTGTTACATTATCGTTAGTTTTTAAAGAACTGTTATAGCTACCAGTATGATCTGACCTATTAATGTCATTATCCTTAAATAGATATTGATATACAACACAAGTAACGTTATGTCAATGAGCTCATGGGAATTGTTATCTGTACATTTAATTCAATGATACAAAAACGAAACATATACCCAGCGCTGCAACGCTGATCCAACAGAACGTTTTGTGTTTTTTTGAGTTTGAGTCTTCAATATGCTCTTCAACACAAGTAGATATATGGCTATACAGGAACTTCGGGGTCTCCAATATAGGAACTTGGGTTCTCCATCTATCCATTTACTCTACCGTCTGGGCGACAGGGAATAAATAACTAACATTATAACTTCTTTGTTTAACTCCTTGTTTCTTTATTATAGTCATTAAACTGTGCCCTCAACCAGGGATGGGGTCAAATACACTTGATCAAATACAAATACAAATACGACGTCATAGAATTTTTCAAATATAAATACAAATACGAAGCCTTGAAAAATATCAAATACAAATACAAATACAGTCTTTCAAATACAAATACAATTTCTTTGAAAATATCCTCTCTAGAATCAACTTCGTTTATTCGCATGCATATATAGTTTCGTATCGTAATATTGTAGATCTGATAATATTCGAGAAGTTTTAATTTTTGTGAGGAGGACAGATTTGCGAATTTAATAATCTTACAATTATTCCTATCAGAAATCATAGGAAAACGATCAATGAGTCAATTATAGGTTTCCTTGCTTCAATAAATGTTCAATATTTAACTGGACCCTCGACAATTGTGCGTTAACGTAAATCAAAACAACGTAAGTAGGCCTACTAGCAAAAAATGTGAATCTATAGTAGTATTGAAGTACAATATTTTGCGTATTTATTGGTCATAATGTACGATTATATAGTGATGCATTTGAATTTTAGTGAAAATTACGCACAAATTGGATCTATATATTCACGCCTGTCACTTTACAGCTCCTTCACGCTGGCTCAATGTTTGTTCAACATTTCCATGATTTCTGCTGTTGACTCGGCATTGATTCATCGTTGGTGCTACGGTCTGGGTCACTTTTTTTGCTTGATTGATCTGGGTTAGTTAGGAGGGTCGGCACTAATTATAGTGTATTTTATAGTGATAGACCTTAGCCCTTTGAGCGCTACACACGGCTTTAATAGTTTTCAACGTGTTTTATCAGCGGGTTAAATCACAGTTATTGGGAATTAAATGGATGTTTGAACATAAAGATTTCCACATAGTTGGTCTAAACTTAAAATAATATGAGTAAGTGTCATCCATTTGGAGTTGTGGGTCGCTGTAGCGAGACACAACTTCAAGTTAGCTAAAATTTAGATTAGATAACTTGAAGAGTTAACAATGTGTGGAAACAGTTGGCCAGCTGATGGTGGTGATAACAAATAGATGAAGGGGCGACTGTGATTCCACAGCTAAGCACTACTGACCCTGTGACATTATACTGTTCAGAGACTAATTTTCATTAACCCTTTGACTTCCAGGCCGGGGTGCATACCAGGATCCAGATATACTGGTGTAGGAGTTTTATTTTTCGTCATTTGAAGCTGGAATTGCTAACGCAATTTTCAGCTTCAAATGACGAAAAATACATAAATGTAGTATATATTTGACGAAAATTTGTGTCATTTTATGGTTACGTTTATTGACGAATGACGACGGAAATTTCCGTCATGTATGGTAGTGAAAAGGTTAAGGCAGAAATAAACTGACTTCTTACTTTTAAAATGTGCGAGTTTAAAACTTAACGAATAGTCCCAAAAACATTTTAACAGGCGAGTATTACCCGACCAACAGTATTGTTATTTTCTGCATGTAATCAACGACGTACAATAAACGTATAATAAATATACCAATCTATGAATGAACAGCCTGTTAATTAGCTACGGGATTCAAAATGTCATTGAACGATTGATGCCGTGATGACACCTTTACACCCAGGTGATGTATTAAACATATCGTCAAATTTAATTTACTTTCGCATATATAACATGTTTAATATTTCGTATAAATATGTCATCTAACATATGTAAAGAAAATGAAATGGCAATATTAAGCGAGGTTCTCAAAGATCTAAAACGTATCTTGACTTTGATATCTATATATGGCTATGTTTCATAATCGTTTCATATCTTTTAATAATCACGATCTGTGAAATTGAACTGATGAGACGAAAGGGTTGTCACTCGAGACGCTGACCCTTTGTTGCTTTAATGTTGGCCAGCGTTGCAGACGGTGGACCAGCAATGAAACAACATTGTATCAATGTATCGCGTTTGCTGTGATGCCTATTGAATACTAGTATGTATATCACGAATGCAAGCACAACACAACCTTGTCACCCATTATATCTCTTTGACAACGCTTGTCTGATTTATGTCTTGTCCTATATCTCGTTCTGCCAGCAATACGTCGTCATTGTATACAGATGACACACATATTATATAGGCCTGTGGACATTGGCTCAACATAGTTTCAATGCGTCAGGAACCGGGAAAGAATTAAGCCCTTATTGGTGCAATTAAAGTGATAGATAGGCAATTAATTAGATCACGCTTTTTTATCTTTGAGAATATAACCCCTTAAAGGGTCTCCCTTGTTAGCTGCTAGCGATTATGAGCGATTAAAAGTCATGCACAACTGCTCGTACCATGAAACTATTTGGGTTCTAAATGTGCAATTCGTTAGTTTTAGTGTTATATTTAAATATTTGGTATCGATTGACAGTGCCTTTCAGTGAAACTTACAAATCAATATTAAATAAAACGCATACGAATATTATTTAGACAAGAAAAAACAGTCAGCGACGTGCTGCACTAGGTTACGCAATCAGAGATGTTCTCTCAGTAGCTGGGCTTATGGTTACGTAATGTGTAGACGCCTCCAGACGGTGAACTCTATTGACAATAGGTGTGAATGCAGCGCGCTTGGTACACCTAATTCGGCCGGCATTGGGTGTATACCCACTGTGCACCAGATTTTGACCCAATCCTGTTTTCTTGTTCCGCCAGCATCGCAGACTGTGGAACAACGGTCGACGGTGATTCAATGTTTCGTGTCTGTAAGGTAAAAAACAACCATTGTCAAGATGACCATGCATCTTTGATCTCAGAAGGCGACATGTGACACGGAAATTAGCGTTTGTGGTCTAGGGTTCGTATTTAAATTATTTAAAACCAGTCGTTGTGTTCCTCCTTTCCCAGTTTATCATGTTTAGAACAAATAATGATTTGCTTCTAAATTGAATTTGACAAGATCATTTATTAGTGGCAGTGCAGGCCTAATTTTTTATCTAATAATAAATTATGTTTGATAAAAAATTAAATTAGATGAGAAATCATATTAGATTATGTACATTTATAATAACCGAAAATACCAGCCTCAAAGGGTTCATCAGCTGCAGCGTGTGTGTACACATGAAAACAATTGTTGTTGAGTTAATTTATGCCATAAACGACTTATATTCCCACACACAGATTTCACTTAAAATCATAATATACGTTGTTGGTAATATCAAATATATATAAAATAAAAATAATATGACATCGTGACTGATATTACTGATACTGATATTTAATTAATATTTGTATTGTAAAAAAAGCAAACATAGGTATCAGGGGGTCTGAATTAAAAATTGTATGAAATGGAGAATATAGGCAGCCGTCCAATATTGCCCATCATTGCCCATTAAGACCCGTATTCATCCATATTGGCCATTAATTCCCAATGGGCAATAATAATAACACAGTGTTTTTGCCAACCCTGTGCCCAACTGATTTTGGAACACATGCCCAACACAGGCGCACCAGTCCTGGAGCACCATATAATTAACACCCTTCACGGCTTATATCATTGATTATAATGCAATGTTAAAACAAAATACTAATACATAAAACAATTTGGCAGCTCAACCAGATATATACAAATATTATATGCCGTATGTGCCAAATATTGAATGCGAGCTCAGTGAAGCATTGTTATAAAAAAAACGCTAATTGTATCAAGCTGTGATTTTTTTGTACCAAAAAGGTGGATTGGCTGCATTGGCATTTAATGATCAATGGACAGAGGTGTCTCAACTTGCATGGATGACGAAAAAAGAATTTTTTTATGATGTTATTTTGTAAAAAATATATATAGTCGATTTCATTATTATCGTTAAATTCGGTGGGTTAACTTTGTTAAAAAAAATTGTATTTGAATTATATTTGATCAAATACATCAAATACAGGGATCAAATACAAATACAAATACAAATACAGGCCTCTTAAAAAAAAACGTATTTGACCCCATCCCTGCACTCAACAGATGGACGCAACGGTCCCGAACTCATGGCTGACTCCGTGGGGAGCAGGGAGACGGCAGGTCCGCACTGCTCCCTGAGTGGACCGAAACCGGTAGCTGTCCCCACATTACCCCCTGGTTAAGTGACAACGTATGAACACAAACCAACTTGTGGGTAGAGCAGAGTAGTGCACCAAAACAACATTATTACAAAATAGCTGAGTGCAAAAAATATAGGGTGGGTGGATGGTGAACATCACATGCGCAGCATAAAACATTTTAAGTCCTGTTTCCCATCCTCTTAACACCAATGTTCCGCAATTATGCTGCTGCTCTACGTGTGTCATCAGACCCCATCTATTGTTAATTAATACAATCAATATCCATGAGTTTAATTATTATCGAAATCGTTTACGTAAATTGCTTTGCAAAATTACTACGTAAATTACATATTAAAAGGGTACATTTAGTACATTACATGACGTGAGATGGTGACTGAGTAGACCTCTTACACACAACTGGGATCTATTTCCCCCTGTTCATGGCGTAAATGTAATCAAAAAGATATTATTTTATGTTCTAGTACACACGTGAATACAGCAAGAAATGTTTCGCGAGTTAAATTAAGTTATTTAAAAAGGAACTATTGAACAGTTAATGTGAATTAAATTTGTACAGCATATTACCAACACGGCTAATAGCAAAATGGCTGCCGACAAATCAGCCAAGAAGACGTCAGGTAAAGCTGGAAGAAATGGAAAAAACTTTGATTATTATGCTGTTGCTGAAGGCCGTAACACTGGAATATTTACTGTGTGGGATCTGTGTCATGCATCCGTGGATAGATATCTCAACAATATTTACAAAGGATTTGAGGATGTGGAACAGGCTGTAGATTATTTACAGGATCATGGTATTACGGAGGACGACATTGCTATACACACCACCACCAACATCCGCCACGGCCACAGCCTACAACAACTTCGCGTCAACGCCCAACAGCATGGCGATAAAACTGTGAAAAGAGCCCAGGTGAGAGTGATTTTTGTAATCTTGTGACAACATGAGAAGAACCTACGGAGCAAGATGATGATACTACACATCTAAAACACGCTTTTGACTGTAGCCAACTGTGCCCTATCTGTAGTAAGATCCATACGGACGAAAATAAAACGTTAAAATGTTCCTTGTGCATGAAAAAAATCCACTACAAATGTTCAAGCTACCAACTTACCAGATAACAAATCATGCAAACACGACTAGGAAGTTTACATGCGAGCTACGTTTTCAAAGAGAAACACAATATGACATGTCAAATTGTGGTGACCATAGGCCCAATGAACTTGAATCACATGCAAACAACGCCAAGATAATTGACATAATCAAAGGCCTTGAATCACAAATAGTGAAAGTGCTTTAATACGACAACAAAAAAGACAAATTGACAGAACAGTGCGTCAGGATTTAAGAGATCGAGAGAACAGTTAGAAAAAAAAACAAAAAAAGCAAACACCAGTGCCGAACAAATAATGTGTGATGGTAAAAAATATAGAGAAGTTTACATAAAAGAAGATAGTCTGACCATGCTCCGGAAAGAGAAAACTAGATAAGAAAACGACAAAGATAAGACTAAGTCTGAATTGAAAACACTACAACACACACATAACTTATTAACAGAAAGCATAAGAAAGGAGCGAGAGGCAGGTGAAAAAGATAAAGATAAAATGAAGAACAACTTATCCAATGTCACAGAAAAATTGATAAAAGTGCAGCACAAATTAGGGAAAGCCAACGAAAAAACACTGCAATGGCAAGCACAGGCGACCATTAACACCCCAAGACAGGAAGAGGAGGGATGGATCACAAAGTGCACAAGAAAAAAGGAGACCAGTAAAGTTGACAATACAAACATCAATACTTCAACCCCTACAAAAAAATAAAGAAACCAACCCTTAAAAAGAAAACAACAAAAAAGAGGAAATCAATCTCCCAACAACACAGGTCGAGAAAACCGTCAGTGTGTTAATTATCGGGAATTCCCAGATAAACCATCTAGACAAAAACAAAATGTCATCACGTATGAGTGTGTCAATAATGACAGCTTACACTGTCGAGCAAACAACAGAGCTGATGGCATCTGTGGAAAAAGCCCATGACCATATTGTGTTTCACCTCATAACAAACAATATCAAAGAAAAAGAGCCCGACGTTGTCACAATCGAACTTTTAAAACTGTGTGAAAATACTAAGGAAAAATTCAGTGATGCAAAAATTTCCATATCGCTTGGAACGCCACGATTCGACAGGGTGGAGCGCTACAGAGGCGTACAAGCTGTGAACGCCCTGCTGTGTGCCAAAGTAGGCTCAGACATTCGGCTGATTGACCACACACTGTCATTCACCCAGAGAGGTCAAATAAAGCATCACCTATACCGGGATGACAGCGTACAACTACGTGAAGGATCTGGTGTAAAACTCCTAGTCTAGTAGGAAGAGGGGGGTATCGTGCACCCCCCGGAAATCAATTTCTAATTTATGTTTCTAGATTGGAAAAATGTCATAGAAAACGATTTGCTACGTTAAAAAGTTGGTAAAATGTCCAACATACCATTTTTATGCAAATTAGTGACGCCATTACTGGAAAAGATATATTTTGCCATATCTCGGCTAATATTGCACATAGCTCAATAGTTAAGGTGTCTAACCCTATGTTTTGAGGGTCTAAGATCACTATAAAACTATTCTTGAAGTGATCAAATGTGTCTAAAAATTGCTAACGTGCAAAGTATTGCGACCATTAGCGAAACATCTTAAGTTTCGCCATATACCTGCGGATATAAAAAATAGCTGCATACATTCATTCAGTTGTTTATTAAGCTGGTGCTCAACGAATATGAAAATATTACTATTCAAGAGATCAGGTATGTACGAGGCATGTGATAGTATGCACATTAGTGCCATCATCAGCGAATAAAAACTGATAATTGCACACATTCTATCCAGATGTGTGTATCATAGAATGTATAGTAGCATGTCCTAACACAGAATGACACTATAATGGGTCTCAGTACATGACATGTTGTAGAATGTAGGTTGGAATAATGTAGGCTACTGGGACACATAGTGTTATTATTTTTTCAAAACACAATAATATATATGATATTATCGTGTTTTAAAAAATAATAACAATATGTGTCCCAGTAGCCTACAGAATATGTAGTATGTAAGCTAGCATGTATATTAGCTTGTACTAGCACAGAATAACACTATAATGTGTCCCAGTACATGACATGTTGTGGAATGTATCCTAGAATGTATTTTAGCATGTCATAGCACAAAACGAAACTATAACATGTACAAGGTATACAAGAGCATGCTGTAGTTGCAGCAGAACAGTTTAGGACTGGACAACACGATTCTGGGGGGTCCAGTCTAACCATTTACTTATCACTTTCATCGCAACTGTCAAACTCTTAATTTTCACCGTGTTCTTCATGATCAACCTGGTCATCTGCTTCACGATCGCCAGCATGCAGGGGATCAACCAGCGAGGTTAGCATCACAGTGGTTCCAGGACTTCCAGGTCAGTCTTCATCCACCCCTGTTGCTCCTCGTACAGGTTGGTCAGCTCACTTGTACAAAGCAACCAGGTGATTCACATGCTGGATGTGTGACTGTAAAGCGGACTGGTACAGGGAAGGCGAGACAGGTCGACTCTGGACTTGGAAATTAGTTTATTGTTTTTTCCCTCCATCTTGTGGGACAGCTTGACATGATCGACGGCGTTCACAAAAGATTTACTAATGTGTCCATACACCAGATATTCTAATTGCTCCAGCTGTTTCATCACACGATGCTTGACTTTCCAGTCGTCACCTATTTGCCTGAATGCGTTGTGGAATCTGGGATTCATTTCCAGCTTTTTAGGTGGCCTCACCTTTCCCTTGCCTTTAAAGGAGCTGGTGCAATCCTCTTCACCGAAGATACAGTAGCCGAGGAGACTGACACAGGGTTATTCTCCAAGAGAATCAGCCAGGTCAGATAATTTTATGTTGACAATCTGTCTGTGCTTCCCAGATCCTGTGTCCAGGACTGTATATAGTCAACTTGATTGAATGGGCATGATTCAGTAGAATCACAAATATGCCTCCGCCAGGGGGTTCTGACCACAGCGTCTTTATATCCTAGGGCAGCGGCATGATAAAGGCACTGTACCTTGTATCAATCTATTCTTGGTTGTTGTAGACAGTGGGTAGGTACTGCACCTCCACCTGTGTTTTTATAAATTGAAACACTTGGCATGATGAAAACAAAATATATTTGGAGTAGACAACGCAGTAGCAAGACCAGGAACATAACACAATCTTACCTCGCCATATGTTGTGACAAATTGACGATTTCTGCCCTCCACAATGAGGACTGCCATATTTGTTCTGTCCAGCTCAGAAGCAGCTTGGTGGCTGCCTGGTAGCTGATCCAGCTAGAATAATCTTTTCTGGGCTGCTACGCCTCAACATCATTTGCCCTTTGATTCAGGATGATAACTGTCAGTCGAGATCACTGTCTGATCGAGTATCTGTAGGCATATCTCACCACAGGTCGGGGGGAGGTTGGTAACAATATGTAGCGGTGCCATGCCATCTTTTATGAACTCCTTTGGGTATGGCAAATTTTCAGGGCTGGCGTCTTCCAGACGTTAGAGTATAGTGAAGGAAAGTGACTTTGTTAATTTAGGACCTAAGGCAATGAGGTACAGCCATAGAGAGTACTTCATGAGCTCATCCAAGTCTATTGATTATTTAGACTTTACGAGGCGCGGGAATGCCAGGTTACTTTGCTCCTGGTAGTGGATAACTTAAGATAAACGATGACACAGCTTATCATTTTAAAAACAATAAATATGGGTGTGAATGAGATTTTAACTTATAACCTTTCCCTTTGAGGAAGTGATGTTGATCTTGTTGTTGTCAGCTTTTCAGAATTGAGTTTCATATTGTCAAATATTAGTGGTCACGTCTTGTGAAAGCCCACAGAGTGTTAGGACAAAAGAGGAGAGCGACTTCCTGACTGTGCAGAAGCCTGACTGAAAAGGCAACATTTGTACTGCTTAGGAATTTCTTAAATTTGACATGATTTTTTATTGGATTATTCTGTAGCCGTTTCAGCAGTTTCTCATCTTGATAGTTCTGATTCATCATAGCCATTCAATTCTTTGACATAGAGCAAGCACAATGAAGGTAGCAGGAGGACCTCATTCTGTTGGACAACATGTTCTCCAGTAGGAAGACAAGTGCCTTCTAATGCGCAGATGGCATACAGGCATGATTTGTATTATTTGGCCCTTCAGCTCCTACAATTAGGGTTAGAAAAGGCTGCGCAGATAGATCTCAAGCGCGATGGATGGTGTTTGGACTCGTCAGCAAAGAGGTCTTTGTTTCCCACCAGTCGATGACGTTATCTTAGCTTGTGATTCAATTTGCTGCCAATATTGTCTTTTCTCACAGAAGAAACACTCTGATACGAAATTCCAGCCGAAGACATTCTACAAATGAAATGATGTTGTTGCGAGATTGGAGCTTTTGGTTGTGTTTCATCTCCCAGAAGATGGAGGTTGGTAGCAAAGCGTTGATGACACAGTCGATTATACCCAACACTATGCAGATCGTCTAGCAGAGATGCAAGGATGTTATCATGGTTATAATGACTCATGTGGTTTTGTGGAGATGGCTATCCAGATGGTATGAATACGTTAGAAGTTTTACAGCAGCAGTTCCTTTTGCATTACTGAATGGTGTGAATCGACCATGATGGCATACGAAGGATGCACGTACACTGAGTATGTTCGGGGGCTCTAGGATATACGCTCTTGTCACGTTTTCTTCTAGACATATCTATACTGCCAACACCACCACATGCAAATGTGGAATATCTACCATAACCAGTGGTGATATTGGAGGTGGTAGATACAACTTATACTACTGCATGTATTTCTACCACCTTTACCACCACCGACATTAAAGTGGAATGGAACGCAAAGCTGAAATGAAAACATAGCAAAATATGTGCTGTTGTATTGCTCACAGACATTCAAAGGACACATCGGATCACTCTGAAAATAGTTGTATTATGTTCTTTGACCCTCAAAACATAGGTCTGGAAACTTGTTATATGCAGTTATCTTTAATATTGGCTGAGCTATGGCGAAAAATAGATTGTTCGTTAATGGCGGCAATATTTAGCACAATAGCATGTTAAACACATCTGATCACCTCAAGAATAATTTTATAATGCGCCTGGACCCTCAAAACATGGGGTTAGACACCTTAAATGTTGAGCTAACTGCACTCTGGGCTGAGATATGACGAAACATACATTTTTCAGTAATGGCGGCACTAATTTGCATAAAAATGTTACGTGGGACATTTTGACCACTTTTGAACATAGCAAACCGTTTTCTATGATATTTTTCTAATATAGAAACATCAATTAGAAATTGATTTCCGGGGGCTGCACGATACCCCCTTCTTCCTGCCCAACTATCCTGGCAGCCAACATACGCTATGCCATGGAGCCCCGAAAAAAACCCTCCCCGGCGGGTACAGCAACATGACGAGAGCAGAGACGGGGGGGGGGGGGCGTTACCAACACCAGCCCTATAACACCAGACCCCGGCAACAGGAACACGTGGGCCGACCCAGTGACAGGAGGCGTTATCAACAGCGTGCCCCGTACAGGACTGTAAACTACCAACCACGTGAAAACAGAGGACACTATCAATACGATCGAAGAGACTATGGAAACAGAAATGCAACATATGATAACCACATGTACAACGAAGACGCCCATAACAGGAGATGTAGAACCAATTATTAAGAAATGTCAAAGCAAACCCCAAGCCGCATCAAAGACACTTTGGACATAGGATGCTGGAACATACATGATTTATATTAGAGAAGTGGTACTCAGAGACTATGTAAATTAAACAAACCTGAGCTGAAGTACACTGTAGCACAAAATGACTTATTCGCCCTCACAGAAAAACAGTGCTCCCCACTCGAGGATATTCAACTCAGAGACTTTAAAGTTGTTAATAATACCCGTAAAAACATTTAAAAAAAACTTGGAAATATTCTAGGGGAATAAGTTTGTTTATCAGGAACTCAATTAGTAAAGGGATTACTGTGCTACCGTTTACCACATCAGATATAATATGGTGTATTATGGATAAGCATTTCTTTAAATTTAAACAAAACATCTATATAGGATTTGTATACATTCCTGCAAATTCAGCATATAATTCTGAGGACATTTTTGACCAAATACAAGAGCAGATAGCCAAACACAGCAAAGGTGGAAAATGTATATTAATCGGAGACATGAATTGGTACAGAAGTAAAAATGATGATAATGTGAAAGAAAACTATGATTCTAACAGTGATATATATATACCACATTATTATTCATGTGATGTACCCGAAACTAGAAATAGCTTAGATACTAGAAATGTTAACAGAATGGAAGCGAATTACTTGACCTGTGTAAAAGTACAGGCATGCGCATTGCCAACGGGCGAAAATTAGGTGATTTACAAGGTAATTTCACATGTTATGATTGTGAAGCATTACAACCTAGTGTTACTGACTATATCATAGCTGAGGAAGATATTTTTAATGATATACTGTGTATGACTGGTAACCCCTTAACGGATATGTCAGACCATTATAATATTGATTTTAAACTTAAAGCTGCATAACTGTTTTGATTATTTCGTAAAAAAAAACTAAAAAGTACAAAACAATCATTCATATTGTCTTAAAGGCTTTATAAATGCACTAAAACTGGGTATATGTAGCGGGATTAGTTCACCATGCGATACACCATTAAGTATTATGAAGTAGTGAATCGGTTTGTGTACAATATGTATGTTATAATGGTGAGGTTATGGGCCAACATAATGTTACATTGGACGACACCAAACCGCCTTAATTGCAAACACTAGACGTTGAACTGAATGCTGGGCCAGTACAGCAGACAATGGGCCGTCATTAGTCTGCCATTGGATCAATGCCTCGTGTTAGCTGAGATATAAAGCCCAAATAACCAGCGGTAGACGTCCTGAGACTAGGTCAAACGGTGACAGTAAAGTCTGATGTTTTAAATATTATTTTATTTTACCGCATAGTGCGATGTGATGATTTACAAAAAATTGAAATAAAGTCTGATATTGTCTAGTAGCATATGGACTATATTTTGAAATGCCCATGAGATACCGAATAAAAAAATGCAAATGGTTTTCAAGTAAATCACGAAAATCAAAAGAGCGAAAAAGATGATTTACATTATAATAAATATCAGTCGGGTTTCAAAAAGAATCTGATCATCTGATCACCTGTTCACTTTACGGACACTAATTGACAAATATGTAAAAAATAACAAAAAAAGGGGAAACTGTTTGCATGTTTTATCGATTTCCGACGGGCTTTTGACACCGTTTGGCGCACAGGCTTAGAATACAAATTACTGCAAAATAACATTGGTGGGTATATGTATAACATAATAGAAAACATGTATAAAGCACCAGACATAAAAATAAAAATTCAAGGTTGCTTGACAAATCGTATACATACAAATATCGGTGGTAAACAATGGTGTATGCTGAGCCCCACTTTGTTCAATATATATTATATAAATGACCTCCCAGAAATATTTGACAAAAATTGTGAACCACCGTTTTTACAAGACATGCCGATAGACTCACTTTTATATGCAGACGATTTAATTTTACTTTCTCAAACACAAAAAGGCCTTCAGACGTCGTTAAACAAACTAGAGAAATATTGTAAAAAAAATGGAAATTGGAAATGTACAAAGAATAAATAATCAAAATCAAAGGATACAAAGTGGCCACCATCGAAATAAATAAAATTATATTTTGGGTTAGACCGTTGGTTATTTTCAACTATAGTAGGATTCACATTAAAAAAACGCATTTTAGGGGGATCATATGGTGTTACTGATTTACTATTTACGTGGAAAGTACTCACAATATCGACCTAAAACTTTGAGTCAGTATAAAACATATGTTCTACCAAAACACTAACTTTTTTTCATTTGATTAGCTTGAATAATGCCACAGATTAAAAGGGTTAAAATATTACTTGATATAGTTACGGTCTGTGCAGGTGCAGGTTCGTTGTATATCAATCAGGCTCTGTGATCCACTTGGCTTAGCGTTTACGCTGGTACCTGCATGAGCTGATTAGCACGCCGGCCTTGCAGGTGAGGGGTGGCTGGGGCTCCTGAAGGGTGGGTAACATTGCCATCATGTGCACTTTGATTGCGCAATTTCTTTTCAATTATCAGTTTCAACAGTTGAATGTTGTTGTAAAATAATATTTACTTATTTAGCGTCAGTCACAGATGTATTATTACTCAATGTATCACGGTAAATGGGAAGTGAACATATTTATTGATTTCATTTCACTTCTTTTCAAACAATAATTTCATATAATGTAAGGTGCTAGCTTACATGTATTTATTTTTAACATGTTCAAAGGGACATGCCCAGGACTAAAATCATCAAAAAATCGGTGACTTTATTTTAGCTTAATAATATGACCATATGATGTAAACATGTCCATAGACTAGAACTGCGCACTTAATTACCAGTTGCGCTAGATATATAGAGACGAAATTCCCGTATTTTTTATTTTTGACATGGTTGTCAAAATCATGATAATTAGAAATCAGGAATATATCTAGCCTAACTGGTGAATGCGCAGCATAAAAATTGAAAAAAAACTTTTGCAGTTCTAGTCTTTGAACATGCTTACATCACATGGTCATATTATTAAGCTACAAGACTACATAAGTCCAGAAGCTCCCGCTCCGAATTAGAATTTGATTTAAGCAATTTTGTATAGAGTTATTAATGTAGTCCTAGTCTAGGTCAAAAATCAAGACGCAAGACAACTAGGTCTAAGAAGCCCAGTCTAAGAGTAAGATAAGAACTAGACAGTCTGTCAGAGATTGCAAACCTCCATTGAAATTAATGATCCTAATCAGTATCCCAGTAATGGTCTACCTATCTGGCATGGTTTACCCGATATCAGGCCAATCGAGTTAACTAATAGCTGATTTACGGTCATTTTGAATTTGATATAAATTAGTTAAAAACTTAGGGTGCATCCTCCCCCGAAACCTCAAATTTTGTTTTATAGTAATAGACTAACATCTAACACAGTTTGCAAAATATTGGGCATGTGAAAGTAAATAATGGCCGATAGAGGGCCATTTTGAATTTGATCAAGTCAAAATTTTCCAAGATGCATCCTCAGCTGAAATCTCACATTTCATTCTATAGTAATGGTCTAGCCATCTAGCACGGTTTACCAAATATCGCCCATGTGAAAGTGAATAATGGCCGATAGGAGGCCATTTTGAATTTGATCAAGTCAAAATTTTTCAAGATGCATCCTCTCCTGAAATCTCACATTTTGTTTTATAGTAATGGTCTAGCCATCTAGTACGGTTACTAAAAACCTGCTATGTGAAAGTAAATAATGGCCGATAGGCGGCCATTTTGAATTTGATCGAGTACATTTTTTTCAAGATGCATCCTCTCTTGTAATCTCACATTTTGTTTTATAGTAATGGTCCAGCTATCTAACACGGTTTACCACATATCAGCAATGTGAAAGTAAATAGTGGCCGATAGGCGGCCATTTTGAATTCGATTGAGTCGAAAGTGTTTTAAAGGCATCCTCTCTCTAAACGTCACATTTTGTTTTATAGTAATGGTCTAGCTATCTAGCACGGTTTACCTCATATCAGGCCTATCGAGGTAAATAATGCTGATTGTCGGCCATTTTGAATTCGCAAGTTAAAAATTTTCAGGTTGCATCCTCCCCCGAAAACTCACACTTTGTTTTATAGTAATCAGGTAATGGTCTAGCCATCTAGCACGGTTTACCAAATATCAGCCATGTGAAAATAAATAATGGCCGAAAAGGCGGCCATTTTAAATTTGATCAAGTCAATTTTTTTCAAGATGCATCCTCATCTGAAATCTCACATTTCGTTTTACAGTAATGGTCTAGCCATCTAGCACGGTTGACCAAATAATGGCCATGTGAAAGTGAATAATGGCCGATAAGCGGCCATTTTGAATTTTATCGAGTCTAATTTTTTCAAGATGCATCCTCTCCTGAAATCACACATTTTGTTTTATAGTAATGGTCTAGCCATCTAGCACGGTTTACCAAATACCGGCCATGTGAAAGTGAATAATGGCCAATAAGCGGCCATTTTGAATTTTATCAAGCCGAATTTTTTCAAGATGCATCCTCTCCTGAAATCACACATTTTGTTTTATAGTAATGGTCTAGCCATCTAGCACGGTTTACCAAATAACGGCCATGTGAAAGTGAATAATGGCCGATAAGCGGCCATTTTGAATTTTATCGAGTCGAATTTTTTCAAGATGCATCCTCTCCTGAAATCACACATTTTGTTTTATAGTAATGGTCTAGCCATCTAGCACGGTTTACCAAATAACGGCCATGTGAAAGTGAATAATGGCCGATTGGCGGCCATTTTGAACTTTGACAAAAAGAATTTTTTCAAAATACATCCTCTCCTGAAGCCTTACAATTTGTTTTATAGTAATGGTGTAGATATCTTGAGCGGTTTTCATGATATTCCACAATATCAGGCCTGTCGAGGTGAATAATGGCTGATAGGCGGCCATTTTGAATTTTATCAACTTTAAATTTTTCAGGATGCATCCTCTCCTGAAACCTTACAATTTATTTGATATTAATGGTGTAGCTATCTTGAGCGGTTTTCATGATATTCCGCAATATCAGGCCTGTCGAGGTGAATAATGGCCGATAGGCGGCCATTTTTAATTTTATCGACTTGAAATTTTTCAAGATGCATCCTCTCCTGAAACCTCACAATTTGTTTTATAGTAATGGTGTAGCTATCTTGAGCGGTTTTCATGATATTCCGCAAAATCTTTCAGTCGGATTTACCGATGTTATAAATTAGGTCAAAGTGCTGGGTCAACTTCAAGGTCAAGGTCCAAAAACCTGAAAAGGCACAACTAGGGACCTTAGAGAACATGTATGTGCAATATGACTGTCATCGGCCCAGTACTTTTCGAGATCTGCTCCGGAAACGAAGTGCGCGTCAAAACGTCTAAATAGGTCATAGTTCTGAACCAGAAGTAGGTCAAAGTTCAAATACCCCAAAAGGCACAACTAGACCCCCTAGGGGTGTTGTGTGTAAAATTTGACAAGTACTTTCAGAGATATGCTCCGGAAACGAATTGTTTACGGACGGCCCAACGGCCCAACGGCCCAACGGCCCAACGGCCCAACGCCGTCACATCATCATTTTCTCCTCTGCAACCTTGCGTATTTGATTCAGATTAAAAATATTTTAACCCGTCCATTAGCCACCTGGAAGTAACCCACATACCAAAAATTGTTATCCTAGCTTATTTTCTCACAAAGTTATAGGCAAAAGAAGAGGCCAAAAAAAAACGGAGGTAGAATCCATAGCTCCCTTCGCTCACCTACGGTGACGGCGGGAGCTAAAAATACAATCACCGATTTTTTTATGATTGTAGACCTGGGCATGTCCCTTTAATATATATCACTGTATAAGTTGATATGTTTGTATTTTGTTTGAATAAACTATATTGATTTGATTATATTTAATATAGTACATAACTGGTAAGCAACAATAAGAAAAATGTTGAACAAGATAAGTGAATAGAATTAGACTATTTTCTACAACGGTCAATATATGGCTAGGCTAACTGGTGATGAATTATTTTAGCAGTAGACCTATTCAGGCCTACATCATAAACATAACAAAATAGCTCTACACCAATTGAATTAAGATACCTAGCCTACTTATAAATGTTGAATTCAATAGCTTTTATAGAAATATAAAAAAACACGCCTATTTGGTGATGACGCATGGGCCCTATCCCAGCAAACATGAGACGTTGCCCAACGTAGGTTTACTGTCTGCAACGCTGGTCCAACGGTATGCCAGCGTTGCAAATTGGTCCAACGTCTCATAAGTTTGCTGGGCATATATCGCTAGAAATAATAAGTGACCGACATAGCCTATATAATATGGGTGATTGATTGGTGTTGACAATAAAAAATATTGATATATTGTGGCGCCAGGTTGGCTTAATTGGCTAGCGCAGGGCACGGGTGTATCGGGTTCGAGTCCTGCTGCGGCCGCCGATATCTTTCCTTGGTAGGCCTACACACATATGCAGTGGCCCAAGCTGTTCAAATTCGCGGGATAATGACGACAGAAACGTATTTATAACCGATTTGCGCCGCATCAAAAACATATAAAGAAAGAAAGATAACAAAATGACCAATATGTCAAAGTTGACAGGTCAATAAAAAAAAAAATAGATATAATGTCTTTGATTATTGATCGCCAAGCATAAATGGATATAAGCCCAATAACTGAGCATCATAATCGCACCTCACACGGTTCACATCCTCGTTACTGCAGATAAAACAGGGTGATAATTCGGCGACGCAATTTTTTTCAGTCACAAAGGGCTGGAAAGCGAAATGGAGAGTGAAGAAATACAAGAGAGCCAAGAAAAGGGGCAATTATGAAAAGCGAGGGAGACAATAAAGAGCCTAGCCTTAAAACATTGAAAAGAAAATGTTAAATATTAACCACAATGAAGTAGGGCTAGTGCAATCATAGGGCTCATATTACCATAACCGTGTCGTCCTCTCCGAGGCCGTGGATAGATGTATTTGCTTTACCCGAAAATTCAATATGACGGTGAATGAGAGCTGAGCATGTGGGCATGTAACTGAAATGTTACTGATTCTAATAAAAAAATATTTTCGATCTGATTATTCGAGGGCAAGTCTTTGATATGATCGTCCGATTTTGTACGAGGTCAATCTGTGGCTGAAACCTGTTTCAGCTACTGGGGCTAAAGGTACCAGTCGACCTACAAATGTCGAAACGTGCCTGGTAGCCATAAACAGTTAGAATCTTGATACTCCTAGCAAGGTTTGAATTTGACTTAAATTGGGTGGTGGGCTAGCTTCTTTTAATTGATTAGTCAGTAGCCTGGTGCTTGCATGGTCATGATTCTTTGTGCACAGGTTGTAGGCCCACCCCCAATATGTTCTGAGTGAGTTTACCATATTGTTCAGTCGATCTCATGTGGATGTGGATATACCATAATTCTTCAGCTATAAAAAAGACATTTCGCCTATCTGTTAATTAGATGGGAGATGTGTGCTATACATAAACAAATGTTCTGCCATGTAATTATCATTACGAGTATTGAGACATTGGAAAAATAAATGATAAATTATATAATGATGTCCAATAAAGGAATGATGTGTTTTATTGTATTCCTTGATACCGAAAAACATATGGTTTGGTGAGATAATCTTATCTCTATCTCAATTATTAATGAAAATAAAACTTTAGTGATTTCATAGTGATTTCATGGCGGTCATTTGGAATTTCGCTTGTTAAAAAAGTCCCTCAAAGATATGAAATCCAAATCCGCCTAGATACCATTAGGTATACAAGAGATGTATAATCAAACGAGAAAAAAGCATCAGCCTATCAACAAGGCTGCGCCAAATATTCACAATTGGCTGCCAGACTACACGCAATCTTTTTTGTACCAATTTGATCAGAACTGTTTAAATAATAGCGATAGTACATTAGTACATTTTCTTATGAGTGCCACTTACGACTCGTCTTGTCATGGAGGGACACATGTTGTGCGTTGCACTTAAAAAAATGAAGCATTTTTTACCATCACATCCTCAATAACTACATCCATATCCGACACTGAGAGTGGGCCCGAGCAATTTTGGCGGCCATATTGACAAAGTTAAATGTTAACACCTTGCCACATAATTGGGTACTCCACCTAATATTTTCTGATTTTAGACAGTTTCATGAATATATAAAAAGCTAGAAAAGTTAGAAACTGTGCCACTGTATTCCCTGATAACAAAAAAATCAAGCCTCTGTTTTATATATTGAGGAAGATTGGATAATTTTAGTGATGATGTTATGGCGGCCATCTTTGTACGCTACATCCAATGATGTCGTGTGGAGGTATCGTGTGTCTATAGCATCCCTTGATAGCGAAGACATATGGTTTGGTGAAATAATCTTGTCTCTATCTGAATTATTGATGAAGATATGATAACTTTAGTGATTTCATGGCGGCCATTTTTAATTTTGCCCGATAAGAGGGTTTAGATACCCATTTGCGAACTCCATCAAACGTCTTCTTATTCTGTAGTCTATTCTGAACATTTTCATGTAGGTGGCATATTTTAACCATCAAAATCCAACGGGATTTTATTTATGAACACAAGCATCCCCACTATTGGATTTAAATATATCATTATACCCGCTATATATGGCTGCCCAGAAGACATTGATTCAATGCTGCAACAATTTTAACCACCATCCTCTCCGCTGACCCGACGTCGATCCAATGTATCCTGTTTGCAGCGATAGGCATGTACCCAACAAACACAAACATAGGCTATAGATATTTTTGTATTTCATTTTCTGTATTTGTTTTCTCATCTTCTATTATTCTATGGCCTTATTTTTACACATTCGTTTTAAAACGAATGTATAGAATAAGGTCGCAGAATAAAATAACAAGAGAACAGGTCAAGCCTTTATTTGTTGCACTGCCCTATCCGACAGCCATGTAGACTATAGGCTAAGCCTATAAGGATCTAGCCAGCAAGAGGTTAATGTGCCATAGGCCTATCATCATTAGGCGGCATGGTCGTGAGACGGTCTGCACCGCAATGCTACCGCCATCATCATCATCATCATCATCATCATCATCATCATCATCATCATCATCATCATCATCATCATCATCATCATCATCATCATCATCATCATCATCATCATAATTATTCTCTCGTCATAACCGTCATCATTATAATTTTGTCCATTTTAAAATAATTGCTTTATTATTTAGGCCTATATATTATGCCTATATTGGATTATGAATGTGTGTTTTATAAAGAATGTAGGCTACATGCAGAGTGTTATAGATCTATATTATGGACACTGCATGGCGATAGTTCGTCTGGTCCAGATCTATGGCTATGAAGGCTTAGCTCTCTTTCAGCAAACACGAGGCATTCACTCAATGCTGTTTCAATGTTGGCCCAGAGGCGAAGGCGGTGTGCCAACATTGGAAACAGCATTGGGTGAATGCCTCGTGTCTAGGCCCATGTAGGCCTCGCTCTCCGCAATTTCCACTTCATGTTTACAAATAGAAATTACGCACACCTAAATTAATTAGCACTTGTAGGCGTTACCAGTCACTATTTGTCATATCAGATGCTCAGATGAGACATTTTGACTACAGATAAAACGAAGCAAACATATGCCACTTGACCCAACGTTGGTCAAGTGTTGGCCTAACGCTGCAGACGGTGGGCTTGAATTAGTAGGCCTAAACTCGACACGTTGACCCAATGCTGGGCTAATGTTTTCTCTTCTCTTCTTCATGTAACCAACAAACAGTAGACATTCACCCAAAGTTGATGTAATGTTGGGCCAGCGTCGCAGACGGTGGACCAACATTAAATCAATGTTGGCGCAACATCTTTTTTTAGCGGGGTGCTGCATGGAGCCAATGTTAGGGGTTGAAGGACTTAGGCCTACCGTCTTCGACGCTGGACCATCATAAAACCATTAACGTTGGTTCAATGTAGGCCCTAAGCTCGCCCTTCTGGTTGCGAGCTGTCCGTGGTCATTTGCATCAAAGGATTAATTTATGTCACGCTAAACTGTTTAGTAGGCCTAAGGGGCCTACGAACGTATAGGCCTGTAATTTTTCTTCCATCTGGAATTAATTAGCCTACTGACGCAATTCACAGCTTCAAACAAAGAAAAATTTTAGGCTATAATGGAACACGACACAGACACAAATTCCCATTCAAAACGGTTTCCGATCACGTCACTGCGTTTCAAAGAATATAGCGGACCCAGCATCGAGAGGGTTAACACTTATCCTGCCGCTCACAACTAGGGCTTAACGTTTGAATACCTTTCAGGCCTATTAGTCGACCAAGTTAATTAGTCTTATTAGGAATGAAATGTGCAGGACTATCTAAACATCAATAGACTTTTTGCCTGGGACTACTTGCAAATAGTTGTGCACAAATTAAACAAATAGGGGCCTATGATTAATTTTCAGCCAGTTATAAATCCTGAGTTGTGGGTCGCGGTACGAGACACAACTTAAAATTGCTCAAAAAAATAAATAAATTAACCCTTAGGCGCTATCCTGCTAAATTATTTTATTTAAATTCTCAACCACTTGATTGAGGTTGAAAACCTCGAGTGGTTGAAAATACGTAGAAGAGAATAGAATAGACTCTTATAGGAATGAAATGTGCAGGCCTATCTAAACATCAATAGACTTTTTGCCTGGGACTACTTGCAAATAGTTGTGCTCAAATTAAACAAATAGGCCTATGATTAATTTTCAGCCAATTATCCTGAGTTGTGGGTCGCGGTACTGGACACAACTTTAAATTGCTAAAAATTTAAATAAATTAACCCTTAGGCGCTATCCTGCTAAATTATTTTATTCAAATTCTCAACCTCTTGATCATGTCATAGCCTATATTTGATAAAAGTCCCCTTATATGGTTAAACAGTCATTTCACATCCAATAGGCCTAACAGTGATTTTTAATCGGTTAATGAAACGGAATAAAAACGACTATTGTCATGATTACCAGGCAAAGAGCGGGGCAAAGAGTTACCTTAGCATCAGGAGGGTTAATGACCTTAGAGGGTTAATGACCTAGTGTTGACTGATGACTGACTGAGCTCACACCGCAATCATTACAACGCCACTCGCTAGGTGGCACGCCAGCTGACTAACTCATTCTATTGTCTCTCCAAGAAACGCCAGAAATAACACAATATTCCCTTGATTTTCGCGTCAATGGGCAGGTTTTGTAAGTATCAGATACGTTGGAATATTTTTATCATATTGCTGTCTTATTTGCCTTTTTCCGATGCTGGTATGATGAAATTTTAACTGGTTAGATACGAATATCATTTTACAGCGAGCGATATTACAAGAAAATCATAACAGCAGACCTGTCAAAATATAATGTTCAATCTAGTCTTTCGTTAGGCCTAGCCTAGGTCTGAGAAATAGATTATTTCGCTGCATTTAATTAACATGACTCATGAGGTTTTGTGTTGATTTCGTATTGCTGTCTAGACTATAATATGAATAGGCATGCCTAGAAAGCGAGCAGAATTATTATTATGAACTAAAGTAGGGGGTCATGTAATGACATAGGATAATATAGGCCTAAGACTAAGTATAAGTCAATGTAACGTGAGGATAACGTGTAGGCTAGACTACACAACAAATGGCAGGTCCTGCCGCAGGGTGTTGAGCAATCCATATATTGTCGGAAGGCCCAGGCTGCCCACTTGCGTGCTAGCTAAAGTCTAAACCAAACAACATTGGGCCCTGCAAAACTGAGTTTCGATAATAAGATTACACTTCTATTTACAAAAATGTAGTGTTATCTACATCGTCAGTGTCTAAAAAAATAAAAACGGGAGCAAATTTTTTAGATGTCGTCCAAGTATGTTGTAGAAATAGACTAAATGAACTGTCAGTGAGTTTGGTCCTAAATAACTTTGCAAGGGAAATGTTCTCGCAGGGAATTTTTCTACTCGATAGGTGGTGTATACATTCACATCGGCGATAATCAGGGACGTTGACGATAGATTTTTTCCTGTAAGTATGTGGGGATGACTGAACTTTGACCTCAACAATACTAATCAGGAAACAAGATGTCAGCGCCCATGAACACAGACGACGAAATATCCAATCTAACACTGTAAACATTAGATTTTTGGCCTTTCCTTGCTGACACCCGTTGCTTGCGAGTCCGCTCGCTATAATATAGGGTCAGTCCCTGTCAAATCAACCAATATTGATAATTTGTAAATCAAAAAATTCATGTCTCAGAAATCTACCAAATTTTAACTATTCACTCACCTGGTTACTGGTACTTCAGAGGTGGGCAAGTGGTCGCCACATGTGGTGACAGAAGGAAAATATCTCTGATGTAAATATTTAAAAATGACCATTCAGAGCACCTAAAAGCAGCCATTTGTGGCGACAGAACTCATTTCGCCTGCCCACCCCTGTACTTGGAACATGTTTACTAAAAAAACTAAGCAATTCAATAAAAATGGTGGTGGCTGTAATGCTCCATTGTATATATGGGGCGTAGACCCTGCTACGTGACAAAAATCACAGTTGTTTTCCAGGCCTGTTTTCAAATGCCTCTAGATCATAGAATAATGCAGCTAGAAGTCTGAAAATTTCAGTATCGAGAGATATTCTGCATTAAATTGACAGTGCAAAATCACAGACTTATTGGAGGAAGACAAACTGTTCATCCAGGGCTAAGACTTGTGGCCCTTACTTTAAAATGTGTAATATTTGGAAAAGCCTGCCAAATTTCTAGATCATTACTGTTAAGCAAAATGTGTGGCTTCAGGGAGGGATATGCCCTGACAAATTTTAGCTCGATAAAATTCAAAATGGGCGACTTGCGGCCATTATTATCTTTAATATGCGAAACATCTGGAAAACTGTGCCAGATAGCTGGACCATCACTAAAAAAATGTGCGACTTCAGAGAGGAATGTGCTCTAGAAAAAATCAACTCGATCATATTCAAAATGGCTGAGATGTGGCCATTATTGACTAAATCCAATTTATGGGTAATAAATCCGTGGCTGACAGGCCTTGTTAAACATTTGATCTAGCCCCCCCCCCCCTTCCCCCCCTCTAGTAATACTTTTCTTTAATAGAACAACTGACAGATATCTCGAGCAAAAATATGTACTGACTGGCTATTCTTACAGCAGAGTTATACTGACAGTCATTGGGAGCCTGTCAGATCTGTACTAGGCTGTCCATCAACTTACATTGTGAAGAATTACGTGAGATTAGCTACTGCAAAATATGTAGCACTACATTGACACCTGAGGGTGAGAAATGAAACATGTTAACAGTAGCTCAAAAAAATTCTGGTGACCAGACCCAATACTGGTAGTCAGGCCTGGTTTCCTGTCTGACTGCAATTTATTATCTTGTAATGTTGGAATAGCCTGCCATCTTTGACGCCTTTACAACATTAATTGATTTGATTTATGTCTGCATATAAACATATTTATGCAACACCATTAAATCAATTATGCTGAAATAATTTATAAATTATAGAAAAATGACATGTTTTTGTTTTAAAATTAAATCATCATATCACTGATGTTATGTTATTCATAGGATAACTACCAAGCCTGTAGGCTTGAAATGGTTGCACACGCCCATTTAGCCACTCGCAATGATTGATAAACATTTGGGCATGAGGTCAAGTTCATATTAGATTTGTTTATTTAAAATAATTAGAAAATTACAAACACGGAGGTAAATAATTCAAGGGTTAACCAGCTTAAATAAAAATCTAATTTATGGGTAATAATTCATTGGCTGATGGGCCTTGTTAAACATTTGCTCTACCCCCCCCCCTTCTAGTATTAATGTGCTTCACAGTTGCCAATATGAACAAAAATGCTGCTTGACAGTTGACTCTTTAGAGAATGCTGCTTGACAGTTGACTCTTTAGAGAATGTTGCTTGACAGTTGACTCTTTAGAGAATGCTGCTTGACAGTTAACTCTTTGAAGAATGCTGCTTGACAGTTAACTCTTTGAAGAATGCTGCTTGACAGTTAACTCTTTGAAGAATGCTGCTTGACAGTTAACTCTTTGAAGAATGCTGCTTGACGGTTGACTCTTTAGAGAATGCTGCTTGACAGTTGACTCTTCAGAGAATGCTGCTTGACAGCTAACTCTTTGAAGAATGCTGCTTGACAGTTAACTCTTTAGAGGATGCTGATTGACAGTTAACTCTTCGGAGAATGCTGCTTGACAGTTGACTCTTTTGAAGAATGCTGCTTGACAGTTATCTCTTTTGAGAATGCTGCTTGACAGTTGCCTCTTCAGAGAATACTGCTTGACAGTTGACTCTTTAGAGAATGCTGCTTGACAGTTAACTCTTCGGAGAATGCTGCTTGACAGTTGACTCTTTTGAAGAATGCTGCTTGACAGTTATCTCTTTTGAGAATGCTGCTTGACAGTTGACTCTTCAGAGAATACTGCTTGACAGTTGACTCTTTAGAGAATGCTGCTTGACAGTTAACTCTTTAGAGAATGGTGCTTGACAGTTGACTCTTCAGAGAATACTGCTTGACAGTTGACTCTTTAGAGAATGCTGCTTGACAGTTAACTCTTTGAAGAATGCTGCTTGACAGTTAACTCTTTAGAGAATGCTGCTTGACAGTTAACTCTTCAGAGAATGCTGTTTGAGAGTTAGCTTTTGAAAGAATGCTGCTTGACAGTTGATTCTTTAGATAATGCTGCTTGACAGTTAACTCTTCAGAGAATGCTGCTTGAGAGTTAGCTTTTGAAAGAATTCTGCTTGACAGCTGACTCTTTAGATAATGCTGCTTGACAGTTAACTCTTCAGAGAATGCTGCTTGACAGTTGACTCTTTGAAGAATGCCGCTTGACAGTTGTCTCTTTGAAAAATGCTGCTTGACAGTTGACTCTTTGAAGAATGCTGCTCGACAGTTGACTCTGCAGAGAATGCTGCTTGACAGTTGACTCTTCAGCAGGGGTCAAGATACCTACAAACACTTTGGTAGCCATGTGGGCCCCTCAGGTGCTAATTTTGGTCGCCCACATCAAATTCCAGTAGCCCTCTTAATCGCATATATTTTTCCTTCCTATGTGAAAACCTGATTACTCATGATACATGTATCATGTATTCAGGAAATTCAGGTGCAGTAGTTAATACTTGTAGCTCATACACTGAATAGTGGATTATCTGTGAACAATGCTTTTTATACTCATAGACCCATAGGGATTTTATATAAATCCCAATGATTTTGAAGAATATCAAGTTCTAAAGGATAGTTTAAGTTCTTATACATTCGCAATGTGGGCTACCTTTGTGTCAACTTGATTAGCCCACAGCAAAAACAAGGGGCCAATGGCGAGTGGGCGACTGGGTATCTGGAACCCTATTCATAGAATACTGCTTGACAGTTAACTCTTTAGAGAATGCTGCTTGACAGTTACCTCTTTAAAGAATGCTGCTTGACAGTTAACTCTTTAGAGAATGCTGCTTGACAGTTGACTCTTTAGAGAATGCTGCTTGACAGTTATCTCTTCAGAGAATGCTGCATAGGAAATCGATCACTTGTGAATGATCATTAAAAATACTTAAAAAACTATAAAAAGCTCTTTATGAAAGAGTTAAAGCGCTAACAATAGTAGTTCTGAAATGTGTTATACCTGTACGCCAAGTTGATCTGGTTCTCCATGCTATAATTGTGACCAAGCATAACATCGCATTATAACTAGAATACTCATATGAAATCATGCCCGTCCTTATGGTGTTATATTAAACGAAAATGTAATTGAACATCATATTAAAAACATAAAATAACAATATTATTTGTGCTACAAAAATTATTACACAATTTATTGATACCGCAATTCAAAATATCGCCGTGACTCGGCAGTCGCCAATGCTAATGGTGTTTTAGTAAGATTGATCTGTGCGGGTTGGGTCCTGGATAGGCCTATATTAGATGGTGTTTAGTATCATCATAATATAATAATAATAATTAACAATTCTTTCATGTTTATAGTGTTCATGGTGTTGCGGTTCAATATAGTCACGTAATTTAACACGAATATAGGCCTACGCACGTTTCGTTTCTGTACGTCAGGGATCGTCATTCGGCCACGCGATAACAAACTAGTAGCCAGTACACATATCCCCGCCAGACGGTAATCAGGTGATTGCTGCATTGAAAGTGTGACATTTTACAGCCACTGGCCGCGATTACCCTGCAAATAATGCATATCATCTTCGAATGTTTTTTCTGTGAGTAAGACGATATATACAATGAATGTTGATGGAAATGAGTCGGCGAAATATAGATAGACCTACGTTAATACCGGTATAAAATCATAACAAATAAATTTCATGTAGTGGGCGAAATTTCAAAGCTGCAACCCCACAATGTCGTCTAGACTCCAGTCGTTGGCGCGCAAGTAAAGCACGTGGCATCGTCCCGTGTGGTGTATGCATACCTGGCAAACACGAGGCATTGTCCCAATGTTGTTTTATTGTTAGGCCGACGTCGAAGACGGTGGCCCTACATTGAAACAACATTGGGTCAATGTCTCGTGTTTGCTGAGTATGTACGTAGGCATGCATGGATGTGCAGTGTAGTAACGATTCGTGCTGTGACGGATAACTACTGTATACTGATATAGAACTACTTAAACCCTTACAGTGCGGGGATCAACTTTAGCCGTCAGAATCTGACGTTTGTAGAAGTCAGATTCTGACGACTAAAGTCGATCCCCGCACTGTAAGAGTAAAAATATTTCTAATGGCTGTAGACCCTTAACATAGCTATTCAAATGAATCAGAAATCAGAAAAAGACATTCATGATAATTTCGAATTGAATAAAACCCTTTGGTCTTCATGGTTTATATGAAAAATATTCAGCGCTTTAAGGGTTAAAACGCACAAAATCAAATGATCAGGATCAGGAGTGGTGACCTCCAAAGTGAATAGACCTACAGGAGTGATGACCTCCAAAGTGAATAGACCTACAGGAGCGGTGACCTCCAAAGTGAATAGACCTACAGGAGTGGTGACCTTCAAAGTGAATAGACCTACAGGAGTGGTGACCTCCAAAGTGAATAGACCTACAGGAGTGGTGACCTCCAAAGTGAATAGACCTACAGGAGTGGTGACCTCCAAAGTGAATAGACCTACAGGAGTGATGACCTCCAAAGTGAATAGACCTACAGGAGCGGTGACCTCCAAAGTGAATAGGCCTACAGGAGTGGTGACCTCCAAAGTGAATAGACCTACAGGAGCGATGACCTCCAAAGTCAATAGACCTACAGGAGTGGTGACCTCCAAAGTGAATAGACCTACAGGAGTGATGACCTCCAAAGTGAATAGACCTACAGGAGCGGTGACCTCCAAAGTGAATAGACCTACAGGAGTGGTGACCTTCAAAGTGAATAGACCTACAGGAGTGGTGACCTCCAAAGTGAATAGGCCTACAGGAGTGGTGACCTCCAAAGTGAATAGACCTACAGGAGCGATGACCTCCAAAGTGAATAGACCTACAGGAGTGGTGACCTCCAGAGTGAATAGACCTTCAGGAGTGGTGACCTCCAGAGTGAATAGACCTACAGGAGTGGTGACCTCCAAAGTGAATAGACCTACAGGAGTGGTGACCTCCAAAGTGAATAGACCTACAGGAGTGGTGACCTCCAAGGTGAATAGACCTACAGGAGTGGTGACCTTCAAAGTGAATAGACCTACAGGAGTGGTGACCTCCAAAGTGAATGGGCCTACAGGAGTGGTGACCTCCAAAGTGAATAGACCTACAGGAGTGTTGACCTCCAAATTGAAAAGACCTACAGGAGTGGTGACTTCCAAAGTGAATAGACCTACAGGAGTGGTGACCTCCAAAGTGGATAGACCTACAGGAGTGGTGACCTTCAAAGTGAATAGACCTACAGGAGCGGTGACCTCCAAAGTGAATAGACCTACAGGAGTGGTGACCTCCAAAGTGAATAGACCTACAGGAGTGGTGACCTCCAAAGTGAATAGACCTACAGGAGTGGTGACCTCCAAAGTGAATAGACCTACAGGAGTGGTGACCTCCAAAGTCAATAGACCTACAGGAGTGGTGACCTCCAAAGTGAATAGACCTACAGGAGTGGTGACCTCCAAAGTCAATAGACGTACAGGAGTTGTGACCTCCAAAGTGAATAGACCTACAGGAGTGGTGACCTCCAAAGTGAATAGACCTACAGGAGTGGTGACCTCCAAAGTCAATAGACGTACAGGAGTTGTGACCTCCAAAGTGAATAGACCTACAGGAGTGGTGACCTCCAAAGTGAATAGACCTACAGGAGTGGTGACCTCCAAAGTGAATAGACCTACAGGAGTGGTGACCTCCAAAATGAATAGACCTACAGGAGTGGTGACCTCCAAAGTGAATAAACCTACAGGAGTGATGACCTCCGAAGTGAATAGACCTACAGGAGTGGTGACCTCAAAAGTGAATAAACCTACAGGAGTGATGACCTCCAAAGTGAATAAACCTACAGGAGTGATGACCTCCAAAGTGAATAGACCTACAGGAGTGATGACCTCCAGAGTGAATAGACCTACAGGAGTGTTGACCTCCAAAGTGAATAGACCTACAGGAGTGGTGACCTCCAAAGTGAATAGACCTACAGGAGTGGTGACTTCCAAAGTGGATAGACCTACAGGAGTGGTGACCTCCAAAGTGAATAGACCTACAGGAGCGGTGACCTCCGAAGTGAATAGACCCACAGGAGTGGTGACCTCCAAAGTGAATAGACCTAAAGGAGTGGTGACCTCCAAAGTGAATAGACCTACCGGAGTGGTGACCTCCAAAGTGAATAGACCTACAGGAGTGGTGACCTCCATTGAAGTGAATAGACCTACAGGAGTGGTGACCTCCATTGAAGTGAATAGACCTACAGGAGTAGTGACTTACAAAGTGAATAGACCTACAGGAGTGATGACCTCCAAAGTGAATATACCTACAGGAGTGGTGACTTTCAAAGTGAATAGACCTACAGGAGTGATGACCTCCAAAGTGAATATACCTACAGGAGTGGTGACCTCCAAAGTGAATAGACCTACAGGAGTGATGACCTCCAAAGTGAGTAGACCTACAGGAGTGGTGACCTCCAAAGTGAATAGACCTACAGGAGTGATGACCTCCAAAGTGAATAGACCTACAGGAGTGGTGACCTCCAAAATGAATAGACCTACAGGAATGATGACCTCCAAAGTGAATAGACCTACAGGAGTGGTGACCTCCGAAGTGAATAGACCTACAGGAGTGATGACCTCCAAAGTGAATAAACCTACAGGAGTGATGACCCCCAAAGTGAATAGACCTACAGGAGTGATGACCTCCAAAGTGAATAGACCTACAGGAGTGTTGACCTCCAAAGTGAATAGACCTACAGGAGTGGTGACCTCCAAAGTGAATAGACCTACAGGAGTGGTGACTTCCAAAGTGGATAGACCTACAGGAGTGGTGACCTCCAAAGTGAATAGACCTACAGGAGCGGTGACCTCCAAAGTGAATAGACCTACAGGAGTGGTGACCTCCAAAGTGAATAGACCTACAGGAGTGGTGACCTCCAAAGTGAATAGACCTAAAGGAGTGGTGACCTCCAAAGTGAATAGACCTACAGGAGTGGTGACCTCCATTGAAGTGAATAGACCTACAGGAGTGGTGACCTCCATTGAAGTGAATAGACCTACAGGAGAAGTGACTTACAAAGTGAATAGACCTACAGGAGCGGTGACCTCCAAAGTGAATAGACCTACAGTAGTGATGACCTCCAAAGTGAATATACCTACAGGAGTGGTGACTTTCAAAGTGAATAGACCTACAGGAGTGATGACCTCCAAAGTGAATATACCTACAGGAGTGGTGACCTCCAAAGTGAATAGACCTACAGGAGTGATGACCTCCAAAGTGAGTAGACCTACAGGAGTGGTGACCTCCAAAGTGAATAGACCTACAGGAGTGATGACCTCCAAAGTGAATAGACCTACAGGAGGGGTGACCTCCAAAATGAATAGACCTACAGGAATGATGACCTCCAAAGTGAATAGACCTACAGGAGTGGTGACCTCCGAAGTGAATAGACCTACAGGAGTGATGACCTCCAAAGTGAATAAACCTACAGGAGTGATGACCCCCAAAGTGAATAGACCTGCAGGAGTGATGACCTCCAAAGTGAATAGACCTACAAGAGTGGTAACCTCCAAAGTGAATAGACCTACAGGAGTGGTGACCTCCAAAGTGAATAAACCTACAGGAGTGATGACCCCCAAAGTGAATAGACCTGCAGGAGTGATGACCTCCAAAGTGAATAGACCTACAAGAGTGGTAACCTCCAAAGTGAATAGACCTACAGGAGTGATGACCTCCAAAGTGAATAAACCTACAGGAGTGATGACCCCCAAAGTGAATAGACCTGCAGGAGTGGTGACCTCCAAAGTGAATAGACCTACAAGAGTGGTAACCTCCAAAGTGAATAGACCTACAGGAGTGGTGACCTCCAAAGTTAATAGACCTACAGGCGTGGTGACCTCCAAAGTGAATAGACCTACAGGAGTGATGACCTCCGAAGTGAATAGACCTACAGGAGTGATGACCTCCAAAGTGAATAGACCTACAGGCGTGGTGACCTCCAAAGTGAATAGACCTACAAGAGTGGTAACCTCCAAAGTGAATAGACCTACAGGAGTGGTGACCTCCAAAGTTAATAGACCTACAGGCGTGGTGACCTCCAAAGTGAATAGACCCAGAGGAGTGATGACCTCCGAAGTGAATAGACCTACAGGAGTGATGACCTCCAAAGTGAATAGACCTACAGGCGTGGTGACCTCCAAAGTGAATAGACCTACAGGAGTGGTGACCTCCAAAGTGAATAGACCTACAGGAGTGATGACCTCCAAAGTGAATAGACCTACAGGAGTGGTGACCTCCAAAATGAATAGACCTACAGGAATGATGACCTCCAAAGTGAATAGACCTACAGGAGTGGTGACCTCCGAAGTGAATAGACCTACAGGAGTGATGATCTCCAAAGTGAATAAACCTACAGGAGTGATGACCCCCAAAGTGAATAGACCTACAGGAGTGATGACCTCCAAAGTGAATAGACCTACAGGAGTGGTGACCTCCAAAGTGAATAGACCTACAAGAGTGGTAACCTCCAAAGTGAATAGACCTACAGGAGTGGTGACCTCCAAAGTTAATAGACCTACAGGCGTGGTGACCTCCAAAGTGAATAGACCTACAGGAGTGATGACCTCCGAAGTGAATAGACCTACAGGAGTGATGACCTCCAAAGTGAATAGACCTACAGGCGTGGTGACCTCCAAAGTGAATAGACCTACAAGAGTGGTAACCTCCAAAGTGAATAGACCTACAGGAGTGGTGACCTCCAAAGTTAATAGACCTACAGGCGTGGTGACCTCCAAAGTGAATAGACCTACAGGAGTGATGACCTCCGATGTGAATAGACCTACAGGAGTGATGACCTCCAAAGTGAATAGACCTACAGGCGTGGTGACCTCCAAAGTGAATAGACCTACAGGAGTGATGACCTCCGAAGTGAATAGACCTACAGGAGTGGTGACCTCCAAAGTTAATAGACCTACAGGAGTGGTCACCTCCAAGGTGAATAGACCTACAGGAGTGATGACCTCCGAAGTGAATAAACCTACAGGAGTGGTGACCTCTAAAGTGAATAGACCTACAGGAGTGATGACCTCCAAAGTGAGTAGACCTACAGGAGTGGTGACCTCCAAAGTGAATAGACCTACAGGAGTGATGACCTCCAAAGTGAATAGACCTACAGGAGTGGTGACCTCCAAAGTGAATAGACCTACAAGAGTGGTAACCTCCAAAGTGAATAGACCTACAGGAGTGGTGACCTCCAAAGTTAATAGACCTACAGGCGTGGTGACCTCCAAAGTGAATAGACCTACAGGAGTGATGACCTCCAAAGTGAATAGACCTACAGGCGTGGTGACCTCCAAAGTGAATAGACCTACAGGAGTGATGACCTCCGAAGTGAATAGACCTACAGGAGTGGTGACCTCCAAAGTTAATAGACCTACAGGAGTGGTCACCTCCAAAGTGAATAGACCTACAGGCGTGGTGACCTCCAAAGTGAATAGACCTACAGGAGTGATGACCTCCGAAGTGAATAGACCTACAGGAGTGGTGACCTCCAAAGTTAATAGACCTACAGGAGTGGTCACCTCCAAAGTGAATAGACCTACAGGAGTGATGACCTCCGAAGTGAATAAACCTACAGGAGTGGTGACCTCTAAAGTGAATAGACCTACAGGAGTGATGACCTCCAAAGTGAGTAGACCTACAGGAGTGGTGACCTCCAAAGTGAATAGACCTACAGGAGTGATGACCTCCAAAGTGAATAGACCTACAGGAGTGGTGACCTCCAAAATGAATAGACCTACAGGAATGATGACCTCCAAAGTGAATAGACCTACAGGAGTGGTGACCTCCGAAGTGAATAGACCTACAGGAGTGATGACCTCCAAAGTGAATAAACCTACAGGAGTGATGACCCCCAAAGTGAATAGACCTACAGGAGTGATGACCTCCAAAGTGAATAGACCTACAGGAGTGGTGACCTCCAAAGTGAATAGACCTACAAGAGTGGTAACCTCCAAAGTGAATAGACCTACAGGAGTGGTGACCTCCAAAGTTAATAGACCTACAGGCGTGGTGACCTCCAAAGTGAATAGACCTACAGGAGTGATGACCTCCAAAGTGAATAGACCTACAGGCGTGGTGACCTCCAAAGTGAATAGACCTACAGGAGTGATGACCTCCGAAGTGAATAGACCTACAGGAGTGGTGACCTCCAAAGTTAATAGACCTACAGGAGTGGTAACCTCCAAAGTGAATAGACCTACAGGAGTGATGACCTCCGAAGTGAATAGACCTACAGGAGTGGTGACCTCCAAAGTTAATAGACCTACAGGAGTGGCAACCTCCAAAGTGAATAGACCTACAGGAGCGGTGACCTCCAAAGTGAATAGACCTACAGGAGTGATGACCTCCGAAGTGAATAAACCTACAGGAGTGGTGACCTCCAAAGTTAATAGACCTACAGGAGTGGTGACCTTCAAAGTGAATAAACCTACAGGAGTGATGACCTCCAAAGTGAATAGACCTACAGGAGCGGTGACCTCCAAAGTGAATAGACCTACAGGAGCGGTGACCTCCAAAGTGAATAGACCTACAGGAGCGGTGACCTCCAAAGTGAATAGACCTACAGGAGTGGTGACCTCCAAAGTGAATACTCAGAACTCAGAATCATTTATTCTCCTCTTTTACAAGTACTATAGAGTCTGATAATTATACACAGATGATTAATGATGTAAAGGGCATGGAGACTTGCATTAAGATCAGTAATTTTGATCGCTATCATGCAAGCCACCAGATTTAATAAACATAACATGAACATACCAGAGTTGCATGGATCAAGCGCGCCACGTCGACGCCAGACATGCATCGAATAAATCACAACAGCCCGTACGCCGCCCCCCGGCCGACCCACAGAAAAAAATATCTGTAGGCTAGCCGGCGGAAACACGCACGTAGCCGGCAACACGATGCACGACCCAGCGCCAAGGTGGCGCACTCGAACCCCAGACTGCTGATATGGTATCGGGACATTTATATTTAAAAATATTATAATATGTGCAAAAAACTATATGAGACTCCACAACATCTTATATGTGGACATTTAAGTCCGCAAATGAGAGGTCGAGACAGAGCATATTCAATGATTCTGAAACTAGTTCACCCGACTCGTGACTAGGTAACCTTACATGACAAAATGTGATTATTTCATTTTAGAATGTCATCGACTGCATATATAACAATTTTCAATGAAACATTGGGGCTGGTACATTTTAATAAAATATTTACGGGTATACAATACAAAACCTGAAAAACTATGAGTATGAAATTTGTCTCGAATTTCGTTTGGTAACTGATTTATTAAATTGGGAATATTATGAGAAATACATTTGGTAGCAAATACATGATTCACTTTTTTTGGAGTCAGATCATCACACCGTCTAGTGTTATATCTGGCTTGCCTGGTAAAATTCAAGTTTTGAAAATAATCCGGTAAACTCTTTATCAAATATTTGTAATAAAATTTTAACTGATTAAGTTTAAATATATCCTGTATTTTTAAAAGATTGAGTTTAATAAAAATTGGATCCGTATGTGCTAAATATTTACTTTGTGTTATAAATCTTACAGCTCTCTTTTGTAATTTCTCAATTCTTTCATTGTTATGTCCCCAAATTAAAATGCCATAATGTACGTGTGGCAAGAATAGTGAGCTATACAACTGTAGCAAAACATTTATGGGAAGTACATATTTCATTTTATTGATAATTCTGAGGGTTCTTGAAAGTTTACAGGATAGTTTCTCTATGTGATCGTTCCAATTTATATTTTCATCTAATCTAAATCCTAAAATAGACCTACAGGAGTGATGACCTCCAAAGTGAATAAACCTACAGGAGTGATGACCTCCAAAGTGAATAGACCTACAGGAGTGGTGACCTCCAAAGTGAATAGACCTACAGGAGCAGTGACCTCCAAAGTGAATAGACCTACAGGAGTAGTGACCTCCAAAGTGAATAGACCTACAGGAGCGGTGACCTTCAAAGTGAATAGACCTACAGGAGTGATGACCTCCAAAGTGAATGGACCTACAGGAGTGATGACCTCCAAAGTGAATAGACTTACAGGAGTGGTGACCTCCAAAGTGAATAGACCTACAGGAGTGGTGACCTCCAAAGTGAATAGACCTACATGGAAAAGCCGCACGGAATGATGGAATATTAGGAGAAATGCTCAAGATATCAAAATATTTTCTGATACCTCATTGAATTGACAAACATAGTCAATATCAATTATCCCTACTTGGAAATGAAGTAGTTAGAGATGTCAATAATGCTGTTGCTATATTAGTAAATGTGATTCACCGATCTGCTGAATCTATGGCAATATCTACAACATTTAAGAGGAACACATCACATAGATAACCTCGTTGGTGGAATGAAAATTGTACTAAACAAAAAGTAATAAAAAATAAATAACTAAATACATTTAGAATGACAAATACAACATCAGATCTAAATAATTACCATACAGCTAAAAAATGTTTTCGGGATGTTTGTAAAGAAGCTCAGAAAACGGACCAAGAATATTTGACAATTCAATTGTGTGATAGTGTCAATGACACAACATGTTTTTGGAAACATATTAAATTTATGAATAGCAAAGGTAATGTCATAGATAAATCTGAAATTACAGGGGCAGAATGGAATAACTACTTTAAGGAGTTATTAAAAAATGACGTGAATATTGATGAAGGTTTTAAAACAATGACAGATGATTTTGTTAGACAGCATAATGAATTATGTAATGCTTGTGATAATAACACAGTGGACTTTTTAAATGATGAGATAAGTAGAATTGAAATTTTTAAAGCAATTGATTCTTTGATTAATGAAAAAGCCACAGGGAATGATGGAATAGTAGGAGAAATGCTCAAGTTATCAAAATATGTTCAGATACCTCATTTATTTATATTGTTCAATAATATCCTTGTTAGTGGCATTTACCCGAACGGATGGTGTGAGGCAATTTTATGTCCACTGCATAAGAATGGTTCTGTAAATGAAGTTGGGAATTATAGAGGTATTTCATTATTGCCAGTATTAAGTAAAGTGTTCACAAAAATATTAAACAACAGACTTGTTAAGTGGGCTGAGAACCACAATTTGCAAAAAGAAGAGCAAGCTGGTTATAGAAAAAAATACTCTACAATTGATCAAATATTTAGCTTACAAGCGTTGTGTCAAAAATATAATACAAAAAAAGAAGGGAAGATTTTATGTTCTTTTTATTGACTTTACCGAAGCTTCTGATACCATACCTCATAATCTGCTGTGGTATAAGTTAATAAAATCAGGCGTTCATGGAAAATTGTTAAAAGTTTAAAACTCTATGTATTCAAATTTAAAGTCTTGTGTTAGGACACGCTCAGGATTAACAGGGTATTTTCAATGTACTGTAGGTACACGACAGGGATGTATGTTAAGCCCTTTTCTTTTTACATTATATATAAGTGAGCTTGTAGATATGATGAAAAATGAAGGTTAATGTCAAGGTGTATATGTGGATGAGCGGAATCCAAATATATTGATGTTTATGTATGCAGACGATATTGCCTCTGGTACGGACACTGTGTCTCGAATGCAGAAAATATTAAATGTGCTGTCAAAATATTGTAAAAAGTGGCAGGGAATAATTTGCTTTAGAAAAATTGTGTAGCAGTTTAGCATACTGGCATGTTTCAAGCTACTATTCTCCATACGAAGAACTGCTACACCAACATATTATTGTGTAGCATTTGCCCAAAATTGCGTAGCAAACTGCACCGCTACACCAGACAAATTATTCCCTGAGTGGGGTTTTATAGTTAGTATTGCGAAAACCAAAATATTAGTGTTCAGGAGAGGAGGTAAAATTAAAAATAATGAGAAGTGGTGGTTTGATGGCACACCTATTGAGGTGGTAGACTTTTATAAATATTTGGGTGTATTATTTACGTCAAATTTGAATTGGTCAATGTGTAAAAAAACATTATCATTACAAGCTAAAAAAGGACTTCATAATATGTTCTATAGATACAGTTATCAATGTGGTGTTTTACCCAGGTCAATTGCTATTACTCTGTTTGATAAAATGATTTTACCTATTGTTTTATATGGGTCGGAAGTGTGGGGCTTTGAATACTCAGAATTATGTGAGTCGGTTCAGTATGATTTTTGCAGAAGAATTACAGGTTTATCGAATAACTCTAGCAAACTAGTACTGTTGGGTGAAATGGGGAGATATCCACTGGCTTTACACTATTTTCAAAGGTGTATAAAATATTGGCTAAAAGTTATTCAAATGCCCACAGCAAGGTATCCACATGTATGTTATCAAATGATATATTTATTACATAATAATGGTAGGCACACTTGGGCAACTGATATTGCATTGTTATTGACAAAGTTTGGTTTTCAGCATGTTTGGGCACAGCAAGGAGTCGGGAATGAAGATGTATTTTTTGAAGTGTTATGTTTACGATTAAAAAATCATTTTAAATCAAATTGGGAGGACGGTATCAAGAATTCTAGCAAGTTAGCAATATATTCACAGTTTAAAAGTTATCTTATTCCAGAATCATATTTAGAAATAATTAATATTTGCAAATATTTAATTGCGTTTAGTAAATTTAGATGTTCAAATCACCAGCTAGCGATAGAGCAGGGAAGACATTCAGAAATTTTGATGGCAGATAGGATATGTGTTTTGTGTAATGCTAGAAATGTGTTGTGGTTGAAGATGAATATCATTTTCTTTTAATTTGTGACGACTATAAATTGTTAAGATATGTTACCAAGCACTTACCTCCATATGATGAAACTCAAAACGGATTTCAAATATTTATCAATTTAATGAAGACCAGTGACACAGATGCAATGCGTGATGTGGCTTGTTTTATTTATCATGCAATGAATGTGAGAAAGAGATTAATTGCAAATTTGATATAACTAAATTGATTTGTAAAATTGTTGTACATTGGGCCTTTGGCCATATAGTACTAATAAATATACTTTGACTTTGACTTCGACTTTGGTGACCTTCAAAGTGAATAGACCTACAAAGGATGTGCTCGACACCTTATTTTGGGTGTTTATAGTAGTGTGTGAAATTAGACTGGTACCGGGTACTATAAATATTGCTAAATGAATGATGCTTAAAATATAATCAACACTCCATCTTGGGTCAATTTAATTTTAAATTTTTTTATGTGGTTGTTGAAGTGATTTATACTTTTAGATATTTTGTCGTCAATGGAATGTGTATTTGTGTAGGCTATATGAGACCAGTCCTATTTTAGTTAAAATTTGCTAAATATTCTCAATATTTCATTCTAACTTATAGCAGGCCTTTCTCTAGCAAAAAATAGGCAATTTTATTGTACTTTTACTCATTTAAAGCAATCAAAAAATATTTCCAGCTTCTACATTTCTACTGCATTCACACTAACAAATATGTGTTACTTAGCATGTATACTTTGTGCCTGGCCAATGATCAGCTGATTAGACCTCACAAACAAAATATGCATATATTTAACAAGTTCTAAGCTTCATTTTGGCAGCTATTTATTCTTGGATTTTTGTACTTTTCTGAACTGTGATTCTTGGGGACTGCTCTCTGACTATTGACCAACAAAAAATCACCTTGTTACAATTTATCCCAGCAGTTTTCTCAATTTTAATGACCTCCACTTTATAAAGTTTAATTAGTTTCATCAAGTCAATGAAAGTCATGTAATTCATGCATAGACCTTTTAGAAACTGTGTAGCTAGTGTAGACAAGAAAACATGTGCATTTGACGCCAGAAATGCCATAAAAATGTCATTTTTAGTATTTCTCACACTCGCTGGATGTGTTTTCACTATGAGACGTATGCCGGTATCAGCCAATACCGCACTCCGTTGTACCATACATGTATACATGTTGTATACATGCTGTATAGCAAGTGAGCGGGGAATTACTGAGCGTGAGCGAGTCACCACCTTATGGTCGTCAATCATGTCGGTCGACTGTACACTTCTTTGCGCTGTTGAAAGTGTTGGAAAGTCGTGTGAGAAAATACAAACGGTGTTCATTTTCGTGCCGTATGGAAAAATACAGCACATGTCCAAGGAATAAGGAGTTCGCCTAAAGGCTCGCACCTTATTCCTTGGACGAGTGCTCTATTTTCCAATACCGCACTCAAACGAACACCATTTGCATATCGTCACTAGCCTAAATTTTAATCTTTGACAGTTCACTTAACATTAACATATTGATAAGTGGGTGCACATTTCTTTTTGAGTGCAAATAACACCTGTACCTGTGTTATTAACACCTGTACAGGTGTTAATAACACCTGTACAGGTGTTAGAACTGTTCCTATTGACTTCATAATATGCTGTAAGATTTGATGTATAATTATGATTTTAAAATTTGTTGTTCATGTCAATAAATATTGAATTAAATTACTAGTACATGTAAATGAATGAGTTTTTCAGTGTGGGGACTTTCTAATACTTCAGAATTTCATCAGATTCTGATGTAGAAAAACCGCACTGCAATTTTTAAAATATTTATGATGGCCGTGGATCCACAACACAGGTATAGGCTACAAATAAAACAGAAAGAGCTAACTAAGACATTAAATTTATGATGACTTCAAATTTAAAAAAAACCTTTGGTCTTAATGGTTAATACAAAAATATTTGAGAATTTTAATCTCTTAAGTTAAGTAATGAGTATAGTGTCATAATTGTTTCAGGTGACGATGGAGAAACATAAGAAGTTGAAGGGTTTGCTGACGAATGCGATCATAGAGCTGTGTCGCAGTGAGGCGTTTTATGTGGAGGAGCTGAGAATAGAGGGCACTGTGTGCCTCGTGTCTGACGGAGCCTCTGTCTTAATAGCCCAGATTACTGAGAGAATCGGAGAAAATGCTCTCAGCATCAGCCCAAATGATAAAACATTGTCCTTGTTTAAATCTCCGCCTCTAGAGTATCGTGATGATGATACGATTTCTGAAGCGGAACAAACGTGGGAGAATGTAATACCGAAGGACGAACCAGATGACGGTGCTTCAAATACGCTGGATGAAGATGTTGGGAATCATTTTCAGAATGAGGGTCGATCATTGCGTCCAACACACCATCGCTCCCTCGGGCAGGGGACAGGCTTACAATGTGGGGTATGTGCCGCTAAATTTTTAAGCAGGCGAGCTTTGAAGGATCATATGGTTATCCATATAGTGAAGGGTCAGTATGTGTGCGATCAATGTGAAATGGTATTCAATCATGAGGCCAGCTTAACAGCTCATCTGCGGCGAGCTCACGCCGGCCGCGAGGATAACTCGTGTTATGTATGTGGAGAGAATTACCCTTCACAGCGCGATCTGAGGAATCATATAAATGCCCGGCACCAAGGACAGAACACTCTGATGGGAGCAGACAATAACACAAGCACAAATCAAATAAATAATGAAGAATTACTGAACGCTGAAGCCCTAGTCAACGCCAGTAATCATATCCCGATAGATGCTATAAAAACTGAAATCAACGATAGTCAAAGCTTTATGGATGTGGAAGACGGGGAAGTCAGACAGAGTAATTCCCAGGATGACCCCCCGACCTCTCAATCTGCAGTGTCAACTCTACCTGAAAACCAACCACAGCAACAATTACCTCAACACCAGCTACCTCAACACCCACAACCTCTCCCTGAAGAACTGAAGCTGTTCCAGGGTTTCCCAGTGCCACCCATGAATCCTGGCATGATACCCGGCATGGAGCAGCTGATGAGGTCGTTAGCTCAGAACTCTCCTATGATGTCTATGGGGATGCCCACCTCCATGGGGATGCCGACCCCCATGTCCTACCCTGCGCTAAATACCTCATCTGCCGCACCTGTCCCCAGCTCCCCAACAATTATAACTGGCAAACCCATCACTGATTTTGAGCGGACACCCGAAGGTAAATTTCAATGTCCTTACTGTGAAAAAGCATACAACTTCAAGCATACTCTGAAAGATCATATTAATAAGCACACAGGGAAGCGCCCCCATGTCTGTAAGCACTGCGGGGACTCGTTCACACATCTGGCGAGCCTGTGTGCTCATGTCAAGAGACGCCACGGAGAGCATATACCCAAAGACTTCCAGTGCGATGTCTGCCAGGAGAAATTCATGAATTATCAATCTCTGAAGCAGCACTACACATGGAGGCATAAGACTCTGAGGGTGCCGTTAAAGCTCCCCTCGGCCGGAGCAGGTAATCCTATCCCACCTCCCGGTGCGGGAGGTATTCCTTTCCTAGCTCCCGGTGGCGCAGGCGGTCCCATCCAGCCTGTCGGTACCACAGGCAATCTCATCCCGCCTGTAGGTGCCGCAGGCGTTTCCATCCCACCTCACGGTGCAGCAGGCAATCCTATCTTGCCTCCCGGTGGCACAGGTAATCCCGTCCTACCACGCAGTGGTACAGAAGGAAAGATAATTAACCACCCACAAGTACCCCAGACCCACAAACCGCCTGTCACACCAGATAGCCAGCAGCCTGCCATTAGCCCAGTATTCCCTTCTTCCTCGTACCCATCATTCCTTGATGATGGTTCTGCCGATGTTACACCCAGCACTGATGGGCAGCTAGACTGCCACGATCAGGGCAATATCACTTCAGTCACCGGTTCTCACGATCAAGAACCTGTTGAAGACGGTCATGAAGCTATGGGAGAAGGCAGCATGGAGCACCTCACAGACTCACCACCGAATGTTGATGTTCTCCCAGGAAACAAATCCCCAGAAACAAAGTCACATGGTATGTCCCCAACTATAGCACGATTTTTTGACGAGATTCATGTAGACACACCGCAGGGATTGTACAAGTATAAATGTAAGATGTGCAGTAACCTGTTCAAGGTGCGTAACAGTCTGTATGAGCATATGAACAGTCACTTTGGAATGAGACCACACGTCTGCCCATACTGTGGGGACTCATTCTCCCATCATAGCTCTCTACATAATCACGTACGTAATAAGCACACATACCAGAGTCGGGAGGAGCGTGAAGCTATGTACAAACAGCAATGTCTCACGTGCAGTAAGAAGTTCAGATTTAGAAGTGAATTAGATCGCCATTTAAAAACTAACCCTGAGCATCAGCCTCTAGAGCATGTAGAAATAACTCCTGAACAAAACCCAGAGGGGCACGTGGAGGCTCAACATGAATAAACCCAGAGGGGCATGTGGAGGCTCAAAAAGAAAAAAAAAACAAAGGGGCACGACTGGAGGCTCAACAAGAATAAACACAGGGTCCCTAGTGTTAACCTTTTGATCCTTACAACACTGTAATACTTCAGTTTCGAAAAGCAAAGAATTTTTTTCAATTTGAAGTCATCATAAATGTTACCTCTTCCCGCTTCATTTGAATACCTATATTTTGGTCTTAGCTCTACGGCCATTATAAATATTTCACTTTTTCAGCGCAGGAATCGTGTTTAGATGTAAGACTTAAGTCGGTTCCTGAGCTGAAAAGGTTAATATTAAATTTGACTTTAAAAGTCGTCTACATTCGATCCCCGTACTGTAACAGTAAAAAATGTTTATAATAGCCATAAACCTATAACATAGCCTGTCTTCAAATAAAGTGGAGAGAGCTAACTAAGATATTTATGATGATTTCAAATTGAAAAAATCCCTTCGGTCTTCATGGTTTATATGAAAGTATTTCAACGATTAAAGGGTTTATGAGGAACTCTAGTCACATTTACACATCACATGCCATATTTTGAATAAAACTCCCTGAAAATAAAATAGCATATCCCATCAAAATGGGAAGCTTTAATTTGAGAGGTTATCAATGATTTTTTTACGCAAGTGGATTATTTTAATTTACATCCAGCTAAGAATTGATGCCATAATTCCCAATCTGAATTAGAAGAAAGGTGCTACTAGGTTTAATCTATTCGAGTCTCTGGTGCTGCCGGTGGAATAATGTAATTGACTCTCTGGTGTGCGGAGGATTAGTCTAATTCTAATTGAGTCTCTAGAGCTTGGAAGGTTAGGCTAATTGAGTCTGGTGTGCGGAGGGTTAGTTTAATTGAGTCTCTGGTGCGAGGAGGATTAGTCTAATTGAGTCTCTGGTGCACAGAGGGTTATTCTAATTGTGTCTCTGGTGTGCGGAGGGTTAGTCTAATTGAGTCTCTGGTGCCCGGAGGGTTAGTCTAATTGAGTCTCTGGTGCATGGAGGGTTAGTCTAATTGAGTCTCTGGTGCATAGAGGGTTAGTCTAATTAAGTCTCTGGTGTACGGAGGGTTAGTCTAATTGAGTCTCTGGTGCATAGAGGGTTAGTCTAATTGAGTCTCTGGTGCGCGGAGGGTTAGATTAATTGACTCTCTAGTACGAGGAGTGTTAGTCTTATTGAGTCTCTGGTGCGCGGAAAGTTAGTCTTATTCAGTTTCTGGTGCGCGGAGGGTTAGTCTAATCGAGTCTCTGGTTGTGATGTACATACAGCGTTACCAAAGCTAACTATTGCCAAATATAACAGGTCATTATTTACTGCTCGTTACTCTGAATATAAGTAGGTGACACTTCTAATAACCCAGTAACATGCAGCTCAATAGGATGGAGAGAGGGTTCACTGCGAGTGTGTGTTTCACCTGCAACCTAAGAAGATATTTATGTATATGAGATACGTGACTGATGTTCATATGGATGTAGTGATTTGAAATTGTTAACATGGTTAAGATTTGCTAGTCATTATTGTGTATTCTGTGAAACGCAGTAACGCCACCTGGAACCCTTGAATGGCTACGCGGTGAAAACATTGTATTAGATAGCTAGGTGCAAACATTGCAGGTCAAGGCTATTGAGCTTCACAGAATTGCACACAATGAGTTGATGATGTAGAAAATTGATGTAAGACTGAGTTTTTTATCACACGATGTTGATGAATGTTATGTAGTATTTTATTGCATACATTAGTTTGTTTCACCTGCACTCAAGTCACACTTATAATATATGTGCAACATGATATATTAACCTGTAACCACCGCATTTTTTAATCATAATTTTCACCCACTTGAATTTTGTTTCGCTGACGAGATCCACAACTTCAAATGAGTGAAAATTATTCAGATTTGACAAAACAAAGGACAATCATGTTGAAATCTTGTTGGTTGATGTCATGTTTTATTTTAGACATGTTTAAAAGCTGATATTTAATGTAGTAATAAAAAATAGAAAAAAATATATAATCGGGACCGGCAGTTAAAGGGTTAACCTTTAACTGCTAAGCTTCAAATTCGTTTCACTAGCTGTTTAAATCACAGTTATTGGAAACAAAATGTGTGTTTAAGCGTCAAGATTTTCAAATATTTGATCCCAAATTAGACAAATATGAGTAATTTTCACCCACCTAAAGTTGTGAATCGCGGTAATGAGACACAACTTCTTAAGTGGGTGAAAATCTCTATTATTTAATTTAGAGGTTTAAGGGTTAATAAAAATGATTGAAGAGAATATAATGTCATAAATCAAATTGGAATTTGTCTGAACTATTTTTTTATGCATAGCAGAATCTGTTATGAGGTCACCTAGACATCTTCACAATAATGTGATACAATTTCAAGCGGGTGAAAATTTAAATGAGATAACTTGCCGGGTGAAGAAAACTTTTGACCTGAAATATATTGAGAGTTGAGCTGTTTCTGATTCATTTGATTACCTATTTTATGGGTCTATGATCAGCATGAATATTTAAACTTTGCAGTGCCGGGATTGACTTTTGTGATCATGGCACTGCAAAGTTTAAAGGGACCAGCCCACCACATAGATTTCACAGAGTCTGTCACCAGAACAGGTTCATCAGCAGATATTATTGATTTTAATTTTCGATTTTTTTTAATTTTCTCACCTTTTACTGCACTGTAGGCCTACATGCCAAGTTTAGACCATGCCAACTTGACTAGGATTAGGAGGTGGACTAGTCCCTTTGAAAATAATTATAAATATACCATATTTATTCTAATAAATGCCCATATTCCAATAAACGCCCTCTGCCTGGTTTAAAAATAAAACCCATGATCATGTACAGTATATGATCATTAAAAATTACTGTAATAGATGCCCCATCTCCCCTGTAATCTCAGATAGTATTCTAATATTAAAGCCTCGGACGTTTATCATGTTTATTAGAAGAAATAAGGTACATATAAAAAAGTTGGGGCTTTTACTTATTTTATAACAATTTTCTTTTTCTGTTTAAAATTCCATGACTTGGGCTTGAATAAACAAATTTTATAATGATTTGAACAACCGAAATAGTGAAGTTCACAATATTGTATTATCTCATTGTCTGAAAAATATGAAATGCAACTGATTTTGTACAGATGGGTCACATCTATCATTTATATGACACATGTACATGTATGTTTATATATATATGTATAAATGCAAAATAATTTGAGTATGTGTGTTTGATGCAACAAAACTGAAATAATTAAAATATTTATAATGGCTGTAGACCCATAACATAGGTTTTCAAATGAAGCGGAAAGAGCTAGCTTCGGTCTCCATGGTTTATATAAAAATAATTACGAGCTTTAAAGGTTAACCCTTTCAAGCCTGAGTTTACCACTGTCATCTTCATCCACTACAAGCTGCAAATTGCTGTCGCAATTCTCAACTTGTAGTGGATGAAGATGATTTGATGTGGGTGAAAAATTAAAGAAAATTGCCATGCATTTGTAAACCAGCTTTATGGGAATTTTCGTTCTAAAACCCTTTGTTGTGGAAAACTTAAGTCTGTTGTCAGGGATGTAAAATGATGCTTTGAAGCATTGTGAGGACTTTAAGGGTTAGGCCAGCACTGGTTCAACATGTGATGATTGGTGGGATGTGACAATGAATGAAGTCTGTATTCTGGTTGTGAAGCTCGTCATGTGTGGAGGGACAGAGGGACAGTGTGGAGTTATTGACACTAGGGTTTACAGGGCTGTTATTGAGGTGTTGCGATTCAATACAAGGAAATATTCATATGTACATATTCAGGATAATTGTGTGTTATATCTTATTTATTAAATCTTGCATAGTTATCTTTTAAATCTAGTATATTTATAGTATTGCGTGCAAATTATAGCTTGTATTTATTTAATATTTGTGTATAGCTCAACCCCCCCCCCCCCCCACTCCTGCCCTTAGAGGTATAATCTTGGATGTGGCACATTCAACATTATACCTGTTGGAGTTGATATACTTCACTTTACCACTGTTATGTATCTGATAAACTACTCTTGCCTGCAATCAAAAATACATCATGTTAGTTTTAAAAGTAACATTTTGCCATGCCTTTGTCTTGAAAAAAACGAGAAAACATCTCTTCTAAGATAAGACAAAATATGATTTGTAATTTTATAATCACAAATTGTATCAAGTGTGAGACTCACCAATGTAACTGTGAAATTATCAAGCACCTGTAACCGTGAAACTATGAAACACACTATTGCCAAAAGACAACCAAGTGTATGCCAATGAAAATGTTCACGTTGGTGTGTTTTGGCAATGATAAAATACATAGCCCACCTAACATTAAAATATTGTGGTCTGTAAGGCATAGAAAAATTGTTTGAAAATTACAGCGAATTTAAAATATATTTGTCATCTGTTATTAGCTTCAATTAAATGAGAAAACTCATTAGCTTTATGTTGTGGGAAGTAGTTATGTGGTCTGAGAATGGGTGAACAGAATAATAATAATAATATAATGACTTCTATAGCGCCAGTATCTCTCAACAATATTGAGACTCAATGGTGCTGTGAATACAATGGAAGCACAATATTCAACCCTTATCCTGCTGATCATGGCTATTGTTGTTTTAGTTTGTTTTTATTTGTCATTAAAATCACTGATATTGGGAAAAAAATATGTGCTCAGACATCAAGATTTGCAAAGGATAAATCTCAAATTAAACAAATATGAATAATTTTCACCCACTTGAAGATGTGTTTTGCTGTTACGCGAGACACAACTTCAAATGGGTGAAAATTTAAATAAATTAATTTTGCAGGATAATCTGATGTTGTGTTGAATTTATGTTTATTTAATTTAAATAAAACAGACATCTCTTTTCTTCAGAATTATTATCTTAGCTGCATAATAATTTAGAAGAGAAGATATATGTGTGTGTCTGTTCTCAAACTATTTTTTATGATCAAAATTGCTACATCAAACTGGTTGGTTGGTTATTCTGGTTGAATATCCTGGTTTTATATATTGCTCCAGAATAACTTAGTTTTATATGTTTGTATGGCTTTAACCTTCAAGTGCTTATTACATTGATGTCTGTATCCAGTTAACCCATTCAAGCCTGAATTTACCATTGTAATCTTCATCCTCTATAAGCCACAATTCTCGAATGGATGAAGATGACTTGACTTGCGAGTCGGTCAGAAAATAAAAAAAATATATTGCTATTATTAAAACAGTGCCACGGACATTTTTGTTCTAAAGGTGTAGGAAATTCAGTCTTGAGAGATGCAAAATAATGCTCTCATGCCTCGTGAGGGTTTAATTCTTTCAACGCAGGGACTGACTTTATACGTCGGAATCTGACATCTTTAGCGGGGATCGACTTTAGACATCATAATCTGACGTCTACAGATGACGTCTGATGTCTAAAGTCGATCACCGCTACAGACTGCAGATTCTGAAGTATAAAGACGATACCAGTGCTGAAAGAATTAAAATATTTATAATGACCGTCAACCCATACATAGGATTCAAATGAAGTGGAAAGAGCTAACCTAAGACATTTATGATGATTTCAAATTGAAAAAAACCCTTTAGTATCCATGATTTACACAGAAATATTTCAACGTCGTAAAGGTTAAAGGGTTAAAATAGGAATATACCTGCTTATTCAGTTTATTCTGCCAAAACCGTATATATATGGTTTCAAGCAAATTTCAAACCAAATAAATCACCACTACAATCTGCCACATATCTTGTGGGAGATGCTCAGTTAATCAAATAATGCAATTTGGGAGATGTCTATTTTTGATAAATAAATTATTTTTTTTCATTTGTTTGAAGCTGGAAATTGCGATAGCAATTCCAGCTTCAAATGAATGAAAAATACTCACAAACAAACAATTCAGCATTAGTGAAAGCACTAATCATGACTATAGTCATTTATTATTATCAGGGTAAATCACTTATTGAGAATAAAGTGAGTGTCTAAACATCAAGATTTGAGACAAATGTTTGGTCTCAAAATTAAAAAAATTAATGAGTAATTTTCATTCATTTGAAGTTGTTGGTCGCGGTAGCGAGACACAACTTCAAGTGGGTGAAAATTTAAATAATAACTAGCAGGATAAAGGGTAAAGCATAAGCTGACACCATTTGCAGCTTCACATGACAAAAGAATAGACCTATTCATGAAAAAAGGTGAATTGTAAACTTGACTAGCTGAGAATCAATAGATGACATATTACGCCTCAACTCTTAAAGCCCTGAAATATATTGATACAAAACCAGAGAGAAGGGTTTGATTAAATTTAAAATCACTATAAATGTCTTAGTCAGCTTTTTCCACTTCATTTGAACAGCAATTGTAAATGTTTTACTCTTTCAGTGCTGGCGATCGACTTTAGATGTCAGGACATCTACAGACGTCAGATTCGAACATCTAAAGTCGATTCGATAAATGTTAAAGTGCTAATCATAGTTGAGAAACTATTGATGAGAAATTATGTCTAAAAATTGTAATCACAGCTGAAAATCTATGGATGACAAAAAAAGTGCTTATCATGGCTGAGAATCAATAAATGACAAATTATTCCTTAAAGTGTTAATCACGTCTGAGAATCAATAAATGACAAATTATTCCTAAATGTGTTAATCACGTCTGAGAATCAATAAATAACAAATTATTCCTAAATGTGTTAATCAATCTGAGAATCAATAAATGACAAATTATTCCTTAAACCTTACAGTGCGGGGATAGACTTTAGTCGGCAGATTCTGACAACCAAATACGATCCCCGCGCTGTAAGAATTGCAATATTTCTAATTGTCGTAGAACCATCACATAGGTATTCAAATGAATCGGAAAGAGGTAACTAAGACATTTATGATAATTTTAAATTGAAAAAACCCATTGGTCTCCATGGTTTATGCAAAGTATTTCAGCGCTGTAAGGGTTAAAGCTCTATTCCATTTATAGTGATTTTTACCCACTTAAGATCTGGGTCGCAGAGCAAGACACAACTTCAAGTGGGGAGAAATGGTCATATTAGAGAATTTTTGTTTGTTTTAGACCTGCTTGATAGCCTACGGGCAAAGGATTTTTTCCCCTAGTGAATTTTAGAAGTTTTAATTTCATTGTTCAAGTTAATTATTTTATCAATTTGTTTCCATTTAGACTTGAAAAACTTATTTTTCATGTTTTTAAACTGTATGGTTATTTCACTAATGAGCAATGTATTTGATTATTTTTCATTCATTTTATGCATATTTTTTTTTTTTAGCAACAGCTTAATTTAAAATGTTGAAGATGGAAATTGTATTGACAAGGTCTGCTTCAAATAAAGTGGTTCAAGTACTAATTCCTAATGCAGCATTTGAAAAATAAAAATTGTATATAAATAGATAGTTTACGTGCAGAGGTCAAATACTCAGAGTGCTGTGTAGATTGGACTTATTTACATTCTGACTACATTCAAATTCTATAATTAGGATGTATACATGGTGATTTTGTGTAGACATCTGCTTAAATACAATCTTGCTATAGTTTATCTTGCACACATTGTCAGTGCACATATCGTAACCTTGGATATGAAAGGGTGTATTTGCCACATCACAAGGTGGCAGATAAACCCTTTCATATTCAATATTATTATTTAAAAAACATACAATTGTGGGAATATTGTTAAACCATCGACGTTATTTGTTGTTGTAATTTGTAATTTATAACTTGTTATGATTTGTTATTTCACAACCAAAGGAAAACCAATGGAAATACCTCAAATTACTTTACAAAGATGTTTTTATATAAACCTGAAACGTGACTATGACAGTGCTGATTTGTCGTGATCAGTGATATATTGTTTGTTTATATTTTAGCTCGTGTGCAGCTGGAAATTGCTTCTGCAATTTAAAGTTTCAAAATGAATGTAAAATAGTTATTTAAAAAAAGTACTTGTCTGAATGATACACATTGAATTTATAGTCATCTTTTACTGATACCAGTACATTATTTATTTGATCAATTGCAAATTTACTTTGTTTGACTTTTTAAGCACTCTGTCACACATGTTCCATAGGACTTATTTGGAATAAAAAGAATTATTTTCAAATTTAAAAAATAACCACAACTATTATCATCTCAGTCCATTTTATTAGCCAATCCAAACAGTCAGTGGGAAAAGAATGAGTGCCTAAACAGCAAAATTTGCAAATGTTCAGTTTCAAATTAAACAAATCTAATTTTTTTTCACCTACTTGTAGTTGTGGGTCGCGGTAGCGAAACACAACTTAAAGTGAATGAAAATTTAAATAAGATAACTTGGTGGATAAGGAGTTAACATATTGAATGCTATGTTCACCTGTATATCACACCTCTACCTCCTACGCACACGCACCCGTGTAGTAACTAAGTAAGGTATGTAAAAGTTGGAAGGACGTAATGATGTTCCTTATATTGACTATAGTTTTATTTCTGTTGCTTAATTATGATCTAACTTTACAACTGTAAATCAGTTGAAGTCGTGGATCTCAGTAAGGAGACACAGCTTCAAATGAATTATAGCACAGAGCTCTAGGGTATACAACATAGCACAGGGTGTACACCCTAGAGAAATAGGGTATACACCCTAGTGCTGTAGGGTATACACCCTAGTGCTCTAGGGTATACACCATAGAGCACTAGGGTGTATACCTTAGAGCTCTAGGGTGTACACCCTAGCACAGGGCGTACACCCTAGAGAAGCAGGGTATACACCCTAGTGCTCTAGGGTATACACCATAGAGCACTAGGGTGTATACCTTAGAGCTCTAGGGTGTATACCGTACTTCTCTAGGGTGTACACTCTGTGCTAGGGTGTACACTCCAGAGCTCTAGGGTGTACACCGTGTACTATGAACCATTACACCCTTAAGCTCTGAGGTGGTTTATAACAAATAGCTCAGTGGTTAATAGTCTGACCAGTGTGAAGTATGGGTTATTTACTATGCATTTTTCAGCACATTTGTAAAGCCACTAATTATCCAGTAGGCTATTCGCATGGCCTGCACACTAAGTGTGTTGCACACTTGGTGTGTTTGTTATCATTGTGGAGACTTGATCATCATTACCTCTCGTTGTTACATACCCTACTTATATTGCTATATGCTATTTAATCTGATGTTAGTTTGTGTTAGTTATCTACCCAGATATCATGAGACATTGACCAAGCGTTGTCACAATACCGGTCCAGTATTGAGACCGCTTAGAGCCAGCATCCTGTGCTAGTTTGGTTTACACTTCATGATATTATATCAGGTACATTATCCTGGTGTGTATATCTGGTGTTTAAACTAAACTATTGTCGTTTCCATATCATTACCTTGGATATGAAAGGGTGTATCTGCCACTTGACAAAGTGGTAGATACACCCTTTCTTGTCACAGGGAATGATATCCAAGGGTGTAATAGGATAAAATTTGTTGAAAAGATATGATTGATGGAATGCCTGTAACTTTGATTCAGTGCATGTCATGGAGTGATAACATATGTTAGGTTTTATGTGTGATTTTGAAACGTTTGTATGAAAATTCAACATGTTTAATAAGTATAGTTGAAACTAAAATGTTCATACATCTATAAATTGTGTTGTTGTTTTTTAACTCTCGGCTTGTCATCCCCTTCGTGCGGCACTGTCTCCTCCGCCGCATGCAGCCTTTAAGCGACCACACCAGCATGGTGCAACAGATTAAATTCATGCAACCATAACTGCAAGTTTTTTGCCCAAGGTCGAAGGTCAATGTCAAAGAAATTATTTTTAATGGGATAAAAATAATTATAGGATCTTTTTAACACTCAATATTGAAATCTAACGCATATAATTAATTTAAAATGTGACAATAGATACATTCACTACGCAACTGCTCCTATGTTGGATTTCAGGGCCATATCCAGACTAAGAAAAAGGGGGGGTCAGGAAAACCATCCGGCGGCGTCGGGGGGGGGGGGTGTTAATGTCCACTAGAAAATAAAAAAAACACAAGGTTTTAAATGGTGCATTCTGGTGAAATATAGAGGGTAAAATGAACTTGCCTTAATCACAATTTTCAATCCTGTCACATCTGTTTTGTTACAGACACCCCCCCCCCCCGGTCAAGGTCCCGAGTATGTCTTTCTAACTAACTATTTAACTAACAACTGAGATGTATACTTGTAGCACAATTTTGCTTAAATTCTTGAGTTCATATCAGATATTTATGTAAATGTAGATAATTAAGATTCTAAGGTGTCATGTTGGATTTCTGAAAATCAGCATAAAATATGCGTAGCTTTAACTTTTAACATACTACAGACTACAATTTAAGCCAAACATGTTAAAATGAGTTGAATACATGCCGCAAAATGACGAAATATGGTGCCAAATAAGGTCAAATGTGGTTGTCTTGGATGTATGCGGATGAGGATAACAATGGGAAGCTTCAACTTTTGTTCTTGCTCTGTATATTAAGCCTTTTATATGACCATTAGCAGCTACAGCACATAATTTGAGCCAAACATATTGGATTTCTGCGTTTCTTATTATATTGAACGTTTTGTATGACCATTACAAACTACATACAAACTACAATTGGAGCCAAGCATGCTAAAATCAACTCACTATACATGTCGCAAAATGATAGAATATGCTATGTGCTGTCAAACAGAACCAAACGGCGGCCATCTTGAATTTATGGAAATGAGGATAAAAATTTGTAGTTCCAATGTTTGTTTTTATATAAAACCTTTTGTGTGATCACTTCCAACTACAACGCATAATTGGAGCCAAACATGTTAAAATAAGCTCACTACATGCCGAAAAATAATGGGATATGGTACTAAATAAAGTCAAATAGCCCAGCGTCGCTGACAGTGGTCCAGTATTACATCAGCATTGGGCCAATGTATCGTGTTATCTGATGTTTCTGGCGCCAGGATGGAAAGCCACCCCTATAACAATGCCGGAGTCAGAAAACAGGTACAATCACCCAGCGCCACCCCTATAACAATGCAGGAGTCAGAAAACACGGTACAATCACCCATTGCTGTTTCAATGTCGGCCAGCGTCGAAGACTGTAGGTCAACATTGAAACAGCATTGGGTAAATGCCAGGTGTTTGCGCAATGTATACACCAGACCCAGTGATGGATTAGTGTTGGGTCAGCTTCGTAGACGATTGACCGACATTGAACCAGCGATGTGTTGCGACGCTGTCCCAACAATGAACCGGAATTTGGTAGGGAGGCCTACATCCTCTGTGCAAGGTACATCGTAGGCTTAGACATAGAAGAGGGATGGACTGTCAGCTGGCGCGAGATCGTCGTGAACTAGCGGCGCGCATGCGCGACTAGAAAAAGGGATAACTGATTTCCGGTCTACCTTTCCTGCTGTCTATTAATGTTTTTCATCGGCGAGTTATTTAGACTTTTTTGTTACTATAATCTAAATTACTGAACCAACTAATTGTTCATATTAATGTATTTTTTTATGTTTATGCCGAATATATGTAGGCCTACATTAAAAACAATGACAAATAAAGTTTACAATTAAAGTTTGACACCAAAGTGAAGCTGTTTCAAACTTGACTGTACTGTGACTGACCTGACCACTGCTTAAGCCTATTGTCATTGCCTACATCTTCGCTCTTCCCACTTTAACAGATACAGAAACTCCTTCACACACTGTCTTCAAACACTGCCAGCATGTCAGTAGACCTTAATTCGATCAATTGTCATATTGAATTGAATACACGTATAGGCGTCAACTTTTAGGTGTTGCTGGATCACTGCGTGTATTGGACATGATGTGTGATTACTATGTAGGGGAGACCGGGGCTAGTTTTGAAAATTTTGAAAAATGATTAATTTTTTTATATGATGAAGTTAGGAGACTGATATTTTTGTCCAGAAGTATTTAACTATATATGCTATTATTACCATACGTTATTCTCAAATTGAAAACAACCCAGAGTCAGAAAAGCATGTTAAAGTTAGATTTTTCACTGTTCGAACAAACCCCACCCTTGGGGTTGTAGGATCCCTTCTTCGTTAAGTTTATGTGGCAGTTATCCCCGGCTTCCCGTACGCGAGAATCTGTGGACGACTGCCTCATTTCGGTACTTTGGAGCCGGGCGCACAGGGCCGGAGCCCATGCGGTCTTGGTACTTTTCCCGCACTTCAGATGTTACGCTCGGCGACTACGGACGTGCCGTAGGTCGCTCTCTCTGAGTCAAGTAGGACGTGTCGTGCGCGGGGTTGTACGTTGTAGTTGCCAGATGTCTTAGCAAATAAACATGCCAAGTGGAGGAAGAGTTTTGTGATTTACTTGGAACCGTCGATTCGACAGGGAAAGGAAGTTTGTGTTATAATGGTGAATGTTGGGCAGTTTCCCTCGTCCGCCATTGCGAGCCCATACTAGAGACCCCAACGGTCACTCACAGGTATCTTCGGCGCGAGGGGCACCCCATCATCCCATACTGGTGACCCCTGACGACTGATGGTCAACGCAACAGTGTTTTCACCAAGACGCTAATTGAAAACTGCTGTTTTCAAGGATAGTTTTGATTAAATTTTAAGGGATTTTTTGAAAAAAATCAATAGCATTTTTTTCATCAGGTACGTGAAAACTGTAGGTCATTATTTATATGCCAGTTTAAATTAGTCAGAAAGAGTTATCAGAGGAGAAGCACGTTTTTTTACGTCGAAAACGGCGTAATTTTCTTATTTTTGGACGAAATCCCACGTGTTTGGCGCTTTTTCAAGATGGCGACCATGTCGGTTTCTCTAGAAGAATCCTGAAAATTTTTCTCATAGACTTAGTCTATCATTTTTTCAATGTAAGAGTTTGTTAAATGCTTTCATCCTATTAATGCCACTGTAGGCGAATAGGAAGTGGGTGTTTTCGGAAACTCATTTTTATCGTTGATTGCCATAATTGGGTGACTCGATTTTAAAGTCCATAGACGAAGCTTCGTCATTTTTTCGATTTTTCAGTAAAATCGACAAGAAATTATAAATATCGCTTTGACTCGGGTAACCTTTATTAGGATTAGGGCCAAATAAAATTGTTTCCCTAAATGAATGTCAATAAACGGTCCTATTTGGTCTGTTAAAAATATTCCCAGGACCGTAGGTCAATATTTTATTACTATTATAATATGTTATTTCAGAGAATGCTGAATATTGTAAATGTATTTGGTAGGTGAGCGCCCTTTTGGACGCTGGTTCCCCTTGATTAGCTGATCGCCCGCCGTGGGCAAACACGTGTCCCGCCATAACCGGCATGCATTTGGATAGTGGACCTGTGTCGCCACATCACATTAGCATAAATTAGGCCGCCATTTTGATTTGGTGGAGCTGATTCCTCACGTGTTCAAACTATACACGGACTAGTTTTAAATAATTTTTTTAGATTATTTATAAATTTTCTTTTTCAAAACGGTTGAAAGAGAGGAAATATAAATAAATTGTTTCGAAAACGAAATTATAGCACTAATAGTGTGAGATTTTTCTTCACGTTGAAACGCCCTCCGGTGTTTGTAATTGCTCTAGCCTACTTTTAGCGCCTTATTTGGGCACGGAATAGGTAATGAATATGCTAATGTGAGGCGAGACGCGGCCGCTGCTCATTTTTCTATGTACACACCGTTCCACACATTCTGACACAGACAAGCAGCCACATGCTGTCTGCCGCACATGTTAGCAGTACCGATAATACACCATACACACACCCACCACAGACGAAATAAACACAACCGCTACGACATGTACGACGACAGCCGATTTATACGTCAATCAATGAATCGAAGCGAGCGATTGATTCGGACGTCAATAAGAATGACTCGGTGATGAACGTGCCATTATAAAAAAAAAAAACGTGGAATGTTCATCACAGAAATCATTTTTCAGCGAAATGATATACTATATCATCAATCAGCATAGACTACTGTCAGTCATGTTTTAAATATTTTTCTAAAATAATAAATGTAACTGTTTTTATTCGCAGTCACATTTAGTCTATCAGTTTGAGAACGACATTTTCTCACGATAGTTTATTTCTGAAGTTTCAAATTTTTATAAATACAGAAATATTCGATTTGACAGTTGCGCTATCGCGAAACATTGCCAATATTTGCATGTGTTTTTCGACTTGTGTAAAAAAAATATTTTTTTTACCCAGGTCGATTTACATTATACTATTATCTTAGCTTAGCATAGCATGTCATAATTGTATCTGGCATTTTTTATGTACAATTTCGACCTACGGTTTTCACTATACCATTATGCATGTGTGTGAATAAGTGAAAACATTGTATGTCAAATATAGACCTACAGTTTTCACTAAAATAAATATATACGTTTGTGAACTAGTGCACAGCAATTAGGCGCAACTTCAGCGACGCATTTTCAACTATATCTGCAACCCCTGTTTCTCGCAACATGCGACATAGCATGAACATTTTCTACAGTCTACATTTCTAAGATTCAGCATATTACAGACATTTTTTCATCTGGTCTAGACGGCAACGTACAACCCCGACGGCAACGTACAACCAATCCGCGCACGGCAAGTCAAAATAGTTGGTATGTGTTAATATGACATACCATTTTAAACACGTTTGAGATATACACAGAGCCAATAGGCCAGCTATCTCAAATGCTTCAATAGTTAGATAATTTCAAAACAACATTTCATAATGTCGAAGCAACACGACAGTGAAGGCTTCATGTCTACGCCCCTAGAAGGTGCGGGTGCTCGACCTAAAGATCACTATTATCAAGACAGTGAGGACAATGAGGTTCGATTCCGAGAGGCAGACGAAGAGTATCAACGCTTTAAAGCAGATTTCGCTCGAATTGCTCGAGCTAGACGAACGAGTCCTCATTCTAGGAGCGATTCCTCAAAGAGCCCTTCTCCACTCGGAAGGCAGTCTCAGAGACGTTCAACGAACTTACCAAAGTTCAGAATCGCTACGTTCTATGCTACGGATGTTGAGCTCTGGTTCAACCAAATAGAGACTCAGTTTGCTCTTCACCAGATCAACAATGATGACGAGAGGTATAGCTTAACCTGCGCAGCACTTTCGGGCGAGGTTGCATCAGATGTGAGGGACGTGCGACTTCAGCCTTTCAGATCTCATAAATACGAAAGCCTGAAAGCGATTTTGATAGAGCGACGAGGTTTGACCACACCCGAAAGGGTTAATAAAGTGATCTCAGGTGAAAGAATTGGTACAGACATTCCCTCGCGTTTCCTGCGGCGTCTACAAAAGACAGCAGGTTTTGGCACGAAAGCCGTGGTGGGGAAGGCAGTCATACGCCAAGCGTTCATCCGGCAGATGCCCGCTTCAATCAGAGCTCATCTGGCGACTCAAACAGACAGTGCCACCCTCGAAAGTTTGGCCGTTTTGGCCGACCGGGCACTGGCCGCTGAAGAGGACGTCGAAGAGAGTAAGTCGCGGGTTGCGGAAATAAAGGTAGAGGAAACCACCAAGCTAGTTGGTTTGTTGGAGAATTTGTCCAGGCGAATTAAAAAACTAGAAACTGTGACTACATCAGAGAGGAAAAGAAATAAAGGACGTGGACGTGTAAACAACAATTATACTCCTACGCCTACATTTGCTACCAATGTACAGGCCTCAGGTTTTGTTCATAACCAACCTGATAATTACAATAATTATACTCCTACGCCTACATTTACTCCCAATGTACAGGCCACTGAGTTTGTTAACAAACCAAATAATTGTACTAATGCACAGCAAAATATTCGTCCGCACGCACCGCCGCCGCAAAATAATGTCGCGCAACCGACCGACACAGCCACTGCACAGGTTTGCTACTACCACCAAACTTATGGTGAAAAGGCGCGCTTGTGCAGTGAACCCTGTTCGTACTATGTCACATTAGGTCAGCGCGAAGTAGCGAATATTGCGTTATCACACTCTAAATTATTATATGTCGCAGATAAAGGACATAAATGCAAATACTTGATTGACACAGGCGCAGCTGTCAGTGTTTTTGCCGAAGTCTTGCGCTAACGGGATTTCGGACGCTGACAGTCTCCCCCTGGTGGCAGCTAATAACAGTACTATAAATACCTACGGCAACTGTAAACGCGTCGTCAATGTCGGCTTAAAGCGCGAATATCCGTGGACGTTTATAGTAGCAGATGTGAAGCAACCCATACTAGGGGCTAATTTTTTAATCCACTATAATTTGCTCGTAGACTTGAGAAGCCGATGTCTCCGGGACATGAGAACAGGTCTAGCTATTGCCGCTTCACTGTCATCGATTAAACCACTGTCTTTGAACAGAGTAGACACTGTTCAGAACGAATATACCAAACTCCTCGGCCAGTTCCCGGAACTGACTCGCCCTAAGGGTGTAAACACGGTATAACACATAAAATAGTGACTAAAGGACACCCAGTGTTTACGCGCCCACGCCGATTAGCACCCGATAAGCTTGTTACCGCAAAACGCGAGTTCGATGAGATGATAAAATTAGGGGTCATTGAACCTAGCGACAGCGAGTGGTCCTCAGCGCTTCACATGGTGCCAAAGAAAAATGGCGATTGGAGACCATGTGGGGACTACCGTAGTTTAAATTCCGGTCAAACGTTTCAGCGCTTTATAGACCCCGTTACACACGGACTTGATTTTGTTTTTGTGTATTTGGATGACCTACTGGTAACCAGCCCAGATCATAAAACGCATAAGAAACATCTACGAATTCTTTTTGCCCGACTAGCCGAATACGGAATTATAATTGGTCCTGAAAAGTGTCAGTTCGGTACAACTGAATTAAGTTTTCTAGGCCTTTACGTTTGTGCCGAAGGAATTTCGCCGTTACCCAGCGCCGTTGACGCGATTGTAAATTTCGTTAAGCCCGAAAAGCAACGAGCACTGCGTAGATATCTGGGAATGGTAAATTATTACCATCGTTTCATACCGCATTGCGCTGCAAAGTTGACACCACTCAATAATTTACTGACAGCTGCCAACGAAGGACATACAAGACTGTCACCGAAGTCAAATTTTTATTTGAAGTGGAATAATAATGCAGAGTCAGCATTTTCTGAGTCAAAACAAATATTGGCAAACGCTACTCTTCTGGTACACCCAGATTCTACGGCTCAGATAAACATCACGTGCGACGCTAGTGATGTCGCCGTCGGTGGCGTGTTGCAGCAGTTTTTAAATGGTATGTGGCAGCCACTTTCGTTTTTCAGCAAAAAGCTGAACCCAGCAGAGACACGTTACAGCGCGTTCGATCGTGAGCTTTTGGCAGTATACGCTACAATTAAACACTTTGGACACAATTTAGAAGGACGAAATTTCTTTGTTAATACTGATCATAAACCGTTGACATTCGTAATGTCATCCGTGACTGAGCGCGCGTCCCTACGACAAACACGTCATTTAGCTTTCATCGCTGAATTCACAACCGATATTAGATATGTAAAAGGCGAGACAAATTTCGTCGCTGATGCGCTGTCACGACCATCAGTGTCTGTGATACATGATGGACCAGCGATAGACTATACAGAGTTAAGTCTCGACCAAGCTAAAGACGCGGAATTCACGCGATTGAGACACTCGACTACATCCACTATGAATTTCAAACTACTCAAATCGTTCGATAATCAATTGATCTGGTGTGATGTGTCCACGGGACACAATCAGCCGTACCTTACAGCGAAATTTAGCCGAAAAGTTTTTTCAAACTTACACTGTTTAGGCCACCCATCGCATAGAGCTACCAAACCTTTGATTAATACCCGATTTGTCTGGCATGCCATGAATATCGACATTGCTAGATGGTGTCATACCTGTAAGGGTTGCCAGACTGCCAAAGTTTCACGTCACAACACCCCAGTTTACGGAACGTTCACTGAACCTACCGAGCGATTTGATCATGTCCACATAGATATTGTCGTACCTTTACCCTATGCTAATGGCTTTAGATATCTACTGACTTGCGTGGACCGTTTTACACGTTGGCCCGAAGCCATACCTATTGTAAATATTAGAGCCGAAACCCGTGGACTATCACGTTACCCGCTGTACTTTTAGGAGTTCGTTCCGCAGTTAAAGAGAGACTAGGCAGGTTGGCTGCCGAGATGATATACGGGACAACCCTTAGACTCCCAGGAGAGTTTACGAAACAGTACACCGTCGACGTTAACACTGATTTGGAGTACTATTCAGACAAGCTATGCGTGGCCATGTCGCGTCTCCGTCTATGTCCGCCACGTGACACACAACAACATAACATTTTCCAATTCAAGGAAATAGCTACATGCACACATGTATTCTTGCGCCGAATCGCAATTGCGCCTCCTCTGACCGCCCCTTACGACGGACCATATAAGGTCGTCGTGAGGAGTGGCAGAGTCATGAAAATCCTAGTGAAAGGCAAGGTTGAGACGGTCTCTTTAGATCGCGTTAAACCCGCACATCTCGAGTGCGAGCCTACGACAGGTACGACCATACACGTAAAACGCCAAACAAACCACAGAGCTCGAAGGCTACCAGGATCTCTAGTAGGAATCCACAGGGTCCACCTAGACCTGGTAGTGCGGACACTCCGACGTCCAACGGGACGAGTGTTAAAAAGAAAAAGTCGACGGCAGTCAGAAGCAGTAAAAAATTGGCCACAGTCCCAAAGCAACTAGATGGTAAAGTCAACTTGTATAACAGAGACAATACTTATATAACGCCGCATTCGCGAGCCCCCGCCGTATCCCACGCTAACGGGAACGGCGGTGGTTTACGAACGTATTCCCGCATACCTTTACATCTACGGGGTAAAACCCCGGGTGCTGCTGACGCCGTAATCGACTCGAATAAAAGCAATCGTTCGAATATCGCTAATCGCGACAAAATTTCGACCGACAAAACAGTGCGAAAAACTAGAGTCGGACAACTAATCCAGACTCCTGCCCGGTTCGTGCAGATGGTTCACGCCATTGTGGCGCCTAACGACATCTATGGCGGGCCCAACCGCATGCACCGTATTAATAATGTTTTTAAATTGTAAATGAATATGCCAGGCCTGGCAGCATTGTGTGAAATATATAAAATGTACATACATTTTTCAGCAAGTTAATTGCTAAAATACGAATAGAAATTTATGTTAAATAAATGAATCGGTTGGTCGCAGTGTGCAGTATATAAATACATATATAAAGGACAGTTGGTGTTAAGAGGATGGGACAATTTCATTTATAATGCTGCGACGTCAACCACCCACGCTGTAACCACACATGCTATAATTTTTTAAACTTTGCTTAGTTATAAGAGGTTACATATTATTACAACCCCCGCTACTTGTACGAAGCAGTCTCCTACACGTCAGTTGGGTCCTACGTTATCACTAACCCGGGGGTAATGTAGGATCCCTTCTTCGTTAAGTTTATGTGGCAGTTATCCCCGGCCTCCCGGACGCGAGAATCTGTGGACGACTGCCTCGTTTCGGTACTCTGGTGCCGGGCGCACAGGGCCGGAGCCCATGCGGTCTTGGTACTTTTCCCGCACTTCAGATGTTACGCTCGGCGACTACGGTTGTGCCGTAGGTCGCTCTCTCCGAGTCAAGTAGGACGTGTCGTGCGCGGGGTTGTACGTTGTAGTTGCCAGATGTCTTAACGAATAAACATGACAAGTGGAGGAAGAGTTTTGTGATTTACTTGGAACCGTCGATTCGACGGGGAAAGGAAGTTTGTGTTATAATGGTGAATGTTGGGCAGTTTCCCTCGTCCGCCATTGCGAGCCCATACTAGAGACCCCAACGGTCACTCACAGGTATCTTCGGCGCGAGGGGCACCCCATCTTCCCATAGGGTTACTTCGAACATAGGATGGGGTGTGTCAGCTGTCTTAACAGTGTTGGATTCTTCCGGATAGTGAATGAGCCAAATCATATGCCTGTGTAAAAATGAAGAGTGTACATATTGTAATTAAACCATGGACTTGTGGCCTACTTCCGACAGCAACTCACTGAATACATTAATCTGTTTATGGTGTGGACTTGTATGTCTTGATTTGATGAATCGATGAATGACAGCTAGAGTTCTTGCAGTCCAAACAAATGGATATGCATCTTTGATTCTGATGTAAATAATAGTGTGGGCTCTGCGTTCATGGAGTATGTCATGCCAAAGCCTGCCTTAAAACATTTGGAAATTGTATCGTCCAACATGAAACTAGAAAAAATACCGAAAATTTCGATGGATAGGCCAAATGTTAATTGAAATTTGTCAGAGATTGTTAAACTGTTATATTATCCAATATCACCAAGAAAAAAATGACAGATATTAGAACATGTAGTTTTCCTATTATGCCTAGTGCCATTCAGGGAGGTTTAAAAAAAAACTGAATGGGAGATTGGTGGGGTTTTGTGTGTATTTTACCAGAGAAGACTATACTGAAATCACCAATTCTGACTGATTCCCTCTAAAATATTGTACACCTTATATGGGTTTAAAACATTGAGTTGCTAAACGAGTATTGGATATATTTCAAATTCGGTGAAATTTGTGGACCAGCAGTACTACAGATTAGCCTACACTACAGCATCAATCAAGCCATTTGCAGCAGTCAGAGTGCTTGTGACGACCCCCTCATGCCTGCAAAGCTGCAGCTTTTCATATCGGGAGCTGAAGAGCTACAACCTTTTTGTAACACAGATGCACCTATGGTTACTTGTAGTTGGTGATGAATTAAAAACAATGCTGAAACCAATACTCAACCGTTGAATTAAGCAGGAAGCATTGGAGCACATAAGCGGAGCGAGTCGCCTGGTGCACAGCTAGGTGTGCTTGAGAGCTGGATGTGATGGAGAGCTGGGTGTGATGGGGAGCTGGGTGTGATGGAGAGCTACTGAGAGCTGGGTGTGATGGAGAGATACTGAGGTGTACTCTGTGTTATTTTTCTCACCTCTACCCCTGTGATGCAGATTTGTTTTCTTTTAGCTTTGCTCCACCGCCTAAATACTTCTGCCAATGGGCCTATGCGTGTTCTACTTGTATTAATGGCAACAGAGATTAAGGCGATATTTATCATTAAGTGGTAATTACTTCACCATGTTTACGGATTGAAGGTTTTATGGTGATCAGATTATTGATTGGTTTGAAATGAAATTTTGTGTGGAATACCAAACCTCTTAACTGTCGAATAAATTTGGAAAAATTGAAAGTCAAAAACATCTATCTGATGCTATTAATATATCATTTAATTTTTTGACTATAGATTTCTTCAAAAGGTGTAGATCATGATTATTAATGTATATAACGATTTTGGAAGCAATCTCCATGACTAGTTAGAATTATCAAATTATTATTGTTTTACTCAAAATCGCATTTTTTTAGAGAGGTGGTTTTGCGCTTCCGCCATCTATCTGAAAGATAGGATGTTTTGCGTTTTCATCATCTATATGTCAGACAGGTGTTTTTTGATAAACATAGTGGATCCTATATACATAGGTGCAATGTGCAATTATTGTTTATAAGTGTATTAAATTACAAAATGTTGAATTAATTGGTTGTTTATTGAAGATTAAAGAAGCAATTATGTAATTTCGTGTTGCAGTGGTCCTAAACAGGAGACTCCATTTTGAAACAATGTTGGGCCAGCGTCGCAGACAGTGGATCAATATAGATCATATCATCCAGCTTTTTTTCAATATTTTGTTTGTTGGGGGGTGGCGGGGGTGGCGTAAGAAACATAGGATAGCATGGCAAAAGCTGTGGCTTTATATGCTGGTAGCCAGTGTAGGCTACGCTGTGATCGTGAAAAATACCAGGGTCACCCTAATAATCACATGATAAAGACCTATATAGCCGTGCGTTTTAATCCAATAACATGTATATCTGTCGTAAAATAAAACGGAAATCATTGACGAAATAGTGACGCATTAATTCATTATTATAAGTCACATTAACCTCTCCTGTGACACATGTCACATTAACCTCTCCTGTGACAGATGTCACGTCATTATGCAATTATGTAATTTCGTGTTGCAGTGGTCCTAAACAAGAGACTCCATTTTGAAACAATGTTGGGCCAGCGTCGCAGACAGTGGATCAATATAGATCATATCTCTCCTGTGACACATGTCACATTAACCTCTCCTGTGACAGATGTCACGTCATTAACCTCTCCTGTGACACATGTCACATTAACCTCTCCTGTGACACATGTCACATTAACCTCTCCTGTGACAGATGTCACGTCATTAACCTCTCCTGTGACACATGTCACATTAACCTCTCCTGTGACACATGTCACAATAACCTCTCCTGTGACACATGTCACGTCATTAACCTCTCCTGTGACACATGTCACGTCATTAACCTCTCCTGTGACACATGTCACGTCATTAACCTCTCCTGTGACACATGTCACGTCATTAACCTCTCCTGTGACACATGTCACGTCATTAACCTCTCCTGTGACACATGTCACATTAACCTCTCCTGTGACACATGTCACAATAACCTCTCCTGTGACACATGTCTTTCGCTGATTTCTCAGTGAGTTCTCACTCATTTTTTACGAAATTTTGCAAGCCTTATTTTTTAGTTGCACGGCAACTTAAATGATATGTTTGCTAAATACAGCATATTTTTTTTATTTTACTTGTTGCATACAAATTAAATTACAGTATTTAAAGCATAAGTAGTAAGGTAAAAAATAAAGAGTGCCAGTGTATGCCTATGCAAAGATGCCAATGCAGGTGACTAGCACCTAGTTAGTTTGACATCCCTGATAGTTAAATATTTTATTTATATTTATAGAGAACGGGTTCTCCGGGACACCCGTTTATGTACTAAATGTGGCATAATACCAAGAGACATTGGTGATGAATTTTATTACTTATTTGTATGTAAAAAAATTAGACAAAGATAACTCTTTTAAAAAAAAACAAATGCCATGCAAATCTCTCTACATTGAAGCTGCAGAACGTTTCTTCTGGTAATGAACTTGTGTAATTTCTTATCCATATCTAAAATTATGAAGAGATTTTAATAGACGCTTCTCGACATCATAATAATTATAATTATATTACATATTTATTGTGTGTATATATAAATTCGAGAAGGATCGGGCCCTATGTGTTTATTATATGTTGTTAACCTTTTCGCTACCATACATGACGGAAATTTCCGTCGTCATTCGTCAATGGACGTAATCATAAAATGACACAAATTTTCGTCAAATATATACTACATTTATGTATTTTTCGTCATTTGAAGCTGGAAATTGCGTTAGCAATTCCAGCTTCAAATTACGAAAAATAGAACTCCTACACCAGTATATCTGGATCCTGGCATGCACTCCGGCCTGGAAGTCAAAGGGTTAATTATGTTTATCGCAGCTATGCCTGATCGCTCTGTATGTCTTTATAAGACAACAGTAATAAATCACCTGTACCTTTAAGCCCTCGCGATGTATCAAAGCATCATTTTACATCCCTGTAAACAGACTTAATTGTCCAGCAACTAAGGGTTTTATAATGATAATTTCTATGAATCTGGTTTACTAATTCATCAGTTCATGGCAATTTTCTTCAATTTTTAAACCACATCAAATCATCTTTATCCACTACAAGTCGGGAATTGCGGTAGCAATTCGCGGCTTGTAGTGTATGAAGATGACAATGGTAATTAATTCAGGGTTAAGTAGGCCTAAATGTATGTTGATAAAAGACGTATGTGTAAAAGTGTGTAATAAATTAAGTTAAAATCATAAAGGTACACAAAATACTAATAAGTGTTATATAAACTATATCAATAATAAAAATCTCACACGTACATGTACATTTGTCATATAATAAAAGGAACAGTTTAAACACGCCTGACATCGACAAGTAGGCCTGCTTGTCCATGGAAAGGTATATATAATGTAACCATAATGTAACTATTCTATTAGAGTAAAATCCCTTGTACGTTTCAGTTCTTAAGGTAAGATTGCAGAAGCAGACCTCTGCGGTTGGAGCGAGGCCTTTGGTAGACCTATGCACTTTGACCAAGTAAGAAAAGGTACTAGACAAATTGTTCGTATATGTAGGCCTATACATGAAAAGTAATTTAAAAACCCGCATGGCTCTTCGAAATGGCAGATATTCAATTACTTTTCAAATCAATGTATTATTTGTACAATTATGAAAAATAAAAAAATTAATTACTTTATATAGTTGGCCAGTCAATCTCAATTACGGCATACCCTTTAACTGCCAAATTATTCAAATTGAATTTTCACCCACTTGACGTTGTGTCTCGCTGACGCGATCCACAACTTCAAGTGAGTGAAAATTATTCAGATTTGACAAAATTGGGGACAACTTTTTTCAAATCATGCTGGTTGATGTCACATTTTATTTAAAATGTGGTACTTAATGTGCTGATAAAAATGAAAACCCGAATATATGCGGCACCGGCGGTTAAAGGGTTAAAGCGCTGAAATATTATTGTATAAACCAGGAAGCCCAGAACCCAGAAGGTTTTTTGAAATTATTATAAATGTCCTAGTTAGCTATTTCCGCATCATTTGAATACAGGTCTATTTTATGGGTCTACGGCCATTATAAATATCTAATTCCTTCAGAGCGGGGATCGACTTTAGACGTCAGAATCTGACGTATGTGTCGATCCCCGCACTGTAAGGTTAATGGCTTATTTATATAGAATCAACCTCGTTGCTGAGGTTCAGGAAGCACAGCATAAAGCCCTCTCTATTAACTCAGATAATATAGTTTATGAGAAATGATCCTTCTGCATTATAAGCGTTATTATATTATTTTACATCAGAGGCTCAAATTACACGTTGTTCTCCGTGATTATCTATGATTTTCAAACCAACTCGTGAAAACTGACGGAATGAAATACTATGTATATTTTAGCTTCTGTCGCCACACAAATAGGCCTACTTGGGACAAAAGAAAATAAATTCTTACACAATAAACTGGTGGGGTCTTGCAGGGTCGCACAGATAGGTAGGGTTCGGATGTTATTTGAACTGCTTCGCAAAAAGCTCTGGGGGATATAGCCTACTTACCAGCTGTCACATGCAACGTATAAAATATATCATTGGTATTAAAGGTATTATAAGCTTGGTATTATATCTTGGTATTATAATCTTTGTAAAGTGACATATCACACCCTTTAATACCAAAATATACTAAGTTATATACAATAAGGTGGTGAATCCCCCCTTTTAAATTACACCTTGGTGTTAAATGATGTACTCTATAAAAAGGCAGATCGCACACTTTGATGACAAAATTCTAAACTACATAGAAGAAGGAAGTTATATATACACGCTATATTATATATCCACACATCCTTCTGTGGAATGCCGCAGCTATATTTCAAATCTGTAATTTTGCTTTCAAACTCGGTGATAAGTGACGGAGAACAATTAGTGGTAAGTATATGGTTGACCTTGAGATGCCATTGATAAATGTATCGTGGAAAGTTCCTGACCGCAGTCACTAGCTGCACGGCTATTAACCCTAAAAACGCTAAATTATTTAATTCAAAATTTTACCCATTTGAAGTTGTGTCTCGCTACCGCGAACCACAGCTTCAAGTGGTTGAAAAATACTCAGATTTGTTTAATTTGAGACCAAACATGTGTTTATTTTGATGTTTAAACACACATTTCATCCCCAATAACTGTGATTTAATCTTGTAATGAAATGAAATGAATCGGGCTTTAGGCCACCTTTGTGCACATATAGGCTAAACTGGGCCAGGAGAACCTCCTGAGGATGGTGAGATGATTGAGATGACACTGTCCTCCAGACACAGGATTCGAAATTCGAGCCCTGGCGGTCTGAGGCCGAGCACGCTACCTCTCGGTCACGGAGGCTCCCCACAATACTAACTTTCACACGTGGATGGGGAAGAAACAATTTTGTTTCTTTCAAATCGCCGAGACCGGGAACCGAACCCCGGACTCTGGCGTGAAGGGCAGCGGTGCTAACCACTACCCTAGGGCCCCCGCCCTTAATCTTGTAATAAAATGGATTATAAATGTGTGGGTGGCGTTTAGCCCTTACATCGCGGGGATCGACTTTAGTCGTCAGAGTCTGACGTCTGTGGACGTCAGATTCTGACGACTAAAGTCGATTCCCGCACTTTAAGAGTAAAAATATTTATAATGGCTGTACGTAGACCCATAACATAAGTGTTCAAATGAATCAGAAAGAGCTCAAATTGAAAAAAACTTCGGTCTTCATCGTTTATACAAAAATATGTCAGCGCTTCGAGGGTTAAAGGGTGTCACTAGAAAACACGTAGACATATGTGACCCAGCACGTAGTGGTTAAAAGGTGCCACTGGAGAGCACGTAGACATATAGGACTTAGCACGTAGTGGTTAAAAGGTGCCACTGGAGAGCACGTAGACATATACATATTATAGACATATAAGATCCTACACCTTTCTTCCCCTGTGATTGCAAAGCATATAAGAGACATTTGCAACTATAGTATACGCACTAGCACGTTCCCAACTAGCTGGAAAAAGGCACGAGTTATTCTATTTCATAAAAGAGATTCAACTGAGAATCCAAAAAAATATAGGCCTATTTCTATTTTACCCCTTCTTTCCAAATTATGGGAAAAACACGTGTACAATGCATTATATGAATTTCTAACTGTAAATGATTTAATATCAACTAAACAATCTGGTTTCCGTAGTAACCATTCTTGCGAGACAGCACTTACTATAATGACGGATGAATGGCTCAATTCCACGTATACCAATGAATATTGTGGAGTAGTTTTTGTTGATTTGTGCAAAGCATTTGTGAATCATAATATACTGCTTCAAAAACTATCACTCTATAACATAAACAATAATTCTCTTTTGTGGTATCGTATCTCAATGATCGGAAACAATCAGTAAAAATCAATTCCACCTATTCAGCTGAATTAACAAATAATTATGGTGTTCCACAAGGCTCAATACTCGGTCCGTTATTGTTTTTAATTTACATTAATGAATTGCCCCTGGAAAACAGATTAGGAAAAATAAATTTATTTGCAGATGACGCAACCATCACTGCCCACAATAAAGAACTAGAAATTGCTAAGAGTCAAATAACTGTAGAAACACAAAACACTTACAATTGGTGCAGAGATAATAGCATGGTAGTAAGTGCAGAGAAAACAAAATCAATGTTAATTGTATCCAAGTCAAAAGAATCCCGTTTAGAAACCATAGATATAAAGCTCTATCTAAATGTAAATGACACAACGATAGAAAATACAAAACATGAACAACTCCTGGGTGTTATGATTGACAATAACTTATCATGGCAACATCAAGTTAAAAAAAGTCAGAAAAACAGTTCTTTTTAGACTCTCAATTCTCAGGAAAATACGGAAATACTTGTCAACGCCTCTCCGCATTCTTTACTATAATTATTACATAAAACCCCATCTGGAATACTGCTGTTTTGGGTGGGGACAATGCAATACAACTGGGATTATAAAATTATAAAATTACAAGAACAAGCTGCGTGCCTTATTCTCGATGCAGACCAATATGTCCATCCGCTCCTTTATTTTCGAAACTTAACTGGCACACTTTTAAAAAGATCGTCAAACGTAGGCAAGTCTTAATGGTATTTGAGGCCTTGAACAATCAAGTACCCACTTATTTAATAGATATGTTTAAGCCACCCTGCACAAACACACATCATCATGGCTTAAGATCTAAAACAAGCAATAAACTTTACGTGCCAAAAGAGCACCGCAAAAGTTTCAGATGTAATGGCCCAAAAGTTAGAAATTCTCTCAATGATAACACCCGTAAAGCAAAAACCATTAGTCAATTTCAAAGTGAATATACGGCATTTCAAAATACCGAGAAAAACGAAGAGGGTAATCAATATCTTTAAAATTCCAAATAGCATGTATTTTTAACTTTAAGTATTTATGTATTCTTAATAAAAGAACATCAAATTTTTGTATTGTCTGCCTATTAGTAATCAATCACATTGTACATTAAGACGCATTATTACTGATACCTATGTTTTGACTATTGTGCTGCATTACCATATTAATATTATTACAAATGATATTATTACAAATGATAATGATAAAGACAATGATAATGTTTAGAAATACTGCTTCACCATGTTTAAGTTATTGTAATTTTCTATGTGCCTTTTAGTCACAGGGAAATCGAATCATTAATTAGGATTACATGTACATATTTCATTTTAGGACTTTTATATATGTAAATATTAAAAAATATATATCTACCATACCTGTTTTGACAAAATAACATTTGTGTTTATTATAATATCATATATGTTGTTTTATTACATTGTCTTCATTTATCATGCTTATAGGCCTACTTATGCTGGATTTTATTATGATCATGGGATTTTGCTATATGTGTACAGATTTGTTTTCTGTGATGCTTCAAGTTTTTCTAGGCTATGTCATAGCCTTGAGGGCCCCACGGTAAATTAAAAATGCTCAGTGGGTAATACAATGTACTTCGTCATACATATTTGTTCTCTATTTACATTTATGTCAACCTGTGATTTATATTGTTGCTATACCCTCATGAAATTAAGCATTTATTCTTATTATTATTATTATTATTATTATTACATAGGACTTAGCACGTAGTAGTTAAAAGGTGCCACTGGAGAGCACGCAGATATACGACTTAGCACGTTGTGGTTAAAATGTGCCGCTGGAGAGCACGTAGACAAACGGGGCCTAGTATTCAACCCAATTGACGTCGGCCCATTCTGTCACATGACAGGATGAGCGAATCATCATCCTGTGCAATATCCACCTTGGTCGACATATCCTAATTTCTCGTTGGATCATGCTGTCGGGGTACATTCAACTCAATTCAGTTTATTCAGTGTAGGCCTACTAGATGCGGTATTTATAACAAGTATAAATAACATTTCAAAACAAAACAATATACATACATAGTATAAATAATCATATAAGCCTAATTATAAAGACTAAAAGTACACATGGCAGGTTAACTCAACAGGGTCTAATGGAGCCTTTGCTGGTAGTTCCGACCCAAACGTAGTATGTACCACACTTATTCTCAAAGTGAAGAACCTAGTATGAGCAACATATAGTAAGCTTACCGCCGTTAGTTACTACGGATATAATATATGCATACGGCATCGTTGGGAAAGCGAGATGGGCTGATCTCAGCATAAGTCACCACATCAAGCCAGAGCCTTTAGGCGAGGTCTTGATGTGGTGACGAGTGCTGAGATCAGTCCATCTCGCCGTACCCAACGATGCAGTATGTATTTTCTCGTATGAATATCTATCTGAAGCGCCAAAATAAACTGATCTGTGCAGCGTATATGAGAGAGTGCGAGATTGGCTGATCTCACCATACGTATAGTGAAAGCCACCATCATTTAATGAGTGCGAGAACAAAGTATCTCATACTATATACTATATTCAGGCGTTGGTCTCAAATTAAGGGGCAGACCATTTAATACCAGTGGTGAGGTTATGGTTTTCCTTTCTAACCAAACTTTTTTTTCTCACAACAAAAACTTAACTTTTTCTTCTCCTTGATCAACAACAAAAAAAATGTCCTTCGATGTCACAAACATACTTTTTTTCCAGGACATGTTTTTCCAAATAAATTCCTGTCCCACAGAAGTTGGAGAAAAGCTCTCGTGTTTGAGTCGAGCTTTAAAACGTTCGACCGAGCGGAGCGAGTACTTTTTTGCCCTTATTTGCCAGTTTCAGTCAGATTTGCAAATATATACTGGCTGCCAATAATCTATTTTTTTCTCTATCATAACCAAAAACAATATTTTTTCCCACACTAATTAGAGCCACCTATTTTTTTCTAACTTCGCGAACATTTTTTTACGAAAAAAAACATACCCCGAACCCCGCCCCCCTAGTTTTGAATGACCTGCCTCTAAACAAATAAGAGTAATTTTAACCAATTTGAAGTTGTGGGTCGCGGTAGCGAGACACAACTTCAAGTGGGTGACATTTCAAATAAGATAACTTAGCGGAGAAAGTGTTAATGTATGTCATTTGGTGGATACATGGGATACAGATGGTCAAGATAAGAATAGTATATATTCTTACCAAAGTACGAGGTGGCTACATCAGGTATAACATCGGAGCAAGCTATACGTACGAGGTTGCTAAATGTGTTATAACATCAAAATACCAGATGGTTACATGTGTCATAACACAAAGCAAAGTAGCAAAAGTAGTAGTCATCGATCAGCTCTCTGCTCCATCCATTAATCTTACGTTTAATTTAAATACTACACCCATTATCATTACAATAAGATTTACAAACATATTTAAGATTAGAGTGTGTGAGTGAGTGAGTGTATAATTTAAAGATGCCTAAATGAGCGAATGCGTATAGAAAATATGCGCGCTTATCAACGTTATTTACCAAACATAGGTGGCCTAAAACCCCATTTATTTAGTCATTACCAATTTAAGGTAAAATGTCAAGACAATTCCCAATGTAGAAACAGAAACATGAGAATTGGCAAATATTTTATTTCTTTATATTGCCAGTATATTTTTTCATGCCAAACTAAAACATTAAATTTAGTGATACTATTAGTAAATTGATATTTTAATTTGGACTAAAAAATATACTGGCCAAGAAATAAAATATTTGCCGGTTAAACCAATCTGATAAAACATAAATATTTGAAAGCTATATAAATTTACCGGTTGTCAAATGTAGGTGTATATTGATATATGGACGTTAGTCACTCTTTTTGTCTATTATGTTATGGGCAGGAGTATCGGTGTACATGGCATTGAACAATTAGCTCTCATTATCCAGCGAGGTGTATTATCAGGTAAAGTCACTGTCCCACAGCTTAAACTAAAAATTGGCGAATCGTTATGTGTCAAGTATGTGTCAAGTATTCCACCACAATCTAGAAGTATCCGCTAATTGACCACGAGTACTCAGCGAGCATAAGAGACATTGAGCCAATGCTGGTTCAATGTTGGGCCAGCGTCACAGACGCTAAGCCAGAATTGACCCAACGTGTTCACTAACATTCAACATAAAGATTATGTTCCTGGCAAACAAGTGATGCTAAACCAATCTTGGTTTGCTGTTGGGCCAGCGTCGCAGACATTGGTTTAATGTCCCGTATTCGCCGAGTTTATACCAAATCATTACTTAAATAAATATACTCCTACTTTTCAAACCAAACTAAACAAACAGAATCTCTGTGGCTTATATTACTTTTATAATATATCGCATGAATTAAGGAATTATAAAGAGTATGCGTATCACAAGGAAATGGTTAGACATTCCCATCTTCATTCACCGTAGGCGTGTCGTCAGATATAATTGTATGTCATTTCAATAAATAAACACTGATGCAAATTAAGTAAGTAATAAGAAAACCACAGAATGGAAGTAATTATAATATCATGTTGAGGCTGGTGGTCATGTGGTGTATTTTCGCCTCTGAGCTCAGTCCGCTGAAGATATAGGCGCTATAGTAGTTTTATTGACTTTTTATATTGATTGTATTTGATATCTGGTTTTGGTGCGAGAAACAGATAAATATATTCTAATCTTGGCAGTGTCCTTTAACTTTTCTGAAGCAAATGTTTTGAAGCAAATTCCTGACTAAATAAAATACCACTAAAATGTGTAACATGTCTTGTGGTAGATGCTCAGTTATTCAAATAATACAATTTCGGAGATGTCTATTTTTTATAAATAATATTTCATTCATTGAAGCTGGAAATTGCGTCAGCTATTCTTCAATGAATGAAAAATACGCACAAACAATTTGAGCAGCGCGAAGATTAAGCAATAATCATTTACTCAGAGAGTTAACTGAGAGGAGTGATGCAGCACTTGAAGAGTTAATTGAGAGGAGTGATGCAGCACTCAAAGAGTTAATTGAGAGGAGTGATGCAGCACTCAAAGAGTTAATTGAGAGGAGTGATGCAGAACTTAAAGAGTTAATTGAGAGGAGTGATGCAGAACTTAAAGAGTTAATTGAGAGGAGTGATGCAGCACTTAAAGAGTTAATAGAGAGGAGTGATGTAGCACTCAAAGAGTTATTACTGGGGAGTGATGTAGCACTTAACAAGTTAATTGAGAGGAGTGGTGCAGCACTCAAAGAGTTAATTGAGAGGAGTGATGCAGCACTTAAAGAGTTATTACTGGGGAGTGATGTAGCACTTAAAGAGTTAATTGAGAGGAGTGATGCAGCACTTAAAGAGTTAATTGAGAGGAGTGATGCAGCACTTAAAGAGTTATTACTGGGGAGTGATGCAGCACTTAAAGAGTTATTGAGAGGAGTGATGCAGCACTTAAAGAGTTATTACTGGGGAGTGATGCAGCACTTAAAGAGTTAATTGAGAGGAGTGATGCAGAACTTAAAGAGTTAATTGAGAGGAGTGATGCAGAACTTAAAGAGTTAATTGAGAGGAGTGATGCAGCACTTAAAGAGTTAATTGAGAGGAGTGATGCAGCACTCAAAGAGTTAATTGAGAGGAGTGATGCAGCACTCAAAGAGTTAATTGAGAGGAGTGATGCAGCACTTAAAGAGTTAATTGAGAGGAGTGATGCAGCACTCAAAGAGTTAATTGAGAGGAGTGATGCAACACTTAAAGAGTTAATTGAGAGGAGTGATGCAGAACTTAAAGAGTTAATTGAAAGGAGTGATGCAGCACTTAAAGAGTTAATTGAGAGGAGTGATGCAGAACTTAAAGAGTTATTACCGGGGAGTGATGCAGCACTTAAAGAGTTAATTGAGAGGAGTGATGCAGCACTTAAAGAGTTAATTGAGAGGAGTGATGCAGAACTTAAAGAGTTAATTGAGAGGAGTGATGCAGAACTTAAAGAGTTAATTGAGAGGAGTGATGCAGAACTTAAAGAGTTAATTGAGAGGAGTGATGCAGCACTTAAAGAGTTAATTGAGAGGAGTGATGCAGCACTCAAAGAGTTAATTGAGAGGAGTGATGCAGCACTTAAAGAGTTAATTGAGAGGAGTGATGCAGCACTTAAAGAGTTACTACTGGGGAGTGATGCAGCACTTAAAGAGTTAGTTGAGAGGAGTGATGCAGCACTTAAAGAGTTAATTGAGAGGAATGATGCAGAACTTAAAGAGTTAATTGTGAGGAGTGATGCAGCACTCAAAGAGTTAATTGAGAGGAGTGATGCAGCACTTAAAGAGTTAATTGAGAGGAGTGATGCAGCACTTAAAGAGTTAATTGAGAGGAGTGATGCAGAACTCAAAGAGTTAATTGAGAGGAGTGATGCAGCACTTAAAGAGTTAATTGAGAGGAGTGATGCAGAACTTGAAGAGTTATTACTGGGGAGTGATGCAGCACTCAAAGAGTTAATTGAGAGGAGTGATGCAGCACTTAAAGAGTTAATTGAGAGGAGTGATGCAGCACTTAAAGAGTTAATTGAGAGGAGTGATGCAGAACTCAAAGAGTTAATTGAGAGGAGTGATGCAGCACTTAAAGAGTTAATTGAGAGGAGTGATGCAGAACTTGAAGAGTTATTACTGGGGAGTGATGCAGCACTTAAAGAGTTATTACTGAGGAGTGATGCAGCACTTAAAGAGTTTATTGAGAGGAGTGATGCAGCACTTAAAGAGTTAATTGAGAGGAGTGATGCAGAACTTAAAGAGTTATTACTGGGGAGTGATGCAGCACTTAAAGAGTTAATTGAGAGGAGTGATGCAGCACTTAAAGAGTTAATTGAGAGGAGTGATGCAGAACTCAAAGAGTTAATTGAGAGGAGTGATGCAGAACTTAAAGAGTTAATTGAGAGGAGTGATGCAGCACTTAAAGAGTTAATTGAGAGGAGTGATGCAGCACTTAAAGAGTTAATTGAGAGGAGTGATGCAGAACTTAAAGAGTTATTACTGGGGAGTGATGCAGCACATAAAGAGTTAATTGAGAGGAGTGATGCAGCACTTAAAGAGTTAATTGAGAGGAGTGATGCAGAACTTAAAGAGTTATCACTGGGGAGTGATGCAGCACTTAAAGAGTTAATTGTGAGGAGTGATGCAGCACTCAAAGAGTTAATTGAGAGGAGTGATGCAGCACTTAAAGAATTAATTGGGAGGAGTGATGCAGCACTTAAAGAGTTAATTGAGAGGAGTGATGCAGCACTTAAAGAGTTAATTGAGAGGAGTGATGCAGAACTTAAAGAGTTAATTGAGAGGAGTGACGCAGCACTTAAAGAGTTAATTGAGAGGAGTGATGCAGCACTCAGAGAGTTAATTGAGAGGAGTGATGCAGCACTTAAAGAGTTATTACTATGGAGTGATGCAGCACTTAAAGAGTTAATTGAGAGGAGTGATGCAGCACTTAAAGAGTTAATTGAGAGGAGTGATGCAGCACTTAAAGAGTTAATTGAGAGGAATGATGCAGCACTTAAAGAGTTAATTGAGAGGAGTGATGCAGCACTTAAAGAGTTAATTGAGAGGAGTGATGCAGAACTTAAAGAGTTAATTGAGAGGAGTGATGCAGCACTTAAAGAGTTAATTGAGAGGAGTGATGCAGCACTCAGAGAGTTAATTGAGAGGAGTGATGCAGCACTTAAAGAGTTAATTGAGAGGAGTGATGCAGCACTCAAAGAGTTAATTGAGAGGAGTGATGCAGCACTTAAATAGTTAATTGAGAGGAGTGATGCAGCACTCAGAGAGTTAATTGAGAGGAGTGATGCAGCACTTAAAGAGTTAATTGAGAGGAGTGATGCAGCACTTAAAGAGTTAATTGAGAGGAGTGATGCAGCACTTAAAGAGTTAATTGAGAGGAGTGATACAGCGCTTAAAGAGTTAATTGAGAGGAGTGATGCAGCACTCAAAGAGTTAATTGAGAGGAGTGATGCAGCACTTAAAGAGTTAATTGAGAGGAGTGATGCAGCACTCAAAGAGTTAATTGAGAGGAGTGATGCAGCACTTAAAGAGTTAATTGAGAGGAGTGATGCAGCACTTAAAGAGTTAATTGAGAGGAGTGATGCAGCACTTAAAGAGTTAATTGAGAGGAGTGATGCAGCACTTAAAGTCTTAATTGAGAGGAGTGATGCAGCAGTTAAAGAGTTAATTGAGAGGAGTGATGCAGCACTTAAAGAGTTAATTGAGAGGAGTGATGCAGCACTTAAAGAGGTAATTGAGAGGAGTGATGCAGCACTTAAAGAGTTAATTGAGAGGAGTGATGCAGCACTTAAAGACTTAATTGAGAGGAGTGATACAGCGCTTAAAGAGTTAATTGAGAGGAGTGATGCAGCACTTAAAGAGTTAATTGAGAGAAGTGATGCAGCACTTAAAGAGTTAATTGAGAGGAGTGATGCAGCACTTAAAGAGTTAATTGAGAGGAGTGATGCAGCACTTAAAGAGTTAATTGAGAGGAGTGATACAGCGCTCAAAGAGTTAATTGAGAGGAGTGATGCAGCACTCAAAGAGTAAATTGAGAGGAGTGATGCAGCACTTAAAGAGTTAATTGAGAGGAGTGATGCAGCACTCAAAGAGTTAATTGAGAGGAGTGATGCAGCACTTAAAGAGTTAATTGAGAGGAGTGATGCAGCACTTAAAGAGTTAATTGAGAGGAGTGATGCAGCACTTAAAGAGTTAATTGAGAGGAGTGATGCAGCACTTAAAGAGTTAATTGAGAAGAGTGATGCAGCACTTAAAGAGTTAATTGAGAGGAGTGATGCAGCACTCAAAGAGTTAATTGAGAGGAGTGATGCAGCACTTAAAGAGTTAATTGAGAGGAGTGATGCAGCACTCAAAGAGTTATTACTGGGGAGTGATGCAGCACTTAACGAGTTAATTGAGAGGAGTGATGCAGCACTTAAAAAGTTAATTGAGAGGAGTGATGCAGCACTCAGAGAGTTAATTGAGAGGAGTGATGCAGCACTCAAAGAGTTAATTGAGAGGAGTGATGCAGCACTTAACGAGTTAATTGAGAGGAGTGATGCAGCACTTAAAGAGTTAATTGAGAGGAGTGATGCAGCACTCAAAGAGTTAATTGAGAGGAGTGATGCAGCTCTCAAAGAGTTAATTGAGAGGAGTGATGCAGCACTCAGGGAGTTAATTGAGAGGAGTGATGCAGCACTTAAAGAGTTATTACTGGGGAGTGATGCAGCACTTGAAGAGTTAATTGAGAGGAGTGATGCAGCACTCAAAGAGTTAATTGAGAGGAGTGATGCAGCACTCAAAGAGTTAATTGAGAGGAGTGATGCAGCACTCAGGGAGTTAATTGAGAGGAGTGATGCAGCACTTAAAGAGTTATTACTGGGGAGTGATGCAGCACTTAAAGAGTTAATTGAGAGGAGTGATGCAGCACTCAAAGAGTTAATTGATAGGAGTGATGCAGCACTTAAAGAGTTAATTGAAAGGAGTGATGCAGCACTTAAAGAGTTAATTGAGAGGAGTGATGCAGCACTTAAAGAGTTAATTGAGAGGAGTGATGCAGCACTTAAAGAGTTAATTGAGAGGAGTGATGCAGCACTTAAAGAGTTAATTGAGAGGAGTGATGCAGCACTTAAAGAGTTAATTGAGAGGAGTGATGCAGCACTTAAAGAGTTAATTGAGAGGAGTGATACAGCGCTTAAAGAGTTAATTGAGAGGAGTGATGCAGCACTTAAAGAGTTTATTGAGAGGAGTGATGCAGCACTTAAAGAGTTAATTGAGAGGAGTGATGCAGCACTTAAAGAGTTAATTGAGAGGAGTGATGCAGCACTTAAAGAGTTAATTGAGAGGAGTGATGCAGCACTTAAAGAGTTAATTGAGAGGAGTGATACAGCGCTTAAAGAGTTAATTGAGAGGAGTGATGCAGCACTCAAAGAGTTAATTGAGAGGAGTGATGCAGCACTTAAAGATTTAATTGAGAGGAGTGATGCAGCACTCAAAGAGTTAATTGAGAGGAGTGATGCAGCACTCAAAGAGTTAATTGAGAGGAGTGATGCAGCACTTAAAAAGTTAATTGAGAGGAGTGATGCAGCACTTAAAGTGTTAATTGAGAGGAGTGATACAGCGCTTAAAGAGTTAATTGAGAGGAGTGATGCAGCACTTAAAGAGTTAATTGAGAGGAGTGATGCAGCACTTAAAGAGTTAATTGAGAGGAGTGATGCAGCACTTAAAGAGTTAATTGAGAGGAGTGATGCAGCACTTAAAGAGTTAATTAGAAGGAGTGATGCAGCACTTAAAGAGTTAATTGAGAGGAGTGATACAGCGCTTAAAGAGTTAATTGAAAGGAGTGATGCAGCACTCAAAGAGTTAATTGAGAGGAGTGATGCAGCACTTAAAGAGTTAATTGAGAGGAGTGATGCAGCACTTAAAGAGTTAATTGAGAGGAGTGATGCAGCACTTAAAGAGTTAATTGAGAGGAGTGATGCAGCACGTAAAGAGTTAATTGAGAGGAGTGATGCAGCACTTAAAGAGGTAATTGAGAGGAGTGATGCACCACTCAAAGAGTTAATTGAGAGGAGTGATGCAGCACTTAAAGAGTTAATTGAGAGGAGTGATGCAGCACTTAAAGAGTTATTACTGGGGAGTGATGCAGCACTTAACGAGTTAATTGAGAGGAGTGATGCAGCACCTAAAGAGTTAATTGAGAGGAGTGATGCAGCACTCAGAGAGTTAATTGAGAGGAGTGATGCAGCACTCAAAGAGTTAATTGAGAGGAGTGATGCAGCACTTAACGAGTTAATTGAGAGGAGTGATGCAGCACTTAAAGATTTAATTGAGAGGAGTGATGCAGCACTCAAAGAGTTAATTGAGAGGAGTGATGCAGCACTCAAAGAGTTAATTGAGAGGAGTGATGCAGCACTCAGGGAGTTAATTGGGAGGAGTGATGCAGCACTTAAAGAGTTATTACTGGGGAGTGATGCAGCAGTTAAAGAGTTAATTGAGAGGAGTGATGCAGCACTCAAAGAGTTAATTGAGAGGAGTGATGCAGCACTCAAAGAGTTAATTGAGAGGAGTGATGCAGCACTCAGGGAGTTAATTGAGAGGAGTGATGCAGCACTTAAAGAGTTATTACTGGGGAGTGATGCAGCACTTAAAGAGTTAATTGAGAGGAGTGATGCAGCACTCAAAGAGTTAATTGAGAGGAGTGATGCAGCACTCAGAGAGTTAACTGAGAGGAGTGATGCAGCACTTAAAGAGTTAATTGAGAGGAGTGATGCAGCACTTAAAGAATTAATTGAGAGGAGTGATGCAGCGCTTAAAGAGTTAATTGAGAGGAGTGATGCAGCACTCAAAGAGTTAATCGAGCGGATTGATGCAGCACTCAAAGAGTTGATTGAGAGGAGTGATGCAGCACTCAGTGAGTTAACTGAGAGGAGTGATGCAGCACTTAAAGAGTTAATTGAGAGGAGTGATGCAGCACATAAAGAGTTATTACTGGGGAGTGATGCAGCACTTAAAGAGTTAATTGAGAGGAGTGATGCAGCACTTAAAGAGTTATTACTGGGGAGTGATGTAGCACTTAAAGAGTTAGTTGAGAGGAGTGATGCAGCACTCAGGGAGTTAATTGAGAGGAGTGATGCAGCACGTAAAGAGTTAATTGAGAGGAGTGATGCAGCACTTAAAGAGGTAATTGAGAGGAGTGATGCACCACTCAAAGAGTTAATTGAGAGGAGTGATGCAGCACTTAAAGAGTTAATTGAGAGGAGTGATGCAGCACTTAAAGAGTTATTACTGGGGAGTGATGCAGCACTTAACGAGTTAATTGAGAGGAGTGATGCAGCACTTAAAGAGTTAATTGAGAGGAGTGATGCAGCACTCAGAGAGTTAATTGAGAGGAGTGATGCAGCACTCAAAGAGTTAATTGAGAGGAGTGATGCAGCACTTAACGAGTTAATTGAGAGGAGTGATGCAGCACTTAAAGATTTAATTGAGAGGAGTGATGCAGCACTCAAAGAGTTAATTGAGAGGAGTGATGCAGCACTCAAAGAGTTAATTGAGAGGAGTGATGCAGCACTCAGGGAGTTAATTGAGAGGAGTGATGCAGCACTTAAAGAGTTATTACTGGGGAGTGATGCAGCAGTTAAAGAGTTAATTGAGAGGAGTGATGCAGCACTTAAAGAGTTAATTGAGAGGAGTGATGCAGCACTTAAAGAGTTAATTGAGAGGAGTGATGCAGCACTTAAAGAGTTAATTGAGAGGAGTGATGCAGCACGTAAAGAGTTAATTGAGAGGAGTGATGCAGCACTTAAAGAGGTAATTGAGAGGAGTGATGCACCACTCAAAGAGTTAATTGAGAGGAGTGATGCAGCACTTAAAGAGTTAATTGAGAGGAGTGATGCAGCACTTAAAGAGTTATTACTGGGGAGTGATGCAGCACTTAACGAGTTAATTGAGAGGAGTGATGCAGCACCTAAAGAGTTAATTGAGAGGAGTGATGCAGCACTCAGAGAGTTAATTGAGAGGAGTGATGCAGCACTCAAAGAGTTAATTGAGAGGAGTGATGCAGCACTTAACGAGTTAATTGAGAGGAGTGATGCAGCACTTAAAGATTTAATTGAGAGGAGTGATGCAGCACTCAAAGAGTTAATTGAGAGGAGTGATGCAGCACTCAAAGAGTTAATTGAGAGGAGTGATGCAGCACTCAGGGAGTTAATTGAGAGGAGTGATGCAGCACTTAAAGAGTTATTACTGGGGAGTGATGCAGCAGTTAAAGAGTTAATTGAGAGGAGTGATGCAGCACTCAAAGAGTTAATTGAGAGGAGTGATGCAGCACTCAAAGAGTTAATTGAGAGGAGTGATGCAGCACTCAGGGAGTTAATTGAGAGGAGTGATGCAGCACTTAAAGAGTTATTACTGGGGAGTGATGCAGCACTTAAAGAGTTAATTGAGAGGAGTGATGCAGCACTCAAAGAGTTAATTGAGAGGAGTGATGCAGCACTCAGAGAGTTAACTGAGAGGAGTGATGCAGCACTTAAAGAGTTAATTGAGAGGAGTGATGCAGCACTTAAAGAATTAATTGAGAGGAGTGATGCAGCGCTTAAAGAGTTAATTGAGAGGAGTGATGCAGCACTCAAAGAGTTAATCGAGCGGATTGATGCAGCACTCAAAGAGTTGATTGAGAGGAGTGATGCAGCACTCAGTGAGTTAACTGAGAGGAGTGATGCAGCACTTAAAGAGTTAATTGAGAGGAGTGATGCAGCACATAAAGAGTTATTACTGGGGAGTGATGCAGCACTTAAAGAGTTAATTGAGAGGAGTGATGCAGCACTTAAAGAGTTATTACTGGGGAGTGATGTAGCACTTAAAGAGTTAGTTGAGAGGAGTGATGCAGCACTCAGGGAGTTAATTGAGAGGAGTGATGCAGCACGTAAAGAGTTAATTGAGAGGAGTGATGCAGCACTTAAAGAGGTAATTGAGAGGAGTGATGCACCACTCAAAGAGTTAATTGAGAGGAGTGATGCAGCACTTAAAGAGTTAATTGAGAGGAGTGATGCAGCACTTAAAGAGTTATTACTGGGGAGTGATGCAGCACTTAACGAGTTAATTGAGAGGAGTGATGCAGCACTTAAAGAGTTAATTGAGAGGAGTGATGCAGCACTCAGAGAGTTAATTGAGAGGAGTGATGCAGCACTCAAAGAGTTAATTGAGAGGAGTGATGCAGCACTTAACGAGTTAATTGAGAGGAGTGATGCAGCACTTAAAGATTTAATTGAGAGGAGTGATGCAGCACTCAAAGAGTTAATTGAGAGGAGTGATGCAGCACTCAAAGAGTTAATTGAGAGGAGTGATGCAGCACTCAGGGAGTTAATTGAGAGGAGTGATGCAGCACTTAAAGAGTTATTACTGGGGAGTGATGCAGCAGTTAAAGAGTTAATTGAGAGGAGTGATGCAGCACTCAAAGAGTTAATTGAGAGGAGTGATGCAGCACTCAAAGAGTTAATTGAGAGGAGTGATGCAGCACTCAGGGAGTTAATTGAGAGGAGTGATGCAGCACTTAAAGAGTTATTACTGGGGAGTGATGCAGCACTTAAAGAGTTAATTGAGAGGAGTGATGCAGCACTCAAAGAGTTAATTGAGAGGAGTGATGCAGCACTCAGAGAGTTAACTGAGAGGAGTGATGCAGCACTTAAAGAGTTAATTGAGAGGAGTGATGCAGCACTTAAAGAATTAATTGAGAGGAGTGATGCAGCACTTAAAGAGTTAATTGAGAGGAGTGATGCAGCACTCAAAGAGTTAATCGAGCGGAGTGATGCAGCACTCAAAGAGTTGATTGAGAGGAGTGATGCAGCACTCAGTGAGTTAACTGAGAGGAGTGATGCAGCACTTAAAGAGTTAATTGAGAGGAGTGATGCAGCACTTAAAGAGTTATTACTGGGGAGTGATGCAGCACTTAAAGAGTTAATTGAGAGGAGTGATGCAGCACTTAAAGAGTTATTACTGGGGAGTGATGTAGCACTTAAAGAGTTAGTTGAGAGGAGTGATGCAGCACTCAGGGAGTTAATTGAGAGGAGTGATGCAGCACTCAGGGAGTTAATTAAGAGGAGTGATGCAGCACTCAGGGAGTTAATTGAGAGGAGTGATGCAGCACTTAAAGAGTTAATTGAGAGGAGTGATGCAGCACTTAAAGAGTTAATTGAGAGGAGTGATGCAGCACTTAAAGAGTTAATTGAGAGGAGTGATGCAGCACTCAAAGAGTTAATTGAGCGGAGTGATGCAGCACTTAAAGAGTTATTACTGGGGAGTGATGCAGCACTTAAAGAGTTAATTGAGAGGAGTGATGCAGCACTCAAAGAGTTAATTGAGAGGAGTGATGCAGCACTCAGGGAGTTAATTGAGAGGAGTGATGCAGCACTTAAAGAGTTATTACTGGGGAGTGATGCAGCACTTAAAGAGTTAATTGAGAGGAGTGATGCAGCACTCAAAGAGTTAATTGAGAGGAGTGATGCAGCACTCAGAGAGTTAACTGAGAGGAGTGATGCAGCACTTAAAGAGTTAATTGAGAGGAGTGATGCAGCACTTAAAGAATTAATTGAGAGGAGTGATGCAGCACTTAAAGAGTTAATTGAGAGGAGTGATGCAGCACTCAAAGAGTTAATCGAGCGGAGTGATGCAGCACTCAAAGAGTTGATTGAGAGGAGTGATGCAGCACTCAGTGAGTCAACTGAGAGGAGTGATGCAGCACTTAAAGAGTTAATTGAGAGGAGTGATGCAGCACTTAAAGAGTTATTACTGGGGAGTGATGCAGCACTTAAAGAGTTAATTGAGAGGAGTGATGCAGCACTTAAAGAGTTATTACTGGGGAGTGATGTAGCACTTAAAGAGTTAGTTGAGAGGAGTGATGCAGCACTCAGGGAGTTAATTGAGAGGAGTGATGCAGCACTCAGGGAGTTAATTAAGAGGAGTGATGCAGCACTCAGGGAGTTAATTGAGAGGAGTGATGCAGCACTTAAAGAGTTAATTGAGAGGAGTGATGCAGCACTTAAAGAGTTAATTGAGAGGAGTGATGCAGCACTTAAAGAGTTAATTGAGAGGAGTGATGCAGCACTCAAAGAGTTAATTGAGCGGAGTGATGCAGCACTTAAAGAGTTATTACTGGGGAGTGATGCAGCACTTAAAGAGTTAATTGAGAGGAGTGATGCAGCACTCAAAGAGTTATTACTGGGGAGTGATGCAGCACTCAGGGAGTTAATTGAGAGGAGTGATGCAGCACTCAGGGAGTTAATTGAGAGGAGTGATGCAGCACTCAGGGAGTTAATTGAGAGGAGTGATGCAGAACTTAAAGAGTTAATTGAGAGGAGTGATGCAGCACTTAAAGAGTTAATTGAGAGGAGTGATGCAGCACTCAGAGAGTTAATTGAGAGGAGTGATGCAGCACTTAAAGAGTTATTACTGGGGAGGGATGCAGAACTTAGAGAATTAATGACAAAGAGCACCCACCTATTTAGGGCTTCTGTCCTATATGTTAAATCACTCCGCCTATCAGGACGTCAGGTCGGCTGTCTGCTCGGCACACCAGGGAGGGATGAGGTGCAGCTTAGTGACAAACTGATTCGTCAGAGGGGGTGACTACAGGAGTCGGGGTGACAGAAACCCGAGATACCTCTACCTATATGTCCCGAGTGCCCCAACAGACACATTGCGTCGGCCAGATGCCGATTTACCGCTGGGCCAGCGTCGCTGCTCCTGTGTGTGACTTTGCTACTATATGCCTTAGATAATGTGGCTTTGATTAAAAAACCCTCATTTTTTAAGTTCCTTTTTTCTATTTTAAGGCCAGCTAATGGTAGAAACCCCCTCCGGTGGCAAGAAAGTGAGGTAGATACAGAGGGGCACGTATGAGGTTGAGGCAGTTAGATACATGCAGAGAAGCACGAGTGAGGTTGAGGTAGATACAGAGGGGCACGTATAAGGTTGAGGCAGTTAGATACATGCAGAGAAGCACGAGTGAGGGTGAGGTAAATACAGAGGAGCACGTGAGGGTGAGGTAGATACAGAGGAGCACATGTGAAGTTGGTGTAGATATAGAGAGGCACGTATGAGGTTGGTGTAGATATAAAGGGGCACGTGTGAGGTTGAGGTAGATACAGAGGGGCACGTGTGAGGTTTGTGTAGATATAGAGGGACACGTGTGAGGTTGAGGCAGTGAGGTAGATACAGGGGGCACGTGTGAGGTTGAGGCAGTGAGGTAGATACAGGGGGCACGTGTGAGGTTGAGGCAGTGAGGTAGATACAGAGGCGCACGTATGAGGTTGTGGTAGGCATGTATACAGGGGGCAAGTTTGTGGTTGAGGCTGTGAGGTAGATACAGGGAGGGGGAACACTTGTGAGGTTAAATCCTCGTCTTTAACCCTCTCTTGTCAGACTGTCGCCAGTTGATGAAATAGTACAGCCTGCTTAACACAGCATGCTCTCACAACGAAACCCACCACCATGCTCACAAATTACCCCACCCTACCCTGGTACATAGGATCATAGTCACACATTACCCCGCTCTGCCCTGGCAGATTGCCAACACCTGCATGTCAACACGGTAATATAAAATCAACATTCTAAAAATAATCCATTAGAGTAATTAGGGCACTACGCTTTCTTTTATTCTCTTAACTCTTACAGCGCTGAGGGATCTTTTGTATAAACCATGGAGACCAAAGGGTTTTTTCAATGTGAAATCATCACCAATGCCTTAGTTAGCTCCTTCCGCCTCATTTGAATACCTATGTTATTGTCCATTATATATATTCTAATTCTTTCAGCGAGGGACCGTCTTTACACGTCAGAGTCTGACGTATAAAGACGGTCCCCGCGCTGAAAGGGTTAAGTAAATGTATTTGTTTGTCTGTGATTATGGCTATATCACTCTAAACAATATAGGTTCTTTAGAAGGAACCCTTCAGTATTATTACTATTCAACCCCAGGATAACTTCTCCTGGGGTTGAATAGTAATAATACTGAAGGGTTTTTTTAATTTAGAATACTGTAACACATAACCTGACTTTAAACTTGAGTAGCTATGTATGTGTTCAAGTAGCCAGTGGCTCTATAAATACAGCTCCTATACGATATAGCGTCTAAGGTCTCACACAGTTTAGTTTGTTAGTTTGCCAGCACAGCTCATCATTTACAGTGTATCATAATGACTGTCATGTAATGGGCTTTTATCATTCACTGCCGATCTCAACCTGACAAAATATTACAGGTACCCAATGACCTAAACCCTCTGACACCAGACGATGACAGAACTCGGCGAGCCACAGTTTAACCAGCAGCAAGGAGATGGTGTCACGTTTGCCGTGTGCAACATATTTACCACTTGTGTAACGTCACTCATAACCCACTCACTCACTCACTCACTCACTCACTCACTCACTCACTCACTCACTCACTCACTCACTCACTCACTCACTCACTCACTCACTCACTCACTCACTCACTCACTCACTCACTCACTCACTCACTCACTCACTCACTCACTCACTCACTCACTCACTCACTCACTCACTCACTCACTCACTCACTCACTTTTATTTTATTTATTTATTTATTTATTTATTCATTCATTTATTTATTTATTTTTTATTTATTATTATTATTTTTTTTTAATTTATTCATCTATTTATATTATTTTAATGGTTATAATCGTCAGATTGCGTTTATCATAAACATGTTGTTGTTGTTTTCACCAGGACAATTACACTGAGCACGTGTAGGCTACCTACAATAGAGGCTGGGTTGGGGGGGGGGGGTGATGGGGGGTACAAGTACAGGTTGGCGTGAGTCGCCCCAGTAAAAACCAACAAACGTCTGACGTCCAGCCGATTCTGGGTTAATTTTGGCCCACCGTCTGCCACGCTGACCCAAAAGTAAAATGGGTGGTTTGCATGGGGTGACAATCTCCATGGTAACGGGCGTTTATCACGCCACGTTTAAACACGCCATAACAACTATAACACTATAACACACAACTGTGACCAAGGATAGAACGTTCTTGCTGTGACTTACAACCTTATTGCCGAGCTAAAGAAAAGTAGAGCGGTACAGTTAACAGGTTAAGGGGATTTGCCTACTTTTCAAATCAATGACATTGGTGGGCATCTAGGGGCATATCCTTCTATGTCTCTTATGAGCAGTTACTGCTTTGTGGTAGTTGGGGAATCAGGGGGCATTATGATTATCCTGCCTCAAATTGCTTTAGATTTAGCTTTTCCAATGAAAATGAGAGAAAATTAGCCCTTATACTGCTGAATAAATAAAATTTTCACCCATTTAAATTTGTGTCTCGCTACCGCGACCCACAGATTCAAATGGGTGAAAATCACCCATATTTGTTTAATTTGAGACCAAACATTTGCAAATCTTGATGTTTAGACGTTTAATTCGTTACAATAACATCGAATTTATCGGCTATGAAAAAATGACCATAGCCGTGATTAACGGAGATCAAGTGGGATTTTAGTGAGGTATTATTTTAATCCCCTGTTATATAAAGCAGCAAAATTATTATTTAGCTTGACTTTTAAATCACAATAATATACCATTTGTTCCAAGGTGAAATACTGAAAATTATCTCTCACTATTTCAAATTGATTTTTACGTTATTGCGCCGTTATCTCTACGACAATTAGGCGTAATATCGGTGAATAATTATCCCAAGGGCAACACATATAGCACACTCCATTTGTTCACAGCAGAACTAGTGAGTGGATAGCTTTGTGAGATCATTCTTTTCTAAGCGTAACCCTTGAAGCGCTGAAATATGTTTGTGCAAACCATGGAGATCAAAGGTTTCTTACCAATTTGAAATCATCATTATAAATGTTAGGTATCTCCGCTTCATTTCAATACCTATGCTATAGGTCCAAGGCCATAATTATTTTTCAGTGCGGGATCAACTTCAGACGTCAGAATCTGACATCTACAGACGTCAGATTATTACGTGAGTGATATTTACACACTTAAGAGGACTATTTACAAGGCCATAAGCTTATATATAATATTAATCTTTTAAACCGTTACAACTCTGAAACATTTGTGTATAAACCATGGAGACCAAAGGGTTTTTTCAATTTGAAATCATTATACATGCCTTAGTTAGCTACTTCCGCTTCATTTTTATACCTATGTTGTAAGTCTACGTCCATTGTAAATATTTTACTCTTTCAGATCGACTTTAGACGTCGTAATTTGACGTCTACAGACGTCAGGTTATGACGTCAGATTATGACGTCTATTGTCGGTCGTCGCGCGGAAAGGGTTAAACTGCTAATTTTACAGGTATCAATAGAAATTCTAACATCCACAGAAGAACCGAGCTGATAGGCTACATCATACGAAAAAAATAATTTATTATGGAAAATATATACAAAAATATACATCACATTTATATAAATATGATTAATATTAATGAAACAGAAAGTGTACTGGCAGATATATAAACAAAAGTACATGGTAAAATTATAATGTTTATAAAAATAATAAATACCTATTGTTTATTTTACTGTTTCAGCGCGGGGACCAACTTTAGACGTCAGATTCTGAAGCTGACATCTATAAACGTCAGATTATTATGTCTAAAGTCGATCAACACACTAAAAGAACTACAAATTTATAATGATTGTAGAACCATAACCAGCTAACAGTATTCAAATAAAGCGGAAAAGGGTAAGGAGACATTTATATGATGATTACATATTTATGGTCCACACAGTGGTTCACACAAAATATTTCAGTGTTGTAAGGTTTAACCCTCACAGCGCGGGGATCGACTTTAGTCGTCAGAATCTGACGTTTGTAGACGTCGACGTCTGTAGACGTCAGATTCTGACGTTTTGTGTTTGTTGATAGTGCAGCAGATACAGGCTTATTTTTTATAGGAATTCTGTTATTAATGATAAAAGCATGAAAGCATGAAAGCATGATGGAACAGTGGTAGAGTATTTTTTAGCTACAGGGCCATATTAAAATCACTTCCGGTCAGGAATAGCGACTATTTTTCAAAATGGCTGCCATTGAACATAGATAAGCGTTGAATATTTTTCGAACATTGGTATATTCATAGAAAAAATATTAAATATTGCATCCTCACTGTGCAGAAAGATGGGGAATGATCTGAATCACTGTTAACTTTCATTGCCTCACTTGTCTAATATAGCATTTTAGTTTTGAAGAGCATAAACTCATCATGTAGATTCTCTATAAACCTCAGTGACTTGGTGTTCCACAGCGACACGAAATCATTCATCATTCAACTGCGCAGTATAATAAAAAGTAATATTATGCTCCAGCAGCGAGGAAAAACTAAAACTGTCTCTGGTCTTACTGCGACACAAAAACAGTTAAAATACACTTCTAAATACATAATTTCACTGTAGAAGCTAACCCGAAATCGAAAAACAGTTTCATCTTAAGCGAGGGTCCAGATTTTTGTATTGTGACCTGAGGCTGAAATTGTTACAGCTATTCCAAAAAATGAAATGAAATGAATGTAGCATATATGCTAAACTGGGCAAGGAGAACAATCCATCAATCAATCAATGCACCTTCTATAGCGCCCATATCCTCAGCTGACCGAGCTCAAAGGCGCACAAATCCTTAGATCATGTGTCACAATCGAGGCCGAAACAGGCTCGTCAACAGGGAGCCGGGCTGCTGAACATCATGAGGATGGTGAGATGAATGAGATGACACTGCCCCTTTCGGTCACGGAGGCTCCCCACAATATTGAATCTTTACGAGTGAGCTGGGAAGAAACATTTTGTTTCTTTGAAACTTGGACGCCAGAGTGGGGTTCGAATGCGCGATCTCCAACTTTCCAAGCAGGCAGCTTTAACCGCTGCACCAGGGCCCCCGCCCTAACACCGATTGCAGCTGAGGCGAACGGAAAAATCAGAACAATTGAGAATTGAGACAGTTGTCGCTCGGGTGAACGTAAACACCAATTGAGAATTGAGAAAGTTAAGTCGTATATCACGTGGGACACATAGCTTCACGTGACCTTCATTTTGTGTCACGTGAGCATTTGTACAGCCGAGGTCACCTATTGTTAACTGAGGGTCAGCTCTCCATCAGAAAATGTAAATATATGTAATCAATTTGGGACTAGCCCACCACCCATTTTAAGTCATACTTGTCAAAACGTCTAAAGTTGCCCGGTACATTAATAGTTGGTTTATTTTATTTTCTATTGTGAAAATATCATTAGACTAAAGTATTTCAACAATAAAAGTTAATATTGAATAACCATTGTTGCACCTGGCATGGTTTGAATTTGGCTAAGACTACGCCGTGGGCTAGTCCCTTTAATTCAATCTTCTTATAGTGGTAGTCGTATTGTTTATTATACTGATATTTACATAATACATTTATACCATGTTTTAAAATAATTTTTTTAGAACACCTTTATCAGTTTAAATACAATTTTATTCAATGACGTTACGTGAGTTTTTTCAATATACTTAGTATATGCAAAATTAACACATTACATGTAATTGAATAATAATTTACATGTAGCAATGTCATTATTTTACACCAGATTGTATCACCAATCACGACTCGCCAATAACGACTCACCAATCACGACTCACCAGTCACGACTCGCCAATCACACCTCACCTCACGACTCGCCAATCATGACTCGCCAATCATGACTCACTAGTCACGACTCACCAATCATGAATTGCCAATTATGACTCGGCAATCATGACTTACCAATCATAACTCGCAAATTATGTCTCGCAAATCATGACTCGCCAATCATGACTCGCCAATCATGACTCACTAGTCACGACTCACCAATCATGAATTGCCAATCATGACCCGGCAATCATGACTTGCCAATCATAACTCGCAAATTATGTCTCGCAAATCATGACTCGCCAATCATGACTCGCCAATTTGGACTTGCCAGTCATGACTCACCAATCATGACCTGTGACTCGCCAATCATGACTCGCCAATCATGACTCACCAATCAGCACTCGCCAATCATGACTCGCCAATTATGACTCGCAAATCATGACTCGTGACTCGCAAATCATGATTCGCCAATCATGACTCGCCAATCTGGACTTGCCAATCATGACTCACCAATTATGACTCACCAATCATGACTTGTGACTCGCCAATCATGACTCGCCAATCATGACTCACCAATCATGTCTCGCCAATCATGACTCGGCAATCACGACTCGCCAATCACGCCTTACCAATCATAACTCACCAATCATGACTCAACAATCATGATTCGCCAATCATGACTCGCCAATCATGACTCGCCAATCATTACTCGCCAATCATGACTCGCCAATCATTACTCGCCAATCACACCTCACCAATCATTACTCGCCAATCATGACTCGCCAATCATGACTCACCAATCATGACTCGCCAATCATGACTCGCCAATCATGACTCACCAATCATTGCTCACCAATCATGACTCACCAATCATGACTCATTAGTCACGACACGCCTATCAGGAATAAATTAGTTTTGAATATGTTCATTAACATTCAAAATAACACATTTTTAGGTGAGACCTGGAGTCAATCAACCATATTTGTAAATGATCGTTCTCTATTATCATCAATCTCAATAATAGCGAAACACAACTTTAAGTAGATAAAAACTACAATTGAATGACTTGTCACATCAAAAGTTTACCAAATAATTAAAAAAAATTGTAATTACCGTAGCCCCATAACATATGAAGCGGAGAGAGCTAACTAAGAAATGTATGATCATTTCAAATTGAAAAATCCCTCTATGGTTTATACGAAAATATTTCAACGTTGTAAGGGTTATAAAGATGTCGACTTTAAAGAAACTCATCAATTATTGTTTTTGTTGTGGTTGGAACAAGTCATTTACAAGACATTTTTCCACAACGATTTGCATGGCAAAAACACCTTTCGGATCAACAAACATAATGTATATAGTTAAATATACGTACTTCAAAATATAGTTAATAATATTGTTATCAACTACCAGCCAGTTTTATCACCACATTAATGACTACTTTTACGAAGCCATTTTTCGAATTAGCTACATGGTTAAACGCTTTGCTTAAATCCACACACCTAGTGTTTCGGTAGCTTAGGGGATCAGTACAACGACTTGTGTATTAAATGCACTCTTTCGATATGCAAATATCATGCTTATCACAACAACAAGTTATCACTAACAATGCTGGCATCGTCTACGACATTGGCCCAACTATAAACCAACATGTGTTCAACGTCGTTTACTGGGGTTATAAATCAGAATATCTTAGCGAAACAATTTTTTATAATTCTGAAAACGTGCATAAAGAAGCGTACTAATTATCACACATCATGGGTGAGTTTTGCATACATTAACTACATGTGTTGCTACATGGTCAAACGCTTTGGTTATATCTATACTGCATCTAGTCTGCCAAAAGGCAGTATCTGCTTACTTTACTTAGCAGATACTGCATTTTGCAAAGCCAAAAACAGTATCTGTTTATTTTACAAGTAAGAAGATACTGCCTTTCGCCTTTCAAATAAGCAGATACTGCCTTTTGCCTTTTAGGAGCAGTAGTGTTGTGACAGTTTAGCGGTGACATATCATCAGCGGGTCGCTGAGCTGGAAGATTTCCAGCAAAATTGTGTGAGCTGAGGCATGGAGGGGGGAGGGTGAGGCAAGGGGGGTGGGGTGGTGTGAGACATGTAGGGGGGGGGGAGGGGGGTTGAGCTACCCCTCACACACAGTAGACCACAGATCTATCAGGTACAGCACATAACCTGGACTAACCCCATCCTCATCTGATGCTGGAACACATGGTGGGAAATACCCTTACTAAGAGAGATCCAGGAAAAGGTGACACAAACCTCATGTGAAGGTCACATAGAGGGCACACAAACCACAGGTGAGGCACATTTAGAGGTGACTTATATATTATGGTGTGGTGATGGTGGGTGATTTAAATTGTGTAAATGTTTGTCATGTTTACTAAAGATGAGGTGCGCGTCTGTGGTAGTACATGTACATGCATGTATTATTATTAGTATCAGCAGATCACATCATTTATAATATAACTGTATTAATTTATGAATAACACTAGAAAAAGAATTCCCAAACTCCGAGGCCCGGCTTTAGGCTGTATGAGTGATATAGACAAAAAATCCGCTGAATAAACATAACTATA
>OZ024918.1:5480501-5540501 GCA_964017125.1 Flabesymbios commensalis | reverse complement strand
CGAGATATAGGACGTTATGTTGGTAGCAGAGACGAGGTATAGAATGTTATGTTGGTGGTAGGTACGAGGCATAGGACATTATGTTGGTGGTGGATACGAGGTATAGAACGTTATGTTGGAGGCAAATACGAAGTATAGGACGTTATGTTGGAGGCAAATACGAAGTATAGGACGTTATGTTGTTGGTGGATGCGATGAATAGGACGTTATGTTTGTAGTAGATACGAGGCATAGGACGTTATGTTTGTAGTAGATACGAGGTATAGCACGTTGTGTTGGTGGCAGATACGAGATATAGGGCGTTATGTTGGTGGTGAATACGAGGTAAAAGACGTTATGGTGGTGGTAGGTACGAGATATATGACGTTTTGTTGGTGGTAGATACGATACATAGGACGTTATGTTGATGATAGATACGAGATATAGGACGTTATGTTGATGTCAGATACGAGATATAGAACGTTATGGTTGTTGTAGATACGAGATATGGGACGTTATGTTGGTGGTGGATACGAGGTATTGGACGTCATGTTGATGGTAGATACGAGGTATTGGGCGTTATGTTGATGGTAGATATGACATATAAGACGGTATGGAGGTCGTAGATAGGATATATAGGACGTTATGTTGCTGGTAGATACGAGATATAGGACGTTATGTTGTTGGGAGATACGATATATAGGACGATATGGTGTTGTCAGATACGAGATACATGACGATATGTTGGTGGCAGATACGAAGTATAGGAAGTTATGTTTGTGGTAGATACGAGGTATAAGACATTATGCTGGTGGCAGATAGAGCTATAGGATGTTATGTTGAAGGTAGATACGAGGTATATAATAAGACGTTATGTTGGTGGCAGATAAAGGTATGTAACTCTACACAGGATTCTTTTCCTGCTCTAAAACGATGATGTGTAAATGTAGCTCGCAAATAAAACATTAATTGTAAATTATAAAACGTATAGGCCTACTTTTGAATCGCGTGCTTTATCTGGATACATTTAAAGCTGACAATTGCGTCAGTGATACAGCTTGAACACTTTCAGTGCGGGGACCGGCTTTACACGTCAGAAACAAAAGTGTTCAAATGAAACGGAAAGAGCTGACTAAGACATTCATGATGATTTCAAATTAAAAAAAAAATCACTGGGAAGGAGTGTTTGTAAAATGTGATTAGAATTGACTGAGAAATTAGCTAAGGTGCACGGTTAATGTTTTCCACCTGACTATTGACATAATGGAAGGATCTAATGTGAACATTTTGGCGGAATTCACATTGCACCGGAACCTCGTCTGAGTAAAGGGTCATGACCCCCATAATGAGGCTAATTAACATTCCCTGCAATCTCACCCGTAATTACGTGTAATGACATTTTACCACTAATGGTGGTTTCTTTCGTTTAGCCAGAAACCAAATTAGAATGATTTAATATTAGGCTTACGCTGAACTATTTAGAAAGAAGCCACTTCCGTTATAACTGCTGCGCCTTGTAGCCTGAAACATAGGCACCCCTTTCCACCCCCTCTAGTGTAGACGGGGGGGGGGGGGGGTGGCGGGTGGGAAAGGGGATGCTTTTTAAAGCGACTCAATCAGGCTAAAATCGTCAAAAAATCGGTGATTTTATTTTGGCTTCTTAATATGATCATATGATGTAAACATGTCCATTTAGAACTGCAAAAAGTTTTTTCAATTTTTGTGCTGCGCATTTACCAGTTAGGCTAGATATATAGAGACGAAATTTCCGATTTCTTATTTCGGACATGGTTGTCCAAAATAAGAAATACGCAGAGATGATAACTACTGTTGACCTGGCCAGAAACGGACACCGTCAAACAACAATCCATTATGGATTGGAATATGATTGGATTCAGTCGTTACTAGACTGTCCGGGATGGTCTGCCAAAGGTCAGAAGATCCATCAAGAGAGGCCGACTCACAGAGTGAGTCACTGGCAGCCTCGCCACGAAATGTATCTTAACTCAATGTTGGGATTATGTTTAAATATATGATTAGATGTTAAAACCATGTTGTAATTATTATTAGATATGATGATGGTATCGCATATAAAAGGTCGAGCGATGGCGACCAGAGAGTGGTGCGCGCCTAACTTGTGAAGTAAGCTAGAAAGCTACGTATTGTGTTTCCCTGTCATGTTAGACAGGGTAAACTGACGATTTGACTGTATGTGATCTTATGTGTTCTACACAGTGGCGATGAAATAAATACGACTTTTGACCCAGAATCATGGTGTCTGTGTTAATACGAATCTGGAATCTATAGAGTTCATAACCAGCTCTTCGCCGTCCGCCTTGTCGTATTGGCGTCAGGACGACGTCAAGGGTTGTCGTTTTATAATATGGTCATATTAAGAAGCCAAAATAAAATCAACGATTTTTTGACAATTTCAGTCTGACTGAGTCGCTTTGAATTAATGGCGATTTATTTCGTACTTGAAGTACAAAATACATAGTATACATAAAAAGACAATCACACAGAAAAATTATATTGTTCACTTAAATTTTGTTTAGTAAAATATAATCCTCTAAATCACGAGAGGATATTAATTATTTCACGAATTGTACAATAGCTTTGTCGTCATTCGTTATATTATTATACCTTATCATACGGCTCAATGCTCGTCACACCAATGAGCCCAGATTGAGATATTCATAAGAAATCTGTCATTTTCCATAATTCAATTGTTCATGTGTTTTAAGTTTCAAGCCTTTGCCTGCTAGTTGCCCACATTAACACAGTCATTTTTAATTGTTAATTCTTTCAGTGCGTAGATTGACTTTAGACGTCAGAATCTGACGTCTACGTCAGATTCTGACGTCTAAAGTCGATCTCCGCACTGAAAAGGCTAATAAATTATCTAACATCTGTAAGTTATTTATTTTCTATCTCCACGAAGGTCTAAATCCGTACTGTCCCGGAGCAACGTGTGAGGACAAGTAGGTTACCTGTCCACCAGATGTCAAACACCAGTAAGTGCTTACTATCTAAGTGAGCAGTTACTGCTGGCTAACTTTACTCCAGGATTAAATATTATGATTATTATGTTAAACCACTCATTGAATATTGTAGCTCAGTTTGGGGTATCTGCTCGAAAGAAAATCAGACTAAAATCATTAAAATCCAAAAGAAAGCAGCAAGATTAATATTAGAAGCACCTCCCCTAACCCCAAGTAAACAAATGTTTCAACAGCTAAAATGGTTACCGTTTAATGACATAGTAGTCTGAGGCAGAGACAAGAGGCAGTATATGCTTACTTGTATAGTAAGCAGATGCTGCTTTTTGCCTTTGCACGGCAGTACATATACATGTTTTAAGGACTCTTTTCTGATTATGCTGTATATATATTATTACTTTATTCATTATTACTTATGTATTATGTATTTTGTATTTTTGAATGTTTGAGGGCCCCAAGGAAGATGGGCAAATGCTCATTGGGTTTACCCTCTTTAAATAAAGATTTTATTATTATTATTATTATTACATAGCAGCCTAGAATATCGCGCAGAGTAGCAGCTGAAGTTGACCCAATGCTGTTTCAATGTTGGTCTACCATCTGTGCCGCTGGTCCAACATAACCCCCGCATTGGTCCAATGTTTCGTGTTTGATGAGGTATCTGCAGGTCAAACAGAATACGGGGATAGAAATGAAATGAAATCATTTAAAGGGGTTGTAGGCCACCTTTGTGCACATGTAGGATAAATTTGGCCAGGAGAACCTCCTGAGGATGATGGGCTGAATAAGATGACACTGCCCAGTCGCAGGATTCGATATTCCAGCCTTGATCTCAGTCCGAGGACCTATATCTTGGTCACGGAGGCTCCCCACACTGCCTACAGTATTGAATCTTTACGAGTGAGCGGGGAAGAAACATTTCGTTTTCTTGAAACTTGAAGGCCAGAGTGGGGCTCGAACCTGTTATATGCGACTTTCCAAGCAGGCAGCTTTAGCCACTGCACCAGGGCCCCAGCCCTCATTACACAGAGCACTGTATATAGTCCTACGGCGGGCAGTGTAAGGCCTCGTGGGTTCGAGACCTGGGTGTGGGTGTCAGGCCCATGTTGTCATAGCACACACTATCACCACCAGGAACTGAAACAGAATACGGGGAAAGAGGCCTAGAATCCATGGGTTCGAGACCTTGGTGTAGGTGTCAGGCCCGTGGTGTCACAGCACACACTGTCACCAGCAGTAACTGACACATTACTCACCTTAATGCTTTGATACCACACACTCCACAATCTCAACACCATCAAGTGTTTAAACATCAATAAACGCTGACACCCTTTACATGCTGACAGGGACACTCTTTATATTTCGTGGATAATAATATTTTTGTGTTAGGTATGTACAAGTGTTTTTAGTTGGTAAGCTTAATAATAGCAGTGATGTTATATGTAGTGCTTGGAAGACCCCATGTTTTCATTTTAGGGATTTCCGAGGGTGATATATATAATCATTATAAAGTGTGAGCCTCATGTGCATGCTTACATGCTCTGCATAAAAATATTTTGTACTTCGAATAATAACAAATTGTGTTTTTCTAGCATCCTCCATTTTTGTTTTGCTTACAACAACTATTTCAGACAAGGATACACAACATACTAAACTTTCAGTACACAGTGATGTATTGCGTGTTTGAACCAATTTCATTGAAAAAAATTGTATGATAAATTATAAAAAAAATTACAGCTTTTATTTTATAGATGACATGTGGATATTTTGTAAGAAATCAAATCAATTCCCTCCCGGGTTTTGGATGATTGTTATGTGTGAATTGCTCGGTATTAGTTTTCATTAATTAAAACTAGCTTCATATGATCAAAAATATTTACCAAAAATAGACATCTCTCAAACAAAATCATTTCAATAACTGAGCATGTATCATAAAGTAGTTTATAAATTTCGGTGACATTCTATCCAATTTTGAAGTTGCCTTAAACCATGGAAACCGTACTTGGATAATAATGTTTGAGATAGTATGCCTACTCGTAAGGCCTCATAGCTCCTAGAGAGTGCTGATCTTAAAAGTGTGCGACCATCATGTATCCATTTAACACATAGATACCAAGTCACTTCACAGAAACACGAAATATGACCCACTGCTGCTTTAATGTTGGGCCAACCTCCGCAACGCTGGCCCAACATTAAATCAGCACCGGTTGAATGTATTGCAGCTGCTCAGTTGTTTGTACTGGGATTAGCACTGGAGAATGTTTGCCGTGTCGTCCTCTCCGAGGCCGTGGATGGATGTATTTGCGGTACCCGAAACATCCAACATGGCGGTGACTGAGAGCGATCTCGACCCCAAGGTCCGAAAAATGTCCATAACTTTTTAATGACTGTGCGACCTCTGAGCTGAGCATGCGGGCATGGAACTGAAATGTTACTGATTCTAAAAACATATTTTTGACCTGATTACTCCCCGATATTCTCCAATATGACAGTCCAAAGAAATGTCCCACGATTTTGTACGTGGTCAATCTGTGGCTGAAACCTGCACTGGGGCTTTGGAGAATGTATCATATACGCTGCTCTGCAAAGCCAAAAGGCAGTAACTGCTTACTTATCAAGTAAGCAGTTACTGCCTTTTGACATTGCAGTACAGGGTGCGGTAGTGTTGTGTATGTAGGGGGGGGGGGGTTGTTGTTGATATTTAGGATTATACACATTCTTCTCGGTCTACTGAGTCAATGTTTACCCCCTGAACACTGAGCACGAAGGAATTCTTCAATATTTAATGTAACGTGAAAAACAAAAGTGCAGCGGTAAAATGTGTGAGGAAAACAAGTAGGCATAATACCAATGGAACTGCACGGTTTAATGATAATGAATGGGGTTTTAGGCTAAACTGGACCATGAGAACCTTAAAACGCACCACCTCTCGATCACGGATGCTTCTCACAGTATGTGACACTGTTACATGCTCATCCTCATCCCCACAATGTGCTCACCTGTTATTAGAAATACATAAGAGATAATGTATTTCTGCTGTTATGTATGTCCTGATTACCAGCCCATTTCTCGCAGTCTCCCTTGGATGGAGAGATGAAAAAACAATAGCATTGTTTCAAGTAAATCTACGGCAATGAAATGATAAACATCCAGACACAAAGGTGCTATACCACTCCAGACAAATGAAAAAAATCGGGCTTTAGGCCACCTTCGTGCACATATAGGCTAAACTGGGTCAAGAGGATGGTGAGATGAATGAGACGATACATGATTCCAAATTCGAGCCCTGGTGGTCTGAGGCAGAGCACGCTACCTCTCGGCTACGGAGGCTCCCTACAATATCGAGTCTCACATTCCAGACATTGATCAAGGCAGTATTACAATAACATTTGGTAAAAACTTCGGCAATCCTTGAACGTATTTGGTCTATCGTATGATTTATAGCTGACAGACAAAAGAAGAAGAACGTTTATTAAAAACAAACACAATGAGCGGGATATTACAGAATTGTAAATACAATTCTGTTGTCTTCCGTTGATGCTTCGCCAAGAGCTTTTAATCGTTCTTGGAAGATAAGATAAGATAAGATAAATTTCATTTTCAATCGGCATGGTACAGTTAAACCATAAAACATTAGCCTGAGGCTATTCGACCGATCCGTGGTACTAAAATTCAACAATGAATAACATTAACAATATCACATAGTATGCAACACATAGGCCTATTCAAAACAATATATTAGGTTTTACTAGTCCTGTATTAAAAATATCACCTTCTCAATATTATTTTACTACTAATACTGTATTATAGTCAAATTATCAAATACTATATTATTGTATATACTTATATATGTAAAGTACAGGAAATTGACTTTATCACAGACTTTATCACAGAGTTATTATGAATAAAATATGCAGTTATATTACTTCACTGAGACTGTCTATCCAATGCTACAACAGACGAGAAACAATAGAAATCATGAACGACCGTACGAATGAAACAACGAACGGGAAAACGAATTCGCCAACAAACGAACAAAAGAATGAACCAACAAACGAGCAAACAAATGAGCCAACACACGAACAAATGAATGGTCCAATGAAAGAACAAACGAATGGGACAATGAACGAACGAACGAATGAGCCAACGAACGAACGAACGAATGAGCCGATGAAAGAAGAAACGAATGTGATAATGAACAAAAGAACGAACGGCCCAACTTAAAAACAAACTAATGGGCCAATGGGCGAGAAAACGAATGAACCAACGATCGAACAAACGAATAGGCCAACGAGCGAACAAGCGAATGAGCCGATGAACGACCAAACAAATGAGCTAACGAATGAGGAAATGAATGAGCCAACGCACGTGTTCACTATGTGTAGAGTATGTAGCTACCTTAAAGTACTCAAAGTTGATAGTTGCGATAAATCGTTGTTGATAAGTGATCTCTGACTAATCTTATTGTATTGTCGTGTGCAAAATATATGTAGTGGGGACATTCATTCATTCATTCATTCATTCATTCATTCATTCATTCATTCATTCATTCATTCATTCATTCATTCATTCATTCATTCATTCATTCATTCATTCATTCATTCATTCATTCATTCATTTTTTCATTCATTCATTCATTCATTCATTCATTCATTCATTCATTCATTCATTCATTCATTCATTCATTCATTCATTCATTCATTCATTTATTCATTTATTCATTCATTCATTCATTCATTCATTCATTCATTCATTCATTCATTCATTCATTCATTCATTCATTCATTCATTCATTCATTTTTTCATTCATTCATTCATTCATTCATTCATTCATTCATTCATTCATTCATTCATTCATTCATTCATTCATTCATTCATTCATTCATTCATTCATTTATTCATTCATTCATTCATTCATTCATTCATTCATTCATTCATTCATTCATTCATTTATTCATTCATTCATTCATTCATTCATTTATTTATTTATTTATTTATTTATTTATTTATTTATTTATTTATTTATTTATTTATTTATTTATTTATTTATTTATTTATTTATTTATTTATTTATTTATTTATTTATTTATTTATTTATTTATTTATTTATTTATCTATTTATTTATTTATTCATTCATTCATTCATTCATTCATTCATTCATTCATTCATTCATTCATTCATTCATTCATTCATTCATTCATTCATTCATTCATTCATTCATTCATTCATGGTCATCCATGGATTGACCATGGCTCGTCAATCCCCACTCTCTTCTAAACGCCATGATTCCCATGGCTCATCAATCCCCACCCTCCTCTAAACGCTATGATTTCCATGGCTCGTCAATCCCCACTCTCCTCTAAACGCTATGATTCCCATGGCTCGTCATCCCCACTCTTCTCTAAACGCTATGATTCCCATGGCTCATCAATCCCCACCCTCCTCTAAACGCTATGATTCCCATGGCTCATCAATCCCCACTCTCCTCTAAACGCTATGATTCCCATGGCTCGTCATCCCCACCCTCCTCTAAACGCTATGATTCCCATGGCTCGTCAATCCCCGCTCTCCTCTAAACGCTATGATCCCCATGGCTAATTATTTCCCACTCTCCTTCATACGCTATGATCCCCATGGCTCATCAATCCCCACTTTCCTTCATATGTTTTGATCCCCGTGGCTCATTAATCCCCATTCTCCTCTATAAGCTATGATCCCCATAGTTCATCAATCCCCAATCTCCTCCATGACTCCCATGGACCACCAATCCCCACTCTCTTCTATACATTATGATCCTCACGGCTCATCAATCCCCACTTTCCTCTATACGTTATGATCCCCCTGGCTCATCAATCCCCATTCTCCTCTATAAGCTATGATCCCCATAGTTCATCAATCCCCAATCTCCTCCATGACTCCCATGGACCACCAATCCCCACTATCTTCTATACGCTATGATCCCCATGGCTCATTAATCCCCACTCTCCTCCATGTTCCCCATGGCTCATCAATCCCCACTCTCCTCCATGATTCCCATGGCTCATCAATCCCCACTCTCCTCCATGATTCCCATGGCTTATCAATCCCCAATCTCCTTCAAGATCTCCAAGGTTCATAAATCCTCACTCTCCTCTATATGCTATGATCCCTATGGCTTATCAATCCTTACTATCATCCATGCCTAAAGCTACAGCTCATGATGGAATCCATAAACTGCCTGACTCATCCGTTCCCTGTAACAGCCTTCACACACATAATAACAGGCTACTTAACCCTTAAAGCGCGCAATTATTTTTAGTATAATCCATGGAGACCAAAGGGTTTGTTCAATTTGAAATCATCATAAATGTCTTAGTCAGCTCATTTCAATACCTATGATATGGGTCTACAACTAAATAAATATGTTTCCTATTTCAGTGCGGGGATCGACTTTAGACGTCAGAATCTCACGTCTACAAACGTCAGATTTTGAAGTCTAAAGTCGATGCTCGCGCTGTAAGGGTTATGAACCTTCACACACATAATAACAGGCTACTTTGGTCCAGTGTTGTGTCAATGTTGGGCCAGCGTCATAGACGGTGGGCCAACATTGACACAACATTGTCTCAATGTCTTGTGATTACTATTGACACCCGTCGAGTGTGACATCGATCTCAATCCTCACTTGTGACTTAGTGTGAGATCAAATACAAACCTCAGAAAAACATTAACACATTTAACCCTGTGACCCCTCACAACCACTAGGCCTACACTCTATAGTAAAAATCACAGTAAATAATACTTTTACTTTGCATGTTTTTGGCTAATTTCTCAGGCAAACGATCCTGTTATTGTCAAGAATGTTTTTTATGTAGTTTAAGAGTTAGACCATTTGACATGTAATAAATTTGCTAATTATGACGCTCCATTGATTTCACACTGACAGCATTGATCTCGAAATTTCATTACATATTCAATGGTCTAAATTTGTTAGATACTTACTCCAATTTCGCGAAATTTTGATGGTAGTCGCCGAAATACCTCTAAGGAGTGCTTTGAAATTTCATAGAAATTGATAGAGAATTCACTGATAAATCAACGAAAAGCACCAAGCTCCGGTTAAAGTTGACTGCAAATATAGCATAGATTTTACAAGTGATACTTTTGTCAAATTAGGAATTTAATTCAGCTACCATAATTAACCAAAAGAAGTCACTTTAGCCACTTGAAGTAGCGGGTGGAAAGACACACGTTAAAATCATACAATTTGGCAGCATTACAGAGTTGTCTGTAATGTGGTCCTTCTGCTGCTGTACCAATAGGCATTGGTCCAATGCCGGCTTAATGTTGGTTCATCGTTTTACGCAGTCCTAACATTTAATGTGCTAATCACCTCTATTGCCCCCATTCATCTCGCCATCTGCAGGAGGTTCTCCTGGCCCAGTTTAGCCTATATGTGCACAAAGGTGGCCTAAGCCCCATTCTTTCATTTCATTTCACCTCTATTGCCGTTTGCAGCTTTTTTTATTTGATGCACTGAAATATTTCTATAAAAACCGAGAGACCAGAGAGTTATTTTCAATTTGAAATCACAAACATAATAGTTAGGTCTTTTCGCTTCATTTGAATACCTTTGTTATGGATCTACGGCCATTAGAAATATTATATTCTTTCAGTGCGGGGATCGTCTTTGTCGGTCCCCGCGCTGAAAGAAAAGATCAATTTAATGGAGAAGTCATCATTAAATTTGCTACACCCAAAGTCACATTGAACCTGATCAACCAGGATTGCATGATTTTCGCCGAGTTCTCCGTCAATTATGAACCGATCTCCTTGACATTTTGCAAAGACCATCTTGTAGAGTCCTACCAGCAGTAAAATATAATAAATTTATATTGAATATTCAAAAGGATAACAAATTAAATTTAACCTAGCGCTTCAAGAAAAAAATGAAATGAATCGGGCTTTAGGCCACCTTTGTGCACATATAGGCTAAACTGGGCCAGGAGAACCTCCTGAGGATGGTGAGATGATTGAGATGACACTGTCCTCCAGACACAGGATTCGAAATTCGAGCCCTGGCGGTCTGAGGCCGAGCACGCTACCTCTCGGTCACGGAGGCTCCCCACAATACTAACTTTCACACGTGGATGGGGAAGAAACAATTTTTGTTTCTTTCAAACCGCCGAGACCGGGAACCGAACCCCGGACTCTGGCGTGAAAGGCAGCGGTGCTAACCACTACCCTAGGGCCCCCGTCCTATGTACTAGGGCTTCAAGAGTTAACACGATGGTCCAGGAATACCGATATAAGGTCCACTGTTTACTGGGGGTGAGGGAGGGGGCGGGGGGTAAGAGGGGCTAGAGGTGAAGAATGTGACATAGATGAACGTGGTGGAGTAGCAACCTCGGATCCGGAGGGAGTGGGGGCACTCCCCCCCCCATTTTCGCAAACTTCTTTAACTCTTTCACCTCGGGGATCCACGCTAGATGTCAGATTCTGACGTCTATAGACGTCAGATCCTGAGGTACATAGACGTCAGAATCTGACGTCTAAATACTATCTCCCTTGAAAAGAGTACATTATTTATAATGGCCGTAAACCCATAACCTAGGCAGGCCTATTTAAATAAAGCAGAAAGGGCTAACTAAGACATATGATGATTTCAAATTGAAAATAACCCTTTGGTGTCTTGATTTACATAAAAGATATTTCAAGCCTTTAAGGATTAAAAAGTCTTAAAGATTAGTCTAAATATCCAAAAAGAAATAATGGGAGAGGGCAGACGCCCACATCACTTCTTTTTTCAAATCCTAGATCCTCTCATAAGAATGCAGGAAACCCAAGGTTGTCTCTATATTGGATTAACGTTTGTTCAGCGTCGTCAATGCTGGATCCCCATATCAAAAACATAAGGTAGAAACATAGCATGTATGCAGGGTTGTCTAGGTGATAGGTGTTTTCATGTCGCAATGTTGCCACAATGCAAAAAAGCGACGTGTTTTAACCCTTAGAACGCTGAAATATTTGTGTATAAACCATGGAGAACAAAGGTTTTTTCAATTTGAAATCATTATAAATGTCTTAGTTGGATCTTCCCGCTTCATTTGAATACCTATGTTATATTATGGGTCTACGGCCGCGATACATTTCTTACTCTTTCAGTGATGGGATCGACTTTAGGCGCTGGACGTCTGAAGTCGATCCCCGCACGGAAAGGGTTAGCATTTAATCACTCAACACGTATTTGTCATTAGGAAAAAAAGAATAGGCATAAAATTGGCATTATTTGGTTGTTGAACCACGCACACATAAGTTAGGACAGCGAAGGAATGCTTAGAAAACAGCGATCACGTCAATGAAGGGCACGCTGAACTCCAACGAAACCACCCCTAGGCCATTAGTAGAGTGAAAAACCTAACTTTCATGACCACTTTCTGGCTAAGATGTTTTGATGATTGATTTGACTTCCTTAAACCTTTTAAAAAAAATTTAGCCCCAGTGTCCCTCGCAAAACTACCGGCATTTTTTTCTAGAGGTGTAAATCCAAAATGGCCCCCTGCGCCATTATGAAAAAATAAGTTTTGAAAATATAAAAGCTACAAATATGAATAATTACACTTTTTTGGCTAATTCGACCACAAGGAATCCATTTCTGACGTCAATTTGATATTAAACCACATTTCTGACCCTAAAATCCAAGATTGCCGACAAATTTGGATAGAAGATCCATATTTTTAAGCGAAACAGAATTTGATCCCCTTGCTGGGTGGTATGAATGCAACAGTTAATATGACTATAGATAAATGCATAGCTCTAAATAACAATCACAAATTACAATAAAAAAATATAAAATAATAAAATAGAATAGAATACAATTCAGCACATATATGTCGTATATAGGCCTCCACCGCGTGAGGCGAGAAGACAAGAATACTGAAAACATAATATATGTATTGGACTACATCTCCTGCCAGGCTATTTTCTGAATTCTCAGATTCTGATGAATATGTCCTGCTATTCTGTTTAACATCATCTGGTTTTATTTTCAGGCCAGCTTCACTTAGCCTTTCCGAAACGAGCCTGAGGTGGTAAATGTGCTCAACAGCATTTCTGCTGTATATGATTATATCATCAATAGAGACAAAGCAACACTGATCAGTCCATGTAGCCCCTGTCCATGGTGCGTAGGAAGACGCTGAAGCGTTGGCCAGTTCATACGGTATTAGCTTGAACTCAAATAGGCCGCTATGGCAAGTGAAGGTTGTTTTGTATCGATACTCTGGTGCTACTGGAATCTGCCAGTATCCACTTTTGACATCTAGAGTCGAAAACAACTTGGCAGGCAGTAGGAGTCTGAGTCTTTTACCGTGGCCGCATTAAGCTTACAGTAGTTGATGCAGAAGATCTAGGTATGATTCATCATTTTGGGGGTAAATGTGAAGTTGTGAAATTCTAACGTCTACAGACATCAAAATCTGACATTAAACGTCAGAATCTGACGTCTAATGTCGTCAGATTCAGACGTCTGAAGTCGTTCCCAGACGCTGGTTCAACATTAAACCAACATTGGTTTAGTGTGACTTTCTAATCTTTGGTGGGGTAGGCCTACCAACCACCAGACAGCCTCAATGTTGGCTAAATGTTGGTTCACCTCCTCCGACGCTTGCCCAGCATTAAGCTAGCATTATGACTGTCCAGAGTTTGGTGAGATACCCGATCGCGATCTGCCCCCCTTCACCCCCCCCCCCCCTCCCCGTCCACCTCGTAGCCGCTTTAACAGCACTCTGCCGTCACAGAGGCCGTCATAATCACCATGGACGGTCAACTATACGTGTGTGCCTGACTGTAAACCTCCTCTCTGTAGGACAACTGGAGAATAATCCGGAGCTGTAGAAATCCTGAGCTGTAGGATAATCCTGAACTTTGACAATTAAACTATCACAGAAATAGTGAGAACACGTGCAACATGTCACCAGAGGAGGAGCTAATTAAAGCTCTATTTTTTCATCTTTATCTTGATTTCAGCAGGCTCTAGGCTTCATACAGCATTACCTTAATACCCACATACCTTACTAAACACACTAGTCTCAGACTGAGGATACCACCAGAGACTGATCCCTGAATTAGACGACGTTCATTTTAAGGTTTAAACATTCACAGGATGTTATGTGTCGCTTTGCTATGAAACATCAGTTATAAATCGCAGATGGTGAGTGGAATTGTATATTTTTTCAACCCTTGCAACACTGAAATATTTTTATATAAACCATGGAGAAAAAGGTGTTTTTTTAATTTTAAAACTTCATAAATGTCTTAGTTAGCTCTTTTCGCTTCATTTGAATATCTATGTTATGGGTCTACGGCCATTATAATTATTTTAAAACTTTCAGCGCGGGGATCGATTTTAGACGTCAGAATCTGACGTCTACATACGTCAGATTCTGACGTATAAAGACGGTTCTCGCGCTAAAGCCTTAAGGGTCAATATGATGAAAAAATAGTTCATTTGTAGCTACATTGAGGAATAGCAGTGGCAATGACTTGATTAACAGGGTCTTGTCAAGTTTAGAAAAATACAAAAATCACTGAAAAACTTTTTGGAAACAAGTATAAAAACAACACACAGAAAAAACACAAAAAAATCGTGTTGGGGCTTGACCCACCCACCCACTTCCGATTTTTTCTCGGATTTTCAAAAACAAATTTAACTTGTCAAGATCCCTAATTGTGGACGACTAGTACATTATTTGGACGTAATTTCTTAAACCTTAGGAGTTTAGAACGACAATTCTAATGACACTGTAGTTTAAAATATATACCACTTTCTTTTTACTTTGCCACTCATTTTAAGTCATTTTCATCCCCTACAAGTCACCCCTCGTGGTTTGTTGTGGATGCAAATTCAATGCTGGCCCAAAGCTATATTTAGACTTGAGTCTAAACATTGTTTTATGTCATTTTATTAAAAATGAACTAAACATTATTTGAAAAGAATTAATATTGACGTTTGGCCTCAGGGTAACTTACTCTATATTACCTTCTCTATTTGTACCTACTCTATTTTTAGCTACTATGTTTTTTTACCCACCGAACTCGTTGTGTCGCAACATAAGCAAACAACATCAAGCCAGAGTAAATTACGGAGGTTTTGGCAATGTACCATACCAAGGTTTTCCAAATATAATTTACCTAGAAAGTGCTCTTGAGGTGTTGATAAAGTCACGGCTATTACTCGTTCACCAGTTTACGTACATGGCGTATACAATACGCATTGTGACGGTAATCATCAGCCGGAGTATAATAACATATAGACAGATGTGGAGATGTGCAGTGAATCGAGCACAGCGCGCGATGTGTTAAACTACTTACTAAATCACATGTTCAACGTCCGTACAGAATGTTTTTGGCTCCATCAAATCAGTCACGTGTGGACCTACTCAGTAAATACAACGTTCACCCAATGGTGATTTAATGATGGCCCAGCGTCGCAGACGTGGGCCATTATTAAACCAACATTGAGTCAACATTGGGTTTACTTGGTAGCCAACGCTGGCATAGTGTTGTCCCAATGCTTGGCTGGTATTTGTACATATAGGATTGATTTGAAAGAGGTTACAATGGTCTCACTCACTCACTCACTCACTCACTCACTCACTCACTCACTCACTCACTCACTCACTCACTCACTCACTCACTCACTCACTCACTCACTCACTCACTCACTCACTCACTCACTCACTCACTCACTCACTCACTCACTCACTCACTCACTCACTCACTCACTCACTCACTCACTCACTCACTCACTCACTCACTCACTCACTCACTCACTCACTCACTCACTCACTCACTCACTCACTCACTCACTCACTCACTCACTCACTCACTCACTCACTCACTCACTCACTCACTCACTCACTCACTCACTCACTCACTCACTCACTCACTCACTCACTCACTCACTCACTCACTCACTCACTCACTCACTCACTCACTCACTCACTCACTCACTCACTCACTCACTCACTCACTCACTCACTCACTCACTCACTCACTCACTCACTCACTCACTCACTCACTCACTCACTCACTCACTCACTCACTCACTCACTCACTCACTCACTCACTCACTCACTCACTCACTCACTCACTCACTCACTCACTCACTCACTCACTCACTCACTCACTCACTCACTCACTCACTCACTCACTCACTCACTCACTCACTCACTCACTCACTCACTCACTCACTCACTCACTCACTCACTCACTCACTCACTCACTCACTCACTCACTCACTCACTCACTCACTCACTCACTCACTCACTCACTCACTCACTCACTCACTCACTCACTCACTCACTCACTCACTCACTCACTCACTCACTCACTCACTCACTCACTCACTCACTCACTCACTCACTCACTCACTCACTCACTCACTCACTCACTCACTCACTCACTCACTCACTCACTCACTCACTCACTCACTCACTCACTCACTCACTCACTCACTCACTCACTCACTCACTCACTCACTCACTCACTCACTCACTCACTCACTCACTCACTCACTCACTCACTCACTCACTCACTCACTCACTCACTCACTCACTCACTCACTCACTCACTCACTCACTCACTCACTCACTCACTCACTCACTCACTCACTCACTCACTCACTCACTCACTCACTCACTACTGTATGTATCAGGCCGCATTGGGACAGCTTATCCTCTCTGCTGTGATAAGTGCATGCTAGCTCCATTTTTGACGCTTTTCAAATTGTTACTGAAATGTAAATCTTTTAACCGTTTAAGCTTTAAATAAGGTAAGTGAATTGCTCTGGCAACTCAAATATTAAGGTAAATAGAAATACAAAGATTTCGCAAAAGTTTAAAAAAATAACAACCCAGAGCTTTTCTTTACTGATTAGATGTCATTCAGGATAAACCTCATGCTAATTTACCCCCCCCCCCTAACAGCAGGATATTTAGTCAGGATTCATTTATTTTATAAAAAAATATACATATACAGTGATAAAATAAAATACAGTTTTTAGTCTTATATTTGCTGACTTAAACCCTTATTACAGCATAAACCATGGAAACCAAGTGGTTTTGTTCAATTCTAAGTCATCATAAATGTCTTAGTTCCGCTTCTTTTAAATACCTATGGTATTGGTCTACGGCCCTTATAAAATTTTGAACCTTTAAAACTAAGAATGCAATTATTGTGTTTTGACTGTACCATTTTAACTTATAATGGTTGACTGCTATTTTCTATCCGCAAATGTTATACCAGCTATATCACGCGTTACGACGGGGTGTTTAAAGGGTTAGTTTCTTAATGTGTCAATTATTTTTAACCCTTTAAGCGCTAATACCGATAATAATTGTTTTTTATTTGTTTATCACCCGTTAAATCACTGTTTTTGAAAATGAAATAAGTTTTTAAACATCAAGATTTCCGAATGTTTCATCTGAAATTAAACAAGTATGATTAATTGTCACCCATTTGAAGTTGTGGGTAGCGGTGGCAAGACACAGCTTCAAATGAGTGAACATTCAAATAAGATACCAATGCGTTATAATGGATCAGTCTATAATCTGGATTGTCACGGTAACGTTTATATTTTATCCTATTGAATAATTATACATAAATTTCGCTGATTTCTCAGTCAAGTCTCAACCAATTGTCATGAAATTTCCCAAGCACTATTCTCTAGTTTCGCGGCGACTACCCTGCAAATTGCGTTGAGAAATATTGTATAGTTTAAAAGTTAGTCTATTCAACGTGTAGCTAGTAATAAAAAAATCCATTAACTTCGTCTCAAATGGTCTCGCTTCTGAAATACCAATAGTGTGTGCAAAATGTCATGCAAGCTGGTTCAGAATTGACTGAGGAATCCGCACAATTCATTCACCATGGCTAATGGATTTAATTTGAATCTGCCTATAATGACGGCACTGAGCAGACAAGTACATTAGAACAAATAAGCGAGTGTATAATATTGACATTACGTTTCCTCCTTTACATCAACATATGGCACTCTGCCAAGGGTGGCGAGATCAGAGAGGGACGAGTACTCTAATTATGACAGATGATCAGCTGGCCGACATCGTTATTTGGCGATCTATCCAGGTGTATAGGTACTCATATATCACTCCTGTACTAATACCGCTATAAAACGATATTATATAAGTGTTTTATTATTATTCCAGACAATTATATAATGACGTTATATAGGCGCCCTCGGCACGACAGTGCTCGGTCCATTAACCCTGGACGCCATGAAATATTTTTCTATAAGCCATGGAGACCAAAGGTTTTAATTAAAATTTAAAATCATCATAAATGTCTCAGCTAGCTCTTTCTGCTTCATTTGAATAGAATACCTATGTTATGGGTCTACTGTCAAAATAAAATATTGTAATTCTTTCAGTGCGGGGATCTAGAGACGTCATATTCTGCCGTATAAAGAAGATCCCCGCGGTGAGAAAAATTAGGGAGTGAACGTGGTATTACCTATGTTATAGGTCTACGGCCATTATAAATATTGTAATTCTTTCCGCGCGGGGATTGACTTCATGCGTCGGAATCTGACGTCTACAGACGTCAGATTCTGACGTATAAAGAAAGGTCCCCGCGTTGAAAAAGTTTAAGCAATGAACGTGGTATTATCTCTCCTCTCAAATTGAATATTTAAAATGAGATTTCGTGTGGGAGATTCATCGCTCTTTACATAATAGCGATACCCGATTACGCCAGGATCTGTAATCAGAACAAAACAACCAATAGTATATATATAGGTGGCGTCTCAATAACCGTGGACCAGCCCACACCTTAAGTCCTATAACGCGGAATTATTTAGTAAAACCATGGAGACCAACGTGGTTTTTTGCTATTTGAAATCATCATAAACGTCTTAATTGGCTCTTTCTGATTCATTTGAATACATATATTATGGGTCTACGGCGAGTATACATATTTTTACTCTTACCGTTCGGGAATCGACTTTAGACTTCACAATCTGACGTCTACAGTTTTTCCGGTTTAAATTTGTTCCATTAAATTACTAAGTATGGCTATCTTTCCTACACGTAACTCATGTAAATGAAACATCTTAACGACATTTTACTGTTTACTGCTTCTCTGTTGTGGGCCTATGTTTGCCATATTATGACACGTATGGTAGGCCTATGACTGACACACGTTCACGGCCTTTCTAAAACCACTCAGTCACACTAAACACGGATAAGCCGCTAATAAACTGAAGTATTCTGTTTAACAGCTCATTATGAGCACTCCTCTGCTCACCATTAGTTACAGCTCAATATGAGCCCTCCTCCGCTCACACCCACCATTCGTTACAGCTCATTATGAGCCCTCCTCTGCTCACACCCACCATTAGTTACAGCTCATTATGAGCACTCCTCCGTTCACACCCACCATTAGTTACAGCTCATTATGAGCACTCCTCTGCTCACACCCACCATTAGTTACAGCTCATTATGAGCACTCCTCTGCTCACACACACCATTAGTTACAGCTCATTATGAGCCCTCCCCCGCTCACACTCACCATTAGTTACAGCTCATTATGAGCACTCCTCCGCTCACACCCACCATTAGTTACAGCTCATTATGAGCACTCCTCCGCTCACACTCACCATTAGTTACAGCTCATTATGAGCCCTCCCCCGCTCACACTCACCATTAGTTACAGCTCATTATGAGCACTCCTCCGTTCACACCCACCATTAGTTACAGCTCATTATGAGCACTCCTCTGCTCACACCCACCATTAGTTACAGCTCAATATGAGCCCTCCTCCGCTCACACCCACCATTCGTTACAGCTCATTATGAGCCCTCCTCTGCTCACACACACCATTAGTTACAGCTCATTATGAGCCCTCCTCCGCTCACACCCATCATTAGTTACAGCTCATTATGAGCCCTCCTCTGCTCACGCCCACCATTAGTTACAGCTCATTATGAGCACTCCTCTGCTCACACACACCATTAGTTACAGCTCATTATGAGCCCTCCCCCGCTCACACTCACCATTAGTTACAGCTCATTATGAGCACTCCTCCGCTCACACCCACCATTAGTTACAGCTCATTATGAGCACTCCTCCGCTCACACTCACCATTAGTTACAGCTCATTATGAGCCCTCCTCCGCTCACACCCACCATTAGTTACAGCTCATTATGAGCACTCCTCTGCTCACACCCTCCATTAGTTACAGCTCATTATGAGCACTCCTCCGCTCACACCCACCATTAGTTACAGCTCATTATGAGCACTCCTCCGCTCACACCCACCATTAGTTACAGCTCATTATGAGCACTCCTCCGCTCACACCCACCATTAGTTACAGCTCATTATGAGCACTCCTCCGCTCACACCCACCATTAGTTACAGCTCATTATGAGCACTCCTCCGCTCACACCCACCATTAGTTACAGCTCATTATGAGCACTCCTCCGCTCACACCCACCATTAGTTACAGCTCATTATGAGCACTCCTCTGCTCACACCCACCATTAGTTACAGCTCATTATGAGCACTCCTCCGCTCACACCCACCATTAGTTACAGCTCATTATGAGCACTCCTCTGCTCACACCCACCATTAGTTACAGCTCATTATGAGCACTCCTCCGCTCACACCCACCATTAGTTACAGCTCATTATGATCACTCCTCCGCTCACACCCACCATTAGTTACAGCTCATTATGAGCACTCCTCTGCTCACACCCACCATTAGTTACAGCTCATTATGAGCACTCCTCCGCTCACACCCACCATTAGTTACAGCTCATTATGAGCACTCCTCTGCTCACACCCACCATTAGTAACAGCTCATTATGAGCACTCCTCCGCTCACACCCACCATTAGTTACAGCTCATTATGAGCACTCCTCCGCTCACACCCACCATTAGTAACAGCTCATTATGAGCACTCCTCTGCTCACACCCACCATTAGTTACAGCTCATTATGAGCACTCCTCCGCTCACGCCCACCATTAGTTACAGCTCATTATGAGCACTCCTCTGCTCACACCCACCATTAGTTACAGCTCATTATGAGCACTCCTCCGCTCACACCCACCATTAGTTACCCTCCATTTCCCAACAGTTTTAACACTGAAATACTTTTAGTTACCAGTTTTAACCCTTAAAGCGCTGACATATTTGTCTACAAACCATGAAGACCAAAACGGATTTTTCAATTTGAAATCATCATAAATGTCTTAGTTAGCTCTTTCAACTTCATTTGATTACCTATGTTATGGGTCTACGGCCATTAGAAATATTTTACTCTTCTAACATGCTTAACGTGGGAACCGACTTTAGACGTCAGAATTTGACGTCTATATGTCGAAGACCGCCCCCGCAGTGAAAGGGTTAGTATCTAGTGTTTCTTCTCATCTTATCTAGTGTTAAATATTCAGATTCAAACGGAGCAAATTTATAAACAACCTTCTTAACTAATTCTATAAGATTATTGTTACTTTTGAGGTCACACCAGAGATTATTTACTGTATTAGTAAATGTGACCCGCCATGCTTAAAAGTACATCCTCGCGGCTGTCATAAAATTATTTATGACGTCATTAAAAATTTAAATTTAATGATTACATAACTAATTTTAAAATATTAAAAATCTCATAAAACAAAAAGTTATAAATATATTTTTCAAAAATTCTTTCAGTTATCGAAATAGAAACGACACGGCTATCATATCAACTATGAAAAGCAATTTTGGAAATTTTTAGCCGCTGCCTGCCGCGCGAGTTCGAGGCTCGCTAGGTGCAGGATGCAGGAGGTGCAAGTGAAATATCATGTTCATCCCCTGTCAATGCTGGGACATTATGGTATCAATGATGTGTCCTTTAGCAGGTCACATGATTTTTTGTAGGTCTCCTGTCTCATTTACTGTTTTCATTCATTATTTTCACCTCGTTCTTTTTACAGAATATGTTACAATGAAGTCAGATGAATGATGGACTACCGGCATCATTTGATGGACCATTATATATGAAATACGTTTTTAAGCAACTAGCAAAATTAAATAAAACGTCACTCAAATTGACTAGGTCGTGCAAAATTAGAAATATCAACTGACAATATGGACCGGAATTAATATATCAGCAGCTACAGCTCTAATGAAATAAGCTGACTTCATGAAGTGACACAATTATAGTTTAATTACATTCCTTGACTAATTACAGCATGTGGTAATTGCCTGGCTGCGCTAATTAGCGTGGTATTTCCTGTGTGACAGCTCACTCAGCCAAATGGTGAACAAAGTCGGCGTGAATCACGCCAAATCTAAGAACTATGGCGCATTCAATTTAACGAGGTTACCGCACTGTGAGATATTGGGTTTAACCCTCTGAGGTTACCGCTCTGTGAGATATTGGGTTTAACCCTCTGAGGTTACCGCACTGTGAGATATTGGGTTTAACCCTTTGAGGTGACCGCAATGTGAGATATTGGATTTAACCCTCTGAGGTTACCGCACTGTGAGATATTGGGTTTAACCCTTTAAAGTTACCGCACTGTGAGATATTGGGTTTAACCCTCTGACGTTACCGCACTGTGAGATATTGGGTTTAACCCTCTGAGGTTACCGCACTGTGAGATATTGGGTTTAACCCTTTGAGGTTACCGCTCTGTGAGATATTGGGTTTAACCCTTTGAGGTTACCGCACTGTGAGATATTGGGTTTAACCCTCTGAGATTACCGCACTGTGAGATATTGGGTTTAACCCTCTGAGGTTACCGCTCTGTGAGATATTGGGTTTAACCCTCTGAGGTTACCGCACTGTGAGATATTGGGTTTAACCCTTTGAGGTGACCGCACTGTGAGATATTGGATTTAACCCTTTGAGGTTACCGCACTGTGAGATATTGGGTTTAACCCTTTGAGGTTACCGCACTGTGAGATATTGGGTTTAACCCTCTGACGTTACCGCACTGTGAGATATTGGGTTTAACCCTTTGAGGTTACTGCACTGTGAGATATTGGGTTTAAACCTCTGACGTTACCGCACTGTGAGATATTGGGTTTAACCCTTTGAGGTTACCGCACTGTGAGATATTGGGTTTAACCCTCTGAGGTTACCGCACTGTGATATATTGGGTTTAACCCTTTGAGGTTACCGCACTGCGAGATATTGGGTTTAACCCTCTGACGTTACCGCACTGTGAGATATTGGGTTTAACCCTCTGAGGTTACCGCACTGTGAGATATTGGGTTTAACCCTTTGAGGTCACCGCTCTGTGAGATATTGTGTTTAACCCTTTGAGGTTACCGCACTGTGAGATATTGGGTTTAACCCTCTGAGTATACCGCACTGTGAGATATTGGGTTTAACCCTTTGAGGTTACCGCACTGTGAGATATTGGGTTTAACCCTCTGAGTATACCGCACTGTGAGATATTGGGTTTAACCCTCTGACGTTACCGCACTGTGAGATATCGGGTTTAACCCTTTGAGGTCACCGCTCTGTGAGATATTGTGTTTAACCCTCTGAGGTTACCGCACTGTGAGATATTGTGTTTAGCCCTCTGACGTTACCGCACTGTGAGATATTGGGTTTAACCCTTTGAGGTCACCGCTCTGTGAGATATTGTGTTTAACCCTCTGAGGTTACCGCACTGTGAGATATTGTGTTTAGCCCTCTGACGTTACCGCACTGTGAGATATTGGGCTTAACCCTTTGAGGTCACCGCTCTGTGAGATATTGGGTTTAACCCTTTGAGGTCACCGCTCTGTGAGATATTGTGTTTAACCCTCTGAGGTCACCGCACTGTGAGATATTGTGCTTAACCCTCTGAGGTCACCGCACTGTGAGATATTGGGTTTAACCCTTTGAGGTCACCGCACTGTGAGATATTGGGTTTAACCCTTTGAGGTTACCGCACTGTGAGATATTGGGTTTAACCCTTTGAGTTTACCGCACTGCCAGATATTGGGTTTAACCCTTTGAGGTTACCGCACTGTGAGATATTGGGTTTAACCCTTTGAGGTTACCGCGATGTGAGATATTGGGTTTAACCCTTTGAGGTCACCGCACTGTGAGATATTGGGTTTAACCCTTTGAGGTTACCGCAATGTGAGATATTGTGTTTAACCCTTTGAGGTCACCGCACTGCCAGATATTGGGTTTAACCCTTTGAGGTTACCGCACTGTGAGATATTGGGTTTAACCCTTTGAGGTTACCGCGATGTGAGATATTGTGTTTAACCCTTTGAGGTTACCGCACTGTGATATATTGAATGAATGAATGAATGAATGAATGAATGAATGAATGAATGAATGAATGAATGAATGAATGAATGAATGAATGAATGAATGAATGAAATCTTATATAGCGCATGTATCCAGCCGGCGGCTGTTCAGAGCGCTGAACATCGAGAGTAACTTAGCAAGGCCTGTTATCATTCAAATTCCAACTCAGTCTCCTGGGAGATATACAGCTGAGCTGCCATTGAGGCGCATCAAGCTATTTTCATTCCAAGCAAATTCGCCTTATGTGCCAAGTACTCACACATTGTGGATTTTCTGGGATCTCGCCGGATGAAAACTGCGCCTACGTACATGGAGGTTCTTTTACGTTCAACTCTAGGTCAGTCAGACGAGCCATCTGATTTACGTGGTTTTCTGAGCCCCACGAGTGTATACAGCACCTGGCAGTCACCAGGCGGTCACCCATCCAATTATGAACCGGGCGCGACGCTGCTTAACTTCAGTGATAGAGCCAATCACGATGAGAGAACGCCGTATTTCGTATATATTAGGTTTAACCCTCTGAAGTTACCGCACTGTGAGATATTGGGTTTAACCCTCTGAAGTCACCGCTCTGTGATATATTGTGTTTAACCCTCTGAGGTCACCGCACTGTGATATATTGTGTTTAACCCTCTGAGGCTACCGCACTGTGATATATTGTGTTTAACCCTCTGAGGTCACCGCACTGTGATATATTGTGTTTAACCCTCTGAGGTCACCGCACTGTGATATATTGTGTTTAACCCTCTGAGGTCACCGCACTGTGATATATTGTGTTTAACCCTCTGAGGTCACCTCACTGTGATATATTGTGTTTAACCCTCTGAGGTCACCGCACTGTGATATATTGTGTTTAACCCTCTGAGGTTACCGCACTGTGATATATTGTGTTTAACCCTCTGAGGTCACCGCACTGTGAGATATTGGGTTTAACCCTTTGAGGTTACCGCACTGTCAGATATTGGGTTTAACCCTTTGAGGTTACCGCACTGCGAGATATTGGGTTTAACCCTTTGAGGTCACCGCTCTGTGAGATATTGGGTTTAACCCTTTGAGGTTTCCGCTCTGTTAGATATTGGGTTTAACCCTTTGAGGTTACCGCTCTGTGAGATATTGGGTTTAACCCTCTGAGGTTACCGCACTGTGATATATTGTGTTTAACCCTCTGAGGTCACCGCACTGTGATATATTGTGTTTAACCCTCTGAGGTCACCGCACTGTGAGATATTGGGTTTAACCCTTTGAGGTTACCGCACTGTGAGATATTGGGTTTAACCCTTTGAGGTTACCGCACTGTGAGATATTGGGTTTAACCCTTTGACGTTACCGCACTGCGAGATATTGTGTTTAACCCTTTGAGGTCACCGCTCTGTGAGATATTGGGTTTAACCCTTTGAGTTTACCACACTGTGAGATATTGGGTTTAACCCTTTGAGGTTACCGCTCTGTTAGATATTGGGTTTAACCCTTTGAGGTTACCGCTCTGTGAGATATTGTGTTTAACCCTTTAAGGTTACCGCTCTGTGAGATATTGGGTTTAACCCTTTTAGGTTACCGCACTGTGAGATATTGGGTTTAACCCTTTGAGGTTACCGCGATGTGAGATATTGTGTTTAACCCTCTGAGGTCACCGCTCTGTGAGATATTGGGTTTAACCCCCTGAAGCTACCGCACTGTCAAATATCTCAGGTTTAACCCTTTGACCTCTGAGATGCCGCACTGGGCGACATCTGAGGTTTAACCCTTTGACTACTGAGGTACTTGATTTAAATTTTCAGTGATTTGAAGTTGTGTCTCGCTACCGCGATCCACAACAGCGATCCACAGCGCTTCAAGGCTACAACAGTCAACATCAGTGCTTTAGGGATTAAAACACCGAGAAGCCACTTTAGTGGATATCAGTGCTCTGGGGTTTAAAACCAGCTCAAACATGTCAACTTCTGCGTCGGTTTGAGGCCCTGCGGCGGTGGTTAAAGCTGCTTGGAAAGTCAGAGATCGCGGGTTCGTCTCCCGTTCTGGCATTCAAGTTTCAAAGAAATACAATGTTTTTCACCGCTCACTCGTAATGATCCAGTATTGTGGGGAGCCTCTGTGACCGAGAGGTAAAGTGTTCGACCTCAGACCACCAGGGCTCGAATTTTGAATCCTGTGTCTGGAGGGCAGTGTCATCTCATTCACCTCACCACCCTCAGAAGGTACCCCTGGTTCAGTTTACCTTATAATTATGTGTGAAACGGTGGCCTAAAACCGCATGGATGCATTCACCCCACCCAGGCTCAGATTGTGGTCCTGGTGTTATGGTCAGCCCTACCGTCTGTTTGTAATTTAAAATAATGTGACTCTATCACCACTTTTGGCCACATACAGGCTAAACTGGGCCAGGAGAACCTTCTGAGAAAGGTGAGATGAATCAGATGGCACTGCGTGTTATGTAGAGATTCAATCACTGGTGGTAGCCTATTAGTATCCTACTGGGCTAGTATTGGCGCACCCTAGTAAATTAGGCTTGTTGGTTTTTGTGGCTCTACATGTACATTTTACTATGGCTGTGTTGGTCCAACATCGGGGCAGCGTCGCAGACAATGATCCAATAGTGGACAAACGTTTTTGTTTGGAGTTTACTTCCACTACCAGTTATTTTTGTAAAAAATACATGTTTCATCCCGGATATTTTTGCGCGTGAAGTTGACAAAGAGATTTCTATCCCTAATATAAGCTGGTGTGGGGAGAAAAATCTTCATCGTGACTACATAATAACAACGTTAACCTTTTGAGTGCGGTGATCAATTTTAGACGTCACAATTTGACGTCTATAGACGTCAGATTCTGACGTCTAAAGTCGATTCCCGCACTGAAAGAATTACATATTTGTTATGGTCGTAGACCCATAACATAGGTATTCAACTGAAGCTGAAAGAGCTAACTAAGACATTTATGATGATTCAAATTAAAAACAACCTTTGGTCTCCATGGTTTATACAAAAATATTTCAGCGTTGTAAAGGTTAATATGATTATACCATACTCATGTTCACAGAATCTGTAACATTACCATTCAGAAAGTTTTACTCCTAATTCTACTGACGATGATTGCGCAATGAATTAATACGTCCTTTTTTGATTACTGGGTCATCATATACAAAAGATTTTGAAAAGAATCTGTTTTCTCGGAGAGTGGTAGTAGTCAGTGGAGTTGTCCGAGGAGATGCTCCACCGGAAAATTTTCAAATGTTTTATTTTTTTCGGACCTTGAACGGGGGCGCCGGTTGCCTTGCCCCCCCCCCCTTCTGAATCCGCCACTGGTAGTCGATTGAAAATGTATAATAAAAAAGGATAATGATAGTGTGACATAAATGTTACAATAAAGAACACGAAGGGTGGACACAGGTGAAATGGGGCATGGTAATTGTAAAATGGGACATGTGAATTATGTGCTACAAAGCCTGATAAATGTCAGTGAAGTCCGCCGGGTGAGAATGAAATTGGTCAATTTGACACTTTGATGCATGAAATATGTATCAGTCAATTATTTTCTTATCGCTTTGCGTTCCATAAGGTCAGTCAGATGTCAGTTTATATTCGCACAATAACGTTTGACACCAGTTCAGATGTCAAAACAACTATTATTATTAGAACTGATATAAAAACAACTATTAGAAATATAAAGATTATTTTTTATTTTAGAATTTAAAAAAAAAAAAAAATAGAGTAGTGTACAGCTTTTATATTTGTATGCGGACATTTGCGCAACTAGCAAGCAAGGGGTCAATATTATATTTTTGTGTGACCTTTTGATCTTTGTCGTACATTTGCCGGTAGTCGTAGCTAGACACAATTTCAACTTCGAACTATATGACAAGTGGCTATGTATAGGGATATGACACATAGCTATGTATAAAGCTATGACACGTAGCTATGTATAAAGCTATGACACGTAGTTATGTATAAAGCTATGACAAGTAGCTATGCATAGAGCTATGACAAGTAGCTATGTGTAAAGCTATGACACGTAGCTATGCATAGAGCTATGACACGTAGCTATGTGTAAAGCTATGACACGTAGCTATGCATAGAGCTATGACACGTAGTTATGCATAAAGCTATGACAAGTAGCTATGTATAGAGCTATGACAAGTAGCTATGTGTAAAGCTATGACACGTAGCTATGCATAGAGCTATGACACGTAGCTATGTATAAAGCTATGACAAGTAGCTATGTATAGAGCTATGACACGTAGCTATGTGTAAAGCTATGACACGTAACTAGGCATAGAGCTATGACAAGTAGTTATGTATAAAGCTATGCCACTTAGTTAAGTATAGAGCTATGACAAGTAGCTGTGTATAGAGCTATGACAAGTAGCTGTGTATAGAGCTATGACAAGTAGCTATGTATAAATCTATGTCAGGTAGCTATGTATAAAGCTATGACACGTAGCTATGTATGGAGCTATGACAAGTAGCTATGCATAGAGCTATGACAAGTAGCTATGTATAAATCTATGTCAGGTAGCTATGTATAAAGCTATGACACGTAGCTATGTATAAAGCTATGACAAGTAGCTATGTATAGAGCTATGCCACGTAGCTATGTATAAAGCTATGACAAGTAGCTATGTATAGAGATATGTCAAGTAGCTATATATAAAGCTATGACAAGTAGCTATGTATAAAACTATGACACGTAGCTGTGTATAAAGCTATGACAAGTAGCGATATATAAAGCTATGATACGTGGCTATGTATAAAGCTATGGCACGTAGATTCGTATAAAGCTATGGCACGTAGCTATGTATATAGCTATGACACGTAGCTATGTATAAAGCTATGACAAGTAGTTTGTATATAGCTATGACACGTAGCTATGTATAGAGCTATGACAAGTAGCAATGTATAAAGCTATGACACGTAGCTATGTATAGAGCTATGACAAGTAGCAATGTATAGAGCTATGCCACGTAGCTACGTATAGAGCTATGACAAGTAGCTATGTATAAAGCTATGACATGTAGCTATGTAAAGAGCTATGACACGTAGATATGTATAGAGATATGACAAGTAGCTATGTATAGAGATATGACAAGTAGCTATGTATAGAGCTATGACAAGTAGCTATGTATAAAGCTATGACACGTAGCTATGCATAGAGCTATGACACGTAGCTATGTATAGAGCTATGACACGTAGCTATATATGGAGCTATGACAAGTAGCTATGTACAAAAATATGAAGTTTATAGTCGTGTAGTGTATCTTGTGCACGACATCGTTTGTCGACCTTATTTCCTAGTGATTTATGTTTTATTTGTATTTATTGTTCTTGCTTCAGTGACGTGCCATATTAAACATTGTGTTGTCAGGGCCGTAAATTTATACGTTAACCCTTGTCCGGCTAAGGCTGTATATACGTTAACCCTTGCCCTGCCAGAGCCGTATATGTACGTTAGCCCTTGTCCGACTAGGGCCGTATTTATACGTTAACCCTAGTGCTGCAAGGGTCGTATATATATGTACGTTAACCATATAAAATGTTAATGGCTATAAAATTAATTTATTATGTTATGATAGAACTATGTGTTTGAAGCTGGAAATTGCGTTAGCAATTCCAGCTTCAAATGAATGAAAAATACAACAAAACATTTTGGTAGCATGAGTATTTGATGAACGTTTTCTTTATTGTTTTAGGACCACTGACGGTGCAGGCCCAGAAAACCTCTACTTCTCACTGTGAAGTCAAACCAACACAACAGTAGCCATGAATATACCTATTTTTGTCACCAGTATGTTTGGATTGTAAGTACAATAATATATGCATAACTAAACTTTATGTTTAGTTAATACTTGCTCATATATCTTAGATATGTATAATTCGTTGTGGTGCTCAAATACTTTATTTTCACAATCTATTTTTTTGACATTTTGTACGTGTTTGATTATTCAAAGATATCGTAATGGCTCTACTACATACCATCTATGCTTTTTTATTGTTTTACATATACTTTTATCCTTTATCAATTTATATCAACCCTTCTGGTTTATACGCTTTCCATAGTGTCTTTTTCACTACTATATTCAGTAATAGCAGTTATTTTATTTCTGGTTTTAGTGCGGGAAACAAACATCTATCATGTATTGTATAATTAACATGCATATGTCTCTTACTTATTTGAAGCATTTAATAATTGTAGATATATTTAATCCATATTCTATTTATCATACTTTGCCCTGTATTATATAGTGTACTGTTCATTTTAATGACGCATCTATCTCTGTACCCCCCCCCCCCCTCCCCCCCTCACACACACTACTCTTTATCTACCCATACACACAAACTGGAATCGGTTCAACCTTTCTGGATTTAACCCTCACAACGCTGAAGTCTTAAAAAAACATGGAGATCAAAGGGCTTTTTCAATTTGAAATCATCTTAAATGTCTTAGTTAGTTCTTACTTTGTTATGGGTGTACGGTCATCATAAATATTTCATTCTTTCAGTACGGGGATCAACTTTGGATGTCAGAATCTGAATCTGACATCTAAAGTCGATCCCCGCGCTAAAAGGGCTAAAAAATGTCACCCACTTTAAGTCATCTTTATCCACTACAAGTCGAGAATTGCGACAGCAATTCCCAGCGCATAAATGTAATAATACTGTCACTGAAACTGATAATACTATCATTGTTAAAGATTTTAATAAATATTTTATGAACGTATATTACGAGCTTGCATCTAAAATTTCCCATACTAACACGGGTGCAACCAAATCTCTAAAACAAATCTCAATTATTATAATGTTTGTATTATATGGAGGAAGTCACTAAAGTTAATATGTCATAAAAAATGTGTGTACTGTGACTTTATACTCGAGTGATACTTCACATCTTTTAATTCCAAGCGGTGGCAACAAGACTGCATAGTCTGAATGACACTTTAATTCAATTCAATTCAAAGGGTATTTTATTGTCATTAGAAATAGACAAAATGAAAAATATTAAAAAGAAATACAAAAGAAATATCGCATCCAATGACAAAGAGGACAAAACGCCCACTGGCGTATACGCCCTCAAACAGTTGCATTTTTGAGTTGCAAGAAATAAATAGTGCAGATGTGCATAATACAAACAAATAATATATAATACATCAGAGGATATGATTTGTACAAAACATATATTTTGGTAAAAAAAATAATTTAAAGCTCGTTTATAACATGTAAAACTGACATCTAAACATACTGTGCTTGAGAATTAATTCGATAGAATAACACCATTCAAAGTAGCCATTATAATACCACTATATCATGAACCCTTTTTGTTTCAGGGTGGTGCTCATTATGTGTATATCTATATGCGTCTGCTGGCACTTTGGGTGAGTAGATGATATATTAATTAACCCTCTGCCTGCTGATGTATAATCTGTTAATTAACCTTTTAAATCGCAGGTATTTGTAACGAAATGAGTGTTTAAAAATCAAGATTTGCTAATTTATGATCTCAAATTAAACAGATATTAGTAATTTATTCTTAGTGTGACCTTGAAATAAAAGGGTATGTCGTTCATTGTCACCCTGTCAACCTCAATGGATTTTAATGCGCTCCAAATCCGGTGTCTGACCCACATTAGCCTATATGTGCCCAAATTTGGCCTAAAACTCGATTCATTCATCCAGTGAAATAGGCCTAGGTGTCACAAGGAAATAAACAGCTATTTTGCAGTGTTTGACTGTTAACCCATAACGCATGTGTCACTTGACTTGAATATTTTGTAAATTAAATGATAAAAACAGCTAGGGGGGGCTATGAGTCCCAGTATAATGCACAGTATTAGGATATTTAATAATATATATTTATTAAACTAGGGATAACAAATTAACGAACCAAAATACTGAAGATTTTAATCTGGCTGGTTTTGTCTCACGGGGTACATTTCGTCCCCTTGGATATAAAAAGTGTGTATCTGCCACTTTGCAAAGTGTAAGATATACCCTTTCATATCCGAAGAGACGATCTATCAAGCCGGTCCAGAATACATATATGGGCATTTTAGAGTTTCAAAATAAATTTAAAAATTATAAAATAATAATGAATTCCCAGTGAAGAAAATTATGCCATTTTTTAAATATAAAAACTTCATAAAAAGAGTTGGTTTTGTGATTTGAAGCTACAGCAATTTCATCTTCAGACGAATGAAAACCTATTGACTAATAACAATGGTTTATTCATACAGCAAAAGGCTCATTGGAGCCTATGTGCATTTACAAGAAAACATGTCATAAGCTCAATAAATTTTGACATTGATGGTTTTCGCCAATAGTAAGGTGACAAATATGTACTTCTGATATCTATTAATCTGGCATCATATAACAAAATGGTACTCATCCCCATGAACATCACGATAACAAGACAAGTGTCACTGTGAATGAGGAGCATTCTCTAACCCACTAACGCGTCGTCAACTGGTCTACTCCGTGACACCTCGCTTTATAAACTAGTCCGCTCCGTCACGGATGTGAGCATGGGCAACACTCTACCTCTTAGCACTTTAACCCTTTCACCACTGAGGCCCGTTTTTATGTGCTGAATGCCATAGCATTCAGCACATAAAAACGGGCATCAAAACATTAATTTGCAACTCTGAAGAATGGTTTAATATCCTACATCAACGAAAAGAACGAAAATTTGCATGGGACTGTTTAATAATAAAAATATAGTTTCTTTGTTTGTCAAAAACTACAAGTCATCTTTATCCACTACAAGTCGAGAATTGCGACAGCAATTCGCGGCTTGTGGTGGATGAAGATGACAATGGTAAATTCAGGCTTGAAGGAGTCCTTATAATACAGCCTGGTATGAGTGTAACCTAAATAACTCAACCATTTCGTAGCTAAGCTTCCAGCGCATGGGAGTATTATTATAATACAGTCTGGTGTAAGTGTACCCTGAATAACTCAACCATTGCGTAGCCAAGCTTCCAGCGCATGGGAGTATCATTATAATACAGTCTGGTGTAAGTGTAACCTAGATAACTCAACCATTGCGTAGCTAAGCTTCCAGCGCATGGGAGTATCATTATAATACAGTCTGGTGTAAGTGTAACCTAAATAACTCAACCATTGCGTAGCTAAGCTTCCAGCGCATGGGAGTATCATTATAATACAGTCTGGTGTAAGTGTAACCTAAATAACTCAACCATTGCGTAGCTAAGCTTCCAGCGCATGGGAGTATCATTATAATCAGTCTGGTGTAAGTGTAAACTAGATAACTCAACCATTGTAGCTAAGGTTCCAGCGCATGGGAGTATTATTATAATACAGTCTGGTGTAAGTGTACCCTAAATAACTCAACCATTGCGTAGCTAAGCTTCCAGTGCATGGGAGTATCATTATAATCAGTCTGGTGTAAGTGTACCCTAAATAACTCAACCATTGCGTAGCTAAGCTTCCAGCGCATGAGAGTATCATTATAATACAGTCTGGTGTAAGTGTAACCTAGATAACTCAACCATTGCGTAGCTAAGCTTCCAGCGCATGGGAGTATCATTATAATACAGTCTGGTGTAAGTGTAACCTAAATAACTCAACCATTGCGTAGCTAAGCTTCCAGCGCATGGGAGTATCATTATAATACAGTCTGGTGTAAGTGTAACCTAAATAACTCAACCATTGCGTAGCTAAGCTTCCAGCGCATGGGAGTATCATTATAATCAGTCTGGTGTAAGTGTAACCTAGATAACTCAACCATTGCGTAGCTAAGCTTCCAGCGCATGGGAGTATCATTATAATACAGTCTGATGTAAGTGTACCCTAAATAACTCAACCATTGCGTAGCTAAGCTTCCAGCGCATGGGAGTATTATTATAATACAGTCTGGTGTAAGTGTACCATAAATAACTCAACCATTGCGTAGCTAAGCTTCCAGCGCATGGGAGTATCATTATAATACAGTCTGGTGTAAGTGTACCCTAAATAACTCAACCATTGCGTAGCTAAGCTTCCAGCGCATGGGAGTATTATTATAATACAGTCTGGTGTAAGTGTAACCTAAATAACTCAACCATTGCGTAGCTAAGCTTCCAGCGCATGGGAGTATCATTATAATACAGTCTGGTGTAAGTGTAACCTAAATAACTCAACCATTGCGTAGCTAAGCTTCCAGCGCATGGGAGTATCATTATAATACAGTCTGGTGTAAGTGTAACCTAAATAACTCAACCATTGCGTAGCTAAGCTTCTAGCGCATGGGAATATCATTATAATACAGTCTAATGTAACCCAAATAACTGAACTATTGCGTAGCCAAGTTTCCAGCAAACACGAGACCTTGAAAAGTTTGGTCTCAAATTACACAAATAGTAGTATTTTTACCCGATTGAAGTTGTGGACTATTTAGGATATCAGCTCTTTAAAGAGTTAAACTGGGAGCTTCTCAACATGTCACCCTGGGAAATAAAAATGAAAAGTGTTACAATATGATCAAAGAGGAAAATATGCTGTAATGAGAGTGAGGATAAATAGACAGAACGATTTCACCTAGGTGTGTTACCATGTAACATTGGACCTGCATTTTCTAAACATTGAGTTATATAATTCCCGGCTCTGCCCGTTATAATTCCTGGCTCTGCCCGTTATAATTACCGGCTCTGTCCGTTAAAATTCCCGACTCTGTTCGTTATTATTCCCGACTCTGCCCGTTATAATTCCCGGCTCTGTCCGTTATAATTCCCGACTCTGCCCGTTATAATTCCCGGCTCCGTCCGTTATAATTCCTGGCTCTGTCTGTTATAATTCCTGGCTCTGCCCGTTACCATTCCTGGCTCTGCCCGTTATAATTCCTGGCTCTGTCCGATATAATTCCTGGCTCTGTCCGGTATAATTCCTGGCTCTGTCCGTTATGATTCCTGGCTCTGCCCGTTATAATTCCCGGCTCTGTCCGTTATAATTCCCGGCTCAGTCCGTTATAATTCCTGGCTCCGCCCTTTATAATTCCTGGCTCTGCCCGTTATAATTCCTGGCTCTGCCCGTTATAATTCCTGGCTCTGTCCGTTATAATTACCGGCTCTGTCCGTTATAATTCCTGGCTCTGTCCGTTATAATTCCCGGCTCTGCCCGTTATAATTCCCGCCTCTGCCCGTTATAATTCACGGCTCTGTCCGTTATAATTCCCGGCTCTCTCCGTTATAATTCCCGGCTCTGCCCATTATAATTCCCGGCTCTGCCCGTTATAATTCTTGGCTCTGCCCGTTGATATTCCCAGCTCAGCAGCTCGTTATAATTCCCGACTATGCCGTTATAATTCCCGGCTCAGCCCGTTATAATTCCTGGCTCTGCCTGTTATAATTCCAGGCTCTGTCTGCTATAATTTCTGGCTCTGTCCACTATAATTCCCGGCTCTGTCCATTATAATCCCCGGCTCTGTCCGTATATTATTACTGGCTCTGCCCGTTATAGTTTTGGGCTCTGTCCGCTATAATTCCCGGCTCTGACCGTTATAATTCCCGGTTCCATCCGTATATTATTACTGGCTCTGTCCGTTATAATTCCAGGCTCTGTCTGTTATAATTCCTGGTCCTGTCCATCATAATTCCAAGCTCTGCCCATTATAATTCCTGGCTCTGGCTGTTATAATTCCTGGCTCTGCCCGTTATAATTCCTTGCACTGCCCATTATAATTCCTCGCGCTGTCCGTTATAATTTTTGGCATTGCCCGTAATAATTCCTGGCTCTGCTTATAATTCCTGGCTCTGTCCGATATAATTCTTAGCTCTGCCCGTTATAATTCCAGGCCCTGTCCTTTATAATTCCCGGCTTTGTCTTTTATAATTACCGGCACTGTCCGTTATAATTCCCGACTCTGCCCGTTATAATTCCCGGCTCTGCCCGTTATAATTCCTGATCCTGTCCATTATAATTCCAAGCTCTGCCCATTATAATTCCTGGCTCTGCCTGTTATAATTCATGGCGCTGTCGGTTATAATTCCCGGCTCTGTCCGTCATAATTTATGGCTTTGCCCGTTATAATTCCTAGCTCTGCCCATTATAATTCCTAGCTCTGCCCGTTATAATTCCCAGCTCTGCCCGTTATAATTCCTAGCTCTGCCCGTTATAATCCCTAGCTCTGTCCGTTATAATTCCCGGTTCTGTCCGTTATAATTGCCGGCTCTGTCCGTTATAATTCCCGGCTCTGTCCGTTATAATTACCGGCTCTGCCCGTTATAATTCCCAGCTCTGCCCGTTATAATTCCTAGCTCTGTCCGTTATAATTCCCGGCTCTGTCCGTTATAATTGCCGGCTCTGTCCGTTATAATTCCCGGCTCTGTCCGTTATAATTGCCGGCTCTGTCCGTTATAATTCCCGGCTCTGTCCGTTATAATTACCGGCTCTGTCCGTTATAATTCCTTGCTCTGCCCGTTATAATTCCTGGTCCTGTCCATTATAATTCCAAGCTCTGCCCCTTATAATTCCTGGCTCTGCCTGTTAGAATTCCTGGCGCTGTCCGGTATATTTTCCAGCTCTGTCCGTTATAATTTCTGGCTTTGCCCGTTATCAGTCCCACCTCTGCCCATTATAATTCCTGGCTCTGTCCGTTATAATTCCCGGCTCTGTCTGTTATAATTACCGGCTCTGTCTGTTATTAGTCCCGGCTCTGTCCGTTATAATTCCCGCCTCTGTCCGTTATAATTCCCGCCCCTACCCGATATAATTCCCGGCTCTGCCCCTTATAATTCCCGGCTCTGTCCATTATAATTCCCAGCTCTGCCCGATATAATTCCTGGCTCTGTCAGTTATAATTTCTGGCTCTCTCCGTTATAATTCCCGGCTCTGCCCATTATAATTCCCGGCTCTGCCCGTTATAATTCTTGGCTCTGCCCGTTGATATTCCCAGCTCAGCAGCTCGTTATAATTCCCGACTATGCCGTTATAATTCCCGGCTCAGCCCGTTATAATTCCTGGCTCTGCCTGTTATAATTCCAGGCTCTGTCTGCTATAATTTCTGGCTCTGTCCACTATAATTCCCGGCTCTGTCCATTATAATCCCCGGCTCTGTCCGTATAAGTTTTGGGCTCTGTCCGCTATAATTCCCGGCTCTGACCGTTATAATTCCCGGTTCCATCCGTATATTATTACTGGCTCTGTCCGTTATAATTCCAGGCTCTGTCTGTTATAATTCCTGGTCCTGTCCATCATAATTCCAAGCTCTGCCCATTATAATTCCTGGCTCTGGCTGTTATAATTCCTGGCTCTGCCCGTTATAATTCCTTGCACTGCCCATTATAATTCCTCGCGCTGTCCGTTATAATTTTTGGCATTGCCCGTAATAATTCCTGGCTCTGCTTATAATTCCTGGCTCTGTCCGATATAATTCTTAGCTCTGCCCGTTATAATTCCAGGCCCTGTCCTTTATAATTCCCGGCCTTGTCTTTTATAATTACCGGCACTGTCCGTTATAATTCCCGGCTCTGCCCGTTATAATTCCTGATCCTGTCCATTATAATTCCAAGCTCTGCCCATTATAATTCCTGGCTCTGCCTGTTATAATTCATGGCGCTGTCGGTTATAATTCCCGGCTCTGTCCGTCATAATTTATGGCTTTGCCCGTTATAATTCCCAGCTCTGCCCATTATAATTCCTAGCTCTGCCCGTTATAATTCCCAGCTCTGCCCGTTATAATTCCTAGCTCTGCCCGTTATAATCCCTAGCTCTGTCCGTTATAATTCCCGGCTCTGTCCGTTATAATTGCCGGCTCTGTCCGTTATAATTCCCGGCTCTGTCCGTTATAATTACCGGCTCTGCCCGTTATAATTCCCAGCTCTGCCCGTTATAATTCCTAGCTCTGTCCGTTATAATTCCCGGCTCTGTCCGTTATAATTGCCGGCTCTGTCCGTTATAATTCCCGGCTCTGTCCGTTATAATTGCCGGCTCTGTCCGTTATAATTCCCGGCTCTGTCCGTTATAATTACCGGCTCTGTCCGTTATAATTCCTTGCTCTGCCCGTTATAATTCCTGGTCCTGTCCATTATAATTCCAAGCTCTGCCCCTTATAATTCCTGGCTCTGCCTGTTAGAATTCCTGGCGCTGTCCGGTATATTTTCCAGCTCTGTCCGTTATAATTTCTGGCTTTGCCCGTTATCAGTCCCACCTCTGCCCATTATAATTCCTGGCTCTGTCCGTTATAATTCCCGGCTCTGTCTGTTATAATTACCGGCTCTGTCTGTTATTAGTCCCGGCTCTGTCCGTTATAATTCCCGCCTCTGTCCGTTATAATTCCCGCCCCTACCCGATATAATTCCCGGCTCTGCCCCTTATAATTCCCGGCTCTGTCCATTATAATTCCCAGCTCTGCCCGTTATAATTCCTGGCTCTGTCCGTTATAATTTCTGGCTCTGTCCGTTATAATTCCCGGCTCTGCTCGTTATAATTCCCAGCTCTGTCCGATATAATTCCCGGCTCTGCCCGTTTTAATTCCTGTCTCAGCCTGTTATAATTCCTGGCTCTGCCCGTATAATTCCTGGCTCTGTCCGTTATAATTCCCAGCTCTGTCCGTTATAATTACCGGCTCTGCCCGTTATAATTCCCGGCTCTGCCCGCTATACTTCCCGGCTCTGCCCGTTATAATTCTTGGCCCTGTCCGTTATAATTCCCAGCTCTGTCCGATATAATCCCCGGCTCTGCCTGTTCTAATTCCCGTCTCAGCCTGTTATAATTCCTGGCTCTGCCCGTTATTATTCCTGGCTTTGTCCGTTATAATTCCCGGCTTTGTCCGTTATAATTCCCGGCTTTGTCCGTTATAATTCCCGGCTCTGCCCGTTATAATTCCTGGCTCTGCCCGTTATTATTCCTGGCTTTGTCCGTTATAATTCCCGGCTCTGTCCGTTATAATTCCTGGCTCTGCCCGTTATAATTCCCGGCTCTGTCTGTTATAATTCCACGCACTGTCCGCAATTATTCCTGGCTCTGCCCGTTATAATTACCGGCTCCGTCGTTATAATACCTGGCTCTGTCCGCTATAATTCCCGGCTCTGTCCGTATATTATTACTGACTTTGCCCGTTATTGTTCCTGGCTCTGTCCGCTATTATTCCCGGCTCTGTCCTTTATAATTCCCGACTCCGTCTGTATATTATTACTGGCTCTGTCCACAATATTTCCCGGCTCTGCCCGTTATAATTCCCGGCTCTGTCCGTTATAATCACCGGCTCTGTCCGTTATAATTCCCGGCTCTGTCCGTTATAATTCCAGGCTCTGCCCGTTATAATTCCTGGCTCTGTCCGTTATAATTCCTGGCTCTGCCCGTTATAATTCTTGGCACTTCCCATTATAACTCCTGGCGCTGTCCGTTATAATTTCCGACTTTGTTCGTTATAATTCTCGGCTCTGTCCGTTGTAATTCCTTGCTCTGCCCGTTATAATTCCCAGCTCTGCCCGTTATAATTCCTGGCTCTGTCCGTTATGATTACCGCCCCTACCCGTTATAATACCCGGCTCTGCCCGTTATAATTCCCGGCTCTTCCCGTTATTATTCTCGGCTCTGTCTGTTACAATTCCTGGCTCTGTCCGATATAATTCCTGGCTCTGTCCGCTATAATTCCCGGCTCTGTCTGCTATAATTCCTGGTTCTGTCCGTTACAATCCCTGGCTCTGCCCGTTATAATTCCTGGCTCTGCCCATTGTAATTCCCGGCTCTGCCCGTTATAATTCCTGCATCTGCTTGTTATAATTCCTGGATCCTCCCGTTATATTTCACGGCTCTGCCCATTATAAGGCCCTGCTTTGCCCGTTATAATTCAGTGGCGGATCCAGGGGGGGGGGGGGGAGGGGAGCAGGAGGCGCCCCCCCCCTATTTTTGGAAAATACTTAAATTGGCTAAAATTAAAAAAAAAATTGTTGGGTGAGTGAGTGAGTGAGTGAGTGAGTGAGTGAGTGAGTGAGTGAGTGAGTGAGTGAGTGAGTGAGTGAGTGTGTGAGTGAAATGAAATGAAATGAATCGGGCTTTAGGTCACCTTTTTGCACATATAGGCTAAACTGGGCCAGGAAAACCTCCTGAGGATGGTGAGATGATTGAGATGACACTGTCCTCCAGACACAGGATTCGAAATTCGAGTCCTGGCGGTCTAAAGCCGAGCACGCTACCTCTCGGTCACGGAGGCTCCCCTCAATACTGACTTTCACACGTGAATGGGAAGAAACATTGTGTGAGCGAGTTAGTGAGTGAGTGAGTGAGTGAGTGAGTGAGTGAGTGAGTGAGTGAGTGAGTGAGTGAGTGAGTGAGTGAGTGAGTGAGTGAGTGAGTGAGTGAGTGAGTGAGTGAGTGAGTGAGTGAGTGAGTGAGTGAGTGAGTGAGTGAGTGAGTGAGTGAGTGAGTGAGTGAGTGAGTGAGTGAGTGAGTGAGTGAGTGAGTGAGTGAGTGAGTGAGTGAGTGAGTGAGTGAGTGAGTGAGTGAGTGAGTGAGTGAGTGAGTGAGTGAAGCCTTTTGATGAAGATAAGGCTATAAAGCATAACACTGCCTTGGGGAGAGATATCAAATTCAAATGAAGCACGTTTTCTTGTAGCGCACATTCTGAGACGTTCAGAGAACCTGTATCAGATAGTTATTATGCATACAGCCTGGGGCTGAGGCTGACACATGACACAACACGATCAACACAGTGTCTTATGGCATTCCTTCACTGTCACATCTACCATACATCTCTGCTTGTCGTCTTCAAAGCACGTGTGTCTGATTCAATGAGTGATAGAGATAAACAAGTTATCTGTTGTCTCGTAAGTTACAGATACATTCCACATCTGACATGCCATGATTTCACAGCCTGCTAGAGGTTCAAGTGATTTACGCTTGCATGGAATGTCGCTTATATGCTTGTTTTATAAATTTCCCAGCTCATACTCTGAAAATTAGGATACCAATTGCGCCCCGTTTGTACAAGAAATATAAAAGTACCACCATGACATAGTTCATAATTGAAGGGGAGCATTAATGGACATGTACAGCAGCCTATATAGTCTACATATCTTAATTTATATCAAAGTAATGATGTGTTACGCACTATGTATAGAACTCTACTCCAACGAAGTCATTCTGATAGATATAGGTCACGCTGATAGATCTGGGTCATCCTGATAGATCTAGGTCATCCTGATAGATCTAGGTCATTCTGATAGATCTAGGTCATCCTGATAGATCTAGGTCATCCTGATAGATCTAGGTCACGCTGATAGATCTAGGCCATCCTGATAGATCTAGGTGATCCTGATAGATCTAGGTCATCCTGATAGATCTAGGTGATCCTGATAGATCTAGGTCATCCTGATAGATCTAGGTCATCCTGATACATCTAGGTCACGCTGATTGATCTAGGTCACGCTGATAGATCTAGGTCATCCTGATAGATCTAGGTCACGCTCATCGATCTAGGTCATCCTGATTCACTTTTGCATCCCAGCAAATGCGAGCCGTTGAACCTATGTTTTGTTAATGCTGGCCCATCGTCTGCGACACTGGCCAATAAAATAAAACAACATGGTTTAACATTTTGTATTTGCTGAGATAAGACCATTTTTTGTTTCAGGATTTACAAGAAAGTAAGTGAGAAGAAGAAGAAGAAGAGTTTCTCCCCCGCGGCTACAGAGGAGGGCGCTGCGTGCTGTGAGGCTGGCAGAGAGGAGTGTAGCAGGGACACACCAGGTGGCTCTGATGTGCCGGTGGCGGGGATTCTCGTGGATCAGCCTGCTACAGACGATGGTGAGTGTGTCGTAGATCTAGAGGCCGGACATATATCATTCTCTCCGGCAGCCAATCAGAATGCTTCATCAGCAGCCAATCAGAGTGATTCATCATCAGCCAATCAGAGTGATCCATCATCAGAATCAACACCTAAGGTCAAGGCTACAGCCAGCTTCACCTCTGAGAGTTCATTCGGCATCAATGATGCCTCAAATACAAAGGTCAAGTGCGCTAGAAGCTTTAGCTCTGAGAGGTCATTTGGATCAAATGACGTGTCAACTCGCAAGGTGAAGGCCGCCACTAGCTTTTGTTCTATCGGGTCATACCAGGAAAAAAGCGCCTCGACACCTAAGGTGAAGGCCACGGCTAGTTTTTGCTCTGTGAGGTCATATGGGGTGAATGACGTGGAGAGAGAAAGGCGCCGTCTGGTGAGTGAGCTGGACAATATATCTGTGGACAAAGAGATGAATATATCAGAGTTATCGGAGGTGGTCCCGGTGTCTTTGTCGTCGGCCTCGTCAAGCTGTGGCGATAGCGATGACGACGAGGATTACGCCAAGGTGCATTCTATGGCGGATATCATGGCAACCAATGTGATGGGTGACACAGAGGTCAAACATAATAATGTGATAATGGAAGAATCTGATATTGTTATGGACAAGGTCATGTACAAGGTGGATGAAAAGGTCACTTGCGAAACTCATCATGGAGCCAGAGTAGTAGCTGAGAATGGTACCGCTATTGCTAAATCGGAAGTGCCAGACATGACAGATAACACAATTGTATTTCAAGATGATCATACAGTTACGGAACATAATGACAAATCTATTGAAGATGTGATTCTCGAAAAGACTGAAAGTGAAATGTTTGAAATGAAGGACAATGTGGCATACAAAGTGGAGACGCCAGATGTGGATGTAACTGAGGACATAACAGATAGATTAGAACGGGAAGTAACACAAGTGAGGGACGAAGCAACTCTTAGGTTTGATCATGATTCACCAGAGGTCACTAGAAGGTCACTGGAGATCAATAGAAGGTCACCGGAGATCACTCGAAGGAACTGCAGGTCATATAGATCTAGCAGTGAGAGCTCTTCTGAGAATGAGGTAAGAATAGGCATGCCGGATGTAGCTGTAGAGGTCAACCTGGAGCACGAGTACCCAAAGCCACCTGAACTGACACCTGGTGAATATGAGGGAACTAACAACACTAATGTTCAGGTGGAGCATGAATCGCTTGACACGTCACAAGAGAGAATTAGTTTTGATGACCCACTTGTGACGTCACATGTTTTGGGTAGGCTTGAGGTGGAGCCACCAACAGGGTGGCAAGTGTTGGCTTCAGGATCACATGATCAGCTTGATAAAGATGAAACCACAGGTGATGGGAACATAGCGGTGTCGGATTTAGGGCAGTCTGTCCAGGAATTAGCCACAAGTCAGAGAGTAGACATCGACGCTACTTCTGATGTAAATGATGTGATAGATTTAGCAGGAATGACCAATCACATGAGTGACAACCATGGAGTGTGGCAAGTTGCAGACCCAGCCATTCACACTCACAGTGAAATATCTGTAAGTGAACAACCAGATCAGCTCAGCAATAATTTTACAAATGAGCAGAGCGTTAACTGTGTCAGCGACCACCAGATTGACCTCGTCAATGACCACCAGCTTGACCTTACCAACGACCACCAAGTTGACCTTGTCAGCGACCACCAAGTTGACCGTGTCAGCGACCACCAAGTTGACCTTACCAGCGACCACCAAGTTGATCTTGCCAGTGGCCACCAAGTTGAACTTGCCAGCAACCACAAAGTTGACCTTGCCAGCGACCACCAAGTTGACCTTGTCAGCGACCACCAAGTTGACCTTGCCAGCAACCACCAAGCTGACGCGACAAATGTGCACCATAATGCCTTTGGCAACGTCCACCAATTTGACCTTGCCGGCGACCAACCCATTGACCTTGTCAGCGACCACAAGGTTGACCTGGCCAGCGACCGCCAAGTTGAACTTGCCAGCGTCCACCAGGTTGAACTGGCCAGCGACCGCAAAGTTGACCTTGCCAGCGGTCACCAAGTTGACCTTGTCAGCAACCACCAAGTTGACGCGACAAATGTGCACCATAATGCCTTTGGCAACGTCCACCAATTTGACCTTGCCGGCGACCACCCCATTGACCTTGTCAGCGACCACAAGGTTGACCTGGCCAGCGACCGCCAAGTTGACCTTGCTAGCGTCCACCAGGTTGACCTGGCCAGCGACCGCCAAGTTGACCTTGCCAGCGGTCACCAAGTTGACCTTGTCAGCAACCACCAAGTTGACGCGACAAATGTGCACCATAATGCATTTCACAACGTCCACCAATTTGACCTTGACATGCCTGACCTTCCTACTGTACCTCCTCCTGCCAGCTCGTCCTCCAGTGATTCTGAATCAGATTCTGCTCAATTATCGCCCCCTGCAAGTTTTACCTCTTTCCCCATCACCACCTTACAGGCTGAGAGTGTTACCTCGTTCCCCATCACCACCTTACAGGGTGAGACATACGATCCTGTATCACACGTTCACGTTAGTTCTCTAAGTAATGAGGACCACATTGTAATCAATAACACACCTGATGCTCACATTGTAACAAATCATAATCTGATTCACCCCACAGTAAATATGGAGCAAGATATAGATACAGATCAGGTTTTACATCCTCCTACTTTAAACAATGAGCAAGGTCACAACACTGCTCAAGGTCACGACACTGCTTATTTCCTATTTCATTCCACGAGAAACACTCAGTCCCATGATGAGCTTGACCTTAACACTCAGTCGCACGGTGACCCTGACCTTAAGGCTGACCTTCCAGTTCCACCACCACCAGCTATTCAGACATTTGACATTGTGCCTCGCGATTCACACCTTGAAGTGAGTGAAAGCCCGCTCACCTCGACAGCCAATCAGACTCCATCTGATGTATCCTTCTCTGCTTTCTCTCCTCCTCCTCCTCACAGTGATTGGGAGGTCATACCCCCTCCTGTCATCCTTTCAAGGTCGCAATCATCATCCTCAAACTCAAGCTCACATTCGTCGAGATCAAGATCAAGGTCACAATCAAGATCAAAGTCACATTCAAGATCAAGGTCACACTCTAGATCAAGGTCACACTCTACATCAAGGTCAAGCTCTTCTTCTAGTAGTGATAGAGAAATGACAGGTGGCTCTGACCTGCTGACTCAGCAGCACACGCTTACAACAGATCACACAGAGGTCAATGGGTCACAGAGGTCATCAGAGGTCACTGGGTCACAGAGGTCACCAGATCCTAAATATATACAGAGGGGCCCCGACCTGATACTGACGAACCCCACACCTCCTAGCCTGATCCTGAAGGAGGAATCAATCACACCCAGCCTGGTGGCACCCCTGCAGCCGGCACCCCTGACAGCACCTGTTCATCTCAGGTGAGTTGACTCACAGGACGTCGTGCTGGCTTAACATGCACATCTCCTCAAACCGCACAATCAAATACACTGCAAAAATCACTGACAAAATCAGCATGATCAATTACTAATGATGCACAGCTTGGTTGTATTATTATTTATATGCTTATTTTTTATTAATTCTATGTCACTTTGGTAACATCTAGAAAACGTGAGGCCTTCATTTAAAAAAACGACGCCTTCACCCAATTTTGGTTGAGTTTTGTCCAGGCTGACGACGGTGGACCAACTTCAACCTTTCAACGCCAAATTATATAATTGGAAATTTCACTCACTTGAAGTTGTGTCTCACTGACGCGAGCCACAACTTCAAGTGAGTGAAAATTATTCAGCTTTGACAAAATGAAGTTTAACTATCTTGAAATCTGATGTCACGTTTTATCTTTAACATATTTAAAGACTGGTATTTAATGTGTCATCAAAAAATATATAAAAAAAACTGGAATATAATGTGGACCGTCGGTTGAAGGGCTAAGCCAGCATAAGATGGATGTGCTGTGTTTTCTAGTTACATATTTATTTATTTTGATTTGCATTTATAATTATCCACACATTTTAATAATGTTTTATATTTTGTCTACTCTTGCTTTGCTATTATAATTATCCACAAGTTTTAATAACGTTTTATATTATTTATTTTCTTGATTTGCTATTATAATTATCCACACGTATGTTATGTTTTGTATTTGTTTGTCTTTTCTACTAAGACCACTCTGATAATAATGCTAATTCTAGAAGTTGATCACTGTTATATGGACGTTCAAATGGATATCACACGTTTATAATCATGCACATAACTTGATATGCTTATTAACTGTATAATGTTTATTACCACTAATATTATTTGCAATGTAGTACCTAACACCTTGCCGTGCAAACATTGTGTATGACAACACACCCCCCTGTCGCACTACCTTAGTCACACTCCCAGTGTAGCCGTTTCAGCGTACCCCCCTTTCAGCATACCGGGAGGTACGTTGAAACTAGTCATAGCATACCGGGGGGTACGTTTAACGTACCCCCCCCCCCGGTATGCGGAAAATGGAAAAAGCCCAGTTTCTAGCAACCTCCCCTAGTTTCAGACTACCCCCGGGGGTAAACTGAACAGGGCTGTAATTTGAAACTGTTACACAGGCCCTGAGGGGGTGGCGAAGGGTGGGGTTCGCTATCGCACGTCAACGACCTGCGTGATCACCTCGCTAACACCAACATCCCTACTGGTGGCATCTATGTGTTGAAGTCCTTGGCTTAATACTTGAGTTAACAGAAATATATTTAGCAATTCACTGCTAGCGGTTAAATATTAATATATGATTAGTGTAAATTTTGATTACTGCAAAATTCATGTCATTTAAAATATTCTGCCCTCTCTAATTGCTAAATGTTGCGTTGTAATTTTAACACAATATTCAATTTTACTCCTAACTCCGGCAATATCCTAGTTTAAGCCCTCCCTGGGTTTAATGTATTAAGCCCTCAGGAGGACAGGTGAAGACCATAGAAATATACTTATGTATGTTCTGTGGTGAAGACTATGGCCTTATCTGCTTATGGGTGATGAAATTATGTAATGACAACGAAAGATTAGTAGGGATATAACTGTTACATCAATTAAATCAATAGTGTTTTATAATATTTCACATTCCCGTCATTTAGTAAAACGTAATGGCTCAATTATTATAAATAAATGACGGTCATATATATAACATTCCCGTCATTTAGTAAAATGTAATGTCTCATTTATTATAACTAAATGACGGTCATATTTATATAACATTTCCGTCATTTAGTAGAACGTAATGTCTCATTTATTATATAACTAAATGACGGTCATATTTGTATAACATTTCCGTCATTTAATAAAACGTAATATCTCATTTATTATAACTGAATGACGGTCATATATTTAACATTTGCGTCACTTAGTAAAACGTAACGTCTCATTTATTATAAATAATGATTAAATGTTGGCCGCGTCGCACAACGCCTGTCAACATTAATCCGACATTGTCTAAACGTTTTGTGTTAGGTAAAAACACTCACAGCCACATTGTACCTTAACTGCTCAGTCGACGATAACCCTTTACATACTACTTGTCAATTATCCACTCATTTAGATATCGCAGGTGGGCCTAATCCGGTAGTAGTACTACTACCGGAATAGGCCCACCCTCAATAATTAACATATCGTAAGTGGGCCAAAACTTATACACCCTTTAAATCACAAGGAAAAAAAATAAAGACCCCCTATTTAAATTTCCCATCAACCCTCAAAAAATATCCAAGCCCCTATTTGCTATTTATTCCCGGGCCCCAAAAGAAAACCCTTTTCCCCAGGGGTCTTTTTGCCCAAGGCATATCAATAACATTGCAGTTTAAAAAACGTAGAATATTTCCTTTATATACTACTACCGGATTAGGCCCACCTACCATATCTAAGTGACTGAAGGTGGGCCTAATCCGGTAGTAGTACTACTACCGGAATAAGCCCACCTCCAGTCACTTACATATGGTAGGTGGGCCTAAATTTATACACCATTTAATTCCCGAGAAAAAATTATAAATTGTTTTAAATTTCTTATTTACCCCCAAAAATTATCCAAGCACCTATTTGCTGTTTATTCCCAGGCCCCAAAAGAAAACCCTTTTCTCCAGGGGGTGTTTTCCCCAAGGCATATCAATAACATTACAGTTTAAAGATTGTAGAATATTTCCTTTATATACTACTACCGGATTAGGCCCACCTACCATATCTAAGTGACTGAAGGTGGGCCTAATCCGGTAGTAGTACTACTACCGGATTAGGCCCACCTCCAGTCACTTACATATGGTAGGTGGGCCTAAACTTATACACACTTTAATTCCCCCCCCCCCAAATTGTTTAATTGTTTAAAATTTTTCATTTAGCCCCCAAAATTATATCGGATTATACCCACCTCAAGTGTTAATATAAATTTATGCCCACATCATTGTTTTATTGGCACAGAGGTGGGCCTATAAGTTTATACCCACCTCAGTGCTAGATTACCACAGAGGTGGGCTTAGAAGTTTATACCCAGGTGGGTATAAACCGGTAGATAGCCCTAACTCCTGCTGAACGGCATGGATTTTCCATCCTTCTTAGTTTGGCAGGAGATAATTTTCCACGAGCATAGGGTGGATTAACTTTTGCAATTTACATTTTTAAACCGTTATGGTGTCTAGAAAACATATTTGAATGTTAACAGCTCGAAATGTAGCCCCCCCCCCCCGAATGTGTCTAAAATCAGGGGGTAGGTTTACGCAAACGTATGTCTTTGCTGTTCTAGTTTATCCATCTACACATGCAATATACAATATAAATGGCCTATAGTTGTTTTCCAGATTCGCAGAGATGGTGTATATATCTCTGTTTCCGTTTTTATAATGTTGTATAATCTATTACATTTTTGTAAAATAAGACAACAGATTTTATCAATGTTTTCAAATGTTATGATTAAAATTTAATAAATCTCGGTATAAATTCCTTTAACAAAACGTCATCTTCCTCAAGTTGTGTCTCGCTGTAGCGACCCACAATTTCAAGAGGATACAAATCTGCTCGTTTCGCACATTTTGACATTAAATGGTTAAAATATATACTTTTCATTGTCTTTAGATAGGCACCACTTCTGGCTTGCAATAAATGCCAGCTGACACTGCGAAACAGCAACTTTAGATTTACAATTTCATTGATAAATGTGCTGTTTTTTTTACAGGAATGGCGACCTAAATATGGCAATGAATGAGGACGCAATGGGAAATAGGCAGAACGGAGATATTCAAATCCACCAATCACTGTACAGTAATCATATTACGTCATCAACAGGCGACGCTCTGATTGGTGAAGACCAGAGCGAGGCGTAATGAGATGTGTAAATTGTTATTGTATGAAAATATTGCTTAATTATAATGTAAAATACCGTACCTACCTTCATAATGTAGTTAGATTACCAAGTTATGCACTACTATAATAATAATGTTTTACTTATCCTACAGTACAGTGCGCCCACAGTAACTATCTTGCAAAAGCAAAGTAGGGTAAATTCTTACTTGAAAAGGTAACTGTTACTGATGTTTAACATTCTAGAATAAAATCGTGTAACTTTTTTTACAAATTTGATCCACCTGTTGTATTCTATCCCAACTTGAATAACAACCAAAGGACAATACGGGTGGCTGTTCACGTCATGTGACATTCTGAACCATTTGTCACATGATAGACTGCTATACCATCAAGTGAAGCCAAAATGCAGCACCTGCTTAACCCTTTCAGTGCGGAGACTGTCTTCCTACATAATCTGACGTCTGTCAGATTCTAACGTATAAAGCCATTCCCCAAGCTGAAAGAATTAAAATATTTCTAATGGCCGTAGACCCATAACACAGGTATTCAAATGAAGCGGAAAGAGCTAACTAAGATATTTATGATAATTTCATATTGAAAAAAATCCTTTTGATCTCCATGGTTCATACAAAAATAAAATAAGTGATTTAAGGGTTAAGTTTAGAATGTAAGCAGTTACTACGTTTTGACTTTACAGTTACTGCGTTTTGACTTTACAGTTACTACGTTTTGCCTTTACATTTACTACGTTTTGACTTAACAGTTTCTGCGTTTCGACTTTGCAGTTACTACGTTTTGACTTTACATTTACTTTGTTTGGACTTTGTTCTGTGGAATACTTGCTATTATTTTTTTACAAGTGACAAATGTACAGCAAAAGTGCTTAGATATTTAATCTTGCATATCCTGTCTGTATGTTTACATATTTATCCCTGTACCGCTTAGGCCTATTTATACTGCCGTGCAAAGCCAAACAAGTAAGCAGATACCTACCTACCAGATACCTACCAGATACTACCTTTTTGGCTTTACAGTGCAGTATGCAAGTCTAAATGTAAAACCAAATAAAGTGCATCAGAAATGTATTACACACGTTGGCAGTATATGCATCACATCATTCTATTGTGGCCATGCCTGATATTCCTATCCAAACATATTTTTTTTCTTGAGGCTGGATATTGAATGAAACTCCGATACTTCAGCAAGACAGGGGAAATGTAGAATGATGTCATTCGAATTAAACCTTATCACTGTAGCCCATTTTAGTATTAATATTGCGTAATATGACTTATGTAACAGTGTATATTTCCCAAAGGTGCAGCTATTTTTTTAACCCACCATGTACTGGCAAATGGACATATCATAATACTGTACATAATGATGTGCTATATACTGTGAATATGTATTACGTGACAATGTATAATAATGGCTAATACAAGATACTGCTATAGTAGACGTCAATATAGGTAGGTACTTACTCCTTATTCCTTATTCATTAAGGAATAAGTAACAATTACTTAGCCCTTATTCGAAGAAAGAAAGAATAAGTAACAGTTACTTATTCTTTATTCAAATCTGAACAAGTGACTATATTTTAAAGCTCTTTGTGTATGTCAATATTGTCAGTTTGGTGGTTCAACTTTTTTCCTGCAGAGAACCAGTATATCAACTGGCGCGTGTTTAGTCTTGTTTATAGTGTTACTTATCCAAATTTGAAAGAGGAATACGTAACCAGTTAGTTATTCCTTATTCAGCCCAATAAAGAATACATTTATGTTAATTATTCCTTATTCGGTCCAATTTGGGAATAAGTAACTGCTACTTATTCCTTATTCGCTCGAATAAGGTATAAGTAACTGTTACATATTCCTTATTGAATAAGGAATATGTAATAAGTAGCTAACTTTATTGACGTGTATAGTAGGCCTGTAATTATTGGAGACAAACCGATTGAATACTTATATCATGTAATGTACCATGTAAGCTACTTTGAAATACAATACTTAAGAGAAAATGTTATGACAATGCCATGCTACTTACTATTGGGTAATTAGGATTTTAATCTTCATCTTCTTTACGAAAACCAATGAAAACGGGTAAAATACATATTTACATTGATTTAAAGTTGTGTCTAGCAAACGCGACACACAACTTTAAGTGGTTTAAAATTAATATTATTCATTTATTTTCGTTTAAAAAAGTTAACAAAGCAAAACCTGGCCACCCCTTTTTTCACAGGGGTAGATATTTCTGGGGTAGATATTTCTGGGGTAGATATTTCTGGGGTAGATATTTTCACCTTTGAGAATGCACAGAACGTACAATTGACGGTCATTAATGATAATGGTAGTGCTCTATTTTTCTTGTTGACAAAATAAATTTATTTATACCTCTTTAAGTTGTAATAATTTAAGGTTTTGTTGTATCCCAATATTTGTTGTGTGATACATAATGAATTAATGTTGGCAAATATACAGTGTGAAAATAGCGATGTAACAAAATGTGTGGCATGCAATTATATATCGAATACCTTAAGACTAGTGTTTATGTAAACCACTGTAAGACATCGTGTATTTCAGGAGCGTATACAGGTATTAAACCTTTTAGCACAGAGACCGACATTAGCAGACGTCAGAAACTGACGTATATAATCGTCACAATCTGCCGTCTATATACGTCAGATTCTGACGTATATAGACGTTAAATTTTGACGTCTAAAGTCGATCGGTGCACTGAAAGATTTAAAAAATGTATAAAGGTTTTAGATCCATAACATAGGTATTCAAAGGAAGCGGAAACAGCTAACTAAGACATTTGTGATGATTTCAAATTGAAATCAAACTTCGGTTTATATGAAAATATTTCAGCGTTGTAAGGTCTAAATCAAGAGAAGGGGACGTGGCGCAATGTCTAGAGCGCCTGACTGCCTCGCCAGTCATGCATTCGTCCCGGTTTCGAGCCCCGCTGTTTCCGTGTGAGGTCGGTTTCGAGCCCCACTGCTCCCGTGTGGGGTTTTTCTGAGAAACAGCATTGTTTCTCCCTTCTTAATGTGACTAGGCGATCACGTTGATGGCGGCCTCGTCAGTTAAGGTTGAGTCCAGTGTATCGACGTTAATTTGGCGCAGGGTCCCGCGCTGCGCGCTCCTCATCCAGTGGTGGGAGGGTTTTATCACTTCCACAGTTCAACTTGGTGAAATATGGTATCTGATTTTACATAACATATTATGTAAGATGAACCACTTTTAATTACGTGTCTGATCCCAAAAGGTTTGAAGATTGTTTCTAAGACAGAATTTATTGCTGATTCTGAAAATCCATTTCTTAAATGCCACAGACGCTGCATTTTCTCAGAAAATAGAATTTTCTGATTTCTTTGGTGTTTTTTTATGCAAAAAAATGTTAAATCACATTTTCACACCGTTTTTAGCCCTCTTTATTTAACCTTCGAACATGAAAATTTGAAGGAAAAAAAGACATAAAAATTGTTAGATTGGCCCATGTTGTGATTCAAGTTGTATTTAATGTAAGTATTTTTTACCCACTTCAAGTTGTGGATCGCGGTAGCGAGACACAACTTGAAGTGGGTAAAAAATAAAATTTTATAATTTAACGCTTTGAGGATTCAGTTTTCGTTACATTTCTAAAAAAAATGGCTACAACCGTCATCAATTATTCTTTATTCCTAGCCCTACTGGGGGTGATTTCAGGGCAGCCGTGTCTCGTGCTGTAGGCCCACTGTTAAACGATTGATCAATGAAAATCGAACTTTCGTCTTAAAGTAGTTGTTTGCTATGAACATATCAATTCCATGAGGGTTGTAGAACAGCAGAAGTTCAGACGATAAACGCTCCTCAAAGGCAGCTGTTTCGTTTCATTAATCGATTGTATTTACCCTGCGAGAAATCCCCACTCATTATAACGTTGACCATGTTCCGCATGCGGATGGACCCACAATGTGAAGAAGAAGAAGAAGAAGAAGAAGAAAGTTTATTTAACCGTAAATACATGGTTAGGGAGACCTCCATTAAGACCACATATGGTCGCTGGCATAGAGGCCACCCATTGGCATAGAGGCCACCCGTGTGCTCAGCGAACCCACCTGTTGTAGCATAATCTGAGAGGGGACTACTGTGGGTACTATATTTTCAGTGTTGTGCGAAATTGAACAATTACAATGGAGTACTAGAGCGGATGTATGATTAAAAACTTGTTTTTTTATGGACATATATCGTCCCCTTGGATATGAAAAGGTGTATCTGCCACTTTGAAAAGTGGCAGATACACCTTTTCATATCCAAGGGACCGATTATATGTTATGCCGTAAACATTACAGATCTGTAGATCTATGCAATGCCTTAAACATTACAGATCTGTATGCTATGCCATAAACAGTACAAATCTGTATTCTGTGCCATAAATATTACAGATCTGTAGTCAGTGCCATAAGCTCTACATTTATTTTGACTGATCTTTGAATAAAGATCAAATTATTACAGTATTATTAATTCAGGATTGATGGGTAAAAGTACTATTTTAACAAAATGCATATGCAATATATCGTTTTTATACAATCCATGCATATCTGTATATTGTTTGTATAAATAAATAGGTTTTTCGTTACTTTGGATATAAAAGGGTGTATCAGCCACTTCACAAAGTGGCTGATACACCCTTTTATATCTATCGGAGCAGTAATACCTAACTTACTAGAGAGGGTTGGACGTAGACTACTGTATATCATTATACGAGAAAACTGTACAATTTGTTGGATTAAATAAAAAATACTATCATATTTATCAAATGTTACTTATGTTCAGAGTTTGCTCGTTTGAATCTATACACATGATCACGTGGTGATTTGTTAATAGCCTCAATTATGCGTTTCTATGATTAATAAAAAAATAATCTGGTAAAAAAATACGTCTTAAAAATCTTAGAAAGTGTTGATTTTTTCAGATTTTGGCATTTAGTGTGAAACGATTGTGATATTTCGACCTGCCTTTCGCAGATTTTAATCACGCAATGATCATGGGGGTGGGGGTGAGGATGATGCGACCCAGATCGCGGAATTATCTTTTCTTATGTGAGTGGCAGCTGGTAGCCCTGGTCTCTCTGGTAGCCATTGGGTTCAATTCGATAAGACAAATCCTAACTTTAAGTCATTTATAATTTTAAAAATTAAGATATTCTTAACTTTTTAAATTTAAATTACTAAAAGTTAAGGTTAAATTTCATGGTGAAATCAACCCAGGGGTCCCTACCCCTAAAATTTATAATTAAAATTATCCTAATTTTTCTAATGGAACTGAGAGAATGCTAAGATGATCTTTATTTTAATAATAATTTAATGGGATGTGCCCTGGGGCCCATATCACTAAATATATTTTAGAAATGTAAATTAAGATAAATCCTAACTTTTCTCCTGTAAATAATAGAAAGTTAAGCTATTCTTAATTTTAGAATTATTAGTTGGATGGGACCTTTAGTTGGGTGGTAAAAGCTGTCTGCTTGGAAAGGAAGGGTGGGGGCCCTGGTGCAGTGGGTAAAGCTGTCTGCTTGGAAAGAAAGGGCGGGGGCCCTAGTACAGTGGGTAAAGCTGTCTGCTTGGAAAGGAAGGGCGGGGGCCCTGGTGCAGTGGTTAAAGCTGTCTGTTTGCAAGCTTGGAAAGAAAGCGCGGGGGCCCTGGTGCAGTGGTTAAAGCTGTCTGCTTGAAAAAAGAAGGGCGGGGGCCCTGGTGAAGTGGTTGGGGCTGTCTGCTCGGAAAAAGGAAATGCGGGGCCCTGGTGCAGTGGGTGAAGCTGTCTGCTTGGAATGGAAGTGCTGGGGCCCTGGTGCAGTGGTTAAAGCTGTCTGCTTGGAAAAGGAAGGGCGGGGCCCTGGTGCAGTGGGTAAAGCTGTCTGCTTGCAAAGGAAGGGCGGGGGCCCTGGTGCGGTGGGTAAAGCTGTCAGCTTAGAAAGGAAGGGCGTGGCCCTGGTGCAGTGGGTAAAGCTGTCTGCTTGGAAAGGAAGGGCGGGGCCCTGGTGCAGTGGGTAAAGCTGTCTGCTTGGAAAGGAAGGGCGGGGGCCCTGGTACAGTGGTTAAAGCTATCTGCCTGCAAAGGAAGGGTGCCCTGGTGCAGTGGGTAAAGCTGTCTGCTTGGAAAGGAAGGGCGGGGGCCTGGTGCAGTGGTTAAAGCTGTCTGCTTGGAAAGGAAGGGCGGGGCCCTGGTGCAGTGGGTAAAGCTGTCTGCTTGCAAAGGAAGGGTGGGGGCCCTGGTGCGGTGGGTAAAGCTGTGAGCTTGGAAAGGAAGGGCGGGGCCTTGGTGCAGTGGGCAAAGCTGTCTGCTTGGAAAGGAAGGGCGGGGCCCTGGTGCAGTGGGTAAAGCTGTCTGCTTGGAAAGGAAGGGCGGGGGCCCTGGTGCAGTGGTTAAAGCTATCTGCCTGCAAAGGAAGGGTGCCCTGGTGCAGTGGTTAAAGCTGTCTGCTTGAAAAAAGAAGGGCGGGGGCCTTGGTGAAGTGGTTAGGGCTGTCTGCTTGGAAAAGGAAATGCGGGGCCCTGGTGCAGTGGGTAAAGCTGTCAGCTTGGAAAGGAAGGGCGGGGGCCCTGGTGCGGTGGTTAAAGCTATCTGCCTGCAAAGGAAGGGTGCCCTGGTGCAGTGGGTAAAGCTGTCTGCTTGGAAAGGAAGGGCGGGGGCCTGGGGCAGTGGTTAAAGCTGTCTGCTTGGAAAGGAAGGGTGGGGGCCCTGGTGCAGTGGTTAAAGCTATCTGCCTGCAAAGGAAGGGTGCCCTGGTGCAGTGGGTAAAGCTGTCTGCTTGGAAAGGAAGGGCGGGGGCCTGGGGCAGTGGTTAAAGCTGTCTGCTTGGAAAGGAAGGGTGGGGGCCCTGGTGCAGTGGTTAAAGCTATCTGCCTGCAAAGGAAGGGTGCCCTGGTGCAGTGGGTAAAGCTGTCTGCTTGGAAAGGAAGGGCGGGGGCTTGGGGCAGTGGTTAAAGCTGTCTGCTTGGAAAGGAAGGGTGGGGGCCCTGGTGCAGTGGGTAAAGCTGTCTGCTTGGAAAGGAAGGGCGGGGGCCCTGGTGCAGTGGGTAAAGCTATCTGCCTGCAAAGGAAGGGTGCCCTGGTGCAGTGGGTAAAGCTGTCTGCTTGGAAAGGAAGGGCGGGGGCCTGGTGCAGTGGGTAAAGCTGTCAGCTTGGAAAGGAAGGGCGGGGGCCCTGGTGCGGTGGTTAAAGCTATCTGCCTGCAAAGGAAGGGTGCCCTGGTGCAGTGGGTAAAGCTGTCTGCTTGGAAAGGAAGGGCGGTGGCCCTGGTGCAGTGGGTAAAGCTGTCTGCTTGGAAAGGAAGGGTGGGGCCCTGGTGCAGTGGGTAAAGCTGTCTGCTTGGAAAGGAAGGGCGGGGGCCTGGTGCAGTGGGTAAAGCTGTCTGCTTGGAAAGGAAGGGCGGGGGCCCCGGTGCAGTGGGTAAAGCTGTCTGCTTGGAAAGGAAGGGCGGGGGCCTGGTGCAGTGGGTAAAGCTGTCTGCTTGGAAAGTCGGATAACCCGGGATTGAGCCCCACTCCGGCATTAAATAATTTTCATAGAAACAAACCCCACTCACTCATAAAAAATAAATATTGTGGGGAGCCTCCGTGATCGAGAGGTAGAAAAGGGAAGAGAAAATGTGGCTTACGAGAATGTAAAACAAATCTGTAGAATCGACCAAATAAATACGGAAAAAACGGTAGAATGGGCAATCCATTCCTGTCCTGATCAGCTGAGAGTAATGTGTAATATTCCACCAGGAGTCGTGGACGATCCCACATCGTAAAAGGTAAAGGTAAGATAAAGGTGACGGTAAAGGTAACGGTGTGGGCCGTGGATGCTTGACAGAAACTAATTTAGTACTTTTTGTCTAGTTATTTCTAGGCTTATTGATAAATGACATTTTTAGCGTCGCTGGTCAGCTGATGGGGTGGTACATACGGGTCAGACCAGCCAGATGTGGGTTACTCGGGATATATATAATATTGTTGCGATGTAGGCCCTACTCCTAGTACTCCATACTGCGGACTGGCCCCGGTGGCTCATTCGGTCCGGCCGCGGCTCTAAACTCAGAGGTACCGGATTCAAATCCCGGCCGGGTCGGATGTTTGTCATCGAGTGTACAGTGCTGCCTATGGTACTGCGCACTATGAAAAACCCGTGAAGTCATTCGAAATAAGAATAGGGTATAGTCCCGATTTTGGGCTTCCTTCAGTCGCTATATTGCCATGATTGTGCAGAAGGCACCTCTATACTGCACATTAGCAGTGATCGGTATTATATAACCTTATAGGCCTAGATTAGCATGTTAGCACTGGTTAGTATCCGATCACCTCTATTGAAAGTTCATGTACGGTATGTATGTAGCCTACACATAACAACAATAATAGTCAAAGACCCTCCCCTCTTAAGTTTTAAGTACTTTGCAATTAGTCTAATTATAGTCAGATTCACATTAAATTCATTAACAAGGGCGAAAAAATTTCGTCAATTTTCGTCCAATTTTGAGCACACTATTGTCCAGTTATCAGGTCATGCGGAGACTACTCGGATTTTTTTTTTAGTTTTAGAAGGTATTTCAGACGTTTGACAATTTCACATGTGATGAAAATCTGAGACGAAGTTGTTTGTATTACCTTCATGTCAAATCGACTATAATCAATCAGATGCACAATAAATTTATCAGTCAGAGTGAATGAATTTCAGCGATATTTTTTGTTACTTACTACACGTTAAATAGACTGACTTTTAAACTATACAACATTTTTTTCAATGACATGTAGTCGTCACATTACTAGGAAAAAGTGCTTATTAAATTTCATGACAATTAGTTCAGAATTGACTGAAAAATTGGCGAAAATCATTCACCACGGTTAATGTGAATCCGCTTATGACAATTTGCTAATTAAATTAGGCTCTGAATGAAAGATACAGCAATATGGACATATCAATAATTAATCCTATAGACAAAATTGATTAACCACTAGTGTCAACTGTTGTGATGTCTCATGGGCTTTGTATAACTAACCCTTTAAGCCCTCACGATGCATTGAAGCACCATTTTACATCCCTGAAAACTGACTTAATTTTCATACAACTAAGGGTTTTAGGATGAATATTTCAGATGGATACATGTGACCTCGGCCCACGGTGATTTCGGCCCAGTGACCTCGGCCACGGTGATCTCGGCCCAGTGACCTCGGCCAACTTTGGTGATTTTGGCCCAGTGACCTCGGCCCACTTTTTTTCCTCTCGGCCCAGCCTGTTAACATTAGAGTCTCCAGTCAATTTCTCTAATTCACTCCACTTTGTTGACCTCGGCCCAGTGACCTCGGTCCTTTTCCTACATCTTAGCCTTATCAGTCACAGCAGGATTGCTATCTGCTATAATAACTTGAAAGTATTAAAACGATGAATGATATTATCGCAAACATGTAGATTTGTACAGCTCTCATAATAAAGTAACAAGTTTTACGATTAGCAATATATATTGTTGGATATTTACAGGCGGACCTCTTTCTTGTGATGCCAACAGACGAGCAAACATGTATATATTTAAAACCGCTGCTGTAATTTTATTTCACTCGCTTGTAGAATAAGTTTAATTAGTCTTTTTAGACTGGTCTTCAAAGGGTGTGACACCAGTGTTTGTGTTGGTTTTATTAGCTACCGTGGTCGCGATCGTTGTTACTTATGTAACTAAGTGTTTCTACCAAAACGTTGTTATTACTAATAACTATTTAATTACGATTAGATTGATATTTATTTAGCCTAGGTTGTTGCTATTATATATTATCTTCCTGAACCACAAATAAAAAATATAATGTAAATACAATATTTGAATAGTGTCAACTTGAGAATAAAAAAAGAGTGATAATTTCACACTGAGGGGTATTAAAATCGGGAGGATGGACGCAGCAGCCGGCCACAAGGGTGCCCAGGAGGGAGGGAGGGGGAAGCCAAAGAGGGGGTGCCTCCCAGGAAATTTTAATTCTACCACAGCAAATAGTGGCCTCGGGCGACTCCTTTGTATGATTTTTAGTATGAAAGAATGATTGTCAAATTATTCGTGAGTAAGCTGGCAAAGTCGGGGGAATCGTGAGAGGCCAATGTTTGGTCAGGAAATCGTGAAACTTGGCACTACTAAAAAAACATATGTTACCGGAATATCTATATATACTCACATCTTCTGCTTTTCTAAAGGTAACAGTTGGTTCAAATACAAAAATAATGTTTAATTTCAATTAGGCCCCTAATACAATTTTTCATTTTCCAGACCTCACGATAAAAGTGAGCGTTGAAAACGGAACAATGGATAATTGAGGGGACATGATAGAAAATACATAAATAAATGTAATGCTTTTTTAGAACGAAGCAGATTATCAAGTAGACACAAGACGCCAAATCAATGCCGGTTTAACGCTGGTCCACCCTCCACGCCGTTGCGCTAACGCCAAACCAAAACCGACCCGCGTCCGCTGGGTAATTATATACATGCTCGCAAGATCCGAAAGCGTATTTAAATTATTATTTCGACGTTTAAAGGCATGATAAAAAGAGGCTTAAATTCTGTTTATATGGCGATTCATCATTGGATATAATTCTTATGAATGATTGATTATTTGGGTCATTAAATAGATATAATTATTGGTTTGCGG
>OZ024918.1:5360501-5475501 GCA_964017125.1 Flabesymbios commensalis | reverse complement strand
GAATACCTATGTTATGGGTCTCTACGGCCACTATAAATAAGGTACTCTTCAAGTGCGGGGATCGACTTCAGACGTCAGACTCTGACGTCTGGAGTCTGTCCCCGAGCTGAAAAAGTTAAAGCTACGTTTCCATGTGTACGTATTCCATCCGGATGGAATACGTACACATGGGAACGTAGCTTAATCCTTCAATTTTGTCACCCGGATATGTATTTAATACGGACTTTAGTATGAAAATGTTCATGACTTCATAATAACCTAGGGATATTAGTATTAAAATTTCCAAGACTTAACAATTATAACCTAGGGATTTTAGTATGGAAATGTTGGTCCAAGTATGGTATTATATTCCCTAATTTAAATAACAACATAATGACGGCGTTGATTGGTTGATCGTGTCATAGCACAGGCTGATCCACTCTCCCATTGGTCGGGGGTAGAATAGCATACTTGGCCTGTAACGTTCATGACTTAATACAAACTTGGAGCTTTAGGTATGGCAATGTTCATGAAGCGATCATTTATGGACAATTTCTTCAATTAGCTACTCACGCTCAGTAATATCGTCATCCACTACAAGTTCTACAATTCGCGGCTTGTTACGGGCGGGGGGGGGGGGGTAGTGTAGTGATTAAAACTGCCTGTCGGTGAACGCGAGCTCTAACCCCGCTCTGGTATTCGAGTTTCAAAGAAACAAAATGTTTCTTCCCCGCTCAATCGTAAAGATTCAATATTGTGTTAAGTCTCCGTGACCGAGAAGTAGCAAGCTCGGCCTCAGACCGCCAGGGTTCGAATTTCGTATCCTGTGTCTGGAGGCATTGTCATCTCATTCATCTCACCATCTTCAGGAGATTGTCCTGGTCCATTTTAGCCTATATGTGCACAAAGGTGGCCTAAAACCCCTTTGCTTTCATTCATTTTATTTCGCGGCTTGTTGTGGATGACGATTTGAATGGTAATATCAGAGTTAAAAGTATTAACAATTCAGATGAGGTCCGTACAGAGCATAGGCTTCTCTTGTGATGTAAAGTACAGTCACTTTTCCACGAATTTGTTAGTGTGGTTACATACCGAGAATTCCCAGAAATCATTCAAAAACCGCAAAAACAGTAATAGGCCTACAATGTCGGTGAAAACCACAAAAACGTGATGCGGTAATACAATGTCGGCTGAATGCTTGGCCGATTCATTTGCGATGCATTAAATTACTTTGCGTTGAATTAATATGCATTATATTGCATTGTATTACAATACATTATGTTGCATTACATTATAATGTATTGTATTTATTCGTAATAATTTGCATTGCATTCCATTGGATTGCATTGGATTCGATTGGATTTCACTACATTTGCTCTCACATGATTTCATTAGATTGCATTGCATTGCATTGCATTGCATTGCATTGCATTGCATTGCATTGCATTGCATTAGATTGAATGCATTGCTTTGCATTGCATTGTACTGCATAGAATTGCATTGCATTACAATGCATGCATTGAAAAGCATGCATTGCATTACATTACATTACATTGCATTGCATTGCATTGCATTGCATTGCATTGAATTTAATTGCATTGCATTGCATTGCATTGCATTGCATTGCATTGCATTGTATCGTACTATATTATGGGGAATTGCATCGCAAATCCCAGCTTTAAATGATGACAAATATGTTTATTGATGAAAATCGATATATCGTAAATTAAATTATTTGATGAGCTCAGCATCTACCAAAACGATTTTATTATTTCCTGTGGCTTTTTGTTTCATATAGGGATCTAACAGACATAGGGTTAGTAGAATACTGTAATTGGAAAACAGGAAATCTAGTAAACAGACATGTGCCACTCCAGCCAAACTGAATGGTCCGTCTATAAGGCGGACGGTTGTACCGAAAACCAGCCAGATGTGCCGGCAGCAGACCATGTAGCGGACCTGACAGCAGACTCAGAGGCAATCTCCACGGAAGAGGAAGTAAGAGAAGGATAAACACTCTGAAAGAACCGCAGGTCTACAGTGTGAGCCGTATGAGCGATATGTAAACAAGTAAAAGAGAAAGGTAGAATATTATGACATAAAATACAAAAAAAACAGTGGACCTATCACACACTGTACCTGATCCAACACTTGGTCAACGTCTAGAGTTTGCCGAAATACAACATACAGGGACTTTATAATATCCATAGAAATCCTGATTTATATCAATGAGCAAATTAGAATTTAAATTAGTGTTAAATTATGTTCTATTGCAAAAGTCGGCAAATGTTATTGTAACGTTATTGTAATGTTTATTCTAATCGGTATTATGGTTTTTATTTAAGACTGGAAAGACATCAAATGAAGTGAAGAGAAACATTGTAGAAGGACACCCAAGTTGAGTTTTTGTGTGAGACGTGCAGACACAATGTAAAGGAACAAGTAGTGCTTCAAATAAGGTGCGTATAATTTACGTAACTACGCATCAGTTTGTTAGAAATACGCAGTTATAAATTATTTTGTCTGTACAAGTATACACAGCTTGTCTAATTTTTCTTACTGTTTTTTACTCATTTAAAATAAAAATTGCTGACGCAAATTCAACTTTCAAATCAGGAATAATAGGCTATGTTTATTTATAAAAACAGCATTATCACAAATTCCGTTATAAGATGATTTGAGCGTCGATCACAGACACGCTTGACCAAAGTATTATATTCTGTCCCCCCAATTTAAATAACAACTGAATGACGGCGATGATTGGCTGATCTGGTCTTGAGAATGGCTGAGCCACACTTTAATAGTCGGAGTAGAATACCATACCTAAATTAGTGCACAATGTTCATCATTTTCAGTGGCATTTTTGTATAACATGTTTCAAACAGTTGCTCCGTAATATTCTCTGTTAATGTTCCGTGTTATTTTCTATCTACGTTTCGTATAATTCTCTGTTAATGCTCCGTATTAATTTCTAGTAATATTCCGTTGTTAATGTTTCGTGTTATTTTCTAGTAATGTTCCGTATAATTATCTGTTAATGTTCGTGTTATTTTCTAGTAATATTCCGTTGTTAATGTTTCGTGTTATTTTCTAGTAATGTTCCGTATAATTCTCTGTTAATGTTCTGTGTTATTTTCTATTTATGTTCGTATAATTCTCTGTTAATGTTCGTGTTATTTTCTAGTAATGTTCCGTATAATTCTCCGTTAATGTTCCGTGTTATTTTCTAATAATGTTCGCATAATTCTCTGTTAATGTTCCGTGTTATTTTCTATTTATGGTCGTATAATTCTCTGTTAATGTTCGTGTTATTTTCTAGTAATGTTCCGTATAATTCTCTGTTAATGTTCCGTGTTATTTTCTATTAATGTTCTGTGTAATTCTCGGTTAATGTTCCATGTTTTTTTGTATTAATGTTCTGTTTTATTCTGTATTATTTCAGAGAGAAGTCGATGTAAATATTGGTTTCAAGATGTCGCTGACTTATCACAATAACTCTTTATATTCCTGTAGGACCTGGAGTCTATTGCTTGGTCTTAATATTATCACGTGTCTGGTTTGTTCCGGTAAGGCTATACCGGCCGTTCTACCCGGTGATGGTAGTGATGGTATCGCCTATGACATAACAGGAAGAAATTATACAAGAGGTTTGGAACATCTGAAGCATCTTGATGCCACAAATCAAACCACAAATCAAACATCCAATCAGACAATGCCAGATGGATCACATGATAAAAGTGTTAATCACACACCACCCAATCAGATGACGATTAACATACCACGTGATATAAGGGGTCGCTATGGCATGGAATTTTCTAAAAACTCGGCAAATCAAACACTGTCACAGACATCACGTGGTGTGAATGACTCATTGGAAGAAAGATTACGTGATGAAATTAGTATGGCATTACCTGAAACGTTGGCCAATCAAACATTGTTACAGAGGTCACGTGATATGTTCAACATCAACGACTCTCTGGATCATAGCCAGCAATCCATGACAAGTGACATGGTGAATGTCGATGTCAACGATTCACTGGCCAGCAGTCAACACCGTGTGGGGAGAGAAATGGTGAATCACAAAGGATCACTGTCTACTCACGAGGAAACAACCATGACACGTGACGCATTCTCACCAACTCACAGTCAGCAAACCAGAAAAGAAGACCCAGTGATCTCAACAGCTGGTTTGAGCACTGCTCGACCACGTAAACATCACGTGATCACGCAAACTCAAAACGAGGCTACAGATTATTGTGTCGATGATGTACAACACCGCGAAAAAAACACGTCACGTACATCTGACGTCACTTCTGACGTCACATCTGACGTCACATCTGACTTTACATCCGACGTCACATCCGACGTCACATCTGACGTCACATCCGACGTCACATCTGACGTCACTTCTGACGTCACATCTGACGTGACATCCGACGTCACATCTGACGTCACATCTGACGTCACAGATACATCTGTGATGACCAAGACAACCGGATACCATGTGGAGAGGTCAAAGGAGGTCATTATGACGTCACGTGACACGCCACGTGGTACTCCTGCTAGCCAATCAGAGCCCATTGATGACGATTACAGTCTGGAGGCTGATTACATGGATGAAATTAAATACAACGTGTTGAGGGGGTGGATACTGAGTGACGAAAGTGACCCGAGAGAGGTCAGGTACCCAGGTCATCTGAGTGACCCCGATGACGTCACGGATGGAAAACTCTCAGATAAACCACGTGATGTGTTAATTAAATATTCTACCGCAGCCCCCCGGCCTGATACAATGGTAACTAAGAGCACAGCCCCCCAGCCTGATACAATGAGAGAGGGCAGAGCAGTGAGCGTAAACCTGACAACATCAGAAATATGCTGTACATTCTCAACAAATACAACAAACAACTACAGGTAATTAAAAATTACAACTACAGGTAATATATGCCACCCTATCAATTACAACTACAGTTAATATACCACCCTAGCAATTAAAACTACAGTTAATATACCACCCTATCAATTACAACTACAGGAAATGTACCACCCACTAGCTAGATTGACTTTTGCTGAAGCACAGTGAAATGAGTTTGTACAGTTAGAATAATAGGGTGGGCTGATAACAGGGGATTTCACCTGATTTGACTGGATTTTAGCATATTTTTTAACATATCGGCTATTTTTTATTTTTTACCTGCCATTTTGAATTTTGTCGCCCATTTTGGATTTTCAATTTGGCGACTATTTTGGATTCTAATTGAAAAGTGCCTTATATACATGCCTTATATATTGTTGTCTTTATCAGGAGTACACTGCTAGAGGTCATGACCCGTATAACACCTTATGAGGTCATGACACATACAATGCCCTTTAAAGGTCATGACCTGTATAACGCCTTATATATTGTTGTCTTTATCAGGAAGTCGTTGTCGGAGGTCATGACCCGTATAACGCCTTGTAGAGGTCATGACCCGTATAACGCCTTATAGAGGTCATGATCCGTATAACGCCTTACAGAGGTCATGACCCGTATAATGCCTTATATAGGTCATGACCCGTATAACGCCTTATATAGGTCATGACCCGTATAATTCCTTAAAGAGGTCGTGACCCGTATAACGCCTTACAAAGGTCATGACCGTAAAACGCCTTATGGATGTCATGACCCGAATAACGCCTTACAGAGGTCATGACCCGTATAATGCCTTATATAGGTCATGACCCGTATAACGCCTTATAGAGGTCATGACCCGTATAATTCCTTAAAGAGGTCGTGACCCGTATAACGCCTTACAAAGGTTATGACCGTATAACGCCTTATATATGTCATGACCCGTATAACGCCTTATAGAGGTCATGACCCGTATAACACCTTATATATTGTTGTCTTTATCAGGAGGTCATTGACAGAGGTCATGACCCGTATAACGCCTTATACCTGGACATGTATAAGGAGAGCTTCAAGAACAACGAGGACAAGTGATCATCCTGCTGCCAAACGTCACAATACCCGCCTGCTGTTAACTACCGTCAGCCGATCAGAGACCTCAGATTGTCATTTCATTGCGATGTGAAGTTCTACTGCAATCCCAAGATCGATTATAAAAGTCTACCTTATTGTATTAATTCTTTCGGTGAGGTGACTGACTTTTGACGTCAGAATCGGACGTCTATGGAGGTCAGATTATGACATCTAAAATCGATTCCTGCACTGAAAGAATTTAAAAACTTAAATGGCCGTGGACCAATAACTAAACCAATTGTGATGACTTCAAATTGAAAAAACTATTTGGTCTCTATGGTTTATACCCGTATAAATAAAAAGATTTCAGAGTTGTAAGGGTTGAATAACACAGATAAAAATATCAAATGGCGTTTTCATTTTTATGGTCTTAACTATTTTTAATTCTCTGTTAGACGGGATATTGAGTTATTGAGAAGTAGAAACTTGTTACATGTAATATGATATGCCTCTCACTGTCCTATTACATAATTTCATTTAACTCTGTAAATCATTTATTTTTGCTTGTTGTATTTTTGGAAATCTCAAAATGTATGTAAATATGGTAACTTAAACACATATGTCCGTGTCCTATATCTTTAGGATGTGCCACTTAGGATATCTTGAGCTAATTAAATGTATGATTCAAGAACGATCTATTGCTAAATATTGTATATATCAGGTAATTATCAATTATCATTCAGATGGAGATGAGAAGGGAAGGCGAATAACAATTCCCCTTGAATGGCAGACATACTCAAACAGATAAGTGTGGGCGTATGATTGCACTATGCACAGAAAGGAATACAAGATTGAACAAAACTATGATTTTTTTCATTTTTAATCATCCCATGCAAATGTATTGTTATTCGTGAAATATTTATTACATTTACTTCATTGGATATTAGCTGTTGTTAATTAAACGATATGAAATATTAATATTATGCTCTATTTATATCTTCACGTCTATATCAATGTCATATATTGGGTGTATTTTTTAAATAAATTAGCATATCACAGAACATATAAATACCGTATTTAATAACTTTTAATAACATTTTATAACATAATTTTATAAGGCATAATATGATAATTACGCATTATTCCATTTACAATCTTAAGTCTTTTAGTACGGGGACCGATTGTAGACGTCAGGATCCGACATCTATATACGTCAAATTCTGACGTCTGACGTCGATCTGAAAGGGTAAAATATTTTTGCCGTACACCCATAACATAGGTATTCAAATGAAGCGGAAAGAGCCAACTAAGACATTTATGATGATTTCAAATTGAAAACAAGCCTTCGTTCACTTGATTTATATAAAAAATATTTCAGCGCTTTGGGGATTAAGGTAGCGGGCTACGTTATTTAATATTAAGTACCATTCACTATGAAAACCTCGTAAATGGCTAATTAATTGGCTCTTTCAGCTCTAATTGAATACTTAATATATTTTGGGTTTATATATTGATGTTATGCATCTATCTATACTTTTCTCGCACTCATACTGTTGGCTTTTACTACGAGATGTATGGTGAGATCATCCCATCTCACACTATCTCCAAAACGCTTTACTGATCAGTTCGATTTTGCCGCTTTAAATAGATATTCATACGAGAAAATACATTACTGTATCGTACGACGAGATGAGCTGATCTCAGCACAAGTCACCGCATCTCTCCTTCCCAACGATGCCGTATGTATATAATGTTATGGGTCTACGATCATGACAATCATTATACTATTTTTGTTCAGTGCGGGGATCAACTATTGACGTCAGATCCTGACAGCACGTCAGATCCTGACGTCAAAATGGGACATTGTGATAAGGATCGACCAATCACGAGACAGATGTGACCAGGTGTTTGTTTTAAATAAGTTAGCTCAGCCTGTCACATGTCAACATCAGCTAATCACCGCCGTCAGGCAGTTGTTATTTAAATCGGGGTGTAAAATACCATACCTGTGCCGACATATCCAGTAGTGCCAACTTGGGAAGGAAAAAAGAGTAAGAATCTCACTCTGAGGGTATTAAAATCTGGAGGATGGACGCCGCAGCCGGTCACAAAAGTGCCCAGAAAGAGAAAAGCCCAAAAGGGGGTGCCACCGGAGAAATTTTGAATTTTATCACAGCAAATGATGGCCTCTGGTGACGAGTTGGTGATGTCTTTCTATGATTTTTAGTATGAAAGAATGATTGTCCAATTAATCGTGAGTAAGTTTGAAAAATCGGGAGAATCGTGAGAGGGCAATTTTTGGTCAGAAAATCGGGAGATCTCACGCCCAAATCGGGAAACTTTGCACTACTGCATATCCAGGTGATGTTCATTGTCATATAGGCCTATCATTCCTGTATTTCTATCTATGTCGGCGTTGTAATGATATATCCAGGTGACCTTGATTCTGATAAATTATTCCCATGTCGTCTTAGCTATGAAAGGGTTATCTGACCCTTTCATATCCAAGGGGTCGAATTATATATTTCTCGCACTCATGCTGTTGGCTTTCACTACGCGGCGTATTGATGCACTATGTTGACTATCAGCCCATGTCGCACTCTCTCCTATACGCTTCACTGCACAGTTTGATTTTTACCGTTTCAGATACATATTCTGAATGGGTATGATCATGGGTTGATCACAGCACTGGTCACCACATCAAGGCCCAGGGTTTGATGTGGTGACTTGTGCTGAGATGAGCCCATCTCGCCTTTCCAGCGATGCCGTATGTAGGCCTAGGCCTATATATTCTATGTGAGGTTGACTTGATCGTCTTGTTGGGATCGGAGCCTCCCCTGTAGATAATGCCACACTCTCTCTGGGTTCCATCTCTCCCTGGGTCTCCCTGTGCTGTCGTCAATGGCAACCGTATCCGTGACGTCATTATAATCAGGGGGAGACCCGTCTGACGTCACGTCACCAAGTTCAACCACAGCTGGGGTGTCCCTGCCAGCAAAATCTTCTGATTCAGATATCTCATTAACTGTATGACTGCTACACGTAGCTTCCTCGTAGGTGGGAGGGGCATCCTCTTCATATGGCGGAGGGGATACCGCCTCACAGGCCATGACGTCATCGTTAGGGGGGTTCCCCGTGTCGGGGTTGTCGTTGAGCTGGGCTGTGATGTGCTGTAGCTCTCTCCTGGAGTCTGGTGACGTCACGATCACGTGCACTGTCCCTCCTGAGTCTGTGAGGATAGTGAAGTTATTCTCCCCTCCTGCACCCCTCTCCTCATGGCTGAGGTCTATCATCTGAAACAGAGGGAGGTGAGTGAGTGAGTGAGTGAGTGAGTGAGTGAGTGAGTAAGTGAGTGAGTGAGTGAGTGAGTGAGTGAGTGAGTGAGTGAGTGAGTGAGTGAGTGAGTGAGTGAGTGAGTGAGTGAGTGAGTGAGTGAGTGAGTGAGTGAGTGAGTGAGTGAGTGAGTGAGTGAGTGAGTGAGTGAGTGAGTGAGTGAGTGAGTGAGTGTGTTAGCAGAACCAGGAATGGGGGACTTCCATCTAACACACAACCTTTTAATTTGGGACAGCAAAACCAATTGGGGACTTTTTTTAGGTCCCCAATTGTTTTTCGTATTTTTCACCTCCAATCCTTATATTAGTTAATTTTATTGATTTTTAATATTTTTCATTGATGTCCCCATTTGACACTTCGTTCACTATTTTCACTCATTGAATTTCACTCACTGCTGTGATCCATCAATCCAACACACAGAGTGGTTGTGTGTTAGATAGAAGTCCTCAATTGCCTGGTTCTGCTAAATATTTTTTAATGTACTTTAACAAAGGTTTTTTAACGAATTTGACTTAGTGGAGCTATGCGAAAACAAATGTCAAACCCCACACGAATTCTCCTTGGGGAAAGCCTCGTTATCGGGTAAAATCCAAAATGGCTGCTATTAATTTGTGTACATTTTTAATTAAATCCCTATCATTTGAGAACTAAACATCGTCCAGCCACATATAATATGTCTTTTCGCACTATTTTTTTTAATGGATTCTATTTGTTTACATTTAAAATTCCCAGGAGGTAAAACTGAGGTCATTTTCAATGTCAAGGTAAAATTAGGCCTAAACAATGTGTATAATTTATATATATTTTTTTAATAAATCGCTATCATTTTGGAACTAAACATCGTAGCCACAGATAATATGTCTTTTCGCACTATTTTTTTAATGGATTCTATTTGCTCTTATTTAAAATTTCTAAGAGGTCAAACTGAGGTCATTTTCAAGGTCAAATTAAAAAATTGACATTTTTAAGTGCACAAATGCCAAATTATTTAATTGACAAAAATGTTAACAAATGCTTTTCAACATAATTTGCCTCAGTGGAACTAATTAAAACAACACATAAAAAACGCCTCGTCTTCGGGTAAAATCCAAAATGGCCGCCATTAAACCAGTTTTTTATATACACTATTTTTTTCACCCGCGATCATCTCAGAACTAAACATCGCAGAGCCACATATAATATGTTTTTTCACACTGTTTTTTTCGGGGATTCTATTTATTTCCATTTTACATTTCTAAAAGCACTAAAAATGTGAAAAAATTAGCATTTTTTAAGGGCACAAATGCCAAAATATTTAATTTACAAAAAATTATAACAAATAATGTTTTTCATCATAATTTTACTCGTTGAAGCTATGTGAAAAAACACATAAAACCCCACCCGAATCGACTTTGGAAAAGCCTCGTTTTCGGGCGAAATCTAAAATTGCCGCCATTAAACCAGTAATGTATGTATTTTTTTAATAAATCGCGATCGTTTGAGAACTACACATCGTAGAGCCACATATAATATATTTTTTCGCACTATTTTTTGGGGGGGGATTCTATTTGTTCACATCTTAAATTCCCAAGAGGTCAAACTTCGGTCATTTTCAAGGTCAAATTAGACCTAAAATATAAATAATTCCATTTTAAGGTCCTCAAATGCCAAAACATGGACAAAAATGTTAACAAATGCTTTTCAACATAATTTGACTCAGTGTGGCTATGTAAAAACACATTTAAAACATCACCCGAATCCAAAATGCCCCCATTTCAACCAGTAATTGAGCAAAATTAATATAATTTGGTCAATCAGCTAGTCAATAATGCAGTGTTCGATTACGCTGGATTGCATTACACTGCATCGTACATGCAGCGCCAATGCATTACACATTAATATATTATTCATCACCTTGAATAGCTAGCAGGTGATACTAGCTGGCTGTCTTAGTTAAGTAGACTAATGGCAAATTCCATTCACTGTTAGAAAGGTGAAAAACGGGGACCGTTTACTAAACTCTGTTCACTTCTCTCATCCTTGTTTGACAACAATATGTACATGGGAACAGGAGATAAAGCCGAAGTAATACTTAATATTATAAAGCTAGTCCCAGCGGCCATGATCTCAGAAACACCCGACATAAGTTTACAGATTGTTGTTGATGTTGAGCGACTAACTGTTACTCTATAAGTTGTCATGACCCAAGCATTCCACATACGTTGATATGTGTGGTATGTGCACGAGCTATGTATCTAACAACACTGGTGCAGTGGTGGTATTTGACGGGTATGATGGCTTTAGTACCAAGGACGAAGTACATAATCGTAGAGTGGAAATTATGTTGGTGAACCAGTCTCAGTATCTCAATACATGGCCAATGTAGACATTACCGTCCAGCAGAGGGTGATTCAGATTACAAGATATGTACTGTGGACCTGCAGGTCAGCACAAACTAAACCAACAGGTGCTATTGCAAACGATACGGATATTTTTTCAACTCTTGATACATTATGCTGATCTGAAAGATTACTATGAAAACACGCACATGATTACATCAAGACAGACAGTGTGCATCTTCACACCGAAAAGAAATCTAGATCCAGAACTCACCACTTCAAGGCCAAATGGCAGGGTATTAAGAAGCACAAAAGTAGTGAACATAGGAAAACAATTGCAACAGAAGCTTTTTTGATTTTTTTTTAGTTCATTAACATCCACAACGACTAAAAAAGTCCAAAGCCAGAAACTTTTTATGGTCATTTTCTTGAAGGCTCTACGATGTTTAGTTCTCAAATAATAGCCATTTATTAAAAAAATACATAAATTACCAGTACCGGTACTGCGGCCATTTTGGATTTTACCCGAAAACGAGACTTTCTCCAAGGAGGATTCGGGTGGGGTTATATGTGTGTTTTGATATAGCCCTACCAAGTCAAATTCCTTTGGAGACTTGTATTATCACTGTCTCATTCATATATTAACCCTCTGGGGTATAGAGTATTCCATATCTCATTGATTAACCATCTGGCGGCTAGAGTATCCCATATCTCATGTATTGGCCCTCTGAGGGATGACCATAGCATGTTCCCTATATGAAACTTCTAATGGCCAGTGTATCACATGTCGCATGTAATAACCACCAAAATATCTAATATGTCTCGTACATTAACTGATGGCTTGTCACCTATGATATTGACAGTCAGCATATGTATATAGATGTTTAATATATACAGTGCTCATAGTTGTATTGTCATTGAAAAAAATGGCTATTTTCATTTACTGCTGTGTTTTAGAGTTTAAGATTTTACAGACTATGTTTCAAGTGATAAAATTAAGTTGAGCGATGGAAAAAAGCGAGCTGCATCCCTTGCCTGGTATTTCAATTTCGTGGCGAAAATAATTGATTGTTCACCTTTATTCGAATTATTTACTTGACAAACACACTATTATACTCCCTCAGGTAAGGGTGTTGCACTAAGCGCAGCTTAATGCAGTCTTTGACCTGTATTTATATCTAAAACTTTACACATATTTCGCTGATATTGATGTCACATCCCAATTTTTAATTACATTTGCCTTATTTATTTGAGATAGCGCACTATAAAAATGTAGTCATCTAATACGCTTTACGCAATTTACATTATTCGACGAACAAATATGGCCCATGCTTTTCAGTTCAGAAATCCAAACCATTATTCCTGGTGTGTTCATTATCCACGTTGCCATAAAAACTTACATCAACATGGTGTAATATTTTGACAATTCACTAAAATAGCTGCCTGTTTGAGACTTACACTACACGAACAAAAAGCACGATAAGCAAGGTGTGAAGGTCATCGGAGGTCAAGGTCATGCTTATTTCAGGCTTCAAAACAAAACAAATCGCATATTTTAACTCGAACAAATCACATATTTTGACTAAAAATGTTCATGTATGATCCTCAGGCCATGATAAAGATGTGATTCTAGGTTCCCATAGCCGGTTTACCTTTTCCAGCTAAAAAACTACAAATAGGCCTACCCAAGTAAAAGGGGTGATGTGCTCTATATTCACTGCATAATGCTGTCTTTGAATTGCACGTATATTTAAAATTGTCCGACGGAGGCCATTTTGCTTTTATGTAGATAATAAATCACCAGAATAGTTATTGTCGCTCTCCTTCCAATATTGGGCTCAAATTTGATATTTGATTCATTTATGTCACTATAATTTTGTTGAGCAAAAAACTATTTTTCAACCGAATTTTTTTTCATGAGATCGAAAAAAAAGCTATATATCTACAACAAGAAGTATATTATGCTATGACATTGAGGTTTTACTTAAGGGTCAGCCAAGGTCATCTGGTGCTTGTCTCAGGGTGTTCTTTACCTGAATCTCATGACAGTCATCAAAAGATACTTCACTGAAAATGTCATGCTTTATTCATATTTTGCACTATTGTTATGCTGAACAGCCCTACTAATATTATATTATGGATATATATTGTAATTTGATCTTCAAGCTTAGTATTTGTCCTTCTCGTTGACATTAAATGGTTTCAAAATTACTCTGTTTATCTCGTGGAAGCTGGATGCATAGTTATGCAGTTTTATTTTGTATATGTGCATCACTTCGTAATCTCAGAGTGAAGGCATCAGTGGCGTATCCAGAAATAAATTAAGGGGGGTGTGCTCAGATTTCAAAGAAACAATTCAACAGCAGGGACCTATAGGGGGCATGCCTCCGCGAAATTTTGAAAAAATAAACATCAAATAGTGCGATTTCGTGGTATCTTTGCTGTAAAACGAAGATATGAGATACTGGCTGAAATGTCAGTTTTAACTTAATGACAGATTAACCTTAACCTACTCTAGTCCAACTATCTAAGCTAACACAACCACACAATGGAAAAAAACGTTAGCATGATCATTAGCTCATTTAATAGCGAGTGCGAACTACTAGGCATTTAAAATGAGCTAGATAAAAATAAACAGCTGTCGATCCAATGTTACGTTAATGTTTGGCCAGCGTAGCAGACGGTGGAGCAACAATAATATTAATCAAACATTGTGATAATAATTTTGCAACCTTGTTTGTGGAATGCCGAGTATGCAATTATGTACGGCCTAATTATGCAAGAATCATCTATTAAAAGTGATTGAAATGCTTACAACGTTTACTAATGATCACCTAAAATTCCTGCGATTTTTATTTTTATTTCACCCTTTTTAAATTGCAACCCTCCCCTATGGCAGAATATTTTTTAATGCAAATTATATATTCCAGTTCATCATCAGTTAGGCCTATATCAGATATTTGTGTTAGTATTGGTTGTAGTTCCACATTTTTAAAACAACTTTACTGCCAATTTTCAACTCTTATTCTTGATTACGTCTCTGGTAAAAAAAAAACTGTTGAGTCCCAGCTGTATCTGAAATATTTCGTGTCAGTGACTATACTGGAGGTTTCTATATTGCACTGAGAAAATACGAAAAATTCAAATAGGCCCTAAATTAATTAAATTTTAGAAATTAAAAAAGCGACCCTGTTTTTTATCCATTTGTTCTCAAAATTGAGTCTCAGAGATGCTATCTCTTGAGAAATAAATTCGCCATCACACAGGTGAAAGAATCATGGTAAATGAGGAATAATCTTTATCCCGTGGTCCCTATTATTTTATTTTATTTTATGCAACACCAAGTGCTTGAGAGGGCAGCACGTCCAACTCTGAGCCGTTGTCCGTTTCAAGCGATCCCCATAGCCTACTGTGGATTGTGCTTGTGGTGTGTTGTAATTATCATAGGGTAGGATAGTCTATGATAATTACTATCAATCTTAGCATATCTACTTTGGAACAACGTTGTTTCAAGGTATTCTATGATAATTATCATGAATCTTAGCATTTTTATTCTCCATAACGTTGTTTCAAGTTTCGCTCAACGTTTCAATTATTGCCCAAGACTAGCACAAAGTTGATATATTTTACTGTGTTTCTTTAAAAAAAAAATAATGAATGTTTGAAAAATATGTCTATCTCACACTGATTAACGGTGGACAGGAGAAAGAAAACCACTCGCAACAAATTCATACTTTTAGGTGCTCTGAATGGTTAAATTTAAAAGATTTGTATTGTAAAGGTTTGCTTCTGTCGCCACATAGGGGCTATATGGCTATCATTTATTTGACTTCCAGTTAAAAACATGCAAAAATGGTACATTATCATTAATTTTAATTGGGTATTTTTTTGAACATGTTATTAACTTTGGTTGACGGGAACAGGTCGAGACGACCTCTACAATGCCTGTCAACCATATTAGTGAATTAAAATTATAAAATAAAATAATAGGACAGTATAACATAAAACCAACTGCTCACTGGCTATAGGTGTTGCCATACTTATCATATAAGGCAGCATCATATCCAGAGTTTAAAATAGCAATGCTTTTGTGTACATGCTATTTAAAAATGTACATACATAGTATAGATAATAAATTTTGCGATATGTACACATAAAATAAAATAACCGACAATTGTCTGTCATCTGTTTCCCGCACCAAAACCAGAGATAAAATAGCTACACTGTGCTCCACACAGTGTAGCAAACAAGGACACTCTGGAAAGCGTAGAAACCTAATTAAAACCTCTAAAATCCTTTAGTTGTTTATTATATAAAAGGACAGACAACCAAGGTATGTGTAAAGGAAAAATAGTAAAAACTAATGACACTCTTAATTTTAACATGGGCCTATATACATCCCTAAATAAAAGTAATACTATAAACCTAGAATGCATCTACTGACGTCAGCTCATATAGCCGTCGCGCAGCCGAAATATGCTGAGTAGTACTACATATGCAATATTAGACTGGAGGAAAAACAATCCCAAACTCAAGGAGTAAATCAGTTTATTAAAGATCTTTGAAATTCAGCGTAAGGACCCAACTCGTCTGGAAACAAAGGCGACTGAAAAATCATTAAACCTAAAAATAAAACAGAAAAAAACAAATAATAATTTTGAGGGGAACAGCCATCCATGCCATGTGGTCAGATCATGACAAGCGTGATCATGTAGAGTGATGTCGGTCTGCTCCGAACAGTATCAGAGACCGGCCTGAACTCGAGCCAGGCAGACAACACAATGCAACATTCGCAGATTATCGTTCATAGGTCGATCACTTAAGGTGTCATTTGTGCTAGATGTATAGATATATATTCAATACACTAGTATAAGTTAGGCGGGGCGGTTCGTCAGCTGCCAACACATGAGTATAGACAACAGAGCCCTCCGTCCCTAGTCATGCGTGGCTGGTGACAGCTCAAATAGCCGTCTCACAGCCGATTCAAATTGCACAGGTACTTTGAGACACAAAATATTCTGCTATATTCAACAATTTACACAAGCACAAGCCAGGCTCCAGGTACATCGATTATTCACATTAAAGAAGTTTACCGTGCGATTAAAATAAGTACATTGGAACTGAACAGTCTTGCACAGAAGTAATTTGAATAGAACACCCTGTTTTGCCCAGTTCATTGTCTAATCTGAGTCTTTAATTTGTTAATGGCGCCAATGATGCATCCCAGACACCAGCCCTTGTAATCGGAAGGGGTATATATTTAGGTGTGGAGGGGGCTGGAAACAACATGTCGGACACTGGTGAATTAATTGTATATAAAATTATTTGTTGGAAAATTACCAGTATGGAAATTAAGGGGGGTGCTCGAGCATCCTGAGCACCCCCCTGGATACGCCCCTGGGCATACTTGTAGATATTGTGAAATGGCCCTTGAGGTAGAAATGTGTCCTTCTCGTGGACTGTTAACGAATTTTTTTTTTTTTTCTTGTGGAAGCTACGTGGAGAAATATATATCGGCTTTATGTTGATCACTCTACAAAGTTGACAGTGGTTGCATAGGTCTAGATATTCTGTTCTGGTCGTTATAATTATGCTAGGTATTTGTCGTGGACAATAATGATTTCAAAATTAATCTGTATATCCAGTGGATGCAACGTGGCTGCAAAGAAAGACAAGTTGTTTTTATATATGTTTGCCACACTGTTAGAATCACAGCGTCTACTACACTGCCCCCCGTAGACACTGCTACTTCGCATGTCAAAATTTACAGATGGCTTACGTCATATGTTCCCCACTCTAAATTTCAACATATAGTAATAAGCTTGTGATTGGCCGGCTGTCCTGCTAAAAGTATTCTGATCGGCTGGCGAGAATGTGAACACATCTGATGGAGGGGGAGGGGTGAGTGTGAGCATACACCTGTGTGGTAAGCTGTCTGCCTTTTAAGATGCACGTGCTGTCTGTGTCTGTCTCGGGACTACACAGTGCTCTGTGTAAGTGGATACCTAGTACCTATGTATAAATATTGTGGTTTGATCGCTAAGTTAGGTATTTGTCCTTCTTATGGACATTAAATGAATTAAAAATTACTCCCTATATATGGTGGACGCTACATGGCTGCATTAAGCTATGCAGGTTTTGTTGTATATGTGTATCACTTCGTAAGCTCATAGTGGCGGCGGCATAGTTCTAGATAATAGCGATGTGGCTTTTGAGGTACATGTATATGTGTGTCCTTTGCGCGGACTTGTATTAATGAGTTCAATTTTTTTATCTGGTGGACGCTACGTGGATGCAGTTGGATGGTTGCATGGGTCTAGATATTGATATTGTGTTTCGATCTTTAAGTTAGGTAAGTGTTGTTCTCGTGGACATTAAATTAAACAAAACTAGAAAAGGAGTTCCCAAACTTCTAAATGTCCAGGATATAATTAAGGAAAGGACCAATACAAGGAGAGAAGTTAAAATATATATCTTCAAGGTTTATTCATTCCAGCGCCATCGCCGGTTCTGGCCAACATCCATTCGATATTTGCCAGTGAATCGTGTTGCGCGTGTCTCTACGATGCATATAATTATGTAGGCCTACCCATCCAATTTTTGTTCAATGTTTGGCCAGAGTCGCAGCCCATTGCTGGTTCAATGGCGATCAATTGTGTACGACGCTGGTCAACACTACTCCAACCCTGACCGAACATGTGACTCTTCTACACCAGCGTCTACAGCAATCACTGGACGGCTAACCAATGTTGCTTTAATGTTGATCCAACGTGTCTGACGATGGCCCAACAACAACCCAGCATTCTGTATAAATAGGTTACTTTACGGCAATTGCTATAGGGGTGACAATTTCATCACCCGTGCCTAGAAAGGCCACTACCCAGATACATTTACCCAATTGTAAAATAATGTTGGGCCATGGTCTGCGACGCTGGGCCAACATTATTTCAACCAAAACCCTTAAGCTCTTATTATAAACCTAACCACAAATGGACGTTGTTAAGCACAAGGGAACCAGCCCACATGACCATAAAAAATGAGATTTTTGTTTTATGACGTCGCCAGTACACCAGTCGTCATTAAAAAAAATTGACCTAGACGATTGAACAAAATTTCACGCTGCCTAGCGAGCTGGGACCAAACCACAAACGACAAATGGGCCATTCTGAGTTTTGCACAACAGAACCAACCCCCACATAAAAATGCGAAAAGCTGTATAAGCTGTTCAGATTGTTCTAAAAAGTAGCAGTGTAATATTTTGTTATTAATTATGCAACATATGTTCATAAAATTAGTTGTACGTAACAGGTAATGCGATACATTTTTTCTGATGAATCATTTTGCTATTTGTGTACGTTGGTTCTCTTTACCGAAATTAACAATGCAAAAAATGTCAGTTATTTGAATAGTATTTTATTTTACAAAAAGTAGCATTAACTATAATTTGAGTGATCTTCGTCTATTTTATTATTACATTGTTTTATTTTAAACATGATATATTCCATTACAATACTTAGTTTTAGATAAATAAATAAATAATCATTTGCCACCTTATGTGGGTTGGTTCCCTTGTGTAAAACGATATTTTTGCTCCAGGTTCCAGTGGTTTAGATTCGGATGTTAACCTTATATGTTAACAGCAATTATATTTCTAATGTTCATGTGATCTTTATTGCAATGTGTGTTTTAACAGTAAGACATCACATAATTGTTCGCGGTCTTAAAAAGAATTTGCAACAGTGTTTATTAATTTGAGAATTGAATATTCGCGTTTTAATCACGTTCGTCTGACAATGGAATAGGAAGGATGAAGTGTTCTGAATAGCCTGCATTTTAGCATTAACTATGGTGTGTTTTATTGCATTCTATGACGGAGAAATATGGAAGACAGAATGTTTAATATTTTAGCACCGTGGTCCCCATTTGTCTTGTGTGTATAATCTGAGTACTGGGGTCCCCATTTGTCTTGAGCGTATGATCTGAGTACCGAGGTGCCCACTTGTCTTGTGTGTATGATCTTAATACTGAGGTCCCCATTTGTCTTGTGTGTATAATCTGAGTACCTAGGTCTCCACTTGTCTTGTGTGTATGATCTAAATACTGAGGTCCCCATTTGTCTTGTGTGTATGATCTGAATACTGAGGTCCCCATTTGTCTTGTGTGTATAATCTGAGTACCTAGGTCTCCACTTGTCTTGTGTGTATGATCTAAATACTGAGGTCCCCATATGTCTTGTGTGTATGATCTGAATACTGAGGTCCCCATTTGTCTTGTGTGTATAATCTGAGTACCTAGGTCTCCACTTGTCTTGTGTGTATGATCTAAATACTGAGGTCCCCATATGTCTTGTGTGTATGATCTGAATACTGAGGTCCCCATTTGTCTTGTGTGTATAATCTGAGTACCTAGGTCTCCACTTGTCTTGTGTGTATGATCTAAATACTGAGGTCCCCATTTGTCTTGTGTGTATGATCTGAATATTGAGATCCCCATTTGTCTTGTGTGTATGATCTAAATACTGAGGTCCCCATTTGTCTTGTGTGTATGATCTGAGTACCAAGGTCCTCATTAGTCTGGGGGTAATATCTGAATACTGAGGTCCCCATTTGTCTTGTGTGTATAATCTGAGTACCTAGGTATCCACTTGTCTTGTGTGTATGATCTAAATACTGAGGTCCCCATTTTTCTTGTGTGTATGATCTGAATATTGAGATCCCCATTTGTCTTGTGTGTATGATCTAAATACTGAGGTCCCCATTTGTCTTGGGTGTATAATCTGAGTACTGAGGTCCCCATTTGTCTTGTGTGTATAATCTGAGTACTTAGGTCCCCATTTGTCTTGTGTGTATGATCTTAATACTGAGGTCCCCATTTGTCTTGTGTGTATAATCGGAGTACTGAGGTCCCCATTTGTCTTGTGTGTATGATCTGAATACTGAAGTCCCCATTTGTCTTGTGTGTATAATCGGAGTACTGGGGTCCCCACTTGTCTTGTGTGTATAATCTTAATACTGAGGTCCCCATTTGTCTTGTGTGTATGATCTTAATACTGAGGTCCCCATTTGTCTTGTGTGTATAATCTGAGTACCTAGGTCCCCACTTGTCTTGTGTGTATGATCTGAATACTGGGTCCCCATTTGTTTTGTGTGTACAATCTGAGTACTGGAGTCCCCATTTGTCATGTGTGTATGGTCTCAATACTGAAGTCCCCATTTGTCTTGTGTGTATAATCTGAGTACTGGGGTCCCCATTTGTCTTGTGTGTATAATATGAGTACCGGGGTCCCCATTTGTCTTGTGTGTATAATTTGAGCACCGAGGTCTCCATTTGTCTTGTGTGTATAATCTGAGTACCGGGGTCCCCATTTGTCTTGTGTGTATGATCTGAGTACTGAAGTCCCCATTTGTCTTGTGTGTATGATCTAAATACTGAGGTCCCCATTTTGTCTTGTGTGTATGATTTGAGTACCGGGGTACCGGGCTTTTGATTAAAATATTATGGTTAATTAAAATGAAAACTTGGAGATTAGCAGTTATTTATATATTTGACCTCAAAGCAATACCCCTTCAGTCTGATAGGACCTATCAGACTGAAGGGGTTTTGCTTGGCCCACCCTCTCCGCCACCCACTGTGTTCCTTCCCATGAAAGCTCTGAATTGATTAATAAGCATCCCAGCGGAATGGGGCAGTGTTTGTTGTTTTAGTACTGCTTCTCCAACCATTCGAGATGTGTGAGATCAGTTTATATTACATAAATTACATCTCAATCACCAATGTATGCCTTTTTGTATGGTGACTTTTCACATAACCTTGAATTAATAGCAAGGTTAGCTGTCATGCAATATTTCGGTTTTGCATGTGTACAGTTGACACATAAAATGTCTTGTACCATGAGTGTACCATGTCAAACTATATGTTTTTGTCATCAGATAGATAATTGTTTTTCTTTGTACTTTAAAGGTTAAGCGGTGCGTAGTTTTTGAATGCAATTAAGATTTTGAAAACAAAGTATAGTAAGTGTAATGTGAAAGGCTGAGCATATGAAAAAGATGGAGTTTTCAAAATTGGTAGCCTTCTGACCCAAAATGGTCCTGGTGTTACCTTGGTCTCCATTTGTCTGGTATATTTAATCTTCATATAGGAGTTTCCATTTGTCTGGTGTGTTTGATCTTAATATTGACGTTCCCATTTGTCTGGTATATTTAATCTTAGTATTGAGGTCCCCACTTGTCTAGTGTGTTTTGATCTTAATATAGAGGTCTCCTTTGTCTAGTGTGTTTGATCTTAATATAGAGGTCCCCATTTGTCTGGTTTGTTTAATCTTGGTATTGAGGTCCCCACTTATCTGGTGTGTTTAATTTTAATATAGAGGTCTACATTTATCTGGTGTGTTTAATCTTGATAGTGAAGTCCCCATTTGTCTGGTATGTTTAATCTTTATATAGATGTTCCCATTTGTCTGGTGTGTTTAATCTTAGTATTGATGTTCCCATTTGTCTGGTGTGTTTAATCTTAGTATTGAGGTCCCCACTTGATAAAGTATGTTTTGATCTTAATATAGAGTTCTCCATTTGTCTAGTGTGTTTGATTTTAATATAGAGGTCCCCATTTGTCTGTTGTGTTTAATCTTGGTATTGAGGTTCCCACTTATCTGGTGTGTTTAATTTTAATATAGAGGTCTCCATTTATCTGGTGTGTTTGATTTCGATAGTGAAGTCCCCATTTGTCTGGTGTGTTTGATCTTAATATTGGGGTCTCAATTTGTTTGGTGAGTTTGACCTTAATATAGAGGTCCCCATTTGTCTGGTGTGTTTGATCTTAATATGGAGGTCTCCATTTGTATTGCGTGTTTCACCTTAATATAGAGATCTCCATCTGCTTAGCGTGTTTGATTTTAATATAGAAGTGCCCATTTGTCTGGTTTGTTTAATCTTGATATAGTGTTTTCCATTTGTCTAGTGTGATTGATCTTTATATAATATAGAGGTCCTCATTTGACTTGTGTGTTTAATTTTGATAGTGAAGTCCCCATTTTTCTGGTGTATTTAATCATATTATTTAGGTCTCAATTTGTGTTGTGTGATTGATATTGTAATTGACGTCTCCATTTGTCTGGTGTATTTAATCTTGATAGTGAAGTCCCCATTTGTCTGGTGTGTTTGATCTTAATATAGCGGTCCCCATTTGTCTGGTTTGTTTAATATTGAGGTCCCTATTTGTCTGGTGTATTTAATTTTATTATACAGGTCTCCATTTATCTTGTGTGTTTAATTTTGATAGTGAAGTCCCCATCTTTCTGGTGTATGTAATCCTAATATTCAGGTTCCAGTCTGTGTCGTGTGATTAATATTATAATTGATGTCCCCCCATTTGCCTGGTGTGATTAATATTAGGTCCCTATTTGTCTCGTCTGATTCATCTTGTAATTGAGGTCCTCATTTGTCTGGTGTGTTTAATATTAAGGTCGCCATTTGCCTGGTATGTTTAATATTTAGGTCCCCATTTGTCGTGTGTGATTGATCTTAATATTTAGGTCCCCATTTGTCGCGTGTGTTTAAGCTTCATATTTATGTGCCCAATTAATCTTGTGTGTATAATAAACTTGCAGAAGTCTAGCTCCATTTGCATGATTTCTCTGGTGATATGCTATTGATGTACATATAATCTAAATATTTATCAATGGTTGTTAATTGTCCATCAAAATTAGTATTACATAATATTCTCCACACAGAAGCATCATGGTCTGCTTTTTATCAACTCGTTAGCTTTCATTTCAAAAGAGCCGAGTAGCCTCTGAATTCTGGAATACATATTCATGAAATGTTCCAAACACAAGTGTTTTGAAACACAGGAAATGTGTAATAATTCGCACAAACTTTTATGTACTCAATGTGACAGCACCGCTAGTATGAATTATACATATTTCACAAACATAATCTCAGTTGAATATCTATAATCCTCAGTTGAATTGTGTGTGAGAGTCCCATATTGGGTTGTGTGCTATGACGTCCTCATTTGCACTAGATTTTCAGGTCTCCAATTGACTGTGATGTATGAATAGTCCCCAATTGTAAAAGGCTAGCCCGAATGAAAGGAAAATGTTTTTTCAATTGAATTGAATTATTTGAGGCTATCGATACAATTTTTATGGTGTATTTCATGAGTTAAAAAGCCTAAAAGGACGTTCCCATTTACACAATCAAATAAGAAAGTCCCCATTTGCACACCAATACTTCTATGAGTGAGTGAGTGAGTGAGTGAGTGAGTGAGTGAGTGAGTGAGTGAGTGAGTGAGTGAGTGAGTGAGTGAGTGAGTGAGTGAGTGAGTGAGTGAGTGAGTGAGTGAGTGAGTGAGTGAGTGAGTGAGTGAGTGAGTGAGTGAGTGAGTGAGTGAGTGAGTGAGTGAGTGAGTGAGTGAGTGAGTGAGTGAGTGAGTGAGTGAGTGAGTGAGTGAGTGAGTGAGTGAGTGAGTGAGTGAGTGAGTGAGTGAGTGAGTGAGTGAGTGAGTGAGTGAGTGAGTGAGTGAGTGAGTGAGTGAGTGAGTGAGTGAGTGAGTGAGTGAGTGAGTGAGTGAGTGAGTGAGTGAGTGAGTGAGTGAGTGAGTGAGTGAGTGAGTGAGTGAGTGAGTGAGTGAGTGAGTGAGTGAGTGAGTGAGTGAGTGAGTGAGTGAGTGAGTGAGTGAGTGAGTGAGTGAGTGAGTGAGTGAGTGAGTGATCACCTGATCATCTTCCTGGCCAGGGCAGCAGCATACACTACTTTTGCCCCAGTAGCACCACATACAGCAGACGAGACATGTACAGCTGAGTACAGCAACCACCACCAGCGTCCACACCAAGTTATACTCCATCACCACGCCATTCACCAGGTGACGCTCAAGAGGTAAGTACTCTCCAAAACTCTGCTAACTTGCTCACTCTGCTCAATTGATGTTGTCTGCCACATGTAAAAAATATATTAAAATACTATTTACAACTACTTATTAAGTCAAAACATGTTATCTTCAAATGACCTTTGCACGGAAACGGAACGGAACCATCGTAAATTGAGATGATAAAATGTGCACCTTCTCTTCATTAATAAGCTGAAAACCACAAAAATACTCAAATTGTAAGCCTCAACGTTATTTTCAACTATCCATGCATGCATTTTTTCTTTGGCATTGTTTTTCGGTGTAAATGAGTACCTCATAGGACAGGGATAGCAATGTGTGCGACTAGTTCCTAGCGCCGAAATGGCTGCAAGTACTGTATGCTCCAAAAAGGGAGTTGAAATGGTACATGAATGAACAGGTCCAGTGACCAGGGGTAATATGTGTGAAGCGCACAAGCATTATATGTGCGCTATATATGAGAACTCACCATTATTATTATTATTATTATTATTCGATCTATTGTAATCCTCAACGTTATTTTCAAGTATCCAATATGCATGCATTCTTTCTTTGGCATTGTTTTAAAGACCTCATGTATTTCCCAGACCTACTTTGCACAATGTCATCCTTGGGCTAGGCACTACACCCTGGCATGCTTCACTTGACTCAGGTGTAAATGAGTACCTGGTAGGACATAGATGGCAATGTGTGCGACTAGTTCCTAGCGCCGAAATGGCTGCAAGTACTGTATGCTCCAAAAAGGGAGTTGAAATGGTACATGAATGAACAGATCCAGTGACCAGGGGTAATATGTGTGAAGCGCACAGAGCATTGTATGTGAGCTATATATAAGAACGCACCATTATTATTATTATTATTCGATTTTGTATGACTTTTCAAAGATTGGAGTGCTTGGCCACCCGTTTTGAACCACCGAGATCTATTTTCCCAAATGCATACGTATGGTATGGAGCTTGACTTCATGATATGTAGTCATACCTCGCTGCTCCAGGAGGGGGGGGGGCTGCTCCCCATAAACAGAGCTGGCTTCCCATCCGTGAAGGAGAAAACACGTTATTAGGTTTTTTTCGTGAAAAACCGCGCGTAACGGCGTAACGCACGTTACGAGCTTAGGCCATCAAAATGACATAAAACCTCCAATAAGGGGTATTTCTAGAGATAAGAATGTTTAGAAATACAGACTTAGGGGTCATTTTTTCAACCTTATCTTTATCACAAAACTCAACACGAAACGCCACCCAACGCTGCCTGAACAGCTGAATGAAAATGCTGGTGATCACCGTGACCGCTCCTGGCCAGCATCCAGCATTGACTCACTATTCTTCATCCTGTCAGACTGGCCTATTATCAAGTCTAACTTAGTTCATTCACCTACACGTAGAGCAAACATAAAATATTAACCTGATACTGCTTCAATGTCCAGACTCAGTAGTTAGGGGCGTTTGCGTCATGAGTGCTGAGATACACCCAGCCCCAAAAAAGTGCAGGTTTTATTTTTGACAATAACTGATAATTGGTGGACTAAAATAATCTGATAATTTGGAAGACAGCTCATTGTGATATATACTTTGATTTTATTGCTTAAGTGAAATGACTTCACATCCATTAACCTCACAGCGCGGGGATCCACTTAGACGTCTAAAGTCGATCCCCGCGCTGTAAGATTTAACATATTTATAATACCCTTAGACCCATAACATTGGTATTCAAATGAAACTTAATGAGCTAACTAAGGAATTTATGATGATTTCAAATTGAAAAAAAACATTTGGTCTTAATGGTTTATACAAAATTATTTCAGCGCTTTGATGTTTATGTGAAATAATGCCAGAGAAATGAGCAACTTTTCATCAACTGGGAATCGCGATAGTCGCTCACAACCTCACCGTAAATATAAATGTGAAGAAATTCTCTGGAAGCTCGAGGGTTAAAAATCTGAATAATATATTACCCCTTGCAACGATGAAATATTTTGTATATAAAACATGGGGACCAAAGTGTTTTGTTCAATTTGAAATCACCATAAATATCTTAGTTAGCTCTTTCTGCTTCATTTAAGTACCTATGTTATGGGTCCACGACAATTATAAAACTTTTATTTTTTACAGTGCGTCTAAAGTCGATCCCAGCTTTGTAAATGTTACAACTCACAGTCTGCGGAAATTTCAAATAAATCTTGTTATTTTTGTTTGTTTTATTTCGAACCAGCGATCCGAAGTCTCAGTAAATATATATACGTATCTGTTTTGCCATACCATTGTAAATAGATTTAGAAGAAAAGTCTGACCAGGTCACAAAACATCCCGTAATTCAATGAGAAAGAACGAAATTCGATAGATTCGTAGATCCGAATGTACAAATATATTCGGATCTACGAATATATTGTAAGTAAGTTCGAATTAAAATAGGTAAAGGCCTGTGGGGTTAGCTAATCACCGTCCGCAACTGCTCGGCTTTTCCCGATCATTGACGAGTGACGGGGATCGCCGAGCCTCATTCTGACTAGACCACGCCACAAAGAGCGCGCCTGTAGCGAGGCGCACCAGCCAGTTAACTCAAAGCCGCTGAAGCGGACGGACGTACGTCAAGAGCTCAGGGGCCTAGCCGCATGGCACAAATCGCCGCGCTCCGCTTGGGAATTGTGTGTTATATGAATGTCTAGACTTCAATAAAGTGAGAAATACCTGAAGAATGATTTAATGAGCATTATTTAATCCCGTCGTCCCGACGTAGGAGTTAATGGAAGATGGTGGAACGTAAACCTTCAACATAGTCATGTCAGCAACACGATCGATCCACCACCCACCCATATTGGTGACCTGACGCTGAACTTAATCACAGCTTCATTCACGCATATTACTTTTTGACTGAGCAACAAAAAACCAGCGATTTTGAGCCAGAAAGGATAGTTTTTTTTTAAATAAAGGATTTTTCAAAAAATGAAACTTCATTTTTTGCAAGGTACGTGGTGATCGTAGGTCAAAAATACTAATATGCCAGTGAGGTTAGCCAGAAAGGTTATCTGAACAGAGGTTTTCACATTAAAACAGCGAAAAATTTGATAGATTTTTCCAGAAACCCACGTGGTTTCGACATTTTCAAGATGGCGAATCTTGCAGACATCCAGCCTAGACTTAGACAAATTCATATTAGATGGAATAGTCTACTCTCATAAATAATAACAGATTTCAATGTTATTCTTTCAATTACGCCACTGTCGGCGACTGAGAGGATGATATTTTGAAATTTTAGTATATTAAACCGTTTTTGACATCTCATTCGGATGACGCGTTTTTTATGAGAATACCAGCCATAATTTTTAACGGTTACGCAAAATTTTTCTACGGATTGAAATTATGCCTCGATTCAGACAGCTTTTAAATAGGATTAGATCCACTTAAAACTGTTCGTCTGAAATATATGTGAATAAAAGGTCCTATTTGGTCTATAAAACATCATTGTTAGGAAAGTAGGTCGATATTTTATGACTGTAATCATAACTTTTTTTTCAGTGGTAGCAGTGTTATTTTAATGTGAATCGGTAATTGGCCGCCATTTTGGCAGCCGGTGACCTTCATTTAGCTCCATTGGCTGCGAGATAGCCTCATGTGTTCCCGCCCACCCGTCATGCATTGCGGTATCACCCCATCTGCTCAGGTCGGCATAATTAGCATAAATTAGGCCGCCATTTTGAATTAGTGACACGAACGGCCAATGGCACTTACATGTCAAGGCCACATAGGCCTACACGGCGTCTGGAAATAAAATAAGACTAGAATTTTTTTTTTCCAAAATATCTTTCTCAGTTGGGAAAGAGAGACTGATTTTATTTTAAATGTATTACTAAATATTGCAAATCAGGTCGCACATTGGGCGATATTTTGTGAATGACAAATCAGTAGTCTACTTTTTCCAGACAGCCCTGAACTGCGGCACGCCAATCGACCACTCGCACACCGCGTGCACAGTGCACGGTAGCCGAGACACACACCAACCGACAGAGTACTGCCATGCATACAACCCGCACATTATACGAGCATACAGTCTAAATCGTTGGGCACTAGTCTACAAGCACCGATACAAATCGAAGCGAGCGATCGATTCGGACGTCGATAAGAATAATTCTCATGGTGAACATTTTTTTTTTTTTTTTTTTTTTAAAAAGGGGAATGTTCATTTCGGAAATATTTATCAATATAATTATTTAAGCAGTCTTTATAGACATCTGTCAGTCAAAATTTTAATAAGTGATTCTATAAATTAGGACGAATTGTACACGCATAAGTCGCAATCACCCTATTTTTAACAAGATTGAAATTTTCTCGGGATGGGCATGATTTAATTATTTCTTATTAAATCTAAATTGAGACTTGACAGTTGAACTACGGCGACTACTCTGATACAGTGTATGTTTTTCGACTTGTGTTAAAAATTTTCAACACTTGTCGAATAACCAAAGATTATAAACATATAGTTTAGAATAGTAATTTAGCATTTATTCTGGCATTTGTTTTGCATGCGATTAACGACCTACAATCACCACGATTAATATGTTTAATGTCATATTGTAAACATTTCCACACGTACATTTCTGCATAAATACTTCTCAGTCATTTTTTCAGCAGCCCCTGCACTCTACTACCTGCGAATCTACATGGACAATCTTCATAAACAGAATTATCTCACATCTAGACTTTTCTCAAGACAACTTAACACACAGTTTTACATGCGGAGTGCGTCGATGAAACTAGTTGGTATGTTTTACAAGGGGCACGTCACAAAGATTCGCACTACCCGATGAGTGATGAAAATGCAGCAGAACTTAGTGACACGGATGCTGAGTTTCGCCGATTAAAAGCTGATTTCCTGCGGATCGCACACAATAGACGTAGGAGAGGGTTGTCACAGAGTGATTCATCAAGAAGCCCTTCGCCGGTCAGACGTCAACCTCCACGACGTTCAGCTAATCTGCCGAAATTCAAGATAGCAACTTTTTACTCAACGGAGGTGGAGTTATGGTTTAATCAAATCGAAACACAATTTGATTTACACCAGATAATAGACGATGATGAACGTTACAGATTGACATGTGCTGCACTCTCTGGCGAAGTAGCGTCTGATGTTAGAGACTTTTTATTACAACCGTTCCTCACTCATAAGTACGAAAATTTGAAAGCAATCCTAATCGAACGACGAGGCTTAACGACACCGGAAAGAGTAAACAAGGTGATTTCAGGCGAAAAACTTGGATCCGACATACCGTCTAGATTTCTTAAGCAGTTGCAGAAGACAGCTGGATTTGGTACAAAAGCAGTAGTAGGCAAGGCTGTCATCCGCCAAGTCTTTATTCGACAAATGCCGCCTTCAGTACGTGCGCACTTAGCTACACAACCAGATAGTGCGTCGCTAGAGAATTTGGCCATGTTGGCCGACTGCGCTGTCGTCGCTGCTGAGGTAAACGTCAGTGAGAGCGAATAGCTCGTTGGACTGTTGGAAGACCTGTCTCAAGAAACTAGAGACAGCCACAGCCAAGGATACAAAGAAGAAGACATACGGACACTCACAACCAACCGAAAACCGTGCCGCCACGACACAGTACGTTCCGAATGTTCAAGCAAAACCTTTTATGCCCAATAATCAAGCTGTTACTAGGCAAGATGTATCAAATATTAACAAAAAAGATAGTCGTCCTAACGCACCGCCGCATCAAACGAGGCAAAGAAACGTTGCTCAACCGATCGACACAGCCGACGCACCAGAGCAAGTCAGCGACTCTTGCATCTGACGAAATAACCGAGGCGCGACATGGCTCTGCGAAGCTTCCCTTTCCAGCTTATCCCCCTCTTATACGTCGCAGACAAATACAACAAGTGTAACTATTTAATTGACACGGGCGCAGCGGTCAGCGTTCTACCTAAGTCTTGCGCTAACAGGACTTCAGACGCTGCCTGCCTACCCCTCGTTGCAGCTAATAATACTACTATAAACACCTACGGTAATTGTAGACGCGTGAGTGAGTGGTCGCCAGCGCCTCATATGGTGCCTAAAAAAATACACATACAAGACTTCACCCAACGTTTAGCGGGGTCGAAAGACTTAGTACGGGCATACTACCAGATACCAGATACCAGATACCGGTCGAGCCGTCCGACGTGCATGAAACAGCGGTTACAACACCTTTCGATTTGTTCAATTTCACTAGGACACCGTTTGGCTTAAGAAATTCTGGCTAAACTTTTCAGCGTTTTATTGATCACGTTACGCGCAGATTAGATTTCGTGTTCGTATATTTGGACGATCTATTAGTAACAAGCCCCGATCATCGTACGCATAAAAAACATTTGAAGATTCTTTTTGCACGTCTATCAGAATCAGGATAATTATAGGACCAGACAAATGCCAGTTCGGTACTACCGAATTAAGTTTTCTAGGACATCATGTTAGTGCAGGCATTTCGCCGTTAGCAAGCGCTGTTGATGCAATAGTAAATTTTGTTAGGCCTGAAAAGCAGAGAGCTTTAAGTCCATATTTGGGAATTAGTCCAGGCAATGAAGTGATCGTGGACCATTGGAAATGGACAAAAATGTTAACAAAGGTATTTCAATGGAATTTGACTCCGTGGGGTTATGTAAACCCCCCTATAAAACCCCACCCGAATCCACCTTGGGGAAAGACTCGTTTTCGGGTAAAAGCAAAAATGGCCACTATTAAACCAGTAATTTATGTAAATTTTGAAAAATCGCTCTCATTTGAGAACTAAACATCGTAGAGCCACATATAATATGTTTTTTTCGCACAACTTTTCTAAGGCATTCCATTTGTTTACATTTCATAATTTATAAGAGGTCAATTGACGTCACAAACAAGGTCAAGGTCAAATAATTAGACCTAAAAATGTGAATAATTTGCATTTTTAAGTGAAAAATGCCCAAATATTTAATGGGAATAAATGTGAGTAAAAGTTTTTCAACATAATTTGACTCGGTGGGGCTATATGAAAACACACATAAAACCCCACCCAAATCCACCTTACAGAAAGCCTCGTTTTCGGGTAAAATCAAAATGGCCGCCATTAAACCAGTAATCAGGTAGGCCTAATTGATGTATTTTTTTAAATAAAACGGTATCATTTGAGAACTAAACATCGTAGAGCGACAAATAATATATTTTTTCGCACAAAATTCATAAGAGGTGAAAGTGAGGTCATTTTCAAGGTCAGGGTCAAATTAGACCTACAAAATGTGAATAATTTGCTTTTTTAAGTGCACAATGCCAAAGTATTTAATTGACACAAATGTTAAAAAATGCTTTTCAACATAATTTGACTCGGTCGAACTATTTAAAACAACACATAAAACCCCAACCGAATCCTCCTTGAGGAAAGCCTCGTTTCCAGGTGAAATCATAAATGGCTGCCAATAAACCAGTAATTTATATATATTTTTAAAATCGCTATAATTTCAGAACTAAACATCGTAGAGCCACATATAATATGTCTTTTCGCACTATTTTTTTCGGGGATTCTATTTTTTCACATCTCAAATTCCTCAGAGGTCAAACTGAGTTCATTTTCAAGGTCAAGGTCAAATTAAACCTAAAATATAAATAATTCGCATTTTTTAGGCTCTCAAATGCCGAAATATCCAAAATGGCCGTCAATCAAGCAGTAATGTATGTATTTAAAAAAATCACTATCATTTAAGAACTAAACATCGTAGTCACATATAATATGTCTTTTTACACTATTTTTTAGGAATTCTATTTGTTTACATTTCAAATTCGGAAAATGTCAAACTGAGGTAATTTCCCAGGTCAGATTAAGCCTAAAATATGAATAATTTTCATTTCTGAAGTGGACGAATGCTGAAATATTTAATAGACAAAAATGTTAACTTCAACATAATTAGCCTCGGTGTGGCTATGTAAAAACACACATTAAACTCCACCCGAATCCTCATTGAGGTAAGCCTCGTTTTCGGGTAAAATCCAAAATGGCCCCCAGTTCGACCGGTAATTTATCAAAATTCATATAATTTTAACCTAATCAACATAGTATTACATATGCTATGAATTTTCGCACAAAAATCTGGGATGAGGTCAAGCTGATGTCATTTTCAAGATTAAAGTCAAATTAGACCTAGAAATTGATTAAATATGTTGCACAAATGCCAAAAATTACAACCTGAGATAGTTGCTACTTTTATTTCATGGTATAAGTTGATAAATAATACTTTTCGACATGATTTAATGTTTTTAAATCTGAAGTTGACTGTTTTGTGGGTTACTTGATCTCGAAGGAAACTACGTATAACCCACCTACACTGGTTATGATAATAATTTTATGGTTTTAAAGTTTTACTTCGAAAAAAGGTGGTTACGTCGGTCATTATACAGCTCCCAATGCAGCTCTAAGCCAAAACTATATTGGGACCGACGACATAGATATTATAGTGCAGGAAAGTTAGCCTAATATCTGGAACAAATTCGTAACAAGCTGACAATTTCAGGAAAGTTTGTTGGAAGTATGACAAGCAACATATCAAAAGTCCTAAGGTGTGCAGGGGTGGAAGTGTCCTAAATTTAGTTCAAAAGGGCGCACAAAGGTCAAACTACTAAAAATCATATAATAGCTGGTTCCAAATCCATGATTCCGTGACCAGCCTTTGGCAAGTAAGATATTTGTCAAAAAATAACCTTCTAAGGCTCTTTAGAAAAGGTGGGCGGAATTTCGTAGAACGCGCAAAATTTAAAATGGCCACCATCGTTCACAAGTGAAAAGCAAGTATTCACTTATTTCATCCAGTGGTCTCCCAGTGGACCAGATTTTTTAATGCATTTAGGTGGAAAAATGATTTATGGAGGTCACCAGTTTTTATTTCAAAAGATGCATTTTGCGTTTGGCCGAAAATCACAAAAATCACTTAGATGGTCGCCAGCGGCCTTTTGAACAAAATAGATTTTTACCTAAAAATCGCATAATAAACTATAATATGTCATTTCTGACTAATTTTAGGACGTAGAGCCCATTTATGTTCATCAAATTACAGTCATAAGCCTCTGTGACCTTCAAGCATCACACGAAGGTCACAAATGATCAGTAGGCTATAACAATTATATAATGATTTTTGTTTACTTTTTACTAGTGGTCCAATAGTACATGTGATAATGTAATATACTTTAATTTCGCGGATATGAATTTTCGCGCAAACCCGATTTTTGACCACATTTCACTCAAAAATATTTTTTGAAGTTTATTTCTTTGGCTTGGAGACATGTAATTGTTATCTCGCCTGAACGACTGTCATCACCCTTCCCTACTAGTAATCACTATAATGCAACGTCGTAAGTAAACATAATGCTATGGTCATCAATTAACTAGAGGGGGGGGGGGTGACCGACCATTGAGGCTAATGCACTGGACACGCGCTGCTCATTAACCCTATCAATCCAACAGGTTATCAATTTAATTATTTATTATCGTATCTGTTTGATTGTGGGAATGTAAAAATAGCTATATATATGCACATATATGTGTAATGTTTGCATAGATCTGAGGGCAACTAGTGTCACTTAGCTTAAATCCTTAGAAAAACACATGCCAAGAAACGCATCCACAGCTCTCCCAGCAACATTGAGTCTGTCTCTAGTGAACAAAAGGTGTTTATCCAGTGTTGGGGGGATGCTGGCCCAGTATCACGCCAGCACTGGATCAACGTCTAGTGTTTGCTGGGTCACCACCCCTCAACTTGACATAGAAAAATCAAGACATCTATCATTAAACCCCTTCATGCCCGCTGGTTAATAGCAGTCATCGAATAAATCACACAGAGCGTACTGTATTATCAAGGACTTTGTACAAGCAGGTTTAGAAAAAAATGGGAATAAAAGAAAAATATTTGTATCAATTTATGTTTTTTGTCACAATACAAATATGCTCATATGTTGTCATTCAGTCGTTGCCATTCAGTCATTTAAATATAAATCCTAGGACTTAAACTTTCACAGGTTAGCGTGACAATAACACAAATAGATTACATAATCACAGTCGACTGCACAGCGGCAGTCACGCCCTATAAAACACAGTCCCAAAGTTCACAAAACAATATGTGGTGAACAGTATTTCGCTGGGAATATGATTTCGTGCTCAGGGTCTTTGTGCGAAAATTAATTCCATGCGAAGTAAAAGTACATTGCAATATGTCCCTTTTGGCTTATCGTGAGGCACATCATCTATTTCTGATATCATTATTTCTTTCTAGGCATTTTTTTTGACTTGTTTCAAATCTTGGAAATATAAAGCCAAAAGTATTTTGTTCAATAAATCTAGACAACCTGATGCCGCCAATGTGTTCGCTCCTTCAGGAGCCTGTAACGTTTCCCGTATCATGTTTGTTGGCCAGTTGAGTTGCGACGCAGGGACAGCCATAAACCAACCACCAACGAGCGCTTGTGTAGTAGGCTATAATCAGGGGCGAACCAGGGGGTCACGTGCCCCCATCCCCTCGATGTAGTCCAGTCCCCTTATTGTGTCATTTTCTAGCCTAGGTACCTCTTGTGCCTTTTTTTTAGTCCAGTCCACTTATTGTGCCATTTAAAATATTTTCGCGACCTGTATGATAATAGACGAAGTCAATGTGGAGGCAACATAAATGCAAGTGAGAACAAGTCGAACATAAGCAAATCTACACTCCACACATTGCTTGGTTTTAAAAATGTAAAAACACATACAGATCATCCGGTTAGGTTAGATGTGCATATCTGTAGGATCCTGACATCGCTCAGTCAATGTGGCGCTTATCCCCAGATTCCCGGACGCGGGCGGACGGGGATGACCGCCTCGTTTTCATACCATGGTGACGTGCGCACACAGAGCAGTGTGGTGCGGCCTTGGTATTATTCCCGCACTTCAAGCGTAATACTCAGCGACTGCGGACGTGCCGCAGCTTGCTCTCGCTAAGTCCATAGAGACGTGCCGTGCGCGGATGGTTGTGCTTTGCTGTTATCGCATGTTAATCAAATAAACATGACAAGAGAGAAGACAGTTACCTGGTTTGTTTAATACCGTCGACCAGACGGATGAGGAGGATATTTGAGTTTTGATGGCGAGATTGGGCGGAGTCCTTCGTCGGCCGTTTTGACCCCATAACGGAACTCCCGGTGTAGGTTTACCACGACATATTGGTTACTCCGACCTTCAACTCGCTATATTGGTGACCCCTGACGACTGATCGTTTACGCAACAGTGTTTTCGCCTAGACGCCAGTTGAAAACCGCTGTTTTCAAGGATAGTTTCATTAATTTTAGGGGATTTTTTGAAAAAATCAATAGCATTTTTTTCACAAGGTACGTGAAAGCTGTGGGTCAAAATATATATATGCCAGTTTAAATTAGTCAGAAAGAGTTACCAGACGAGAAGCACGTTTCTTTGCGTCGAAAACGGCGTAAATTTCTAAACTTTTGGTCGAAATCCCACGTGTTTGGCGCCTTTTCAAGATGGCGGCCTTGCCGGTTCTCTAGAAGAATCCAGAAAATTATTCTTATAGACATAGTCTATCATTTTTTTATCGTAAGAGTTTGTTTAATGCCTTCATCCTACTAATGCCACTGTAGGCGAGTAGGAAGTGGGTATTTTCTGTAACTCATTTTTATCGTTGATTACCATAATTGGGTAACTCGATCTTAAAGTCCACAGACGAAATCTCGTCATTTTTTCACGATTTTTCTACAAATCGACAGAAATTTTTACTATCGCTTCGACTCGCTTTTACTCGCCTTTCCAACAACAGCTTTGGTGCCGAAACCTGCAGTCTTCTGCAGACGCCTCAGGAACCGTGAGGGAATGTCGCTTCCAATCTTCTCACCAGAGATAACTTTATTAACCCTTTCAGGTGTTGTCAGTCCTCGCCTCTCAATTAGTATGGCTTTCAGGCTGTCATATTTATTTGACCTGAAAGGCTGCAGCAATACGTCTCTCACGTCTGATGCTATCTCCCCAGAAAGTGCAGCGCAGGTTAGGCTATAACGCTCGTCGTCATCTTCGATCTGGTGGAGGGCGAATTGCGTCTCGATTTGATTAAACCAGAGCTCCACATCAGAGGCGTAGAATGTTGCAATTCTAAATTTGGGCAGGTTCGTAGCTCGTTTCTGCGGCTGTCTACCAAGCGGTGAAGAACTCCGTGACGAGTCACTCCTCGAGTGGGAATTCAAACGTTTATCCCGAGTAATCCGGGATAAAACACAGTCCCAAAGTTCACAAAACAATATGTGGTGAACAGTATTTCGCTGGGAATATGATTTCGTGCTCAGGGTCTTTGTGCGAAAATTAATTCCATGCGAAGTAAAAGTACATTGCAATATGTCCCTTTTGGCTTATCGTGAGGCACATCATCTATTTCTGATATCATTATTTCTTTCTAGGCATTTTTTTTGACTTGTTTCAAATCTTGGAAATATAAAGCCAAAAGTATTTTGTTCAATAAATCTAGACAACCTGATGCCGCCAATGTGTTCGCTCCTTCAGGAGCCTGTAACGTTTCCCGTATCATGTTTGTTGGCCAGTTGAGTTGCGACGCAGGGACAGCCATAAACCAACCACCAACGAGCGCTTGTGTAGTAGGCTATAATCAGGGGCGAACCAGGGGGTCACGTGCCCCCATCCCCTCGATGTAGTCCAGTCCCCTTATTGTGTCATTTTCTAGCCTAGGTACCTCTTGTGCCTTTTTTTTAGTCCAGTCCACTTATTGTGCCATTTAAAATATTTTCGCGACCTGTATGATAATAGACGAAGTCAATGTGGAGGCAACATAAATGCAAGTGAGAACAAGTCGAACATAAGCAAATCTACACTCCACACATTGCTTGGTTTTAAAAATGTAAAAACACATACAGATCATCCGGTTAGGTTAGATGTGCATATCTGTAGGATCCTGACATCGCTCAGTCAATGTGGCGCTTATCCCCAGATTCCCGGACGCGGGCGGACGGGGATGACCGCCTCGTTTTCATACCATGGTGACGTGCGCACACAGAGCAGTGTGGTGCGGCCTTGGTATTATTCCCGCACTTCAAGCGTAATACTCAGCGACTGCGGACGTGCCGCAGCTTGCTCTCGCTAAGTCCATAGAGACGTGCCGTGCGCGGATGGTTGTGCTTTGCTGTTATCGCATGTTAATCAAATAAACATGACAAGAGAGAAGACAGTTACCTGGTTTGTTTAATACCGTCGACCAGACGGATGAGGAGGATATTTGAGTTTTGATGGCGAGATTGGGCGGAGTCCTTCGTCGGCCGTTTTGACCCCATAACGGAACTCCCGGTGTAGGTTTACCACGACATATTGGTTACTCCGACCTTCAACTCGCTATATTGGTGACCCCTGACGACTGATCGTTTACGCAACAGTGTTTTCGCCTAGACGCCAGTTGAAAACCGCTGTTTTCAAGGATAGTTTCATTAATTTTAGGGGATTTTTTGAAAAAATCAATAGCATTTTTTTCACAAGGTACGTGAAAGCTGTGGGTCAAAATATATATATGCCAGTTTAAATTAGTCAGAAAGAGTTACCAGACGAGAAGCACGTTTCTTTGCGTCGAAAACGGCGTAAATTTCTAAACTTTTGGTCGAAATCCCACGTGTTTGGCGCCTTTTCAAGATGGCGGCCTTGCCGGTTCTCTAGAAGAATCCAGAAAATTATTCTTATAGACATAGTCTATCATTTTTTTATCGTAAGAGTTTGTTTAATGCCTTCATCCTACTAATGCCACTGTAGGCGAGTAGGAAGTGGGTATTTTCTGTAACTCATTTTTATCGTTGATTACCATAATTGGGTAACTCGATCTTAAAGTCCACAGACGAAATCTCGTCATTTTTTCACGATTTTTCTACAAATCGACAGAAATTTTTACTATCGCTTCGACTCGCTTTTACTCGCCTTTCCAACAACAGCTTTGGTGCCGAAACCTGCAGTCTTCTGCAGACGCCTCAGGAACCGTGAGGGAATGTCGCTTCCAATCTTCTCACCAGAGATAACTTTATTAACCCTTTCAGGTGTTGTCAGTCCTCGCCTCTCAATTAGTATGGCTTTCAGGCTGTCATATTTATTTGACCTGAAAGGCTGCAGCAATACGTCTCTCACGTCTGATGCTATCTCCCCAGAAAGTGCAGCGCAGGTTAGGCTATAACGCTCGTCGTCATCTTCGATCTGGTGGAGGGCGAATTGCGTCTCGATTTGATTAAACCAGAGCTCCACATCAGAGGCGTAGAATGTTGCAATTCTAAATTTGGGCAGGTTCGTAGCTCGTTTCTGCGGCTGTCTACCAAGCGGTGAAGAACTCCGTGACGAGTCACTCCTCGAGTGGGAATTCAAACGTTTATCCCGAGTAATCCGGGATAAAACACAGTCCCAAAGTTCACAAAACAATATGTGGTGAACAGTATTTCGCTGGGAATATGATTTCGTGCTCAGGGTCTTTGTGCGAAAATTAATTCCATGCGAAGTAAAAGTACATTGCAATATGTCCCTTTTGGCTTATCGTGAGGCACATCATCTATTTCTGATATCATTATTTCTTTCTAGGCATTTTTTTTGACTTGTTTCAAATCTTGGAAATATAAAGCCAAAAGTATTTTGTTCAATAAATCTAGACAACCTGATGCCGCCAATGTGTTCGCTCCTTCAGGAGCCTGTAACGTTTCCCGTATCATGTTTGTTGGCCAGTTGAGTTGCGACGCAGGGACAGCCATAAACCAACCACCAACGAGCGCTTGTGTAGTAGGCTATAATCAGGGGCGAACCAGGGGGTCACGTGCCCCCATCCCCTCGATGTAGTCCAGTCCCCTTATTGTGTCATTTTCTAGCCTAGGTACCTCTTGTGCCTTTTTTTTAGTCCAGTCCACTTATTGTGCCATTTAAAATATTTTCGCGACCTGTATGATAATAGACGAAGTCAATGTGGAGGCAACATAAATGCAAGTGAGAACAAGTCGAACATAAGCAAATCTACACTCCACACATTGCTTGGTTTTAAAAATGTAAAAACACATACAGATCATCCGGTTAGGTTAGATGTGCATATCTGTAGGATCCTGACATCGCTCAGTCAATGTGGCGCTTATCCCCAGATTCCCGGACGCGGGCGGACGGGGATGACCGCCTCGTTTTCATACCATGGTGACGTGCGCACACAGAGCAGTGTGGTGCGGCCTTGGTATTATTCCCGCACTTCAAGCGTAATACTCAGCGACTGCGGACGTGCCGCAGCTTGCTCTCGCTAAGTCCATAGAGACGTGCCGTGCGCGGATGGTTGTGCTTTGCTGTTATCGCATGTTAATCAAATAAACATGACAAGAGAGAAGACAGTTACCTGGTTTGTTTAATACCGTCGACCAGACGGATGAGGAGGATATTTGAGTTTTGATGGCGAGATTGGGCGGAGTCCTTCGTCGGCCGTTTTGACCCCATAACGGAACTCCCGGTGTAGGTTTACCACGACATATTGGTTACTCCGACCTTCAACTCGCTATATTGGTGACCCCTGACGACTGATCGTTTACGCAACAGTGTTTTCGCCTAGACGCCAGTTGAAAACCGCTGTTTTCAAGGATAGTTTCATTAATTTTAGGGGATTTTTTGAAAAAATCAATAGCATTTTTTTCACAAGGTACGTGAAAGCTGTGGGTCAAAATATATATATGCCAGTTTAAATTAGTCAGAAAGAGTTACCAGACGAGAAGCACGTTTCTTTGCGTCGAAAACGGCGTAAATTTCTAAACTTTTGGTCGAAATCCCACGTGTTTGGCGCCTTTTCAAGATGGCGGCCTTGCCGGTTCTCTAGAAGAATCCAGAAAATTATTCTTATAGACATAGTCTATCATTTTTTTATCGTAAGAGTTTGTTTAATGCCTTCATCCTACTAATGCCACTGTAGGCGAGTAGGAAGTGGGTATTTTCTGTAACTCATTTTTATCGTTGATTACCATAATTGGGTAACTCGATCTTAAAGTCCACAGACGAAATCTCGTCATTTTTTCACGATTTTTCTACAAATCGACAGAAATTTTTACTATCGCTTCGACTCGCTTTTACTCGCCTTTCCAACAACAGCTTTGGTGCCGAAACCTGCAGTCTTCTGCAGACGCCTCAGGAACCGTGAGGGAATGTCGCTTCCAATCTTCTCACCAGAGATAACTTTATTAACCCTTTCAGGTGTTGTCAGTCCTCGCCTCTCAATTAGTATGGCTTTCAGGCTGTCATATTTATTTGACCTGAAAGGCTGCAGCAATACGTCTCTCACGTCTGATGCTATCTCCCCAGAAAGTGCAGCGCAGGTTAGGCTATAACGCTCGTCGTCATCTTCGATCTGGTGGAGGGCGAATTGCGTCTCGATTTGATTAAACCAGAGCTCCACATCAGAGGCGTAGAATGTTGCAATTCTAAATTTGGGCAGGTTCGTAGCTCGTTTCTGCGGCTGTCTACCAAGCGGTGAAGAACTCCGTGACGAGTCACTCCTCGAGTGGGAATTCAAACGTTTATCCCGAGTAATCCGGGATAAAACACAGTCCCAAAGTTCACAAAACAATATGTGGTGAACAGTATTTCGCTGGGAATATGATTTCGTGCTCAGGGTCTTTGTGCGAAAATTAATTCCATGCGAAGTAAAAGTACATTGCAATATGTCCCTTTTGGCTTATCGTGAGGCACATCATCTATTTCTGATATCATTATTTCTTTCTAGGCATTTTTTTTGACTTGTTTCAAATCTTGGAAATATAAAGCCAAAAGTATTTTGTTCAATAAATCTAGACAACCTGATGCCGCCAATGTGTTCGCTCCTTCAGGAGCCTGTAACGTTTCCCGTATCATGTTTGTTGGCCAGTTGAGTTGCGACGCAGGGACAGCCATAAACCAACCACCAACGAGCGCTTGTGTAGTAGGCTATAATCAGGGGCGAACCAGGGGGTCACGTGCCCCCATCCCCTCGATGTAGTCCAGTCCCCTTATTGTGTCATTTTCTAGCCTAGGTACCTCTTGTGCCTTTTTTTTAGTCCAGTCCACTTATTGTGCCATTTAAAATATTTTCGCGACCTGTATGATAATAGACGAAGTCAATGTGGAGGCAACATAAATGCAAGTGAGAACAAGTCGAACATAAGCAAATCTACACTCCACACATTGCTTGGTTTTAAAAATGTAAAAACACATACAGATCATCCGGTTAGGTTAGATGTGCATATCTGTAGGATCCTGACATCGCTCAGTCAATGTGGCGCTTATCCCCAGATTCCCGGACGCGGGCGGACGGGGATGACCGCCTCGTTTTCATACCATGGTGACGTGCGCACACAGAGCAGTGTGGTGCGGCCTTGGTATTATTCCCGCACTTCAAGCGTAATACTCAGCGACTGCGGACGTGCCGCAGCTTGCTCTCGCTAAGTCCATAGAGACGTGCCGTGCGCGGATGGTTGTGCTTTGCTGTTATCGCATGTTAATCAAATAAACATGACAAGAGAGAAGACAGTTACCTGGTTTGTTTAATACCGTCGACCAGACGGATGAGGAGGATATTTGAGTTTTGATGGCGAGATTGGGCGGAGTCCTTCGTCGGCCGTTTTGACCCCATAACGGAACTCCCGGTGTAGGTTTACCACGACATATTGGTTACTCCGACCTTCAACTCGCTATATTGGTGACCCCTGACGACTGATCGTTTACGCAACAGTGTTTTCGCCTAGACGCCAGTTGAAAACCGCTGTTTTCAAGGATAGTTTCATTAATTTTAGGGGATTTTTTGAAAAAATCAATAGCATTTTTTTCACAAGGTACGTGAAAGCTGTGGGTCAAAATATATATATGCCAGTTTAAATTAGTCAGAAAGAGTTACCAGACGAGAAGCACGTTTCTTTGCGTCGAAAACGGCGTAAATTTCTAAACTTTTGGTCGAAATCCCACGTGTTTGGCGCCTTTTCAAGATGGCGGCCTTGCCGGTTCTCTAGAAGAATCCAGAAAATTATTCTTATAGACATAGTCTATCATTTTTTTATCGTAAGAGTTTGTTTAATGCCTTCATCCTACTAATGCCACTGTAGGCGAGTAGGAAGTGGGTATTTTCTGTAACTCATTTTTATCGTTGATTACCATAATTGGGTAACTCGATCTTAAAGTCCACAGACGAAATCTCGTCATTTTTTCACGATTTTTCTACAAATCGACAGAAATTTTTACTATCGCTTCGACTCGCTTTTACTCGCCTTTCCAACAACAGCTTTGGTGCCGAAACCTGCAGTCTTCTGCAGACGCCTCAGGAACCGTGAGGGAATGTCGCTTCCAATCTTCTCACCAGAGATAACTTTATTAACCCTTTCAGGTGTTGTCAGTCCTCGCCTCTCAATTAGTATGGCTTTCAGGCTGTCATATTTATTTGACCTGAAAGGCTGCAGCAATACGTCTCTCACGTCTGATGCTATCTCCCCAGAAAGTGCAGCGCAGGTTAGGCTATAACGCTCGTCGTCATCTTCGATCTGGTGGAGGGCGAATTGCGTCTCGATTTGATTAAACCAGAGCTCCACATCAGAGGCGTAGAATGTTGCAATTCTAAATTTGGGCAGGTTCGTAGCTCGTTTCTGCGGCTGTCTACCAAGCGGTGAAGAACTCCGTGACGAGTCACTCCTCGAGTGGGAATTCAAACGTTTATCCCGAGTAATCCGGGCAAAATCGGCTTTGAGGCGTTGATATTCCTCGTCAGCTGCTCGGAATCGAACCTCATTGTCTTCACCGTCGGGATGATAGCTATCTTTTGGTCTAGCACCCGCACCTTCTAGAGGCGATGACATGAATCCTTCGCTGTCGTACTGCTTTGACATGATGAAGTAGTGTTTGTGAAATTATTTAATTAATGAAGCACCTGGGGTAGCTGGCCTATTGGCTCTGTGCCTACCCCAAATGTGTTTAAAATGGCATGTCGTATTAACACATGCCAACTATTTTTGACGCGCCGTGCGCGGACAGGTTGTGCAATGCCGTAAAAATCAGATGAAAAATGTCTGTAATATGTTGAAGTTAGAAGTGTAGACTTTAGCAAAGGTTCATGCTATGTCGCATGGTGCGAGAAACGGGGGTTGCAGATTAGTTGCAGAAATATGTGTCGTTGAAATTTCGCCTAAGTGCTGTTCGCAAATTCACAAAAGGTATGTATTAATTAAAATGAAAACTGTAGGTCTATATGAGACATAAAACGTTTTCACTGAGTCACACACATGCAAAATGGTAGCGTGAAAACCGTAGGTCGCAGTGGTACATAAAAACAATATGCCAGATATAACTGTGATAAGCTATGCTAAGCTATTATAATAGTTTTTGTAAATCGACCTGGGTGAAAAAAAAAAAAATTTCACACAAGTCGAAAAACACATTCTAATATTTGCAATGTTTCGCGATAGCACAACTGTCAAATCGAATATTTCTGTATTTATAAAAAATTTAAACTTAAGAAATAACTATCGTGAGAAAATTTCGTTCTCAAACTGATAGACTAAATGTGACTGCGAAGAAAAACAGTGACATTTGTGATTTAAGAATAGTATCTAAAACGTGACTGACAGTAGTCTATGTTGATAAATGATAAAGTGTATCATTTCGCTGAAAAATGATATCTGTGATGAACATTCCACGTTTCTTTTTTATAATGGTACGTTCATCACCGAATCACTTCATAAACGTCCGAATCAATCGCTCGCATCGATTCATTGGTTGACGTATAACCCACTGTGTTCGATGGCGGTTGGTTTATGTCGCTTGTGGTGTGTGTGTGTGTGTATGATCGGCGCTCACAGCCTGTACGGCAGGCAGCGTGTGGCTTATAGTCTGTGACGGTAAGCTTTGAGCGATGCGTACATAGTATACAGTCAGCATCCCTGTCTCGCCTCACATTAGCATATTCATCAGCTACTGCGTGCCCAAATAAGGCGCTGAAAAGCCTAGCACGATTACAAACACCAAAAGCGTTTCAAAGTGAATAAAAAAAATTTCACCAATCAGTGACAGAATTTCGTTTTCGAAACGACTTATTTACACATTTTCTCCCTCAATCGTGTTGAAAAAGAAAAATTTACAAACAATTAAAAAAAAAATGTTTATTACAAACTGTCCGTGTAAAATTTGGAACACGTGACTAATAATCTCCACCAAATCAAAATGGCGGCTTACTTTATGCTAATGTGTTGGGGCGACACAGGTTCACTGTCCCGATGCATGCCGGGTAGGGGGGAACACGTGGGTGCCCACGGCGAGCTTTGAGCTAAGTTAGGGAAACCAGCGACCAAGATGGCGCTCACCTACCAAATACAAATATAATATTCAGCATTCTCTGAAATAACATATGATAATAGTACAAAATATTGACCTACGGTCCTGGGAATATTTTTAAGCAGACCAAATAAGACCGTTTATTGACATTCATTTAGGGAAACAATTTATGTTGGCCCTAAACCTATTAAAGGTTACCCGAGTCGAAGCGGTAGTAAAAAATTCCTGTCGATTTTTAGAAAAATCGTGAAAAAATTTGACGAGAGTTCGTCTGTGGACTTTAAGATCGAGTTACCCAATTATGGTTATCAACGATAAAAATAAGTTATAGAAAATACCCCCCTCCTACTCGCCTACAGTGGCATTAGTAGGATGAAGGCATTAAACAAACTCTTACTATAAAAAATGATAGACTATGTCTATAAGAGTAATTTTCTAGATTCTTCTAGAGAATCGGCAAGGCCGCCATCTTGAAAAGGCGCCAAACACGTGGAATTTCGACCAAAATTTTAGAAAATTACGCCGTTTTCGACGCAAAAAACGTGCTTCTCGTCTGGTAACACTTTCTAACTAATTAAAACTGGCATACATATATTTTGACCTACAGCTTTCACGTACCTTGTGAAAAAAATACGGATGATTTTTTTCAAAAAATCCCCTAAAATTATGAAACTATCCTTGAAAACAGCAGTTTTCACCCGGTGTCTAGGTGAAAACACTGTTGCGTGAACAATCAGTCGTCGAGGTCACCAATATGGCGAGTTGGTGAACGTCGGGGTACCCAATATGGCGTGTGAAACCTACACCGGGGTTCCGTTATGGGTCACAACGGCCGACGAAGGACTCCTCCCAATCTTGCCATCAAAACTCAAATAACTTCCTTCTCCGTCCGATCAACGGTATTAAATAAACCAGGAAACTGTCTTCTCTCTTGTCATGTTTAATTGATTAACATGCGATAACAACAATGCACAACCATCCGCGCACGGCACGTCTTTATGGACTTGGCGAGAGCGAGCTGCGGCACGTCCGCAGTCGCTGAGTATCACGCTTCAAGTGAGGGAAAAATACTAAGGGCCGCACCACGCTGCTCTGCGTGCGCACGTCACCACAGTATGACAACGAGGCAGTCATCCCCGTCAGGCTGCGTCCAGGAATCTGGGGATAACTGCCACACTGACTAAGCGATGTCAGGATCCTACAAATCTATCAATTGTCAATAAAGAATTGTCAATAAAGAAACTATCAATTGCAATAAAAAAGCTATCTATTGTCAATAAAGAATCTATCAATTGTCAATAAAAAAGCTATCAATTGTTATTAAAGAATCTATCAAGTATCAATAAAGAAGCTATTAATTGTCAACAAAAAAGCTATCAATTGTTAATAAAGAATCTATCTATTGTCAATAAAGAAGCTATCATTTGTCAATAAAGAAGCTATCAATTGTCAATAAAGAAGCTATCAATTGTCAATAAAGAATTTATCAATTGTTAATAAAAAAGTTATCAATTGGCAATAAAAAAACTATCAATTGTTAACAAAGAATCTATTAATTGTCAATAAAGAAGCTATCAATTCTCAATAAAGAAGCTTTCTATTGTCATAAACAAGCTATCAATTGTCGATAAAGGAACTATCAATTGTCAATAAAGAAGTTATCAATTGTCAATAAAGAAGCTATCAATTGTCAATAAAGAAGCTATCAATTGTTAATAAAGAAGCTATCAATTCTCAATAAAGAAGCTATCAATTGTCAATAAAAAACCTATCAATTGTTAATAAAAAATCTATCAATTGTCAATAAAGAAGCTATCAATTATCAATAAAGAAGCTATCAATTGTCAATAAAAAAACTATCAATTGTCAGTAAAGAAGCTATAAATTGTCAATAAAGAAGGTAGCAATTGTCAATAAAGAAACTATCATTTGTCGATAAAAAAGCTATCAATTGTCAATAAAGAAGCTATAAATTGTAAATAAAGAAGCTATAAATTGTCAATAAAGGAAGCTATCTATTTAACTACAATCAAACACAAGACGCTGAGCTTGTTTTGGTTGAATGTTGGGTCAGCATTAATAATTAAAGCGTTGAAATACTTTCATATAACTCCGATACCGAATGTTTTTTTTTTCAATTTAAATTATCACAAATGTCTTAGTCAGTTTTTTCCGCTTCATTTGATTATCTATGTTATGACTTATATGGGTCTACGGTCATTATAAATATTTACTCTTTCAGTGCCGGGATCGAATTTGGATTTCAGAATCTGACGTCAAATTCGCGTCTGATGGGTAAAGTCATCTATATTATTGGCATATGTATATTGCCACCGGCGGTAACCCTTAATGCGCCAGATTATACAATTGTACTTTTTATCCTCAAGTGGCTGAAAATTACTCATATACATCCAAATAAACACGTTTCCAGGTTTCGTTTTGATAAACTACACTTGTAAATAGGCCCACCTCATATACTACACCTGTAATGTGTACTTTATATAACTGTCTAATGTCAATTCATTTTTTTCGAATTAATCGAATTATGTGACCTGGTGAATATATACGACTACATAATGCTAATAATAATACAAACATTGACTGGTTATGTTAATCTAGCGAGTGAAAGCAATTACCTTTGTTAGAATTCCAGGTGTTTTAGAAATCTGACCTTTGTAAAAAATAAAGTCAGATGTGATGATTCAATGTGGGAAATATCTATTTGTTAGGACAAAAATAGAAACACAAGCATCACAAGTGTTAAAATAGAAGCACGAGGTAATCAATTAATCAATCAATCAATAAAAATTATATGGCGCATATATCCCCAGCGGACTGAGCTCAGAGACACACAAATCCTTAGGGTGGGTAAGCCGGATCAAATAGGTGAGACTTCAGTAATTTCCGAAATGTTAAAATTGATTTGACAATACGTATTGGCACAGGCCAGAGGGCTGGACCAGATATAGAGAAAGCTCTTGACCCAGTCTTATACGAGGAACAACAAATCTATTTGAATTGGTGGAGCGTAGATATTTTGAGCGGACGAACAAGTAAGTCAGGCAGATATGCAGGTTGGTTGTCTTTTATGGTTCGGAAAGTTATTGTGCATATTTTAAATGAATGCGAAAATTGACAGGTAGCCAAGGTAATTGTTTTAGAATAGGAACAGAACGACTGAAACGTGGATTCAAATCCAGATCTGCGAATTGCGACTGTCGCAATTCCCAGATCTGAACGTTTGACAAAAGTTAGTGTTAGGGTTAGGTTATCAGGTTATATACTCTACTGCCATGCCATGACAATATTTTATGACATGTCTGACAGGTGAATAACCTCTACAGCGCTGACATATTTTTGTATAAAACATGGAGATGAAAGTGTTTTTGTTCAATTTGAAATCATCTTAGTTAGCTCTCTCCGCTTTATTTGAATACCTATGTTATGGGTCTACGACCTTAATAATATTTTCATTCTTTCAGCGCGGGGTCAGAATCTGACGTCTAAAGACGGTCCCCGCGCTGAATAGGTTATATTCTACTGGGTGGGGAAAATAAAATACGCAATGACATATTCTATGACAAGGGTGTCCGACGGGTAACTACCCTAATGGATGAACGCAATACAATATGTCATGATATATTCCATGACAAGTGTGTTTGACGGTTAACTACCCTAATGAATGAACACAACAAAATACGCCATGACATATTCTATGACAAGGGTGTTGACGGGTGACTAGCCTAATGGATGAACACAATAAAATATGCCATGACATATTCTATGACAAGGGTGCTTGACGGTTAACTACCCTAGTGGATGAACGCAATAAAATATGTCATGATATATTCCATGACAAGTGTGTTTGACGGTTAACTACCCTAATGAATGAACACAACAAAATATGCCATGACACATATTCTATGACAAGTGTGCTTGACGGTAACTACCTTAATGGATGAACACAACAAAATATGCCATGACATATTCTATGAGAAGGGTGTTGACGGGTGACTAGCCTAATGGATGAACACAACAAAATATGCCATGACATATTCTATGACAAGTGTGTTTGACGGGTAATTACCTAATGAATGAACACAACAAAATATGCCATGACATATTCTATGACAAGTGTGTTTGACGGGTGACTAGCCTAATGGATGAACACAACAAAATATTCCATGACATATTCTATGACAAGTGTGTTTGACGGGTAACTACCCTAGTGGATGAACGCAATAAAATATGTCATGATATATTCTATGACAAGTGTGTTTGACGGGTAATTACCTAATGGATGAAAACAATAAAATATGCCATGACACATATTCTATGACAAGGGTGTTTGACGGCTAACTACTCTAATCTAATGGATGAACACAATAAAACATGCCATGACATTTTCCATGACAAGGGTGTTCAAGGGTTTTATATATATACGCTAATTATAGAGGGTGAACATAAATTTCGTACCTTCTGTATTATAATCCTGTGTATTTTATAAAGGTAAACCTCGGGTCAGATGTCTGTTTATAATTTTATGCACACACACCTCCACACATACATATACGTACATGTGTGTATGTGCATGTATGAGAGTGTATGAGTGTATGAGTGTATGAGAGTACCCATTAAACATCAGCCCAATGATGTGTTAATGTTGGGCCAACGTCGTAGACGGTGGGCCAACATTAACACATCATTGACTGCTGTTCTATGTGTGCTGAGGTATTGCGCCAAGCAGTACTGCCCTTTGGTTACCACACTGTGTCATATTGATGATAATGGGAGATAACAAGATAAGTGACCTATGTCAGTGATAGGTGTCACGAGACGCGGAATTGCGGAACACGCGACGCGGAACACGCGACGCGTAACATGAGACAGGCTGGTAAATCCTGAACCCCCTATTTATGTCCACCTTTTTCAAAAGTGCAATATAAACGACTAGACCAACCCATTTCTTGTACTTTTCTAAGCGACATGCCCCCCCCCCCCCTATAAAAAACAAGAATAGGGCACATTTGATGCCTAGACGTTTTCACATCAATTAAAATATGCTATATAACAAACTCCCTTTTTCACAAAGCTGTTTACGGCTCTACTGTGTAAGCTGGACGCGCCACGCTCAGCCTATGTCGCTTTAGCCCTTTGGTTATATCATGCATGATGGGGTGGACTAATTTTATGGAAAATAATACAGTTTGTCCAGAGCAGGAATCCCTATTAGCTTTCGCTTTAGTTATATACATTCTTAGAGCAAAGTAGGTTCTTGAACAAAGAAACATGATAACATATCTGCTGTTCTAAGGCGTTTACGGCACGGCCATCATATATCAAAGACATCATATCTGTATATTTCTGCACATTCTCTTTTTTGACGCAATTGATTGTACCAGCCAATCAGCTGTGCTGACACAGTGAGCAGTGAACATGTGTATAAAAAATGTATTTGTCTCTGTTCATTTGTTTTCTGCTCTTTTTTAGCCCATTATAGTAAACTCAAAGACTCATTTTTATCACCTATATAAAGTCACAACCCAGCAAACACGGGGCATTCACCCAAGGCTGTTTCAAACTTGGCCCATCGTCTTCGACGCTGGCAAAATATTGGAACAGCATTGGGTGAATGTGTTTGCTGGGTTTGTCCCTTTCCTGGGGGTTGACATAATTTGAATTCAAGCAATAATTAAACATACAAAGCAAAGCAACAACACCTGCCTTTGTTGCTAATATTTCTTGGAACTATAATGATTAAAGAGATAAGTGGGGCAATAATTCAGTTGATTCTTCTGTTACAAAAATAAATACACGGGAGTCTTTTTATAACATTTTGCAAAAAAAAGATATCCATAATTTGAAAGTACTGCTCAATTACAATTAAAACGCTATGTAAGAGATAAATATTTTTGGGTCTTTTAGTCATTAACCGCATTCGAGGGAGTGACCCCTTTAGCCTGCTGTAAAAACTTTCTAAAAAGTGGATATGCATAAGGGTCTATGTGAAAGAACAAACACATAGAAATACATAAGGTCGATTCGATGGATTTTTACAAATCTATTTTACATTTTTGTAAACCGCATTTTCTTGTCAGTGACACAAAGGACACGTAAAGCTAAGGACCTTTCTATGTATGGCTGTAGTTGTGCCCCAGTTGTATCTATCTCTGTATTCAGCGTGGTGCTTTCTGGGTACGGCTGTGTCCCGCTGCTTGTACACAAACGGTTGCTATTTCGCCTTTAAAACTCCTCATATAGAATCACAGATTATCCCCCGGTTTACCGTAGGCCTGAGACATGGTTATTATTTAAATTAGGGGACATCTAGACCTGAACACAATGCACCCGGGGAGATATTCCCAAGACCATCCCTCCCCTAATAAAATTAGAACCACAATCAGTTAAGTATATAAACATCGTCATCGATGACCACAAGTTACAAGCCGCCATCAGGATTAGGCCTACATCATCCCAGTAAGCACAAAAAAAACTTTTTATAATATTTGTACAATGCTGGACCAACGTCGAAGACGTTGGGCCGACGTTGCACAAATGTTATAAAAATGTTTTGTGTTCATCGGGATACTGTCAACACGCGACCTTATAGTGAGTGTGCCTTATCAAGGTAAAGTGTTTTTGACAGGATTAATCCATTACAATAGCCTTAGTGGGCTTATAATAGGATGAGGCAATAGTTCAAAGATGCCTTTTGAATATCGTATGAGCAGCATAGTGGTCACGAATGGCAACATGTCGCCCATGGTGTAGCGCCATGCTAGAAATAACTAGATGAAGCACTTCGTGAAAAAATGTCCACAATTTTACAATCCACATTTTCCCGCGTTCGTGACAATTATAGAGCTATTTAGTAATAATATTAGATATCTCTTGTATTTAATTGTACGTAAACAATCTCAGGATTTATTTTCTACCAACTGGGCGACCTTGGGTGCGTTATCTAGGTAAAGTGTTTTAGACAGGATTAATTTGTTACAATATCCTGGGCGGGCTTATAATGGGATGAGGTAATAGTTCAAAGATGCCTTTTGAATATCGTATGAGCAGCATAGTGGTCATGAATGGCAACATAGCTATTCAGTAATAATATTAGATATTTCTATATTTAATCATACATAGAAAATCTCAGGATTTTTTTCTGTTAATTGGGCGACCTTGTCTAAGGTTATGGTAGGACCAACACTCATAGATAGTGAATTCAGGGAGACCATGAATAGTCATCGAGAGTGATATCATTTGTCCGATTTATTCTGGCTCTGGAAAACAGCAAGCCGTCTGCGGTGTAGGCCTGATAATCACAATGTGTACACCACAGCCCAGCTTGCATAGCCTAGCTATTTTCCGATTAAGCGATTCTTGGGCATTCATAAACATATGGAAGTCTAATTAAAGCTAAGCAAATGATTTTACCGTCTAACAAAAAGGTCCATATCTGACAGGTGTTCAGGTACCGGTACAAGCCTAGGCAGCACCAGCCAACACACAACATTAAACTAATTGTGACCTTATGATGTTCCGGTTTCACCATTTATCCACATTTCACCATTTATCCACAGGAACAAAATCACGTGTAATACACCTGGATATGTACACCAATTATTCACGTGAAAAAACACGTGGAATACACATATCAGTAAGAAATCTAGGCTCAAACATCACATGATATCTACCAGATATACACGCGGATAGGTACACAATTAATCCATGCAAAAAATACACGTGGAAAACATGTGAAACAAAATCAGGTGGTATTCTTCACATGATATCCATCTGATATCCACGTGAACGGGTACCCGGCTAAGCCAAGCTACTCACATTGCGTGGAGCTCGGCCGCACTGACGGCCATTTTTCCACAGCTGCCCGTGTAAAAAAGACAGTGACTCTGCCTACCGATAAGACGGTAACGGTGTTGGCCCTAGTCAGCTAGCGCGCTCTGGTGATCACAGTAGAGCCAGGCCTGCTAAAACATGGCGTTCAGTGTGTCAGAGCCTTGCGATGTCATCAGGGTAATGAACGGGTACACCATTAATCCACGTGAAACAAGTCACGCGGAATACACCTGAAAATGTACACCAATAATCCACATGAAAAAATGCAACGTTGATTACACGCGAATAAAACTATAAGGCTCAAACTTCACTTGATATCCATCAGATATAAACGTGAAAAAAATAGGTTCAAACTTCACTTGATAAACCACCACTAATAATCCACAAGAAGAAATCCACGTGGAATAAACCTGGATTTTTAGTGAAACATGTGTTCGCCATTTGTTTTACTCCAATTACACGTGGATTCCACATGGTGTGCCTGCTGGGCTAGTGCTAGTGACATGGTCTTCTAACTGAAATGTATTTGTTGTTTGACTTTATTTTGTAATTTTTTTGTCAAAAAATTTTTTTTTTTTTGTCGTGTTTAAAATATAAATACATGTCATGTTTAGGTCTGTTAATCCTTTACATTATGCTTATTTCATTAACGCTGGTTAATTAAATAAGCATAATGTAAAGGACTAACAGAAGCTCAGCTCCTATCTTTCTCAAGACTGCTTGTCCCCAATAAAATGCGCAGCCTCTGAGAGTCACTAATTGTGGCAATCGACTCTTGACACCCCCAGAAACTACTTTCAAAATCTACAACAACTTCTTACACTACTATAGGCCTACAGGTGGAGTTGGCACACAGCTCAGTAGCTGCTTTGACACTCGAAAGTACATGACGTTAGATGTTTATATATAAGTTTAAATAGCATAAATTTAAAAGAAAAAATTAGAACCCAGGGGCCTTTTTACGAACTACAACAGTTGAACTGGAATAAATCAATATATTATTACAGTTTCATTTTTTCCGTATAACTTAGAGCTATTAGTTTTAATCATCAATCGGTTTGTCGGCATATATTTACTGAAGCTATATAGTAGCTAGTTAGGAGTCAAATATTTAAAAACACATGACCAATATGTAGGCCCAAGCCCATGCAGCTCAGGCTCCTGCCCTATTATGCTGCTGTGGCGAGGTTAACAAGCTGTGGCGATGTTATTCGGGTCGAGGCAATGCTACATTGTGATGCAGTTACCTGTTGTCATTATAATGATAAAACTACACAAAATTATTTTTCTCTTTGCTAGCGATCAAAGCGTTTAGATGTTGACGGGAGCGACATCTACGGGTGGGAAATGCAATTACAGCTTGCCGGTATTCTAGCTGACGAATTGATTGGTTAAATAACAGTCATGTCTGAAAGATACAGCTTTTCATTGACTACTTTTAGGTGAAAATAATAGAATTTATAGCGTAATATAGTGCCATGAATTACTTTTGATAATTCTATTGATATAGACCTTGTTATTTTGATACCGTAAGATAAAAATTGATATTAACAGTGTCTGGAAGACTTACAATTTTTTTGCAGTTTGTCATGCTGAGCGATAATTGGGTGAACTACGGCTACGGCCTACGCCTGTTGTACATCTGCAATCCACCGGTGGCCGTTATAATTGGTTAGACTAATCCGAATATGTTAGCGGCGCTAGATATCTGACACTTAGAGTTTATTTTAGTTACATCACAATGTCATTTTGATGTTTTTTTCGTTTTTTTTTCAGGATTTAGAACTAGACCTAGTCTAAATAAACAGATAAAATCATAAATAGATGATGATGTAAGATGGCTATGCGAATTTGTGAAATAAAGGCATATTTTTCTCTGTTTGTTTGGTCTTTTTCTTTACTTTTACTGGTCGAAATGAAGCCATCATTAAATAAATGAAAGCTTTATTTGTTTTCAATCGCACTTTTATAAATCACCTTTTCTCTGTAGGTATGGCCCTCAGCCACCAACAAGGGGCAGTGCAAACATCTTTTATCTAGCCTGGATTAACATGCCTTGCCCCAAGTACAAACAGAACCCTCCAGAGACAAAAACATTTTAGACCTTTGTATAACTAACAAACCAGGATTAATTAAATCATCCCGCAGCGTACCAGGAATTTCGGACCACTGTGCAGTACTGACAGAAGCCGACATCAACCCCCCATATCGACGTTCAACCGCTCGCCCAATGCGTCAGTTCAAAAAAGCAAGTTGGGAAAACATCAGGCAAGAAATTAGGAGACATTGGGCCTCCTTTTCCAAAAACAGCCCCAATAATTCGGTAAATGAAAAATAGTTGATGTTTTTTTCGTTTTTTTTTCAGGATTTAGAACTAGACCTAGTCTAAATAAACAGATAAAATCATAAATAGATGATGATGTAAGATGGCTATGCGAATTTGTGAAATAAAGGCATATTTTTCTCTGTTTGTTTGGTCTTTTTCTTTACTTTTACTGGTCGAAATGAAGCCATCATTAAATAAATGAAAGCTTTATTTGTTTTCAATCGCACTTTTATAAATCACCTTTTCTCTGTAGGTATGGCCCTCAGCCACCAACAAGGGGCAGTGCAAACATCTTTTATCTAGCCTGGATTAACATGCCTTGCCCCAAGTACAAACAGAACCCTCCAGAGACAAAAACATTTTAGACCTTTGTATAACTAACAAACCAGGATTAATTAAATCATCCCGCAGCGTACCAGGAATTTCGGACCACTGTGCAGTACTGACAGAAGCCGACATCAACCCCCCATATCGACGTTCAACCGCTCGCCCAATGCGTCAGTTCAAAAAAGCAAGTTGGGAAAACATCAGGCAAGAAATTAGGAGACATTGGGCCTCCTTTTCCAAAAACAGCCCCAATAATTCGGTAAATGAAAAATAGTTGAGGTTAAAGTCTATCTTGATGGACTGCCTGAATAAATTTGTACCGACAAAATTAACATCGAAACGCCAGAACTTGCCCTGGCTTAATAAATCACTCCCCAAGGCTATTCGAAAAAAGGCAAGAATTTATAACAGAGCGAAAACTTCAAAAAGACCTGACCTTTGGGCCAAATATAAATTACAGAAACTGGACACACAGCGAAACCTCAGACGTGCCTGTTGGTCCTTTATTAAAACATCTCTGGAAACTCAAAATTCAAAGCTTTTCTGGCGCTTTATAAAATCACAGCGCCAGGATAGGTGTGGTGTCTCTCCCTTATTGCATAATGGCCAACTGCATTAAGACAGCAGACGCAAGGCCAAAATCCTCAACCAACAGTTTTGTTCAGTATGTACTGATAAGGACACCACTAATATGCCTAAATTAGAAGGACCACCAACAAACCCCATGGATAATATCAAAATTACACAATCTGGTATAACTAAATTACTGAGTGAACTGAACGCCGATAAAGCACCCGGACCTGATGAGCTTCCAAATTTACTTCTCAAAAATGCTGCCAAGGAGATATCTCCTTTTTTGACAGACATTTTCGAACACTCCATCCGACCGGAAAATTACCCGATGAATGGGTCGAGGCTAATGTAGCCCCTGTTTCCAAAAACGGAGATCGGCATACTGCTTCTAACTACAAGCCGATCTCCTTGACATGTGTTTGTGCCAAATTGCTCGAACACATTATTTGCAAGAACATTATGACCCACCTTACCAAAATTCTAACTCCTGTGCAACACGGTTTCCGCGCAGAGCACTCCTGTGAAAGCCGATTACTACTGACCACTGAAGATCTAGTTCAAAATTACTTAAACCGATTTAATTGTTTTAGATTTTAGTAAGGCTTTCGATGTAGTTCCCCACCAACGTTTACTATACAAACTTGATCATTACGGAATTAGGGGACCTACACTACTTTAGATTTAAAATTTTCTCACCACTCGGACACAAAAAGTAGTAGTAGATGGTAGCTTTTCGGACACTACTCATGTAGGTTCTGGTGTACCACAGGGTACAGTACTGGTACAGTACCGATTTTATTTCTATGCTATACTAAAGACCTCCCATCCTCGGTCTCATCTGATATTCGACTTTTTGCTGACGACTGCCTCCTTTATCAGCCCATAAAATCTGAGGACGATAAAAAAAAACTACAGGAGGATCTAACAAAGTTGGAGTGGTGGGCAGACATTTGGGGGATGAAATTCAACCCATCCAAATGTTCTGTCCTCCGAGTGATGAGACTCCAGGCTAAAGAGTTAGCTTCAGACTATCAGCACAAAGGGGTCACACTCGCGAAAGTATCAAATTCACCTTACTTGGGAGTCAGCATCAGTGAGAACCTGGAATGGGGGGATCACATCTCCAAAATTGCGAGTAAGGCTAATTCCACACTGGGTTTCTTGAGGAGGAATTTAAAGGGATGTCCCTCAAAATTAAAAGAGATTGCATATTTTTTAATGGTACGGTCACTTGGAATATTCTTGTCCTGTATGGGATCCGAACCGCAAGGTGATATTAATAAATTGAACAAATTCAAAGAGCTGCTCCACATTTTGTAACAAACAACTACCAGCGTAAATCAAGTGTAACAGCTCTTATCCAAGATCTAGGCTGGACTGACTTACAAACTAGAAGATAAAACTTCAGGCTGACAAGCCTGTACAAAATTTTAAACGGATTTTTCTCTGTACCTACCAGTGACCTTTTAACCCCAGCAGACGAAAGATCTCGTGGTGAGGACATAAAAAAATCATTCAAACATATTAGAGCTAACACCACGCTGGGACAAAATTCTTTTTTGTACAAAACCATACCTGATTGGAATCATCTTCCACCCAGCTGCTATTGAATCCAGATCAATAGCAGCATTCAAGAGCCAACTGAGCGATGAGTCTGGTCGGCCGCTCAGCACCGTCCCTTCGCCTGATACTCCATGAGGAGGACTGCGGAGTTTAAATATTAAAGATTAAAGATAAATAGCGAGGGAGACCTATGACTATCATGACTATGAGAGAGGATCAATAAGAGGCTTCATATGTCAGTGTAATACCTGTATATATATTATATATATATATATAATATATTTATCAATGCCACAATAAAATATCTGCTTATAATGTTTCATACAATTAATGTTTTATTTTTTTTTATTTGTGAAATAAGTCAAATAAGACAGGTCCAGTTTTGTAATCGAAAGACACTGGTAAAACACAAAGATTTTGGACTGGTTTATCTACATGAATTGTTATTGATCAGCCAAAATTAAAAAACTAAAAATAAAGAAGTAGGCCTATAGGGTATCTTCTAATTACAAAATAAAACATATATTTTATAATGTAAATGTAATTAAAATAATTTTAAAATCCTAATTAGACATTAGAAGTATTCCTACCTTTTCATCACAATTGAACAAATAGTCCACATAATATTAATATAAATCACACACAATAACAAAAATATACATGTATCAAAGACCACATAAAACTCAATTAACAACAACAGCAGATAAAACACCGTCCAAAATGCAATTGATGACGACAGTGGGTAGACCACCAGCTGCATTTCACACCTCCGCTCGTGATCAACATAATTACAGGCCTAATCCCGCCGGCGAGGCTGTTACAATAAATGATAAATATTTTATTATAAATGATATATTTATTGTTCATATTTCAAAACCAATAGGCCTAATATTTCAATTACTGAAACTGTGAAAGTAACATATGGCCTACATCTACAAGTGATTCATAATGAAATAGTGTAATTATTTTTTAACGTTATTTTCTGTTAAATTATGTTAACACCAACCCAACCCTACGACAATTTAATAGAGTTTGATCTTCAATTGCAGTCCATTTGTCATCACTCAGATCAAGACAGCTTCAGTTAACTGGTAAATGTGTGATATCTTTCTTGACACTCAAGACGTTTTGATGTCATCACTCACATCGCGACAGCTTGAGTCAGCTGATAAATGTGTGATGTCTTGACACTCAAGGCGTTTTGATGTCATCACTCACGGCCAAGATAACAACTGTGCACAAACAGTGATTTAAAATGTTTATCATTAATGTCATGAACTGATGATGATATACAAAGTTATATTGAATGATTCTTGTTTGTCAATAAAATACGAATAGTATTTTTATAGCCTATATAATATGTGTTATTGTGTTTTTCTTTTATTAAAGGAGGCCTAGTATAGCACGCTGCTATCAACGCTATCTCGATTGTTTAATGCTTTTCAATACTGTGCCTATCATTTGTGACAGCCCGTTCTATACTTTTGACCGACTGGGCAATCTGACAACATGGTAGCCGCTGATCTTAATTGTCTCCCTCATTTTCTTAACTGTTTCAATAACTTTAACCTGTTTCGATACAGTAGGATTTTTATACAATATATTTGTATCTTTAGTGATAAAATGCAGCCTCGTATCCATCAATTCGGCTTCTTATTGATCCTCTCTCGCTTCATAGGTCTCCCTCGCTATTCATACCAACCCCCTTTTCTAGGGGTTCACACTATTAGATTTCTCGCAATTACGAAAAATGATGCCAGCTCTCGCTTAGGGCAGACACATGTAGTCATGGCGCTCTGCTGAGTGTTGTTTAACGAATCTACAGAAAGCTTTTAAACGTTCAAGAAGGACAGCAGCGCAGCTAATTAAAGATTGGAGAGAGCAGCTGAATCAATTTTATTGCCGAAACACGTGGAGATAAAAGATGAAAATCAAGTTGGCAGCGTGTATTTTCGTTTCAACCTATATTTCATAGTTTAAAATGGCGTTGATCGATAAATATCATGTGTCCAGTTTGGTGACATACATGTGTATGCTGACATCTTTTATCATGTGTCTAGTTTAGTGACATATATGTGTATGCTGACATCTGACCAAACAAGGTGGCAATGAATTGATGTATGTCTTGAATTGTTGCTGATTCTAAAAGATCCATTATTTGCCTGATAAATCGAGCACGAATCTTAAGCCTACATTTTAATGTCTGGAAAAATATCTTGCAATTTTGTGTGAATACAAGCCATGGCTAATATTCCTGTTCTAATACAGCTGTTCTGTGACATTCATTTTGAATTTTTTTTTTTATTAATAAAACTACTTTTTTATTCAATTGTGAATAATAATAAAATCAATTTTAACTTTGCACTAAATAAAAACATTGCTTTTCAAAACAGCTGCAATAACTGAAAATACTATTATTATTATTCCTTCAGGGTTCACCTCAGTGCCAGAAATGCCGGCTACCCGACCGGATAAATTCTATTTTTTTTAGTTTTGTTTTGTAGTGCCCTTCCATTTGCATTTTAAAGATAGCTGACAGTGACTGATTTTGTATTTTATTGGCTTTTTAGCTCCCGCCGTCACGTAGGTGAGCGAAGGGAGCTATGGATTCTACCTCCGTTTTTTTTTGGCCTCTTCTTTTGCCTATAACTTTGTGAGAAAATAAGCTAGGATAACAATTTTTGGTATGTGGGTTACCTCCAGGTGGCTAATGGACGGGTTAAAATATTTTAAATCTGAATTCAATACGCGAGGTTGCAGAGGAGAAAATGATGATGTGACGGCGTTGGGCCGTGTCCGTAAACAATTCGTTTCCGGAGCATATCTCTGAAAGTACTTGTCCGATTGTCTTCAAATTTTACACACAACACCCCTAGGGGGTCTAGTTGTGCCTTTTGGGGTATTTGAACTTTGACCTACTTCTGGTTCAGAACTATGACCTATTTAGACATTTTGACGCGCACTTCGTTTCCGGAGCAGATCTCGAAAAGTACTGGGCCGATGACAGTCATATTGCACATACATGTTCTCTAAGGTCACTAGTTGTGCCTTTTCGGTTTTTGGACCTTGACCTTGAAGTTGACCCAGCACTTTGACCTAATTTATAACATCGGTAAATCCGACTGAAAGATTTTGCGGAATTTCATGAAAACCGCTCAAGATAGCTACACCATTACTATAAAACAAATTGTGAGGTTTCAGGAGAGGATGCATCTTGAAAAATTTCAAGTCGATAAAATTAAAAATGGCCGCCTATCGGCCATTATTCACCTCGACAGGCCTGATATTGCGGAATATCATGAAAACCGCTCAAGATAGCTACACCATTATTATCAAATAAATTGTAAGGTTTCAGGAGAGGATGCATCCTGAAAAATTTGAAGTTGATAAATTCAAAATGGCCGCTTATCATCAGCCATTATTCACCTCGACAGGCCTGATATTGTGGAATATCATGAAAACCGCTCAAGATATCTACACCATTACTATGAAACAAATTGTAAGGCTTCAGGAGAGGATGTATTTTGTCAAAGTTCAAAATGGCCGCCAATCAGCCATTATTCACTTTCACATGGCCGTTATTTGGTAAACCGTGCTAGATGGCTAGACCATTACTATAAAACAAAATGTGTGATTTCAGGAGCGGATGCATCTTGAAAAAATTTGACTCGATAAAATTCAAAATGGCCGCTTATCGGCCATTATTCACTTTCACATGGTCGTTATTTGGTCAACCGTGCTAGATGGCTAGACCATTACTGTAAAACGAAATGTGAGATTTCAGATAAGGATGCATCTTGAAAAAAATTGACTTGATCAAATTCAAAATGGCCGCCTTTTCGGCCATTATTCATTTTCACATGGCTGATATTTGGTAAACCGTGCTAGATGGCTAGACCATCACCTGATTACTATAAAACAAAGTGTGGGTTTTCGGGGGAGGATGCACCCTGAAAATTTTTAACTTACGAATTTAAAATGGCAGACAATCAGCATTATTTACCTCGATAGGCCTGATATCAGGTAAACCGTGCTAGATAGCTAGACCATTACTATAAAACAAAATGTGACATTTCGAGAGAGGATGCCTTTTAAAAACTTTCGACTCAATCGAATTCAAAATGGCCGCCTATCGGCCACTATTTACTTGCACATTGCTGATATTTGGTAAACCGTGTTAGATAGCTGGACCATTACTATAAAACAAAATGTGAGATTACAAGAGAGGATGCATTTTGAAAAAATTGACTCGATCAAATTCAAAATGGCCGCCTATCGGCCATTATTCACTTTCACATAGCCGGTTTTTAGTAACCGTACTAGATGGCTAGACCATTACTATGAAACAAATTGTGAGATTTCAGGAGAGGATGCATCTTGAAAAATTTTTACTTGATCAAATTCAAAATGGCCTTCTATCGGCCATTATTCACTTTCACATGGGCGATATTTGGTAAACCGTGCTAGATGGCTAGACCATTACTATAGAATGAAATGTGAGATTTCAGCTGAGGATGCATCTTGGAAAATTTTGACTTGATCAAATTCAAAATGGCCACCTTTAGGCCATTATTCACTTTCACATGGCCGATATTTGGTAAACCATGCTAGATAGCTAGACGACTACTATAGAATGAAATGTGAGATTTCAGCTGAGGATGCATCTTGAAAAATTCTGACTCGATCAAATTCAAAATGGCCCCCTATCGGCCATTATTTACTTTCACATGCCCAATATTTTGCAAACTGTGTTAGATGTCCATTACTATAAAACAAAATTTGAGGTTTCGGGGGAAAGTTTTTAACTAATTTATATAGAATTCAAAATGACCGTAAATCAGCTATTAGTTAACTCAATTGGCCTGATATCGGGTAAACCATGCCAGATAGGTAGACCATTACAGGGATACTGATTAGGATCATTAATTTCAATGGAGGTTTGCAATCTCTGACAGACTGTCTAGTTCTTATCTTACTCTTAGACTAGGCTTCTTAGACCTAGTTGTCTTGCGTCTTGATTTTTGACCTAGACTAGGACTACATTAAAAACCCTATACAAAATTGCTTAAATCAAATTCTAATTCGGAGCGGGAGCTCCTGGACTTATGTAGTCTTGTAGTATCAGTTATGAACATTTTTAAAAATATTATTTAGTGGGCAACCACACATGCTTCAAATTGTATGCAGCAGTGTAAGGGTTAAGCTGCCCACGCACGTTAAGTTAAGATTTTTGAGAGAACAACCAGATGATTTTTTTTCTGTGGGGAACCCTGATTCATTCATTATTATGAGCATATACACACAATTGATTGGACATCAAATAGCAGGACGCCACTTGGTATTTATTGCCAGATCACTGATGTGGTCGGACCGCCATTACGGTCAAATTATCCTTGCCCGTACTTGACCGTATTGGTGGGAGTGTACTGTATTAGACATTTAAATTGTATATAATTTATTTCTCCTAATTAACCTAATTTATTTCCACTGACCACGTCCAACAAATCTTCTCTGTTGTAAAAAAACGATACGGGCAGTTGTGATGATTTTCACGTAAGCCACACGACAAAATACCTCTAGAGAGAGCATGGTGAGAGACAGGTTATCTTGTCTTTATTAAACATAATTGATAAAGTGTTTCAATTTACTAAAAACTTACACCTGTATACAGCCAAAACTTTGGTGGATGCCTATTGTCGTCACCAAGCACGACCGTCCGTCTGTCTGTCCGCCACTTTTAGCACTTATAACTTGTTTCGCGTAAATGGAATGCACATTAAACTGCACATACAGGCTAATCATGACTATAGCTTAACTCATTTCACATTTGACCTTTCTGTGACCCCTATGACCTTGACTTTTTTAATATCAACAAATTTTCTCGTTACCGCAATTCACTCAACATTTCTCTATGTATCGTTCCAAAATTCATACCATACATCTATTTCAGTAATAGCTCGGATCAGCTTGAAATTGGGCAAGATTCGGACAGAAATTAGGTCATGACGGCCAGAATGGCCGATTATCGGCCACTATTTTTTTATTATGCGTAATATCTGGAAAACCAGACCAGATAGCTAGACCTTTACTTTAGAACAAAATGTGCAGTTTCAGGTAGGGATGTACCATGAAAAATTTCAACTTGATCAAATTCCAAATGGCCGACCTGCAGCGAAATCTGATCTGACAAATCTTCTCGTTAACGAGATTCACTCAACATTTTTTTGTCTCACTTCAAAATTTATACCATATATCTATTTCACTTATAGTTTGGATGAATTTGAAAATCGGCAAGATTCGGACAAAAACTAGGTCATGCCGGCCAAAATGATCAATTATCGGCCATTACCGTATATCCCCGCGTATAGTGCGACGCCATGTATAATACGAGTTAAGATTTGAGGCCTCGGATGACCTGAAAAACGTCTACCCCTCTGTATAATACGACCTCAAATTTCGGATGTCGGCAGCGTCCCGGTCGGCAGCGTTCCGGGCCATCTAAATGTGAGGCATGGATATTATCTTATTCTGCTAAATAGCGCCGTGACACCTGCATAGACGATGCTCGATGACGGGAACAGCGGCAACAGTACAGCTCTGCAAAACCAAGGGGCAGTATCTGTTCACTTATAGAGTAAGCAGATACTGTATTTTTATTTTCCACGGCAGAGTGGACGTCATCGGGACTGTCTCGATCGGCAGACATTCTGAGGCCTGCATAGGCTACATATATACACACAGATTTTAAAATACCCGTATTTATATTTCGCCGACAAATTTATTTTATTTTAATTTATCTATTACAAAGACCACATTTTATTATCGTCGTGCTCAAATAAGAACATTCCAAGATGAAATGTGATTGTAAAACATTTGCAGACTAGCCGCATTGTCTGGACACAAGAGGTGTTTGGTTGTATAAGTGTCAGGGTGCAATAACACAGCAGCGCTTCAGGAACTACAGCTAACTGATACCACCATTTGCTCAATACCGTATCAGCCGCGGCAACAGCGGTAGGCGTTAATGTTATCCCAGCAATATGGACATTCTGAGGCCTACATGTATAGAGTTTGGAAAGGAGATATAATCAGTGATATCTTGTTATATTTCGTCAACGCATTCTCTCATTCCAATATGAAAATATCATGCTCAAATTTGTCGTACACAATAGAACACTCCCATATGAAAGGCGATCTTAGATTAAATCATTATTAATATAAATGACAAGGTCAGGAGTGTGAATTGGTTGCAGACTAACGGCGTCATTTATCTGCCCGTGGTTGTCAAAGGTGCCACGCGCGTCGGCGGGAATCTGAGACGGTGACTCCCAGCAAACACGACACATTCACCCAATGCTGGTACAATGTTGTGTCAGCGTCGCACACGGTGGCCCAGCAATGTACCAGCATTGGGAGAACGTCTCTTGTTTGCTACTAGTTGGAAAGGCACAGTCTTGTTGTATCGTGTGTATAGGCCTGCTTACCAAACACGCTGACTGGCCTATACGTTCTACCGCTAGAGAACTTACCGCTGAACTTACCGCTAGAGAGCTAAAAAATTGTATTAAATTCTACATCTATGTATAATACGAGGTGCCTTTTTGCGATATGAATAGCTAAGAAAAAACATCGCATTATACACGGGGATATACGGTATTTTTTTTATATGCGTAATATCTGGAAAATTAAACTTGAATAAATTAAAAATGACCAATTATCAGCCATAATTAACTTTAATATTCCTGATATCTGACAAACCCAGCTAGACCATTACTACAAAACAAAATGTGCTGTTCAGGTAGGGATATGCTCTGAAAATTTTCAACTTGATCAAATTCAAAATGGTCAATTATCGGCCATAATTAACTTTAATATGCCACATAGCACTCAAACCTTTAAAATTGGCATAATTTGGAAAATCATTTGTACACTTCTTCAACTTTTCTGATCCAAAAAATAACATATTTCAACTTTTTTAAGTACCGGACTTTCGGTCCATATTTGCATGAATTCAAGATGGCAGACAAAAAACAAAATGGCCAGATTGTTATAAAAGTTTTTGAAACGTGCACAGGAGAAGCAAAGTGAGTCATTGTCTCAACCGTGTGCCATCACCGTTTACAGTGAAGGGAAACCCAAAAATTTAGTTTTAGGGCAGCCGCACGCGAAAAATGGGTCACTTTGTAGGGTAAAGATAGTCTTTTTTTTTCTAGAAAATTAAAATAGCCAACAAAATTTCACATTGATAATTCATTAAATCTATTCGCAGCATCCCTACATCAGCCCTTGGAACAAAAATGTCATTATAAACCAGTCCAATAAATACTATAAAACGAAATGTATGGTTTCAGGGAGGGATATATATATACTCTCTCAGTGTCCGCGAAAACGCATCGGACAGTCGGACAACACGGACGTTATATCGCAATTGTCCGACGTTTTAAGCTTTTGCTTCTGACGTATTGTCTGACCTGGAGAGGAGCACAAAAGTTGGCGTGCATTTATCATAATGCGGCGGCGATGCATTATGATTAGAACACAGCCTGACGCTCACAAAATGTAAATTAATTCTCGTCATTCTCGCTGATCACTGTCAAATAGGAGCTGATGTCGTATCTTACTCGTGACTGTGTTTTCCGGGCTTATTGCAGTGTCACTGATGTTTTTATTGTTTGTTTGTTTGTTTGTTTGTTTAGGATAGCTAGCCCTGAATAAGGCTGCCTGGGTCTTCTGACATTGAATTATAAATAGACTACATTTACAGGCAGCGCTTGATTTAAAACAAAATTGATTTGAAACAGTTATTATCATAAATATTACCTTAAATAATGAACACATATATTTAGTTATACATATGACTCAATAATCAGTTTTGTGAAATTTAATAAACGTATTCAGTTTACCATGTATATTTTTGCTTTACCTACATTCACCAAATGCCTTATCAGTATTATAAATTAACATCAAACTTGTGTCAGACAAAAAATGTAAATTTCAGACGCAGCGCCACTTTACATTTGACATAATGTCAGATGTCCCCAAAAAGTTTTCGCGGACACTGCCCTCTTGATGGCAACTTCCTAAAATTAAAATAAATGCCGACTTGTGACTATCATTGATACAATATCTGTAATATACACAGTAATCTGTGCTAGATAGGTGGATCATTGAACACATTTAATAATGGCAGAAAAAAATATTGAAAATGACCGATTTATTACGAATCTCACATTTGACGTTAATAATCTTGCTTTGTGGGCGCAATAACTTCAAAAGTTTCCCATGTACAATGATGTATCCTGCTTAAAGTTGTAATATGCATGTTGCTCATAACCAGTTCTTGGTCAATTTCAATAATGATTTTTACTTTTAAACGATGATTAGAGGCTGAGGCCTATTTCTGTTGCCGACGGGCCTTGTTATAATTTATTGTGCGAAACAGAAAAGTCAAAGCCTAAATTAAATATTCTTGTGATCATTGTGAATTAGTTTAGCGTGAGTATGCCTTGGTTGATGAGTCTATGTTATATTGTGTTTTATCCAGTCACAAAAGTTAGTTCAGATTGAGTATGCCTTGGCTAATATGTCTATATTATATTGTGTTGCAGCCAGTCGGAGAAGTTAGTTCAGATTGAGTATGCCTTAGTTAATGAGTCTTATGTTAAATTGTGTTTCAGCCCGTCGGGGAAATTAGTGCAGATTGAGTATGCCTTGGTTGATGAGTCTATGTTATATTGTGTTTTATCCCGCCAGGAAAGTTAGTTTAGATTGAGTATGCCTTGGTTAATTAGTCTATGTTATATTGTGTTGCAGCCCGTCGGGGAAGTTAGTTCAGATTGAGTATGCCTTGGCAGCTGTAGCATCTGGAGCGCCCTCTGTGGGCATCAAAGGTAAGTTTCTCCTTTCAATTCAGGAGTAAAATTTTTTTGTCAGTTTTCTAAGCGGATCAGCTGAGAAAACTAAAAAATCATTATTTTACGCCTAATCAATATCGATGATATATATAGTAATCTATGCTAGATAAGTGATGTTCTAGTTTAATCGATTGGCTTGTTTTAACAGTATACTGATATTTGAGTTTAATCAAGTAGCTGAAATTTTTTTTTACATTATTGGAACTCATTCCAATAATGTTTTAATATGGTTCACAAAACGGATCCTGGCCACTGTTTTTTTGTGGCCATATAATATGTGTCCCAAATAACTATCACTCACATCTTCGCAAATATGGCAAAACGCATAGGATCAGTTTTCTGTCATTCCATATCCTACAGTAGGCCAACGAAACGTTATTTCTGAATAAGCATAAATATCTGTATTTGCTGAGTTATTAGGATTTCCGTCGTCAATTTTACGACAGTTAGAGTTCTCGAAATTTTGTACTGTGTGTTGGGCTATTGATTTATACCCTGTAGATAGCCAGTAGATTTTACTGAGAACAATGCCTACCTTAAGATTAAACTAGGCCAATATAATCTTAAGAAACCACCACAATGAGAGTTTAAAACTAGGGAAAGCTAGCAGATGTTCTACTTTCTAAAGTAAATATATTATGATATCGATACTATATTTTTCAATGATACATATTGCCTTTTAAAATCTAACCATGGGTCTCAATAGCATCTGACACCACGGCCATAAGCATGGTGAAAAAATTCTTAATGAGGCTGACCTACATCTTCGGCAAACCATTGGACGAGATAGCCTCCCTTGCCCAATCACGCACACGTTATCTGGGTCAATCACATCGCTAGAGAAATAGAATAATAAACAACCCACATGGATCCAGTAGTGCTTCAATGCTGGGCCAACGTCGCAGAAGTGTCCTATTTCTGATAGGGTCCCCTCGGGGGTCCGCTGCTGGCAACCACGTGATAACGAAATGCTGTGTGGAACAGAAATGTAGTATCTGCTCACTTTACAAGTCAGTAAATACTGCCTTTGCAGAGAAGAAAAAGGTGGGATAGTGAACCTTTCTGCGTACATACCTGTATACAGGTATACAGACAGGTCTGTGGTAGGCCTATCATCCTGTGCACACTGTCATGCCTCCTGTCACAGCAGAGCCCCATCTCCTGTTGGCGTACCCACCTGCAATTATGTAATAGGCTACACTGTGACATGACAAACTACTGACTGTGGATTAAATAATAGTTTCACAGGAGTATTCAGCGTTGTTAGAAAATGAAATGAAATGAATAGGGCTTTAGGCCACCTTTGTGCACATATAGGCTAAACTGGGCCAGGAGAACCTCCTGAGGATGGTGAGATGATTGAGATGACACTGTCCTTCAGACACTGTCCTTCAGACACAAGTCTGAGGCCGAGCACGCTACCTCTCGTGCACGGAGGCTCCCCACAATACTGACTTTCACACGTGGATGGGGAAGAAACATTTTTGTTTCTTTCAAACCGCCGAGACCGGGAACCGAACTCTGGGGTGAAAGGCAGTGGTGCTAACCACTACATGTGACGCTGACTGTCAACCAATGCCCAAGTTGGCCGTCGCGTACCACGCTTATGGGAACCACATGGATTGATTGCTGATACGATTAGCAAATATGTATTTAAAAAAAATATATATATTCAATATTTTACTCTCGGACTGAGTGTTTCTGAAAGTAGATAATCATCACATCCTACAGGTCGAATGTAGGCCATTAACTTGTTGTATAGTGTTAATAGTTTGGGAACTGAGGAATGTTTTCACAGCAGACGGGTCTGTGGTGTTGATTATTTATGCAACAAACACACATGTTATTCAATGCTGGTTTCATGCTGGTCTACCTCTACGACGTTGTCCCAGTGTTAAAACAACATCTACAACAAAGTGGTATGTGAAACTTAAAGGGACTCAATCAGGCTAAAATCATAAAAAATAGGTGATTTTATTTTTGCTTGTTAATATGACGATATGATGTACACATGTCCATAGACTAGAACTGCATAAGTTTTTACATTTTTGTGCTGCGATCCGCGATAAGCAGTGAAGACAATATAGATATGACAGCGGATCAGATTGATGGACCAACCGCGTATCTCAGACATGGGGACGACGTTTTTCATAATAGTGGTTATAATATATGATGAGTCACGTACATGTATAAATTGATTTGAGTTTACGAGCATAGCTTTTTACAGAAGGCTTTTTTTTTGTATTGTTCAGTTTATTTTGATGTCCATTACCCCTCCCCCCCCCCCCCAGTGGAAATCTAGCCATAAATGAAAGTCGGAATAGTTTATTGTAGCATGTTTAACCATTTCAGGCACACAGGCTTGGTAGTTATCCTATGAATATAATATCATAATATTTATTACATGAATCATATTCTTATTGACGACACAAATCATTGTCATAATGGATAGTTCAATTTTTTAGTATTATTTTGCGGGATATAGACAAGGACACTGTTATCATGTGAACTAACAAAGAAAACACATCGCACTTGCACATCTAATTTTTTTTAGCAAGTTTTTTTTAAATCAAAAATAGTTATTGGCGGAAAATATATATTTGTTTTGATTTTTCACATGGCCCAATGCTTAAATATCAACTTCAGTCTGATGCAAAAAAATTACTCTCAATAATGTTCAGAACCGCAGGGTTCTTGTTATTGTTCATTGACGTTTAAGATTTTGGCGAGTTAAAGCTGTTGGTTGAGGTCTGTGTTTATGTTAATATGATTAAAATTATGTTTCTGTAGCTGCAAATGGTGTGGTTTTGGCGAGTGAGAAGAAACACAAGTCCATACTGTATGATGAACACAGCATTCACAAGGTGGAGCTGATCACAAAGAACATAGGCATGGTTTACTCTGGAATGGGACCAGATTACAGGTAAAACATCGGCATCGTATACCGTATTTGCTGGCCTATAAGACGCAACTTTTGTTTTAAAAAACACTGTTGAAGGCTGGTGCGACTTATGCTTCGGTGCGACCTTTTCTATGTTTTTTCAACTCGACCGAGGACAGTTGGAAAAATTCTAGAGTGGCCTCTACCCTCCGTCACATAATGACACGATTGCTGTTCAAGAAGACGATGAACCGCTAACGTGATATCGTCGTTTGGGGCCATTGTATGTCAGTTTTAATACCATTTGCGAATGTTATTTAGTTTACTATTGAATATAATGCATAAAAGCTATGTATTTAATTTACGATTAATTGGGTAAGCTATAATGTTTTAGTTAAAGATTGTTATAGTCTGTTTGTTGATTGTGTGTCCGCCATTTTGGTCTGCATCCGGTCAGTCAATGTCAGTATCGTCAGCATTCGCTAGGGGGTGACATGATTGCGATCAATTTCCCGCATAAACGCATCTATAGTGGAAGTCACATTAACTTGTAGCGCATGTTTTTCGCCGATTTCTCAGTTAATTCTCAACTGATTTTCATGAAAATTTCACTTGTGTTTTGCGGGGGACTCCAAAATAGCCCTTCTTAAATTTCATGAAAATCGGTTGTAAATTGACTGAGAAATCGCCGAAAAACATGCGCTACAAGTTTTTGGTATTAATTTTAAATTAGTTTTCACCTATATAACCTAAATCAATGCCCTTTATCGACATTGCCACCTGGTGAGTGTGGGTCAGTTACAGAAGTGAGGCTCTCTAATGAGGTAGAAAAAAAACAATGGCGTCTGTCTTTAATGCATGGCATTGAAATAATTTCGAATAAATTACTAAATTTTATGTTCACATATATTGAACAATATAATAAACAATTTTATTATACACTTTTAATATCGGTCTACCAGGCTATTAAATAACATTGACTCTCTCCTCTTTTCTTGCTATAAATGTCAATGTACTGACACTTGAATATCATCAGACATGTCTCTGAGCCTGGTGCGTCATATCTGCCGGTGCGATCTGTCTTTGGTTTGAGCCTAATCTTGAGCCTGGTGCAACTTATACTCCAGTGCGACTCATAGGCCAGCAAATACGGTACTAGGGAATGGGACCAGATTGCAGTTTTAAGAAAGTAAACACCTGGTCAAAACAGCATTGCTGTACAATTACATTTATTGTGAGAAAATGACAATAAAATATATTTCCATGACTCACCATTTAATCATGGTAATAGGACTTTAATATAGCCATAATTTACACTGAAATCATATTAATGGGACTTTTTAACATTTAACTGGATAACCTGTAGCTCCTAATATGTTTGGTCCTTTTTATGCATGTCACCATTATCTCATCCCTCTATACTGTGTTTAAAGCTTTCTAACTCAGAACCTCTCCATACAAATAAAACAACCAGCAAAGCAGATTCATTGATCTTTATTTCTATGTCAAGCGTTATCAGAATGTCAGAATGTTATCGATCATCGGTGCTGAACATTCATTCTGTGTAGTGCTATATTTAGTCCTCTTACATTTGTGCTCTGACTCTACCAAGCTCTCACATCGCTTGCCCAAGCTTGAGTGGCAGTAAAATGTCACACCTCCATTGATGCAATGTCTAAATTAACAACTGGCAGCTCACTATGAGAGAGGGTTATGTGTGTATAGTGGCCATCCACCGCTAGTTCCCACGTGGCTGAGTGCAGTAGAGTACAGAAAAAACAACGCTTTTAGATGCGATATAAAAAGACATTTAACCAGGATTATAAAAAAATGTTCTTTTGCAATTTCGGAAGTCAACAATGTATAGCCCGCATTCGTTATATACCCCGCACCATGCTTTCCACTATGTTAGCTAGCGACTTGTGCACCGTCTTTTGCACCGTTATATAGTCGAAATCACGGGCAAAAATTGTCTAAAATTCACTGTACAAATGAGGAAATGCAAAGGCAGTTATGCAATAGTTGAAAAAAAAGACGGGCAGTTGTCTAATCCTAACTAAGACAGTGCTTCCAAGGAGTAAAAAGTAGTGGGTTATACACCGAAAAATACAGTACTTATATACAAGCATGTTCGGCTCTTGTAGTATAATAAGTATATTATTGTTCTCTACTTCACCTGTGTGGATTTTGCTAACAATGATCATTTTTGTTATCGACAGAAAAGGTAGACATTAAGATAATATGTAGAAATTAGTGTTTAGTGGCATCAACCATAACCACAATAATCACGGGAGATAAAGATAAAGTAGAGGACAATAAAGGTGAAGTAGAGGACAATAAAGGTGATCTATCATCCCTTATATGGTATGAATAATTAAGTCCTTATATGGGGTGATTGGCGATCATGTGACCCTCTCAGAGGGTCACATGATAGCCAATCACCCAATATATGGAAACACTTGTGCCCCATCTTGTGGCAACTTTATTTATTTATTTGTCACAAACTTATTCATACTATATAAGGGGTGATAGATCACCTTTAATATATCTAATATACTATAAAAAGAACGGAATATGCCTGAATATGTATGGATCATGTCTTACTGTTGCAGACCATCTTACCATTCATGAATAAACTGAATATTTTTTCTGTTCTAACAAGATTTATCTCTACATTTCAGGGTATTAGTGAAGGCGGCCCGTAAGCTGGCCCAGCAGTATTATCTCACCTATCAGGAGCACATTCCTACCGCCCAACTGGTCCAGAGAGTCGCCAATGTAATGCAGGAATACACACAGCAAGGGTAGCAAATCAACTCAACCGATATTTTTAAAAATGTTCAGCAATTTTATAAATCATTACAGAGTTTGTTTTTATTCTTTAATTATTGATGTAACTGTCAAAATGATATGTGAAAACTGAATTAATATTGAGTGACTGGTTGAAATGTCTAAGATTTCAAATTATTTATAATGGCTGTAGACCCATAACATAGGTATTCATTTGAAGCAGAAAGAGCTAGCTAAGACATTTATGATTTTAAATTGAAATAAAACTTTGGTCTCATTCATGTATTATACAAAAGTATATCAACATTGTAAGGGTCGACCCAACATTGTTTGTGTTTATACAGAGGTGTTAGGCCGTTTGGCGTGTCGTTGCTGATCGCAGGATGGGATGATGACGAGGCGAGACCCTATCTCTACCAGTGTGATCCATCGGTATGTAAAAATAGAGCGATGTTAACAATTTAACTGCTTGGGTAGACCCTATCTCTACCAGTGTGATCTATCACTATGTAAAAATAGAGCGATGTTAACAGTTTAACTGCTTGGGGAGACCCTATCTCTACCAGTGTGATCTATCAGTATGTAAAAATAGAGCGATGTTAACAGTTTCACTGCTGGTGATGCATATATATATGCTTACCCTTACAGCGCGGGGAAGGACTTTAGTCGTCAGAATCTGACGTCTATAGACGTCAGATTCTGACGACTAAAGTCTATCCCCGCGCTGTAAGAGTTAAAATATTTCTAATAGCCATAGAGCCATAACACAGGTATTCAAATGAATCAGAAAGAGCTAACTATGATTATTTCAAATTGAAAGAAACCCTTTGATTGCGATGTTTTTTACAAATTAATTCAGCGCTTTAACGGTTAATATAAATTGTGATGGTAATTGCTAATAGTGCATATATCAATTGACCACTCCCAGCCCTGAGGTATTTATGCTCATTTTGATTCACCTTGAAATCTGAATTGCTCCCGAAATTCTCATCTCAAGGTGATTACAGGGTTGCCGCACTATCTTAAAAAGTCTTATATGGCTTTGTTGAAATTCAAGGCCTTAAAATGTCTTGAAAACAAAGGTTTTGTAACTAAATGTCTTAAAAAGGTCTCAATTTTTGGACAGCCAGCTTTTCTGTTGAAATGTGTGTGGTTGTTAAAAGATAGGAATTAATAAGCATCATTTCCCGGCATACATGCATACCACATGGGTCCCAGCTAACACATGGCGTTGACCCGGCACTGGTGGCCAGCATCAGCGATTATGGCCCAACATTGACACATTAGATTGGACTTTATTGCATTAAAAAAACAAATTGTAATTCCCAAATAGGTCTTAGATTTGTTGAATGTTGGGTCTTAAATAGGTCTTAAATGTGCTTATCCAAAAGCTGCAGAAACCCGGTATTAAAAATGTGTGATTTTATATAGAATACTCTAGTGTAATAGATTTGTACATATTTATTTCAAAGGATGAAATAAAAAACAGCAGTGCAAAAAAATTGAAATTACTATTCAATTTTCCAAATGTTGGAGCATTGTTTTGAATATGTATTTTCAATCCATTATCTCATAAGATAATAGAATCATACTCTTGTTCTTTCGCAGGGAGCATACTTTGCTTGGAAAGCAACAGCGATGGGGAAAAACTTCACAAATGGAAAAACATTCCTCGAAAAAAGGTAATCTGAATTATAATTGAATGGTCAGTTTAACTCTTTAATCGTCTTTAGTCATCAGAATATGACGTCTATAGACGTTAGATTCTGACGACCAAAATCGATCCTGCATTGAAAGAATGGAAAAAAATATAATGGCCGTGGACCCGCAACATAGGTATTAAAATAAATCAGAAAGAGCTAAATAAGACACTTATGATGATGGCAAATTGAAAGAAACTGTTTGCTCTCTATAATTTGTACAAAATTATTTCAGCGTTGTAAGGTTTAAGACACAACGTGCTGTTTATTTGTTATTTGAAGTTGGGGAATGTTAGGATTGAATAGCTGAGAGATTCTGTACATCAGCTATTAGTAAGATTCCCTTCTTTTTATTGAGATATTGTTGGAAACAACCAAAATTCTGCTGAATAAAAATTATCTCGTATCTCTTAAGGGTTAAGTATGTTTGATAGCTTATGTGGCTTTGTAGCAAGGTGACTGTTGTGGTGACTTGTTTGTCACTTGCTGATTTTTAGTTTCTATTTTGCTATTTTGATTTATTTTATCAAAATTTCAAATATATGGACAGTTACTGAGTTAGTTAATAAAAATAACTATTTGGTCATTGAGAATAAAACAAAGCTAGTTCAATGACTATAATTTGGTACACAATAAAATGTGTCTTATTTCAGTAGGTGGACATTAGATGGGTAGACTTAATAACCCTATAAATGCTATGGCACTGGTGAAGAAGCTACACACTCTTATATGAAACACACTCGAGAATAACTACCTAATTAAAAAAGTTTTCAGTATTGTAGATTACTGAATGACCAATTAGTCATACTGCGCTCCTACACATAGATTAGTATCATACAATATGGATATCACAATAGTATCATACAATATGGATATCACATTAGTATCATACAATATGGATATCACATTAGTATCATACCATATGGATATCACATTAGTATCATAGAATATGGATATCACATTAGTATCATACAATATGGATATCACATTAGTATCATACAATATGGATATCACATTAGTATCATACGATATGGATATCACATTAGTATCATACAATATGGATATCAAAATAATACAAATATCATACAATATTAATATCAAGATAATACACGTCTAATGTATTTTTTGTAAATGTAAACCATAATATTCAGTATTTCACCTGGGTTTCAAAGGAGGCACAGTGCTCACATCTAAAAAGGACATTTTAATACGCAAAACAACAATTTCCAAGGGCACTTAATAGTGTGTAACAGGCATATTTCACCACCTCTGAGCTAGGGACACCGAGGATTAAGCGTATTAGAAGTTTTTCATTTGAGAGCACACAGAAGCACGTAACGTCTGAATTCATAAGCTAATTGTATTTGGTGTGGATCACATAAAATCTCAAGAAATTGTAAACACAATTGTATCACAAATGTACTTAATTTATTATATTCATCAAGTCAAAAAATATCATTCAAAAACTGTGATGTCATTGTTCATTATCCAGTAGATGAATTATTATAGTAGCCTAACTCAGGTTGGCTGCGCAATATGAAATAATCCCAAAAGTCTTATACAGTAGTCTCCCTCTGATATGACTTTCATGCTGCCAGAGAACCAAAGTCGCATCAAAGGGGTAGTCGAATCTGAAAGGGGTGACAAAAACTCTAGAAAAAACGTAAAATGGGCCAAATTATGTTTAGGACAGCACCCTTTAAACACCTCCATTTTGGTTGTGACACCATGAGCGCAGATGACAACCTGTGTTAATTGCCTGTTCTAACAGTAACACGTAATTTAGAAGTACTGGAAGTGGCTTGTGTTTTCATAAGCATTGAGGCAGTGTTTTTTCCACATTTCAATATAGGCCTATGCTTTGCAGTACAAAACATACATGTGACACTGACTATGACAGCTACTTTCTATTGATGTCGACCCATCAAAAGTTATGGTTGAAAGGCTCATCAATCCGTCTGACTCAATGATCACTAAGTCAGTGCAATGACCATGCAGTCATTACTTATGCTGTAAGCAATGCTGACGAGCTACCGTCATTTTGACACAACTCAACGTACAGCCTAGTAGAACCTACTTAATCCGGGTGCCGACATCAGGTGTGAGAAATAGCTGTGAGAGATCAAGGCTGACACTGTGCACGCTATGGTTCTGTTAATGTGTCACACACATGTACACTCTAACTCAACCCAAAACTCTAGGCTTGATCGATAATACATTACCAAATAAAAATATAAAAACAAATGTTATGGATGTACACTGTATTCTCATTGAAATATTCAATTGTAAACAGGCGAGGCGGGCGTCTTCTATGTTGACCAAGATTGAAGGTAAACAGACAATACGGACAACGCACATACTAGCACAGATATTATCTTCACATGTATTACACTCTGAGGCACTGTAATGCACGTGGCTGTGAGCATGGTCAGCGCGAGACTTGATGCAGTGTTGTTCTAATGCTGGGCCACCGTCGTCAATGCCGGCATCGGCTTGGCGTCTCGTGGCGGCGTACCCTGTTTACGTTTATTCACAATGAAGATAGACTGCTATACACTGTCTTATTTTTCAAATCAATAACTTTGCGAGTTTAGGCGCTAACATTATGTAATTTATATAATTATTTTAAGCATTGAATAAGCTTTCTGGTGATATTTATCACATGTCCATACGACCATAATTGAAAAAGTTAGGTATTTCCATTGGTATGTTTATCACAACTAGCTGACACACTGACACCGTTGATGTCCCGTGCTAACTAGTGGTGTGATGCACCTTGTAAAGCCAAGGGCGTGCTGGATGTTAACTGCACCGCATATATATAAATATTTACATTGAAGATACCAGTACACATCTGCACACAGTGTATTGACCAAGATTGTGTCAATGCTGGCCCACTTCATATGACGCTGTATCAGCCTTAAGCCAACATTGGCTTACCATATTATTTACTGGGCTGTATTTGACGGTATGTACAAACAAGCAGTATCTTCAGACGGGCAGTTCATACCAGGCTGACAGTGCCGCTGAGCAGCTAATTCAAAAAAGTCGTATCTTTAGAGGGAGGTCGCTACGTAGTGCCATGATTTGAAGGTTGCATGTCGTGGGAGAGGGGAAGTCGCATTTAAGGGGTGCTTAACAGAGTAAAGCACATTGGTGCTACGAAAAAAAGTCGCAAAAATTTAAGTTGAGGTCTTAAAAAGGTCTTATTTTTTGGATAGCTAACGTTTCTGTTGAAATGTGTGTGGTTGTTAAAAGGTTAAGACTAGCATTAATAAATATCTGCTAGTATTTCTCTGCATACATGCATACCAGATTGGTCCCAGCTAACACATGGCGTTGACCCGGCACTGGTGGCCAGAATCAGCGATTACGCCTTATGGCCCTACATTGACACATTAAATTGGATTGTATTGCATTGAGAAACAAATTTGAATTCCCGAATAGGTCTTAAATTGGTTAGTTTGTTGGTCTTAAAAAGTCTTAAAAAGGTCATAAATTTGCTTAACCAAAAGCTGCAGAAACCCTGCTAACTCGATGTTCATTAGGAGTTCATTTTGAAAATTAGGTTTATATTCCATTTTCTTTGGATATCTTGTCTTGATTTTTTCCCTTTCCAACTGGCAGCAGCATCATGAATACGTCTGTCAAATCTGTCTTTATTGCAATTTAATTTCACTTCAAGCAGCATCTGTACAGTCTATAAAGTCTCTTCCTTTCACCTATCTAAACACCTTTTCCACACCAGCAGTCCTTAAAGGGAGGCAGTAACCTGAGCCGCTAAACCAAGCAAGTGGTCTGTGTGTCCAGATAACAGCTGGTACAGCTGATCCAGACAGCGGTCTACTGCTGGGATATATCTGATGATGTACAGCAGCTCTGTCCACTCGTAGAGAAGCTGATCCTGATCCAGCTCAAAGTGCCCAGCCAAAGTCTCCATCTCCAGCATACCTTGCAGATGATCCAGATCAAAGTGCCCAGCCAAAGTCTCCATCTCCAGCATACCTTGCAGATGATCCAGCTCTAAGTGCCCAGACAAAGCCTCCATCTCCAGCATACCTTGCAGATGAACCAGCTCTAAGTGCCCAGCCAAAGTCTCCATCTCCAGCATACCTTACAGATGATCCAGCTCAAAGTGCCCAGCCAAAGTCTCCATCTCCAGCATACCTTGCAGATGATCCAGCTCTAAGTGCCCAGCCAAAGCCTCCATCTCCAGCATACCTTGCAGATGATCCAGCTCTAAGTGCCCAGCCAAAGTCTCCATCTTCAGCATACCTTGCAGATGATCCAGCTCTAAGTGCCAAGCTAAAGCCTCCATCTGCAGCATACCTTGCAGATGCTCCAGCTCTAAGTGCCCAGACAAAGTCTCCATCTCCAGCATACCTTACAGATGATACAGCTCTTAAGTGCCCAGCCAAAGCCTCCATCTCCAGCATACCTTGCAGATGATCCAGCTCTAAGTGCCCAGACAAAGTCTCCCATCTCCAGCATACCTTACAGATGATCCAGCTCTAAGTGCCCAGCCAAAGCCTCCATCTCCAGCATACCTTGCAGATGATCCAGCTCTAAGTGCCCAGCCAAAGTCTCAATCTCCAGCATACCTTACAGATGATCCAGCTCTAAGTGCCCAGCCAAAGTCTCAATCTCCAGCATACCTTGCAGATGATCCAGCTCTAAGTGCCCAGCCAAAGTCTCAATCTCCAGCATACCTTACAGATGATCCAGCTCTAAGTGCCCAGCCAAAGTCTCCATCTCCAGCATACTTTACAGATGATCCAGCTCTAAGTGCCCAGCCAAAGCCTCCATCTCCAGCATACCTTGCAGATGATCCAGCTCTAAGTGCCCAGCCAAAGGCTCCATCTCCAGCATACCTTGCAGATGATCCAGCTCTAAGTGCCCAGCCAAAGGCTCCATCTCCAGCATACCTTGCAGATGATACAGCTCTAAGTGCCCAGCCAAAGTCTCCATCTCCAGCATACCTTGCATATGATCCAGCTCTAAGTGCCCAGACAAAGTCTCCATCTCCAGCATACCTTACAGATGATCCAGCTCAAAGTGCTCAGCCAAAGTCTCCATCTCCAGCATACCTTGCAGATGATCCAGCTCTAAGTGCCCAGCCAAAGCCTCCATCTCCAGCATACCTTGCAGATGATACAGCTCTAAGTGCCCAGCCAAAGTCTCCATCTCCAGCATACCTTACAGATGATCCAGCTCTAAGTGCCCAGCCAAAGCCTCCATCTCCAGCATACCTTGCAGATGATCCAGATCAAAGTGCTCAGCCAAAGTCTCCATCTCCAGCATACCTTGCAGATGATCCAGCTCTAAGTGCCCAGCCAAAGTCTCCATCTCCAGCATACCTTACAGATGATCCAGCTCTAAGTGTCCAGCCAAAGTGTCCATCTCCAGCATACCTTACAGATGATCCAGCTCTAAGTGCCCAGCCAAAGGCTCCATCTCCAGCATACCTTACAGATGATCCAGCTCTAAGTTCCCAGCCAAACGCTCCATCTCCAGCATACCTTGCAGATGATCCAGCTCTAAGTGCCCAGCCAAAGTCTCCATCTCCAGCATACCTTGCATATGATCCAGCTCTAAGTGCCCAGCCAAAGGCTCCATCTCCAGCATACCTTACAGATGATCCAGCTCTAAGTTCCCAGCCAAACGCTCCATCTCCAGCATACCTTGCAGATGATCCAGCTCTAAGTGCCCAGCCAAAGCCTCCATCTCCAGCATACCTTGCATATGATCCAGCTCTAAGTGCCCAGCCAAAGCCTCCATCTCCAGCATACCTTACAGATGATCCAGCTCTAAGTGCCCAGCCAAAGTCTCCATCTCCAGCATACCTTGCAGATGATCCAGCTCTAAGTGCCAAGCTAAAGCCTCCATCTGCAGCATACCTTGCAGATGATCCAGATCAAAGTGCTCAGCCAAAGTCTCCATCTCCAGCATACCTTGCAGATGATCCAGATCAAAGTGCTCAGCCAAAGTCTCCATCTCCAGCATACCTTGCAGATGATCCAGCTCTAAGTGCCCAGCCAAAGTCTCCATCTCCAGCATACCTTACAGATGATCCAGCTCTAAGTGTCCAGCCAAAGTCTCCATCTCCAGCATTCCTTGCAGATGATCCAGCTCTAAGTGCCCAGCCAAAGTCTCCATCTCCAGCATACCTTACAGATGATCCAGCTCTAAGTGTCCAGCCAAAGTCTCCATCTCCAGCATACCTTGCAGATGATCCAGATCAAAGTGCTCAGCCAAAGTCTCCATCTCCAGCATACCTTGCAGATGATCCAGCTCTAAGTGCCCAGCCAAAGTCTCCATCTCCAGCATACCTTACAGATGATCCAGCTCTAAGTGTCCAGCCAAAGTCTCCATCTCCAGCATACCTTGCATATGATCCAGCTCTAAGTGCCCAGCCAAAGCCTCCATCTCCAGCATACCTTACAGATGATCCAGCTCTAAGTGCCCAGACAAAGTCTCCATCTCCAGCATACCTTACAGATGATCCAGCTCTAAGTGCCCAGACAAAGTCTCCATCTCCAGCATACCTTGCAGGGGATGTTACCTGTCAACTGGGAAGTGTCCAATATGGCCAGGTTAGAGATCACTGGGGCATCTTCAAATCTGAAAACACAAAACACACATATTTGGTGTAAGATTAAGGTAATTTAAAATGGTGCTGTTCAAATCAACAAATTTAATCGATTTTCAATTAGCTGTCACAAGTGAATATATTTCCCAATGACACAAGTGGATATAATTTAGTGTAAGATAAGTTTTTGTTTTTGAAGTTATTTTCATGTATGACAGAATTAAGCATAATATTAAGATCAAGTGAAATGTGCCTGCTGGAAATGTTGTTGAGGAAGGTTTCTAAGAAATTAGGTTTTACCATCAAACTTGACAGCTGCACTCTATTTGATGACTGGCTTAAAATCCATGACGGCCATTCATCGTTTGTGGTTGCCGCACCGCGCTTGTGGAATGAATTGCCTCTTGATTAAAATACGTGAAGCAAAATCAGTCACTTTCTTTCGGAAAAAATTAAAAACACACCTTTTCACATTAGACCTACCACCTTAATATGAGCATCCTCCGACTGTCCTATGACAAATTCCTTTTCCTAGTATGGACCTCCCCACTGAATACTGATTTTAGTCCACAGAGCCATTGAGTCTCAATATTGTTGAGAGATACTGGCTCTATAGAAGTTATTATAGTTATACTTATTATACTTACTTATCCTGGCCAGATCTGCATATTGTCTGTACTTGCTCAACCAGGCACCATCTTTAGTTTTTCTCAACCTTAGCTGCTGATTCGTTCTTTCAATGATGCTATCAATCATCAAAGATATTTTACAAATTGTTACAATTATCTGTGGAAGAATACATTAAGCATAAACAAGGTGGTGAAAAAAGAAATATTTTATACCGCCTATACTTATATGAAAAGATATTCGAATAAATTATAAGTGCAATACTCATCAAAACAAATAATGAGGATGACCAATATACGTGTATATCATTTATATTATAAATATTATTCAACTTATATACAATGTATAAATTATACTCAATATACATTAGAACAAAAATAATAAATACCTGTAGTTCAATTACTTGACAGAAATGGTCAGATAACTACTGTGATGAACTTACACAAAAGATCTCACAAGAACTGAGACAGCCTTATCGTATTATAGCCACCAATGATGTGCTGCTTCTTTTATGACAGGTTCATTTAAGGCTCTCTCTCTAGATTGGCATGACGTACGTCTCTTGTGGTAGTTGTGCAGATTCTCTAGCGTGGCAGCAACTTTCTTCAGGATTGACAAATTGTGTAGCTTTCTTTGCATGCTAGGGAAAGTCTGTGGTCTCTGCACTGATTAAAAATCAACCCAGGACTGTCCACTTTTAATTTTGCTTGCACTCCGTTTTTACATCCAGAGAGTGTACTAGAACCATCTCTAGACATGACACCTAACTTTGTTATAACCATCCCCTTAGCATTCAATTAATCTTTTAATGCATTTGTGCCAGTTTGGGCCGATTCATTAGGTATCTCTCTGTCATTTAGTAAGACTGTATCCCATGATCCATCAGGTTTTAAATACTGACAAGCAATGGCTAAATGCTTTCTCGACGAAACATCCATAACCTTGTCTGCTAAAAGAACGTATTTAGGGGATTTTATTTTCTTCAGTTGTGATATCTCATTTTTTACCGTAGTACTATTAAATGTTGTAGCAAGCCTTGAATTGTGTTACTGCTTTTATGAGTAGCATTCTTTCCAGCATTCAAATTTTTTATCTTGGTGGCTCCCAGGTCAATAGAGAGATCTATCATAGATTCAAATAGTAAAAGTGGTAAGTTATGGGTGATAGTACACAATTTTGAAGGCATCTTATATGGCTTCTTTTATCTTGGCATCAGCAGTCTTTATCAATCCAGTAGTGTGAGGGACTTGTAATTCTTTATCAATTGCAATTATTAATGTTTTTCGCTATTTTCATGAGCTATGAAGACAAGGAGAAACTTCACCATCCGTAATTATATTAATTTTTGCGTAAATGAGTAAATGATAATATGGTTTAGAAGATCTCCATTAAGACAGTAAGTTGCTAAAGATCACCTTTTAATATAAAAAAATAATTATAACAGTCTAACACACATTTTACATAATAAAAATACAACCAAATAATAAGCGGGCAGTCAAAAAGAAAAATATATATATAAAACAAATTATTGTAAATCAATTCTCACAAACACTTTTAAAAACAAAAATAATCTAGATGTTGAAATCTTCACAATTCATCAACATTACTTGAGGAAACCTATTGACATTTTCAAGGTGTCTCAGCTGCCTAGTGGGGCTCATAACCTGATGTACATGATGTTGTACACGGCTGGTGCTTGTCGTCTTCTCTGTGTGGGGATTGTATGATGACCAGACGGATGTTGTACACGGCTGGTGCTTGTCGTCTTCTCTGTGTGGGGATTGTATCAGTAATCACTTCTACAAATGATGACATACTTAGTGTCTGTGTGTGGGTTGAATGTATCTAGTGTCTCTCTCCTTGCATTTGTTTTATGTGACAAGACAGGAATTTTGAAGTACTGTTATTTACCCTCATTTTGATTATCAGAGTCTCAGAGGGCGAAATAGTGTTACCGTTAAGTGGATCTCTAATACACATTTCAAACAATAATAAAATGACCGAAAGCAGAGTGTTAGTTGAAAAACATTACTTTTAATTATAAATTATTTCTATGGACTTTTGTAAATATTAGACCACTTCATAGTCATTTGGGCTATCATGAAAATTTCACAAAAAAATACTATAGATACTACCACTAGTTCAAAAGTTTAGGATCAAATTTTTAATCATGCAATAAGCATAGGCTTTTGCCAGTGTCAAGTTTATGAGGCTTATTATACAAAAACTTAACGAGCAGAGAAAAATGTTTGGAGCACATAAAACGTTGAAGATGTAAGAAATAAATTAATCTAAAATACAATCATGTTTTCTCAAGAAAACTATTGTTAGGTATCGTGATTGGAACAAAAAGTTACCATATTGAAACATACTAGATGCGCCGTATGAAAAAGTGTTGGGTAAAATAATGTATAATACATTTTTTTCATTGTAACTTTGAAACATTTACTGCAATAACTTGCAATAAAATGTTAATATTATCACATGTAAACTGCCATATCATGCATTAAATTAAATGGACTATAGTTCCAGGGTTGCCAACCCTTCAGATTTTATCAAAGAATACTGATACTATGGTCCATTTTCTGATTGCCGCAATAATATACTGAATTTTCATATCAATGATGATTTTCTCACAAATACATGACCATACATTTTTTGCTGCACATTGCAGGAAAATCAACGGAAAAAATTCTCTAGCTTTCAGGCCGCTTTTGCGGCTATGCTCTGGCGCAGCCCGGTGGTTTATGCGGCTCTTGCCCAGTGGCTCAGCTCTGGTGCGGCTTTCTAAGGTTTTCACATCAATCAGTAGATCTACTGATTTCCCCTTTGTCAATCTTACAAGTTGAAGATAATGTAGAATAATATTTTTCCAAAAACAATGTTTCTTTTAGACATTAAGGATCTTTTAGACAATTTAGCTCCATAGCCCTGCAGTGCTATTAACCATATGACACTTTTCCACCATTCACAATTTTGTAAATAGCCTACTGGAGAAAGGTCAATGTAATTTTTTTGTGATTTTCACGCAATTCTCCTAATTTTCCATCTGATTTCCCTTCTTCTGAATTACACTGTCAATCTTCCGAATTTTCCACATTTCACTCTTACTTCAAACTTATATTAATATCACTATTTTCAATCATAAATTTCAGTCAAAATTCCCTCAAGAGGCCACCAATTGGTCTCTAATTAAACAATTTCCCGGGTGCGCGGTCGTCCATGCCACGCAACGACCTTCAAGGGTCAATCTTTTGTCATCTTACTATTTTTTTTGCTTATCTTCTGTTTTTTCTCCGTTCTAACTTGGCGTCTCTGATAATGGCAATTTTGAATTTCCAATGTCAAAAACATTTCTAATCTTATCTCCATTTTTATCTGCTGCCGGTAGGGGGAGGGGTATTTTAGTCGCGTCAGGATTCTGGTGGACGCAAAAACCCCAAAAATTATTTTGAATAATTTTTTTTCAATTTTAACATCACATTCCTAGCAACATGTGGATGTGCACGTGATTTTTAAAGATGCTACCAAAATTCAAAATGGCCGCCGGAACAAATTTTTTTCTGGGTGCAAAAACTTTAAAACTAAACGACGGAAATTATTCAAATTTTAAAATCACTTCCCCCACAATATGGAGATGTGCAGGTGATTTTTTAAGGTTTTGCTGAAATTCAAAATAGCTGCTACAAATCAATTTTAATTTTTTTGAGATAGCAAAAACTCAAAACCTAATGTCGTAAATTATTCAAATTTTACAATCACATTCCCCACGATATGGAAATGTGCATGTGATTTTTTTTAAGGTTATATTTTCAAGGAAATTCAATGGCCGGCATGGCATGCATGAACTTCATAATCTTTTGTGGCGCAAAAACTCAAAAATTGAAGTCAGAAATAATGTGCAGGTATTTTTACTGAAATTTAAAATGGCAAACACAAGTTGACTTTTTAAATATTTGTGACCGAAACAACTGTAACCTAATTAATCACAGTGGATGATATAAGACTTCAGGCCTCTTGTTATATAGATGGTTTGGGGTATTTTCGATTGGAGAACGTTTTAGACAATTTATTTGCAGTGGTATTTACTAGTGGTGTTTACCTAACCCGGTAATGCTGAAAATGAACAATAATCAAGAACAACAATCCCATGTGAACTATGAACTTTGAAAGACAGGGCTGATTTTTTGTTATTATAAGTTAGGATTTAAATGGTATGTATGTAGACTATATTATTGACCCAGATAAAAGTTTCTAAAAAACATTTATATATACCAAGAAATTTTAATAGGTCCATCGTTTGTCTTAGACTAGTCTAATTGTGTTTTGTACGGAACATCATTAGGTACAGACCACAAAATTTTACCAATATCTATCCCTGCTAATGCAAGTTTTGTGTATTTTCGTATGGTGAGCGCAGATTTTATTCTTGTTAATTAAATAAATGTACTGGGAGTTTTGTATTTTATTTGCTGAGATATAATGAACCCTTGTAGTTTTCACATGTGATTTTAATTTATTTAAATTTTCACCCTCTTAAGGTTGTGTCACTACCGTGACCCATACCTTAGTGGGTGGAAATTATGCATCGTTGTTAGTCCATCGTTGTTATGTTGTTAACCCACCTTTAAATTTTGATTAAAAAAGGTGGGCTATTGCATTTGAAGTTCGGCTTCATCAGCTTCAACATTTACTTGTGGTCGCGATAACTTGAAAAGTTTTTCATGTATCCTTCCCAAATTTGTTATGCATGTTACTAATGATCAGTTCTCGAACAAGTTTAATAATGGCTGAAAAAAATCAATATGGTCGATGTATGCAGATTTTTTGCATTTTACATCAATAATTTGACCTTGTGGGCGCGATAACTTAAAAAGTTTTTCATGTATTTTCTTCATGTATAAGTTCAATAATGGCGGCGGGCTATTGTTGAGTGTGCTCTTGTTTAATTTGAAACAAAAAAATAGTAAATCTTGATGTTATAACACACATTTCTTTCCCAATATCAGTGATTTGATTGACTAATAAAGTAAGGTAAAAAACGACTATTGTCGTGATCAGCATGATAAGTGTTAATAAGAGAATATTGTTCCATTGTACTGTGACATGTTTTTTTAGAGAATATTGTTTGATTGTATTGTGGACATGTTTTTTTAGGTAATAATGTTGGATTGTACTGTGACATGTTTTTTTAGAGAATAATGTTTGATTGTATTGTGGACATGTTTTTTTAGGTAATAATGTTGGATTGTACTGTGACATGTTTTTTTCAGAGAATAATGTTTTATTGTATTGTGGACATGTTTTTTCAGGTACAGTGATAACTTAGAACTTGAAGATGCTGTTCACACAGCTATTCTCACCCTGAAGGAAAGCTTTGAAGGTCAAATGACAGAGGACAACATAGAGATCGGGATCTCAGATAAAGATGGATTTAGACGCTTGACACCCTCAGAGATCAAAGACTATCTGGCCGCCATCGCATAGAGTTACATGTATCACTCTGTGAAGCCCTTATTGACACTTCACAGTGCCATTCTCATATATAGACATTTTTCACATTTTTCTGCACTGAAAATACAATATTTTTACATGAAATATGTGTCAACTAATAAAAAAAATATTGGTCTTAATTTGATATATGGAAATAGTCATTTTTTTAGTGGTGAGAATTTAAATTTTCCAACTTAAGACTTTATTTGTCAAGTTATTCAAGTTTCAAACTTTTTAAGCCAAACAGTAGAAACTATTGCTGTATCCAACAGTACGTGCATTGTGTAGCTCTTTTACTAATTAGAATATTATAATTTTGATATCAGCTGTTTGAAGGTATGTATGCCAGACATGTCATTTTTCGATATCAATGATCTGTCGACATGAACCCTGTTTCTCACTCGTTAATGCCAGTCAGAATAAACGTGTTTTACATATCAGTTACTTATCATTATTACTCTGCTTTCTATAAAGCTTTAGACACCTAACATATTTAGAATATCGCTCTGAAGTGTATACAACACATGTACCAATAGGAATAGGAATGGCGGGGTTAATAGGAGCCAAAAGTAGGAAAGTTATTGAGATGTGTTTTCTACCAAAGCAACTACAAGTAGGCACATGTTCTCATTTTTAGATAATCACCCAACTATGTGTGTCCCTCCACAGAAAAATTGAAACCTTTGTGAAAACATTACGGTTGCCATAGCAACAAAAAAATCGTCGATAAAAGTTGAAAATTGAGAGGTGGTCAAAACTTTGACCTTACAGGTACCACCTAGTGAAATAAAATCAACCATAATACACCTGTCACTCAATCAATATATTAGATATTGTATTCAGAAGGTTTTTTCTAAAAAAAAAAATTCTTTGTGTTTCTGGTGATTTTGCAAAGAAAAACGGGGTGAATAGGAACAATTTTTTTATTGCTATGGCAACCGTAATTTTTTCAAAAGTTTCAATTTTTCAGTAGAAATATACACATAGCTGGATGATTATCCAAAAATGAGCAAATGTGCCTACTTATAGTTTCTTTGGTAGAATAGACACCTCAATAACCCCGCCGTTCCTATTCACCCCATTCTATTATTTTGAAAATGGTATTTTTTTTAAAGTTTTTTTTTCCATATTTTCATGGGAAGTGGTCTGTATATTTTTTAAAATTCACTCGTTTGTACCTATTCACCCCCTGTTAAGGCCCCTGCTGGGGTCACAAGGACCTGTGGTAGCCATATGGCTGATTCACCCCATATCTGGTGAATAGGAAGGCGCACTTTTAATAATAAAAATGTCACCATAAGATACCTCATATGTATAGACATAAATCCCCCACCCCCCCCCCCAAAAAAAATGATAAAAAATACCACTACACAGACATTAAATTGCCGAAATCGTTGTTCCTATTCACTCCATTCTACGGTATTTCTCTAATAACTGGCACAAGTTTGAAGACTGCAGCGAATCATTTTCACAGTGGCAATTTTATTGCAATGTCTGTGGAAAAAATCCCACATTTTGTGGGTTATTTTTTTTTTTACTTGGATTTTTTTATTGTGGCAGTCGCCAAGTTTAAGTCATATAACGTGGATGGTTCTAGTTTACTACTGTAATGATCTCTTAATTTTTTTAAAGATTTTTACAAAAATATTACTATTTACCGCCTTAGGAGCAAAAATTATATAAATATTAAGATTTCAAGGATACCATCCTTCTAAAGCTGTCCAATATAACAACAAATAATTCAATAATAAATAAGAAATAATACATATCCACTTATCTCTTTTTTAATGAGGATATTATACAAATAAATAAACTGTTTAGACCGTGGAATCAAAAATGATATAAATGCGAACATTTCAATGATTCGTCCTTACACTAATGTCATGTTCGAATAAATAATAAAAGCACATTTTAAACGAGAAGTTTTATTTCTGTAGATGGATACTGTTACTTTTGTATTCAATTTCTGATTTCAAAATAGTTTATGTATACCTCTTTATGCTATTCGACATAGCTAGAATACAAAACATACTATATGTATCTCTTTATTTTATGTAGACCCTACACAAAAATGGGACTATTTAACCCTTGAGATATCTTAATCATTGGTCAGTCCCAATGCAGACCAAATGTTCAACGATAATTGTTAAACAAAGACACTTTGTAAGCAAACTATTTGGTATGATGCCCTTATTAGATGAAGCTGTCTTCTGTTGGAGAGGTTATCATTTTCATGAAGCATCTGTTTTTTTAAACCCTTTAAGGCCACACGATGCATTGAAACATCACTTATTTCCCTGAAAACAGACTTAATTTCCTCTAAACCAGGGGTTTTAGATCGAAAATTTCCATGAAACCGATTTACCAATTCATGGCAATTTTCTTTAATTTTTAAACCACATCAAATCATTTTCATCCACTGCAAGTCAAGAATTGCGACAGCAATTCGCGGCTTGTAGTGGATGAAGATGACAATGGTAAATTCAGGATTGAAAGGGTTTTAACGAACTATTAATTATTATATTAAATATGTTACATTTATGTCATAACGGCGAGCAACAAACTTTCTCCATAGGCCTACAACCTTTGTTCATTGTGTCATTTCTTCTGGTATTGCATATCCTTGCATTTCCTTGTCCTATGGTCACATTAAACTGCTATGAAAAGATTTTAGTCGGCTGCATATATGAGAAAAATCCACCTGCTACAAACGTTTTCTCAACGGTTTATTGTAGTGATTCCAGGGTAGTATGAAGATACAAGAAAAACAGTATGATGTGAATACATCTATTCAAAAAAAAATAAGTTTCCGTCCATACTTGACAATAAAGTAGGATGTAATTCACAATAAATGGTTGTAAAGGACAAAACAGCAAGGACGCTGACCTGTAATTTGACAAACTAGGCCTACTACGTCTTGTTCATTTTTTTGTAGATGTCAATAATGTGACTTTCTACCCCAGCTGATGTATTCCTTTTGACATCTAACTCCATATTAAGAAGCCAAAATAAAATCACCTATTTTTTATGATTTCAGCCTGAGTATGGGTCTTTAAGTGACAAATAAGAGAGGATAATCTAGTTTTGAAATATTCAGGAACTGCATTATATTTCATAGGAAATCGGTTTTCTTTTTAAAATTGATATTAGTCAGTTGATCCAGATAATATTGTGGTAATGGCCCACTATTGGGCCAATACAGAAAGTTCAATTGGGCCAGTAATGTTGAAGTGGTATTGGTCCGGATACTTTTTGCAAATGGATTTGGTACTGGCCAATACAGATTTACGGTATCAAACCTTTAATGAACCAGTTGCGGCCCATTACGAACTTAGCACTATTGGCCCAATACTGACTTTATTGTGGGGTGATACTTAGATCATTAGATAGCCTTTAATAAACCAGATAAGGGCCATTACAGAATTTGCACTATTGGCCCATTGCAGAAGACATAACAAGACCGGTATTAAGCCGTAAATGATCTGTTGTGGGCCGTTACAGACTTTGTAGTATTGGGCCAATGCTGTTTTTATCGCGGGTAATACTTGTTCATTATTAAACCTTTTCTGAGCCAGATATGGGCCATATTTATTACCGATTTTTCACTAATGGCCCAGAGCAGAATAGTTCACACTATTGGTCCAATTCCAGATATAAAGCGGCATCAGTATCCAGCCTTTTATAAAACAGCTGTGAGCCAGTAGGCCTATATAAGTTTTACTATTATCACAATACAATCGTATAGCTGCACGAAATGTCACCAGAGGGAGAAGATGGAAAATTACCTCATCACACTGAAAAAACACACTATGTATCTGAGTATTAAGATTTGATTTTATCTTTTGATAATAATATAACTAACATGGATTATATAATTTTATAAATATAATTAATACAAATTTACAATAAATACAGAATTATAAGTCTGTTTCCCTTATCGCCGACGTTGTACAGCCCGTTTTTTTCGTCCTCCCTGGCGGTCACTTGCTGTGGCCAGCTAATGGCACATCTCTACTTCAATTTCTGTATTGGAAATTTGGGTTAATGCAGGGTTTCTTCGAATGGCCTCTGGAAAAGCAAGTGATAAAAGTCAGAAAAGTTTAAAAAAAGTTTCACAACAACATAGACTATATATAAATGTACGTAAATATCTAGGGTCTACATAGTCAATGGATCGCTGGAGAATAGGGAGTGAGTGCATATTGCTTTAAGTCGCTTTCTGACAATCATGGCAATAGCGCGACAGAAGGAAGCCCGAAGCCGGGACTATGCCTACTCTTATATCGAATGACTTCAAGGGTTCTATAGTGCACAGTACCACTGCACACTCCAGGCCTTTGAACAGTTTGGAGCACTGTATATGCCAAACCCGACGAAAACATCCGACCCGGCCTGGATTCGAACCCAGTAGGCCTACCTCTGAGTTTCGAGCCACAACCGGATCGAATGAGCCGTCGGGGCCGGCAAAAACTGGAGAATAGAATGAGTAGAAAAGCTAAGGTTGATTTTGGACTATCCTCCACCTTGGAACAAACAATTGAAGCCTAGGTAGGCTAGGACTATGCATTTAGACTTGTAGAACTATAGGCTAGAACCTACTTAAGTCTACTCTGGTCTAGGCTAGATTAGTCTGACTCTAACCGTAACGTCACGGTTATAAGTTAGGGGCCATTCAACAATTAGGTAGCGCTTGTTTTTCCTATTTTTTGGCCCCCCTTTCCTAACGTTTTTTAACGTTACTTTGAATGTATACGCTCCAAAATGATTAGAATACTCTAATAATCCATACCTGAACATGTTTTTAAGAGACAGAAACCCTTCACTTTCGGAAAAAAGTTTTTATGAAAATAACCATTATATTTTGCCCAAGTTCGTAACAATGTGAATCCTCGGTAGCCACCCAAGAAAACCCGTTTATTTGACTTTGACCTTTAAATTACCATTAAATGACCTTGGTGTCATCTTATAACTATGCCACATTAAAGCCATGAGGGTTATATATGTATATATATATATATATATATGTCCTCATATAATATATAATGCCATATTGTCACATTAAAGTAGCATTCTGATATTTACATGAAATCTTATCCTGATATTACAATACCATATTCCACACTATATCAGGCCTGATATAGAACATTATAATATGCAATACATTCCTCAATTATGTTAATAATATCTCACATTATATAATAACATATGCGGATATTTAGGTGTCACGTATATCCATAATACAGCAATTTCATGTCATTATAATGGCTTTGATCTAGGATACTAAAATGTCAGATCTGTGATTAAATTTTACTCACTATGGAACTTAGTGTGCAACGTTTCGACCTGCTTTCAACAGATCTTGATCACGCCACCCTTGCGACACAGTTAAAGTCGCCTTTTAATATAGGTGGCTACACATAGGAGGTTCATTTATATACAAAATGTCATTTTTGGGAATGACCAAGTGGCCTCGCATAGGATGTTGGCTGCTCCTAAGAGTGGATACTTGTAGGATCCTGACTTCGTTCAGGTTAGGTGCAGTTATCCCCGGCTTTCTCAGACGCGGGAAGCTGTGGACGACCGCCTCGTTTCCGTACCTTGGTGACAGGCGCACACAATTGCAGCCCGTGCGGCATTGGTACTTTTCCCGCACTTCAGACGTTACACTCGGCGACTACGGACGTGCCGTAGGTCGCTCTCGCTAAGTCAAACAGGACGTGCCGTGCGCGGAGGTTGTGCTTTGTTGTTGCCAGATGTCTAACGAATAAACATGACAAGTGGAGAAAGAGTTTTTTTCTGATTTATTTGGAACCGTCGACTCGACGGGGAAGGAAGTTTGAGTTGAAATGGTGAAGATTGGGCAGTTTCCCTCGTCCGCCATTGCGACCCTACACTAGAGACTCCAACGGTCACTTACAGGTACTTTCGGCGCGAGGGGCTCTCCATCCCACCATATACTTACAGCAGGTTCTATTCACTACTGTATTGCCAATTATATTCCTATATTTACACTTTTTAAAACCATATTCTGACATTATATGCTGATGTTGAATACCATATCTCCACATATAATTTTATTAGTATAACTTACACTATCATATACTGTCAAACAAAATGTCATATATCGACTAGTTAATGTCAAATATATACATTATATCAGCTTGTTGTGGGGAATGTCGTCAACCATACTATTTATTCAAGTGTTAAAAATGGCAGATTTAAATTAAAAGAAGCAGAGAAAAATTTGTGATCAAGCTGTATATATTATCCCTTTATCATCAACTGCTGTAGAAGTCAATTCACTTCCGTGATAAAAAGCAACAGATCTTAGAAAAACACCCACAAATGATGACTTACCCGAAACAGTTTATTAAGGTCTGTGCTGTTCCCATATTGCTCTCCTTGGTAGGCATATATCATCTGCAGAAGAATCAGCCCAATCGGATTAAATAACTCATCAGTAGCTGATCCAGAGGGAGCGCGCCCTCCCTTCAGTACCCCCCCCCCCCACCCACAAAAAAAACTACTAATTTGGGCTTTTATATGCTCCAGAATGCACCATTTCAAGCCTTAGATTTTTACGTTTTTTAGAGGAACATGACATCAGACCCCTGTAAAGCACATAAGAGGATGAATGTGCCAGGTGTGTGTTAGAAATTATAGTAATCAAATTGGCTAAAATTGCTGAATCCACCACTGCCCATCCCGATGAGATGTCAGCTAATGCCTACTTCTTGCCCAGAGCTATGTCTACTTGTGTACTGCAAGCAAATGTAATAATTCGCGGCGTAGTTGTGCTAGATGTCAGATGGGTTTTTCCTAATTGCCGATTGGATAATATGGTTCATATAAACATGGAAGTTCGATGTTTTACTGAATTGCCAACATTCTAATATGTTATTTTTGTGCATGTTACATGTCAAGAGCACAGTATCGTGTTTCATTCTTGAAGTGACAAACTATGAGCCACTATAGTTTATCATATTATATTGGTTTGTTAAGCACAATCGGCTACGAAAAGAAAATATATTTGTTTTTAAAAGCTGATGCCACAGTATCTATGATAATTATGTATACTTATCTGGTCTCCCTAACTTTATTTCTATGCATCTATTTCCCATGTATTTACATACATATGTATTCTCCCAGGTGTCATGTGTTATATACTATCGAGTTTAATATTATTCTTTTGACTGCACAGTATATGGTATATCACAACAAAGTAGTATCCTGCATATTTCACATAACTATCACCCTAAAATACTGGTTTTAAAAATAGACTGATCATTTATCAATTGCAAAGATTTTACTTGCATATTGGTTTAACCGTTTACCGTTCACTAATTTTTTGTTGTGATCCGATAACTTAACAAATGTGATTTATTTCATTATAAGCTACATTTTAAATGATACTGTTTATATATCTGGTCTATTCTGCGTCATTTTTAAAACGTTATATTTAATTGTAATAAATTAATTTATTCTCACGGAATTATTTTTTTGCGGTTTCGTAATAAATCATATTTTGCCCCTCAAAAATTCATGCACACAGCTGCAAGCCGACAACCGGGTGGTAGTTATGCCCAGAGGTCCCCTTGACATACTAAAAAAGCTTTTAGGTATGCACGCTCAAGTGGTGACGAAACCCTCCTTGGCCACCTCTGGCCAACTGACTATATAGAGGATTTTGAATATTATACTGTCATATAAAGTGATACATGTTATAATAAAACATTGCGCATATATATAATATTTGTTGTGCAACTATACTGATAATAGGCCCATGGTACTTGTCTGTCGTCTTCTAGGAGTGGTTCTGGGGGAGGTGGTGTCTTTGCTTAACTGCTGCCTTCAAAGGAGAGACATTGAAGACAGCACAGTCACTAGTAGTAGTATATGTATATATAGTATATAGATCCATGAGCTCCAACCCGACACCACATCTATAATTACTGTCCACCAGCGTCAAAAATAATAATGGTGAAAAACCCTTTGTATTTGTGATACAGTGTTTTTTATGGCCTTGATCCTCACAGGTTTGCCATCTAGGGCCCCTATATATCGTATGGGGAGGGGAGTTTCACCTGGAGCCAAATTGTGCGTCTACCTCTCTCCATCCTTTGGCTGTGTCGAGAATAGTGATGACTTCTTGGCATTCATCTATTATAGCCTGGCAAACTTCTGACACTAACTATTTCTTCTCTTTACCCAGTAATATGCCAATAGAGCAACCGTGATCTTTTCATCATGCATGATCTCATTTTGCAGTCACAAGGTATGTTGTTTCTCCTTTTATATACTCTCTACAGGGCTCGATACCATCGCCATGACGTCGTCAAGACATTGCCACAACATCGTCAAGACATCACCATTACGCCCCCCGTCGCATCGCCGATATGTCCCTGTCGCACGCCGAAGAATCACCGACCGTCGCAGATTCTAAAAGTACATCGTTAACTGTAATTAGTCGATGTAGCGCCGATTAATCCCCGAATTTTCCCCGATGCATCACCGAATATACGGCGATGCATTGGTGAAACTTCCCCGAGGGTTCGTCAATAAATCGCGTGTTAGTCAGGGCCCATTGTCGAAATTTCTGACTTGGTAAGGCATTTATCAGTAGAATTTGGCATGCAGTTGTTCTTACACAATTTGGGAACGCTGATTCCAAATCTGCCCCATGCCAAGCTATATTTCGTGTTTTTCCTACTCAAAATTCAAAAACAAAATGGCCGCCAAAATTAGTGAAAATGTCACAACTTGACATCACGGTTTGGCTTACAATGAACATAAAATCATCATTTCGGTGTATTAAAACCCACCTGAGCAGCATACTTAAAGTCCCCTGAATTTCACCTTGTGCGTTTGCCGCTAGAGGACAAAATCCAAAATGGCCGCCACTGCAAGGCAATGTGCTATAATTTTGCTTATAGATGTGTTTTTGGTGTCTACATATAGGTTTCTCACACACGGAAAACCAATTCAGAGCCGTGATAACATCTATTATCAATATTTCACAAAGTTATGGGGGAAAAAACGAATGTTGCGCGTAGGCCAGCTCAATAATAATGATTTATTTAATAAAGTCATTATTTCACATTTAGAAGCCAAGGGAAACAAGCGTAATATCTGGCATGTTGTAAAAATGTTTAGACTATTGACAAAAAAAAAATCTGATTGTTGATCACTGTCCGGCACTAGATAGCCTGTCGCTCACCATATATCCGTTCTAGGCCTATTAGTATGTGGCCTATGTGATATCCACCTGCATCGTGTTTTTACAGGACCGTAAGGAAGAAAACAATAATTTAAATGTGCGTTGGCCACGGGTGGCATCCTTCCGCCCATGCCCTGTGGCAGGGTTAAGCAAAACATGAAGTTAATCCATCAAGGTGGTCTGCATAACCATGGCAATAATGGCACACATACATGTTCCGTTCCTTGAGAAAAAAGTCGTTTAAATTTAACAATTTATGATTTTAGTAACTAGGTATATTGTGCTGATTAAAACGAGCACATCACATAAAAATTATGTTTCTCAATCGGATTGACAATTTACATAATCATGATAATAGTATCATCCTAATTTTTTAATTTTTGATCAGAATAGATCGCGTACAAAAGCCTGGTAATGCGCTGATAACACAGTTTTCAGACATAATTGAACGAATAAAGTCCCAACCATCGGCTCAGAGATCCACACAAAACCGTAATGTAGGCTACACACATTTCTACTCACCATCAATAACTATGATAAAATACAGTTACATAATATCGGAAATCTGTAATTTGGTGCAGAAGTTGACTTATATATGTTTTGGGCATATAAGATTGATGGTTGAGGACACGCTAGGGTAATGTTGAAAATACTGACGATGAATTTATTTTAGAAATATAGTATGAGCATACACCATCTTCAGAAGATGTTAGTAACTAACCTAGTCTTGGCATCTAAATGCTATAAAGTGTCATGAACAAATCACCAAAGATTATTGGGTACACTATTGCAACAAGATATGATGCAGAATATGTGGTAATTGGGGCAATAATACCGTTCGTAGCACGATTAGGATGTTTTTATGAAATACAGAAACTTTCTAGATGTGGTCGTGATATGGTAGAATGTATGAGGAATCAGTAGGTTCTGGTCATGTATGCCTCTAATCAAATATAAGCTTTCACTCTCACATAATATACAATAACCCAACAGGTTCAGTTGTGTCTTGAAGTAGTATGGGAGCGACTACCCTATTTTGCAGGAAGATGTATCACTGTTAAAGATAATAAGTCTTACTATATATAAAGTGATGAAATCATATGATGGACGTGAAGATATTTAGGTTCATAATAACTATATGTTTCCGCCAGATATAGTACATTAATTATTATTCATACAGAGTATTTATTACTTATCTATTATATTCTTTCGTAATAAACATTGATCATCTAATAATCTATGCAAGACACTTGTATCCTACATCAAAAACATTTCCATGCACACTGCGATGTTATCTCGGATGAATATATAACTCAGTTCAATGTTCAAATTCACTACTTTTGGTAAAGAACAATGCCATTCAACTATTCAATGAACACTGGTATTTAAGTGTGAACAATACTGAGGTACACGATAAGACGTTAAATGTTATTCCGGCAATCAAACTGTCAGATACTGACAATGTGGTAGTCGTAGGAGCTGATGTAAACTTGCTCATTCTGCTTTTGAAACGTTCTCATTATAGCAATGCCTAGCTGTGTAAACCTAGAACTGGTGATATTTATCGTACCATTCAACTGTCTCGATGGCTTCCACAACACCAGCACATCAATTCTATAAGAAAGACATTTAAATTGATTCATAAACACCCAGAACTAGAACTTATGCCAATTATTGGAGTATTTCACTGTATCTTCTTCGTCAATAACCCCTGCCACAAAAAGTGGATATTGTTTCCGTTGTATTTTAGGCCTGTTTAGCAGTAAATACAGCTCTGGCCAGATAACAATATTATAAACATCTATGAGATTGTGGTTGGAGCCTCATTGATGGACAACTGCAACTAGTACTCGTGTAAAAACTTCCTGCTCAACCTGAATAACTATCACAGTTAGTTTGATTAAGTGTGAATTATGACCACGAGAAAGTAGCCAATGGCGTCCTATCAAGGAGTCGCTACATCAATTCCGAAGCTGCACAAATATATGATCAATATATTGATGAGGGTGACTATTCTAGCATTATCATTATGCAAGATGATGGCATTCATGCAAATCTGAGATATACACAGCAAGCCTATGTAGATACAGTGATGAAAGTAACACATGCTACTTTTGTGCAATTTTCTCATAGTTAATGTGTTGTTTTTAAATAATCATATTTTTTGCATTCCCCGTAACCACATGTAACATGGAAGTTGAGTTTTTTTATGCTGTGTAATTTTTTTGTATCAGACAACTATTTAAGCGCCAAAAATAACTTCCTACGACATTTAGAAAAATGGTTATAGTACTGTTTTTTTTTTGGTTTCTACGCCAGAGTGTCTTTTCTGCTACTATATATAATTAGTATATTATACATAGTAGCTATTTTATCTCTGGTTTTGGTTAGTATCTATTTTATCTCTGGTTTTGGTGCGGGAAACAAAGTGATAGACCCCCATGTTATCTTGGCAATGCCTTTTAATTTTATTTTAAGTAGTAACCATTAATATTACCAAAATACCCAGTTTACATTATGGCAATGCCATTTAAAAGGATTTTAGTTGTTTGTCTTACCATGTATAATGTCATATGATTTTAACAAATTAACATTATTGTATATATATGTACACATATCACTCTCATTACCATGATTACTATGACAAATAAGTCTGTAATGACTTTTATTTCTGTCAATAAAATATTTGTCTGTCTGTCAGTACTTGCTGTATAATTGGCGGCCATCTTGGATTTTTCCCTGAAACTACATGTAATATAAAAATTAGAGGTTATTAGTGTATTGTATTAGATTTATTGGTATTAAAAACCTATATTTAGCCACCAAAAACAACTTTCTATGTCTTTTAGAAAAACGTTATAGTACTTTCTGTATTATTGGCGGTCATCTTGGATTTTTTGCGTGATAGTTGACCAGGTCTTAGAACATGAAATTCCTCAAAACAAAAATGTTATTTTGAACACGAAAGTCAAGTTTGTGTGTCCGCTGTGCACCCACACATGATGTATAATCATGATAATTGAGACTTTATCTGCTATTTGGTCGGCCATTTTGTTTTGCAATTTTGAAAAGGAAAAACTAAAAATAGAGCTTGGCATGGGGTAGATTTGGAATTAGCATATCCGAATTGTGTGAAAACCCCTGCATGACAAATTCTACTAAGAAATGCCTTACAAACTTTAAGAATGCCTCTTTTAAAAAAATGGGCCCTGACTATGTGTGTTTTCTCATGGGACCACACATCGGTACCCATCGCCACCAGGACACGTCTTTTGCATCGCCAGTACATCGCCAGACATATTGACTCTCATGGGACCGTAGCATTACACAGGCTATCAGCGAAATACATGTATGGTAGAAATTTCAGAGTGATACTAAATGTTGAGTAGGCCTATAATCATTGTTTACACGAGGACACATGCGGAAAAAAATCATTTATGTCATAGAAAGGTCAACTGGAAACTCAATCAAAATTGGTTAACCTCAGGATTATTCATTTAAAACTATAGGTTTAATTAATGGACCAACATGTTTTTTTCAAAAGCAGCATATAGGCCTATATCTGTTTTAACACGTTACTTATGTGAATTGTATAATGCATTTGTATAGCTAAGGAGTCAAAGTGGTCTACCAACACTCTGGGTCTAGCCGCTTGGACTAGGAGGCATTGTGAAGTTTAAAAAAAATCCGAGAAAAACTCGTATTGGTCAGACAACACCCAGCCACCCCCTATCTAATTTTTTTTCAAACATTTGGAAACACGAGAACAAAAAAAAAAACAAATTTCCCCCAAAAAATCCGAGTGGGGGCTTGACCCACACACCGACTTTCGAGTTTTTCTCGGATTTTTGGATTTTTTTAACTTGACAAAACCCTTAAGCTTATGCCAGTGATGTCTGATAACAACACCCTGGGTCTAGTCGCTTGGATTAAGCCCTTCCCAGTTATCTCTGCTTCTCTCTCTAGTTTACCCACTTATGGTGTTACCTCTCTGGATGGTTGGAAGCGCATTGCTTTATCTGTAGGCCTACATGAGTTCTGAAGGTTTTGGTCACCGCTCCAATTGCTTTGATATCATTTATATTCAGCTTAATTGCTCTACACTGAATCTTGATGTCATGATTTTCATAGTTATTGTAATCGTGAAATATCAACGATGCTGTAGTTATAAAGGTTAAGACATTCCACTTTTCTCCATTGTCAATAATCATTGTTTCATCTTCGAAGTGAGCTTTGATCGAGTTCTTGTTTAATATACTCAGTAGCTGTACACTGTATGTTTTCTCAATGAAGCCTTTTGCAGTCAATTCTCTCCCATTTGTTCCACATAGTCCATTATTCTATATAGTAGGGGTTTTTTATCACTTGAAGTGTGCATCACTTCGGATTGCTTTCAAAGTTCGACACCATTGACCATATGCTACATTAACAGATAGACTTGCTGATTGTTATATGGAATATCTGGCCAGCCTCAAATTTGGTTTTCCTCTCATTTGCAAACTAGGTAACAATCCGTAAAAATTAAAAACACTCTGTCAGATAATCACTCTCATACGGAGTTCCACAGGGCTCTGTGCTGGGACCAGTGCTTTTTACCTTGTACACTAAATTACATAGCGTTATTATATCTAGTCTTGAAATAAACCACCATCTTTATGCCGACGATATTCAAATTTACATGTCTCAGTTTCAAACGCTAAGGAATCTCCTGAGAAGCTGCAACATTGTTCAATGGGTGTGTCGGCCTTGATGACAGGGTCTAAGCTGAAGCTTATTCCTAGCAAGACAGAATGTTTTCTTATTGGGACCAAATTTCAGTGAGAAAAAATGTTGCATAACTTCACATGCTTAATTCAAATCCATCTACATCGGCCAAAAATATGGGTGTAGTATTTGACAGTAGGTCTACCCTGAATTTCTAAAAACACATATCCCAAACATGTAGGGCATGCTTCTATCATATCCGTGACCTGCGTCGAATTCTAAAAAGTCTGTCCTTAGATCTTACCTACCAATTTGCAGTGGCACTCGTCAGTAGTAAGTTAGATTATTGTAACTCTCTTTTTCACGATATGTCAGAAAAGGATATCGCTAGATTACAACGTGTTCAGAGCTGCCTTGCAAGAGTGGTATCCAAGCCCCCCCCCCCCCGATTTAAACGTTTCATTCCTATTCTAAAGCGATTACATTGGCCAAAGTAGAGCGTTCTCTCAACTGTATTTTTATTACCAAGTTTGTGCAAGTAATTTGGATACTTACTACATCACAATTTCTCTGCATCACTCTCTATGTATGGAAACACACGCACAGAAACAAAATAAGATATTTCCATGCTTAGGGAAATAAAATGCCAGACCAGAAGCTGATATGCCACTAACATATCTAGATGGAACTGTCATTGTCGGTATAATCCCTCTACGTCTCCCTTCATATCTTAACATTTCAGCTGGATGCGGTGCAGACTAGATATTGCATGGAATGTTAATATTCCAGATAGCGTTTAATTCACTGTACATAAAATATATATATATGAATATTGTGTTACGTCGCTTTCTGCACAATCATGGCAATATCGCGACAGAAGGAAGCCCAAAGCCGGGACTATGCCCTACTCTTATTTCCAATGACTGTACCTAAAAAAATGGGGAACGTAAACACGGAGACGTGTGCAGCCAGATGCCAAGACCCAAAAACCCACTGACAAGAATTCTTGGGAATTAAATAATATAGGCCCTATAAATCTGAGCTTTATCATTTTTACCACAAGACTAAAGTGATGCTTTGTGGAGATTATTATCAGATTCTATGGCTGTGCTACCTTACATTAGTGTTTGATTATTCGATAATGTAAGGTCGTTTGGAGAGAAAATCCAAGATGGCCACTATCTGACTGGAAAACATGTGAAGTATCGACTATTCATTCAGGTGAACCATATAAATTTATGGTATTACTTAGGTGATTCAAGAACATCTTAAAGATCAAAAAGTAAATTCCAAGGTCAAAATGTAGAAATTATTAATTAGATTATCCAGTCAAAATCTCACCCGAGGGGGTGGGTGTGGTACTCCAAGAGCTCCGCAATTAAGGTTGTTTTATGTCGGGGGAAGGGGGGGAGGTGCAAGCACATGTTTTTAGCTTGATAGAAGAACCAGATGAAATCAATGTTGTAAACACAATGTACATGTATTTCTTGGATTTCACTGTTTTTTTTTCTTATATAGGGCCTAGTTCCCAGAGTCATTCGATATAAGTCATTCGACCTTGGTACCATGGTAACTGTGGCATGTAGCCAATGGTTTAAAATATATATTTTAGTGATGAGTCACAAATATTCGAGCAAATTACATTCTGAATGATTTCTTTATATCTAAGAACTTTGTAAAAGTTATACCTACATCACTATGTAAACACAAGCGGCTTGTAGTATGAACGGTTATAATTTGGACATCAGGACATTGCACCAATGAATATTAATACTTTAAGTACCGGTAGACATAAAACATTAGCGGCCATCGTAGATTTAATACATTTCCGGTAGTCAGATGTTGACTCCTGTCATAGGTAACAAAACTACTGGAAAACCCTCATTTTTTTGGGTTCCAGTCGTTGTTTGCATACACCGACCCGCCTAATATGCTTTTTGTGATATGTGGTACACTGCTTGTGATTGGCCGGCTATCCTGCTAATAGTTCTTTGAGTGTGTACACATCTCATAGAGGGGGAGGGGTGGGTTCAGGTAAGTAAGTAAGTGAAATATTTGCTTTACTTCACTTTTCGGCCAGTATGGCCATTTGAGTGAAAATTCCAGGTATTACAATATCCCATATTGTATAGTTAAAGTAGTAAAGGAAAGACAAAGCTAATAAAAGCATGCTCGTACTAAAATATTCAATTTAAAGTGTTTGATATGATAAGATGACGATGCTCCTGGCACCTATATGTAACGAGTCTGATGACATGTTGAAGCGCCTGCACTACAACACAGTTTAATGGGTATAAAAATATCAGTATAAATAATGTAAAATATGAAGTGAATTTAAAATGAACGACTTTTCAAGTCACTATATCTCCATGAAATTGGAGTGATTGTGTAAAAACTACAAGTCTAAGTCAAAACAGTGTCATTGTCAAACAAATATATAATATATACTATAATACTATATACTATGATAAAAAAAAATAAACCCATTTAGACATAAATATGAATGACATAAACAATGAACAGAGAAACCATTAAGTAAGTAAGTAAATGTCTTCTTTACTTCACTTTTCGGCCAGTATGGCCAGAGAAATCATGAAACCACAAAAAATTCTCAAAAATTAAAGACTCACAGTGCCCCCACAGTTGGTAATAAGGTCCGTGATATTGGAGGACATCACAGAGCGATCACAAACCGTGAGGACACCGTAAGTCACCTCAGGCTAATTGTACGGCAATGGCTTCTCTATGACATGCTGCATTATCCGCCAGGATGCCACAGAGAAACCTTTAAAACAATAAAGTGAAAAAATAATTATATGGCAATGGTTTCTTTCGGACATCCCGTCCATCGCCAGGATGCCAAAGAGAAACCACTGCAAACACAAAAACCAAATCAGGAATTATGAGTAGACCTACAATGCCCCCACAGCTGGGGATCGGGTCTGTCATCGAGAACTAGCACGACAGAGCGATCATAATCCGTGAGAGCACTGTAAGGCACCACAAGTACAATGAAAAAATATATAAAATATATAAATATGAATGTATAGAGAATATATAAAGAATTTGAACCAAAAACTATTTGAAAATAAACATAACAACCTCAGTACCACCGGAAAGCAAACACAAAAAACTTCACGTCAAAAAAATAGAAAAACCTGGTTTGATGAAAGGTTTGGGTGTGCTTGGCCTTCCAAGAAGTTGCCCAGGGGGGACCACGCGGAGGTACTATACACAGTGCTCTGTGTAGAGATGTTGCCCCACTAAAATGCAATGTCACAAGCGTCACAAGTGCGAAAACGGAAGAAGAACTGTGATAACTGACGTATTTGTGATTGTACTTAGATTAACTAGGCCAAGTAGATTATATTTAAAATACTAAGCTTTATATAAAACCATAATAAAGTCCAATGTACAGAGATTTTTTTGTTTATTCTTTTAACCTTACACATAATCATGAGCTTATGTAGGCATACACTCATAAACATACTATATCATGATATATCATAGGATTCCAGTTTACATTATACACTTTAAATGCGATCCTTGAAATTTCGTGGCAAAATATGAGATATGAGCATATTATCTACATTCCCAGTAAACACAAAACATTTGTACAATATTTGTACAACGTCGGGCCAACGTCTTCGACGTTGGGCAGACATTGTACAAATGCTATACAAATGTTTTGTGCTTACTGGGTTGTTTTTGCATGTATATACATACTGAGATTGCTATAGTGAGGTACCTTTCCCAGTAATATGCCAATAGAGCAACCGTGATCTTTTCATCATGCATGATCTCATTCTGCAGCCACAAGGTATGTTGTTCCTCCTTTTATATACTCTCTATAGGGCTCGATACCATCGCCACATTGCCACAACATCGTCAAGACATCACCATCACGCCCCCCGTCGCATCGCCGATATGTCCCTGTCGCACACCGAAGAATCACCGACCGTCGCCGATTCTAAAAGTACATCGTTAACTGTAATTAGTCGATGTAGCGCCGATTAATCCCCGAATTTTCCCCGATGCATCGCCGAATATACGGCGATGCATTGGTGAAACTTCCCTGAAGGTTCGTCAATAAATCGCGTGTGTGTTTTCTCATGGGACCACACATCGGTACCCATCGCCACCAGGACACGTCTTTTGCATCGCCAGTACATCGCCAGACATTTTGACCCTCATGGAACCGTAGCATTACACAGGCTATCAGCGAAATACATGTATGGTAGAAATTTCAGAGGGATACTTAATGTTGAGTAGGCCTATAATCATTGTTTACACGAGGACACATGCGGAAAAAAATCACTTATGTCATAGAAAGGTCAACTGGAAACTCAATCAAAATTGGTTAACCTCAGGATTATTCATTTAAAACTATAGGTTCAATTAATGGACCAACATGTTTTTTTCAAAAGCAGCATATAGGCCTATATCTGTTTTAACACGTTACTTATGTGAATTGTATAATGCATTTCGTCGCCTCGGAGCTAAATGATCCTATCTGACACTCGTCAGAGTGGCAGATAGGATCATTTAGCTCCGAGGCGACGATTTGTATAGCTAAGGAGACAAAGTGGTCTACCAACACTCTGGGTCTAGTCGCTTGGACTAAGAGGCATTGTCAAGTTAAAAAAAAATCCGAGAAAAACTCGGTTTTATCAGACAACACCCAGCCAACCCCTATCTATTTTTTTTTTTTAACATTTGGAAACACGAGAACAACAAAAAACCCCACAAAAAACACAAATTTCCCCCCAAAAATCCGTGTGGGGGCTTGACCCACACACCGACTTCCGAGTTTTTCTCGGATTTTTGGATTTTTTAAACTTGACAAAACCCTTAAGCTTATGCCAGTGATGTCTGCTAACAACACCCTGGGTCTAGTTGCTTGGATTAAGCCCATTCCAGTTATCTCTGCTTCTCTCTCTAGTTTACCCACTTATGGTGTTACCTCTCTGAATGGTTGGAAGCGCATTGCTTTATCTGTAGGCCTACCTTAGTTCTGAAGGTTTTGGTCACCGCTCCAATTGCTTTGATATCATTTATATTCAGCTTAATTGCTCTACACTGAATCTTGATGTCATGATTTTCATAGTTATTGTAATCGTGAAATATCAAAGATGCTGTAGTTATAAAGGTTAAAACATTCCACTTTTCTCCAATGTCAATAATTATTGTTTCATCTTCGAAGTGAGCTTTGATCGATCTCTTGTTTAATATACTCAGTAGCTGTACACTGTATGTTTTCTCAATGGAGCCTTTTGCAGTCAATTCTCTCTCATTTGTTCCACATAGTCCATTATTCTATATAGTGGTTTTTTTTATCACTTGAAGTGTGCATCACTTCGGAATGATTTCAAAGTTCGACACCATTGACCATATGCTACATTAACAGATAGACTTGCTGATTGTTTTATGGAATATCTGGCCAGCCTCAAATTTGGTTTTCCTCTCTTTTGCAAAATAGGTAACAATCCGTAAAAATTAAAAACACTCTGTCAGATAATCACACTCTCATACGGAGTTCCACAGGGCTCTGTGATGGGACCAGTGCTTTTTACCTTGTACACTAAATTACGTAGTGTTATTATATCTAGTTTTGAAATAAACCACCATCTTTATGCCGATGATACTCAAATTTACATGTCTCAGTTTCAAACGCTAAGGAATCTCTACAGAAGCTGCAACATTGTTCAATGGGTGCCTGGATGACAGGGTCTAAGCTGAAGCTTATTCCTAGCAAGACAGAATTTCTTCTTATTGGGACCAAATTTCAGTGAGAAACAATGTTGCATAACTTCACATGCTTAGTTCTAAGTCAAGACACAAATCCATCTAGATCGGCCAAAAATATGGGTGTAGTATTTGACAGTAGGTCTACCCTGAATTTCCAAAAACACATATCCCAAACATGTAGGGCATGCTTCTATCATATCCGTGACCTGCGTCGAATTCTAAAAAGTCTGTCCCTAGATCTAACCTACCAATTTGCAGTGGCATTCGTCAGTAGTAAGTTAGATTATTGTAACTCTCTTTTTCACAATATGTCAGAAAAGGATATCGCTAGATTACAACGTGTTCAGAGCTGCCTTGCAAGAGTGGTATCCAAGCCCCCCCCCCCCCCGATTTAAACGTTCCATTCCTATTCTAAAGCGATTACATTGGCCAAAGTAGAGCGTTCTCTCAACTGTATTTTTATTACCAAGTTTGTGCAAGTAATTTGGATACTTTCTACATCACAATTTCTCTGCATCACTCTCTATGTATGGAAACACACGCACAGGATAAAAATAAGATATTTCCATGTTTAGGGAAATAAAATGCCAGACCAGAAGTTGATATGCCACTAACATATCTAGATGGAACTGTCATTGTCGGTATAATCCCTCTACGTCTCCCTTCATATCTTAACATTTCAGCTGGATGCGGTGCAGACTAGATATTGCATGGAATGTTAATATTCCAGATAGCGTTTAATTCACTGTACATAAAATATATATATATGAATATTGTGTTACGTCGCTTTCTGCACAATCATGGCAATATCGCGACAGATGGAAGCCCAAAGCCGGGACTATGCCCTACTCTTATTTCCAATGACTGTACATAAAAAAATGGGGAACATAAACACGGAGACGTGTGCAGCCAGATGCCAAGACCCAAAAACCCACTGACAAGAATTCTTGAGAATTAAATAATATAGGCCCTATAAATCTGAGCTTTTTCATTTTTACCACAAGACTAAAGTGATGCTTTGTGGAGATTATTATCAGATTCTATGGCTGTGTTACCTTACATTAGTGTTTGATTATTCAAATAATGTAAGGTCGTTTGGAGAGAAAATCCAAGATGGCCACCATCTGACTGGAAAACATGTGAAGTATCAACTATTCATTCAGGTGAACCATATAAATTTATGGTATTTCTTAGGTGATTCAAGAACATCTTAAAAATCAAAAAGTAAATTCCAAGGTCCAAATGTAGAGATTATTAATTAGATTATTCAGTCCAAATCTCACCCGAGGGGGTGGGGGGGGGTACTCCAAGAGCTCCGCAATTAAGGTTGTTTTATGTCGGGGGAAGGGGGGGGGGGAGGTGCAAGCACATGTTTTTAGCTTGATAGAAGAACCAAATGAACTAAATGTTGTAAACACACTGTACATGTATTTCTTGGATTTCACTGTTTTTTTCTTATATAGGGCCTAGTTCCCAGAGTCATTCGATATAAGTCATTCGACCTTGGTACCATGGTAACTGTGGCATGTAGCCGATGGTTTAAAATATATATTTTGGTGATGAGTCACAAATATTCGAGCAAATTACATTCTGAATGATTGCTTTATATCTAAGAACTTTGTAAAAGTAATACCTACATCACTATGTAAACACAAGCGGCTTGTAGTATGAACGGTTATAATTTGGACGTCAGGACATTGCACCAATGAATATTAATACTTTAAGTACCGGTAGACATAAAACAACAGTTATACACTAAATTATTCATAGCAATTCCCTTTTTTTAGAGTCATTAGCGGCCATCGTAGATTTAATACATTTCCGGTAGTCAGATGTTGACTCCTGTCATAGGTAACAAAACTACTGGAAAACCTTATTTTTTTGGGTTCCAGTCGTTGTTTTCATATACCGACCCGCCTAATATGCCTTTTGTGAGATGTAGTACACTGCTTGTGATTGGCCGGCTATCCTGCTAATAGTTCTCTGAGTGTGTACACATCTCATAGAGGGGGAGGGGTGGGTTCAGGTATACAGCTGTGTGGTGAGTTATAGGCTTTTTGAGACGCACATGTTATCTGTGTCTTTCTGGGACTATACACAGTGCTCTGTGTAGAGATGTTGCCTCACTAAAATGCAATGTCACAAGCGTCACAAGTGCGAAAACGGAAGAAGAACTGTGATAATTGACGTATTTGTGATTGTATTTGTGATTGTACCTAGATTAACTAGGCCAAGTAGATTATATTTAAAATACTAAGCTTTATATAAAACCATAATAAAGTCCAATATACAGAGATTTTTTCGTTTATTCTTTTAACCTTACACATAATCATGAGCTTATGTAGGCATACACTCATAAACATACTATATCATGAGATATCATAGAATTCCAGTTTACATTATACACTTTAAATGCGATCCTTAAAATTTCGTGGCAAAATATGAGATATGAGCAGCATAATAATATATATTATTATCTACATTCCCAGTAAACACATACATGCAAAAACAACCCAGTAAGCACAAAACATTTGTACAATATTTGTACAACGTCGGGCCAACGTCTTCGACGTTGGGCAGACATTGTACAAATGCTATACAAATGTTTTGTGCTTACTGGGTTGTTTTTGCATGTATATAAATACTGAGATTGCTATAGTGAGGTACCTTTCCCAAATACATTAAGCTCTTCACATTAATCATAGGCTACATGGGCAGACATTGTACAAATGCTATGCAAATGTTTTGTGCTTACTGGGTTTTTATTACATGTATATAAATACTGAGATTTCTATAGTGAGGTAATTTTCCCAAATACATTAAGCTGTTCACATTAATCATAGGCTACATTCTCCCTTATTGATTATAAAAATATATCGAATGAAAAAAATATCAAGCACATCCGTAATAAATCCTTCCCAATGATTTGAAAAGAAAAATCATAATACATCTGTTAACATAAATATATTGTTTTAAAAATCTTATCAATAACCTTCAAGTTTATAAATTTGATAATAATCATAATTTACTACATTATAAATAGATCACATTTTTTTTCTATCACAACTCCAGGTGTACATATATGTACAAATATATGTGTATCACTTCATCCGTCATATAAGTAAAACATAGGATAAATATCATATGTATACACAGGCCTTGTAACTGTATACGCAGGCCCACTGTACACGCAGACCTGATATACAAAGATTTACTGTATTGTATATGCCTAGGCCTACTGTATACATAGGCCTATACGCAGGCCTACTGCATGGACGCCTATCAGTTAGGAAACGGTTGGTTTACTTCCCAATCGACATGACATGATTGGACCAATATCGGTGAACATGACATGATTGGGCCAATAGTTGTTTTATAATGGCTGCTACTGGCTATAGCGGCCGTTACAATCCGGTATTCAGTCATTATAACTACATTGTGTGCCTTTACTGACCCAATACTGGGCCAATATGCAATGTATATGGGCCTACTGTATTGGCCCAATACTGCGCCCATGTGCAACACGTCATCTGGTCCAATTAAACTATTTGTATTTTGGCCAATATTGGGCCAATATCGTGATGTGATTTATCAGTGCTGATATTAGAGTAATCATAGCCCGGGGCACAGCTTAAACTCCTTTTAAACCTCAGATTGCCTGAGATATTGTAATTTTTAAACCTAGTAGGCCTATTCTAGTCCAGACTGTTAGGGGTTTCTCTGTGCACTTTTGGCAGAAATTACAATATTTTGCCCAGACGATCAGTAACATGTACTCTTCCGATCCTGATAGAGCGCAGTCAATACTGACATGAATAACTCCTACTCAACATGTAATTAGTATCTATAATTAGCCAAATCTGTCAAAAATCCAGAGAAAATAATATCTCAAGAATCGGTAGGCCGATTTCAATGATTTCAAGTTTTGTTATCCATTTGATGGATAATTGACAAATATTTTTAGGATCATTCATTGTCAAGGTCAGATGATGTGTCGAGGTCAAAGTCAGAATCGTGTAAAAAAGGACAATTTTAGACTTTAATTAGCTCATTTAAAATGTTTCAAATCATCTATAATTATCTTATATATTCAACAAATATATATCTATAACCTTTCCTATGAGGGTTCAATGGATTAGGCCTATTTATATAGAAACCGGGGTCGTAATTGTGCGGACAAATGGTCCATCTATAAATTGTCTTTTTCGCAAATGGAGCAAAATTATGATTTAATTTTTTTTAATGCATTTAATGTTGTACAAAATGTTATGTACTATTATAATATTATATAACATAAAGGTCAAGGTTAATCAATAACGTCAAGGTCAAAGTCAAGGGGAAATTCGAAATACATTTGGAACCTGGTGTTTTTTGTGATGGGCATGTCTGAGATGTAGTTAATCAATTTAATGTCACTTTTAATTATGTGATTGGGTTAATTTCGACGTGTAATTTCTAACCGTCCGGACTATTCGGCGATGTTATTTCAATGGGATTTCTGGACCGTAAACCCTGCGATACTCACGCTCTATTGAGTGGATCACTTAGAAAACGTTACATCGTATGGGTAGGCCCAATCCTATTGGATGGAAACCGAAACGGTTTGCATTGGATACGTTTTTATCATGTTTCAAAAATGTTGAAATTGACATAGGCTACGAGGTTTCATCAATAGGCGAATGATGTGCAGATTAGATACATTTCACTCAATGTTTTTTATCCGACAATGGCAAAAGGCAAATAGCAGTAACTGCTTACTTAAAATGTAAGCCGCTACTACCATTTGCCATGGCGCTGCACAAGCCATTTTAAATACAGCCATTGCTATGCCCATTGCTTCCTCCATTGATATGCCCATTGCCTCCTCCATTGCTATGTCCATTGCTCTGCCGACTCTGGCCATTGTCCTGCATACTCTGGCAATTGATCTGTGTCTGTAGAGCGTCTTGCAGTAGATGGAGATCTGCCATAACCTCATTGTAGACCAGGCTTATGTCCCCGTGGTCTCTCAGAACGCTGATGCTCTCAGTGTAAGGATCATATCTACAGTGATAGGGCTTCTTCATGGTCTTCAACCATTGCCTGGAAAATCAAACAAGGACTTGATAACCTGGGCTTCTCAGTGGTCGAGACGGCCGTCTCGACCAATCAGAAGCCTACGATTTATCGTAACTTGTACGAGAATATGGGCACTGGAGAATAATTGCCATCCAACATACATACATAGCCTACATGAAACGTTAAAGCTGTTTTGGATTAATTTTGGGCCGACTTCAAAAACGATGATCCACCATTAACTGTTATGGGGACCGACTTTAGACGCCAAAATCTGACGTCTGTAGACGTCAGATTCTGACGCCTGTAGACGTCAGATTCTGACGACTAAAGTCGATCCCCGCGCTGTAAGAGTAAAAATATCTATAATGGGAGTACACCCATGACATATGTATTCAAATGAATAAGAAGGAGCTAACTAAGACATTTATGATGATTTCAAATTGAAAAACCCTTCGGTGTCCATGGTTTTCATGAGAAAAAATCAGCGCTTTGAGGGTTAAACCAAATAAATTGTGCGGGTGCCTCGTGTGTGTTGGGATGTAACCACGTAACATGTAGCGTTTGGTGGCTATATTTCATTTGGAATGAAATGCAATACTCATGGCAATTGATGCTGTGCTGCATTGAATGCTGTCAAGTTAACAAATAATAGCTCCTCTTCAGATTCCAGGCAATTTCAATTATAAGCTATGTCCCGCATATTGTCTCCTATTATAAGCTATGTCCCGCATATTGTCTCTAATTATAAGCTATGTCCCACACAGTATATCCTAAATATAAGCTATGTCCCACATAGTATGTTCTATTATAAACTATGTCCCACACAGTATCTCCTAATATAAGCTATGTCCCACATAGTATGTCCTATTATAAGCTATGTCCCACATAGTATCTCCTAATATAAGCTATGTCCCACATAGTATGTCCTATTATAAGCTATGTCCCACATAGTATGTCCTATTATAAGCTATGTCCCACATAGTATGTCCTATTATAGCTGGGTTCCGCAAATTATCTCCTATTATCAGATCATAAGCTATGTCCCGCATATTACCCCCTATTATAAGCTGTGTCCCGCATATTATCTCCTATTATTAGCTGGGTCCCGCATATTATTTCCTACTATAAGCTAGGCTCCGCAATCCGCATATTATCTCCTATTAGCAGATCATAAGCTATGTCCCGCTTATTATCTCCTATAATAAGCTATGTCCCGCTTATTATCTCTTATCATAAGCTATGTCCCGCTTATTATCTCCTATCATAAGCTATGTCCCGCTTATTATCTCCTATCATAAGCTATGTCCCGCTTATTATCTCCTATCATAAGCTATGTCCCGCTTATTATCTCCTATCATAAGCTATGTCCCGCATTTTATCTCTTATCATAAGCTATGTCCCGCTTATTATCTCCTATCATAAGCTATGTCCCGCTTATTATCTCCTATCATAAGCTATGTCCCGCTTATTATCTCCTATCATACGCTATGTCCCGCTTATTATCTCCTATCATAAGCTATGTCCCGCTTATTATCTCCTATCATAAGCTATGTCCAGCTTATTATCTCCTATCATAAGCTATGTCCCGCTTATTATCTCCTATCATAAGCTATGTCCCGCTTATTATCTCCTATCATAAGCTATGTCCCGCTTATTATCTCCTATCATAAGCTATGTCCCGCTTATTATCTCCTATCATAAGCTATGTCCCGCTTATTATCTCCTATCATAAGCTATGTCCCGCTTATTATCTCCTATCATAAGCTATGTCCCGCTTATTATCTCCTATCATACGCTATGTCCCGCTTATTATCTCCTATCATAAGCTATGTCCCGCTTATTATCTCCTATCATAAGCTATGTCCCGCTTATTATCTCCTATCATAAGCTATGTCCCGCTTATTATCTCCTATCATAAGCTATGTCCCGCTTATTATCTCCTATTATAAGCTATGTCCCGCATATTATCGATTATAGGCTGGGTCCCGCATATATCATCTCCTATTATCTGTAATAACAAATAACGTTAGATGTGACGTTTTAGTTTCGGCATATTTTCGATCGGCTTGCATTTACATATAAAAACAAGGCGGAAAATCATATTGAACTGATATTTAAAGCACTAATTAAAGGTGAAGATTCAAGAAATATTGACCTGAGATCGTGTATCATCTGTTGGAAGTTGTTTGCTGTGAAGTATATAGGTTGGTAGTGTTGGTCCGTGTAGTCCTGTACAGAGGTGATGGCAGGTACGAGAGGTCTGATCTGAGATCTGTTAGAGTACACGTTATTAAGCTCTCCTTCTGAACTCATTATTCCAGCACCGTACACCTTAGTCTCCCCGTCCTCCTGACATACCCCGAACTCCACAGTGAACCAGTATAACTGGAACAAAGAAACAAACTCTACTGTAAGTCAGCACCGTACATCTTAGTCTCCCCGTCCTCCCGACATACCCCGAACTCCACTGTAAACCAGTATAACTGGAACATAGTAAAACAGTACGGACTATAATGTACCAGTACAGCTCGAACAAACTCTACTGTAAGCAGTATAACTGGAACATAGAAACAACATAGCTAAAATATAGGAGCAGTACAGTTGGAACATAGGACAGTACAAGCTCTACTGTAAACCAGTACCACTGGAACACAGGACAGTGCAGTTAGAACACAGAACAGTGCAGCTAGAACACAGGACAGTGCAGCTAGAACACAGGACAAGCGATAAGCCACTAATTACCATAGCGCCATAGTGTCTGTGATCTTTACACCTACGACTGGTAATATTTTGAAGAAAACATTGGTTGCCGGCTGCAATGACTGTTAAGTCATTGCAGCCGGCAACCAATGTTTTC
>OZ024918.1:5343001-5355501 GCA_964017125.1 Flabesymbios commensalis | reverse complement strand
GCAGGCAGGCAGGCAGGCAGGCAGGCAGGCAGGCAGGCAGGCAGGCAGGCAGGCAGGCAGGCAGGCAGGCAGGCAGGCAGGCAGGCAGGCAGGCAGGCAGGCAGGCAGGCAGGCAGGCAGGCAGGCAGGCAGGCAGGCAGGCAGGCAGGCAGGCAGGCAGGCAGGCAGGCAGGCAGGCAGGCAGGCAGGCAGGCAGGCAGGCAGGCAGGCAGGCAGGCAGGCAGGCAGGCAGGCAGGCAGGCAGGCAGGCAGGCAGGCAGGCAGGCAGGCAGGCAGGCAGGCAGGCAGGCAGGCAGGCAGGCAGGCAGGCAGGCAGGCAGGCAGGCAGGCAGGCAGGCAGGCAGGCAGGCAGGCAGGCAGGCAGGCAGGCAGGCAGGCAGGCAGGCAGGCAGGCAGGCAGGCAGGCAGGCAGGCAGGCAGGCAGGCAGGCAGGCAGGCAGGCAGGCAGGCAGGCAGGCAGGCAGGCAGGCAGGCAGGCAGGCAGGCAGGCAGGCAGGCAGGCAGGCAGGCAGGCAGGCAGGCAGGCAGGCAGGCAGGCAGGCAGGCAGGCAGGCAGGCAGGCAGGCAGGCAGGCAGGCAGGCAGGCAGGCAGGCAGGCAGGCAGGCAGGCAGGCAGGCAGGCAGGCAGGCAGGCAGGCAGGCAGGCAGGCAGGCAGGCAGGCAGGCAGGCAGGCAGGCAGGCAGGCAGGCAGGCAGGCAGGCAGGCAGGCAGGCAGGCAGGCAGGCAGGCAGGCAGGCAGGCAGGCAGGCAGGCAGGCAGGCAGGCAGGCAGGCAGGCAAGCAGGCAAGCAGGCAAGCAGGCAAGCAAATAACAGACACACATTCTGTAGCTGAGGTATAAAGTGTAACCTTACGTTTGATGAAATCAGACACATCCTGTAGCTGGGGTATAAAGTGTAACCTTACGTTTGATGAAATCAGAGATATTTTATGGCTGAGGTATAAAGTTAACCTTACGTTTGATGAAATCAGACACATCCTGTAGCTGAGGTATGGAGTTTTCACTGAACACCCCGTGTTTTTCTAGGTTTTGTATGGCAGTGAGGTACTCCGTACAGGCGTGTTTGTCAGACAACCTCCTCATCTTACGGTACACATAACTCCTAAAACAACAATACAGAACATTATATCATCATTTTAATTACAATACTCGCTGATCATTTGGTGTTTTTTTATGTATGGTTTATCAGCCAAATTCCTCTTCTTACGTTAGATATAACTCATAAAGCAATTCTCCAGAATATCTTGTCATGACAGTGAAAATACAATTACACTTTCTGGGGAGACGCGAGTTTTAGCTGAAAACTTCATAATTTTCTAGGTATTGTATGGCGGTTACATACTCCATACAGCATTGTTTATCGGTAGATATAACACATCAAAACATTATTCACATCTGAGTGAAGTGAAGCAAGTGAGGTGAAGTGCCTTGACCAAGGACACACCATCTCTGAAAACCTGCACCGAATGGGGATTGAACCCGCATGACATGCAACCTTATGCTAAAACGCCACATCGTCCTGAGTATAAAAACCAACAGCACAGTATTATGTGATGCCTCCCCGCAAGTGTCCCTATTTCTGGGAGCCATGGACTAGAACTCCTTTTGTTGGCACATTTTGCATAACAAATAAATAGATTGTTTGTTATGTTCTGTTCACATTCCGCCATCAGAGATAACGCAGCGAATCACCACAAAAACGTTGAAAAAATGTTTGTATTTAACAATATATTCTAATATCTATTATATGTTAAAAGCAGCTCCTTGGGATGACATCAATTTTCTTTTTAAATTTTGTAATGAAGTAGTGTATCCCACAGATCATGATTTTATTTTTTTCAGAGCTTTTAGATTCACACTTTTATGAATCCGACTGTAACCCAAACAAACTTTTTATAAACCTGAACACCTGCTAAAGGACGTTTGAATGTTCCTACATCATTGGATCACATGTTGATGCCGTCGGCCCAGCGTTAATCAGACATTTGGTGCTGCGGGGGAACCCCCCCCTGATCAACCCGTTCCCACAGCAATTAAGGGCGGCAGCTATTGATGTAACTATGTGGTTACTTTGCCCATGCCGTCTGATATGGTCAGTATTTGCCGTCTATATTGTGGTATGCTGTAAACAATCTTGTTTACATGACAGTATATGTCTTGGAAATAGAGTTTATTTCGTTTTTTTCAGTGCCTTAACATTTTTTTTATACATTTTTTGTATTTTATTTAAGATCAGCAGGTTAAATAGCTTCATATAAATTAAACTTTCAAAATTGACGAAATTGCAAATTCTCATCCCAAGGGGCAGCTTTAAACACAAATTATAATTGAAAATATTTTATAAAGTTATGAGACATTTTTAAATTTTTAGTTATTTTAGAAAAAATAAAACCAGCAGCATAGTCCTGGGATTATATGTGCCCTCCCTCGTGTTCCTACTCCTGGAGAGAAGACATGGACTAACTTAGAATGCCTTTTGTAAGATTTTTATTTCCAGTGCAACATGTTTTGCAAATATAACAAATAAAGAGATTGTTCGTTATGTTCTGTTCCTATTCTGACCTCAGAGATAATCAGCTTGACGGCAGCTACTATCATAACAAGTACTTCGTAAATATTGAGGACATGTTTTGTATTTAACAATATTTCCTAAGTTTTAGAAAATGTCTATGTTAGACATTTCTCAAATGTTAGACACAAAATATAATTGAAAATACTTTTAAAAAGTTATAAAACATTTTTCAATTTCTAGATATTTTAGAACATTGTTTGTAAAGTTGTTATTTGTAATGTTTTACAAATATTTTCCAGAACCCTCGAAATAGTGTTTTATTAGATTATTGTGGGATGTTTTGTGTATTTGTAGACTGTTCTAGTACATGCTAACTCACCAGGTGTCAGTCTCGCTGGTGGTGTACTGTATTCTGGGTATGTCGTCTCCCCTGTAAACACAAAGTACTCTTAACAAAAATCATCGCAATGATATGTTTTAATAACGTGCAGTTGTATATGTATATTCGTATGAAATATGTCAAGATGGCTATAATCATCTCAATGATGTGTTACAACAGCGTGTTATTATATACGTATATCCGTATGTAATCAGTATATGTCAAGATGGCTATAATCAACTCGATGTTATGTTTCAATAACTTGTTATTGTATATGTATAGCCGTATGATGGCTATAATCATCTTAATGATATGTTACAATAGCGTGTTATTGTATCTGTATATCCGTATTCAATATGTCAAGATGGCTATAATTATCTCGATGATATTTTACAATAGCGTGTTATTGCATACGTATATCCGTATGTTAATAGTATATGTCAATATGGCTACATGTATGTAGCCATATTGACATATACTGGTCTACTTGGCCCTTAGAATGCTGACATATTTTTGTATAAACCATGGAGACTAAAGCGTCTTTTTCAATTTGAAATCATCATAAATCCCTAATGAGAAATTTTTAATTTTAAATCGCCATTAATCCCTAATCGGCTCTTTCTTCACTCGAATACCTGTTCGTGACAGCATGTTTATGGTGTAAAAAGCGAAAATACAATCTTGATAATTACAAAACTGTCATCAATTTTGTGTCACAATTCTAAACACTTTCCATGTAATTTTATTCAGCTTGCGGCTACCATAAGTCCAACCACAAATTGGCACTTTAGTGTGTTTATATGGGTATAATGTGTGGATAGGGGTATTAATTTGAGTGTGTGAATAGGGGGTATTGGATTTTGATGTGTGGACAGGGGCACCTGATTGATCATTCACTTACCACTTATATTTCCTCGCCATCAATCCTATTGCTAATCTGCGCTCATCGTATGATTCTGTTTTAAGTGATGGCTGCAACGAAAGAATATAATTTATTGCCAATCCACGGTCATTGTATGCTTGAGTTTTTAATTGTAGGCTGCAAAGAGAAGTAACATTCCCATCAGAAACAAAACGTACAAAAAACGCTTTCAAACTCTTAGTGAGTGTCCAGAATATACGTTGAAATTGATTGATATATTGACATATAAACAACGCGTATTTGATGTCAATTGCAAACGTTAAATTTTGGTGTAAAAACATGGATACAACGTATATTTGCTGTAATTTTAGGAAGTGAAGTATTGGTTTTAAAATAGGCGTCTAAGAATGTTAGTTTGTAAGGTTTGTCGTCACTTGCAAACATTGCATTGTGGCTTTAAAATAACTATTGAAAGAACGTTTATTTGCTGTCACTTCAAAACTTTAAATTATGGTTTGAAAATAGACGTTCATGGAACGTTGTTTTGTCTCAATTGGTCTGAAATAATCATTGAAACAACGTAGGCATATACCTAGCTATATTTGCTGCCCCTTTAAAACAATTAATTAATTTTTGAAAATAAACGTTTACAAAACGTTCGTTTGGTGTCACTTGTCACGCATTGTGATTTCAAAATAAACATTAAAACACACTCTAAATCTGTTACTTTAAAAATAATTTTTACTTTTGAGAATTTTTTTTCTCAAAACTATTACTTTTTCAATAAAAAATAATTTTACTTAAATATTATTTGAATTAATGGTCTCGATTTATATTAAAAACAATCAGACCTATGTTTAGGCAACTTGTAATGAAACTCATTGTGATAGAAGCAACGCCGTTAAAATCTTGCTTTTAAAATTACAATATTAATGAAGTTTGTTTTTTAGCAAATTATTATATCACATTAAAAGAACTCAAAGCTAAATGATTAAGTTTTTTTGTGTAAGAATATTCTGAAAAGAAAAACAGGCTGGTAATAGTTTCAGTGGGGTGGCTTACTATGACGGCAGCGCCCTGCAATTTCAGATGATCTTAAAATGTATTATATATAAACACCTGTCTCCAGTCTGAGTGAAGAGAAGGGGATGTGGCGTATTGGTGAAGCACCTAACTGCCTCGCCAGTCATGCATGTGTCCCGGGTTCGAACTCCGCTGATCCTGCATGTTTTTTCAGAGAAAAATCCCAGTTTCTCTCTTCTCAATGTAACTAGTCGACCACGCTAGTGACGGCTTCGTCGAGTTAAACTGAAACCGGTGTATCGACGTTAATTATCGCACAGAACCACGCGCTACGCGCTCCTGCACTATCTGAGTCATTTCCAGCTTCGCAAGGTGTTAACTTCTCTATCTTAAGGACAAAATAATAAAATCCAATGTTTCAATGTCTGAGAAATGAGAGAAAAATTATGATAGCCTCGGCTCAGCTCTCATATTTAATTAATTTTAATGCTAATCATCACACATAATACATCATTACATTGCTGGCTTGTTTAATTGCAACATTAAAACAACACTGGAGCGATGTATTGTGTTTGCTAGTTGAATTGAACTGAAGCAATCTTAAACACGTATGTGACTGGTGTATACGGACTAAAAGAGGCAAGCCATTCGGTATGGGCAACATGATTTTTCATTGATGTTTTTTATAACTAAAAGATTACTAGAATTGATAAAGAATGCAGATAATTATATTATACAATAGGTCAAGATTTCAAACGAATTTGTATAATAGCCTACGATAAATCAGATAACGCGAATGAGAAATGACTATTAAGTTAGCTTATTTCAATGAAGGCATATACACTGATGCATTGGCAAGTATTCTCTTCACATTAGGGCGACTCATCTGCCTAGTGGGTAAAATGTATAACTTTGAGGGTGAAAACACGTCTTTTATCGTTATTACAGTTGTTAATTGACATTTTTCTTCTCTCTCTTTCCAATGTTTATCTCTCTGAACAGCTTCCAGATGGATACATGCGCCATAGATCAACCATACATATATGGTTAATCTATGTATGCACTATAGACAGGGATATATCCTAACCAATCTAATAAACATGTCTGTCAAACTTTTCTCAACAGTTTCTATTGTGTTTTTTTCCCGTAGATTTCAAATCTGCCAGATACCATTCGAGATTTTACATATTTAATTAGCTAATTTGCATATTTCCAAAATGGCCGCGACAAAAAAGTAATCTGCTATGAATACAGTCACGGCAATCATAGAAATGTGTTTTTTTGGCCCAAAAATCGGGTTTTGAGATCCCATAATGCCATTTTGACGACAATGTTATTTTTGGGGTCATTGGAAGGTCATACAATATCCCACCTTTACGTTTTAGCAAAAAGTGCACAAATGGACTTTTTGGGGATAAAATGATGATTAGAACGCCTGATATTATATATTTGATTTCAGAGAGTTACATCTCATACACAAGAATATATTTATTAATACAAGATGGCCGCCATAATTCAAAATGGCCGCCAGCCGAACCTAAAATCAAGATATCTGAGCTTCTAGATATCATATTTAAGCCATCTTAGTGTCTAGATAGGGGTTTTGTGGATCAAGGAATACAATGGCAGACATCATTATACTTTCAAATGATTTTTGATGTCTTTTTGATCTCTATAGTTTGATATTTTGGCAAAATTGTGTTATATCATAGTTATATTTGAATAACTTCCTCCCAGAATGAGGTTATCATCCGCACACTGTTCTGAATTCACATGCTAACATGATCTAAAGTAAAACCATATACATCACATGTATATGCCAGCGATAAAAGAGATAAATAGACATATCATTTACATTATAATACGGCACTGTTATTTTGTAGCGTATGTAGAACTACTACCAAGAACTACTACCCAAGGGGTAAACATCATATTTTTTGGAAAACTGACACGGCGTGTTGTAAAAGTTTGGGCACCTGAAATGATATCTACATATATTTAGGATCACAACCTCGGTGCACAACCTTGCAAATCGACTATTAGAAATTGGTAGGAAGCCAATAAGGGCGGCCATTACCGAAAAACTGGAATTTGTCAATATCTCGGTCAATATTTAAGATAATTTGCTTTTAAAGTTGTCTAGACCAATATTTTCAGGGTCAAAGATCAATATAAGACCAGTCCTGAAGTGATGTTATGTCTTGTAAATATGTATACCAGTAGGCCTATATACACACAACTCTGCTTTTATGTTTTGGAAATAATGTTTCACACTGTATAAGAATAATCACTTTTGATAAGAAAACATCATGAGCGTTCGATGTCATAACAATGATAATGTTTATTGATCAAAAACTTGATAATAGAATAAGTATTAGCCCTTGCAGTGATATAGCATTTGGCATTATAATCACTTCATAACATAGTCAGTCTAAGTGGTACTGGGATGATTGCTAGTAGCAGTACTTTTCGCACCCACCTGGGGAGGGTCATTTGGGCTCTGTCCCGTCTGCTGCATGTTAGGGAAGCTGCAGCCTACACGTGGCTGGCTATAATATTGTGGTGGATTGCCAGCTGGGTAGCCTGTTTCCTCCACTCAATAGTGGTGCCAATGCAGCTCCCGCATCAGTACAGGCACTGATGTTGGCCGTGCTAGAGCCTAAACTACAAGCAATAGTGTTTGACATTAGGTCTCTCATGTGGGATGAATGGAGTTACCCTCAAATATTGTGACTCTTGAGGAGTATCCGACCAGAGGATAGCAGGGCTGTGCTAAAGGCCTCGGTGTTTCAGCATTAAATTGCATATCAAAACCTAAGTCTTTGATCGTCTGGGCATGTCTGAGGGTAAATCCCCCTAGACATGCCCAGAACATCGGGCAGTAACCCACCATGCCCTATCACCCCACGCTCACGTCATCAAGGTCTCAAGGTGTTGTACGCAGCAACCTTTGCTTAGATATCTCTGACAGTCTTCTACATAGCAGGGGATTTTTCTTCTCTTACTCGAGCAGTTTTTGTTGCAACCCTTCTTGCAGCCACGTGCCATTGTGTGTGTCATATATGGTGGCCTTGGTGGGTTTGTAGATTTATGTGGGATCAGTTTATCATTTTATACAACCCGTCCATAGTCCTCAGGCTTGCAGGTAAGCTTGGCGATGTAAGCTGACTTGTCAAGTGCTGTTGCCAATTCTGCCCGCTTTAGATGATGTTCTAAAGCAAGAGGGTGGCAGTAATTTCAGCAGTGATTTGTTATTATAAAACTTGATGAATCGGAGTATATATAGCTATATCACAGCCTTCGAAGTTGGATTATGTGTTCACAAGAAGCTACTTTGCCTGGTCATACACATCTACCGTTATTTCAATGTGAGCACCATCGCATCATCAGCTATCATGCTATTTCCGTTTTCTGCGAACAATGATGGAGGCATATTGCTACATTCATGATCACCAATAAAGTTATTAATGTTAATGTTTCCACTACTTACTTTTTGTGTGTTATTTGCCGAAGAGTAGAAATGTCATTACTCTTGTCAGACGAATCAATTTCGCTTATATACTATTTTGGTTTCTGGTTCTGAGTCTAGTCATTCACGGATGATAAGAGCTTCCTATAATTATGATCTTCAAAGTTATGGCAGCTTTGGACACCATTTCTTTCACATCAAGATCAGAAGCTCTGCTGAACATAGCAAAATAGCTAACAGGGAGCGATCCAAGTGGTTTTCAAGTATTTTTCCAACAAGACTCGCTTTCTTGCTTTTCTATGTCAGACATGGTACCAAGAGGAACAAAGTGATCCTTGCATTTGTTTAACTAAATTTCACTTAGGTGGTGGATAAAACAGAGTGTACTAATTACAGTCACATACATTGCATTGTATATTTGGTAATTGGTCGTTCATCTCAAGACAGCTATCCATTCACGAGTTTTGCCGCTCCAATGGGTCATGCAAACTTTAGGGCACTGTCATTTATTCACATTATCAACGGACGAGATACCATCGGCTATTCATTCTCTACTGGCATGTTAAAGTTGGCTGAATGATATAACTACACTGGTAGACTTTGCTGATGATGGTGCTCCCATTGAAATCACGATATATGTGTGTGACCAGTCACAACAGCTTTTTGTGAACTCATATTTCAACAAGAAAAGGCTGTGATAGAGATACGCTCAGAGACAAAACGTTCTTAAATAATATTAATAAGTCAACACTGCTGAAGTTGTTGCCACCCGATGAAAATGCTTTCCAACAGCATATAAAGCATGCAGCCAAGCCATCCTCAAGCCTTAGGACTATGGATGGGTTGTAGAAAATGGCAAGCTGATTCCTGTTCAGTCAAATGTTTTCTTATCAAACGAGATTAATAATATCTAGCGCAAAACAATAATTTCACACTATCAAATGCATGGCTTTGTGTACTATATTGTTAAGAAGACATAAAATCACTTCAGGGTTGGCTCTATATTGATCCTTGACCATTAAAAGGTAGGTTTAGACAACTTTAAAAGCAAATTATCTTAAATATTGACCGAGATATTGAGAAATTAAAGTTTCTCGGTAATGGCCGCCATTATTGGCCTCCCGTCAATTTCCAGTAGTCGATTTGCAAGGTTGTGCACCTAGGCTGTGATCCTAAATATATGTAGATATCATTTCAGGTGCCCAACCTTTTACAACACGCCGTGTCAGACTGTCAGTTTTCCAGAAAATATGATGTTAACCCCCTGGGTAGTAGTTTTACATACTCTACAACATAACAGTGTCGTTTTATAATGTAAATGATGTTTATTTAGCTTTTTTGTCGCTGTCATACACATGTAATTTATATGGCTTAACTTTATATCATGTTAGTATGTGAATTCAGAACAGTGTGCGGATGATAAACTCATCCTGGGAGGAAGTCATCCAAATATAACTATGGTGGCGTAGATGGATCACACAATTTTTCCAAAATATCAAACTATAGAGATCAAAAACACTTCAAAAACCTCTAGAAAATCATTTGACAGTATAATGATGTTTGGCATTGTATTCCTTGGTCCAAAAAACCTTAAACAATTTTTAAGATCGCTTAGATATGATAACCAGAAACTAAGATTTTGGATTCGGCTGGCGGCCATTTTGAATTATGGCGGCCATCTTGTATTAATAAATATAGTATTGTGTATAAGATGTAACTCTCTGAAATTAAATATATATTATCAGGCATTCAAATCATCATTTTATCCAAAATAGGTTAAGTTGTGCACTTTTTGCTAAAACGTGAATGTTGGATATTGTATCCAATGGTCACGTGACCTATGACCTTCTAATGACTCCAAAATTAATATTGTCGTCAAAATTGTATTATGGGATCTCAAAACCCGAACTTAGGGCCAAAAAACACATTTCTAGGATTGCCGGAACTGTATTGATAGCCGATTACTTTTTTTTCGGCTGCCATTTTGGAAATATGCAAATTAGCTAATTAAATATGCAGTATCTCGAATGGTATCTGGCAGATTTGAAATCTACGGGAAAAAATACAATAGAAACCGTTGAGAAAAGTTTGACAGACATGTTTATTAGATTGGTTAGGATATATCCCTGTCTACTATGCAAGATTTAATTCATTCATTCGTTACTCACAGACGGCATGGTCATGTCTTTGATGTGAATTGTTTCTTCTCTGGAGAAAATCTCTGATACATGTCTGGGGAACATGTCTGAATCTACAATAAAAGATATAAACATGTTCTCAACTTCTTAGTTAATATAATTAACACTAATAAAACAATAAACGAATGATTTTGTTATCTGCTAGTACATTCTTCTTATCACTTTCTATGACTTCCGTGGTTTTGCTACCTGTTAGTGGTTTCTACTTACTACTTTCTGTGACTTCCGTGTTTTTTTTTACCTGCTAGTAGTTTCTACTTATCACTTTCTGTGACTTCCATTGTTTTGTTACCTGCTAAATGTTTCTACTTACCACTTTCTGTGACTTCCATGGTTTTGTTACCTGCTAGTACATTCTACTTATCACTTTCTGTGACTTCCATGGTTTTGTTACCTGCTATTGGTTTCTACTTACCACTTTCTGTGACTTCCATGGTTTTCTCACCTGCTAGTACATTCTACTTATCACTTTCTGTGACTTCCATGGTTTTGTTATCTGCTAGTGGTTTCTACTTACCACTTTCTGTGACTTCCATGGTTTTGTTACCTGCTAATACTTTCTACTTATCACTTTCTGTGATTTCTGTGGTGTTGTTACCTGCTAGTAGTTTCTACTTACCACTTTCTGTGATTTCTGTGGTGTTGTTACCTGCTAGTAGTTTCTACTTACCACTTTCTGTGATTTCTGTTTTTTTTTACCTGCTAGTGGTTTCTACTTACCACTTTCTGTGACTTCCATGTTTTTGTTACCTGCTAAATGTTTCTACTTACCACTTTCTGTGACTTCCATGGTTTTGTTATATGCTAGTACATTCTACTTAGCACTTTCTGTGACTTCCATGGTTTTGTTACCTGCTAGTGGTTTCTACTTGCCACTTTCTGTGACTTCCATGGTTTTGTTACCTGCTAGTACATTCTACTTATCGCTTTCTGTGACTTCCATGGTTTTGTTACCTGCTAGTGGTTTCTACTTACCACTTTCTGTGACTTCCATGGTTTTGTTACCTGCTAATACTTTCCACTTACCACTTTCTGTGACTTCCATGGTTTTGTTACCTGCTAATACTTTCTACTTATCACTTTCTGTGATTTCTGTGGTGTTGTTACCTGCTAGTAGTTTCTACTTACCACTTTCTGTGATTTCTGTTTTTTTTTACCTGCTAGTGGTTTCTACTTACCACTTTCTGTGACTTCCATGTTTTTGTTACCTGCTAAATGTTTCTACTTACCACTTTCTGTGACTTCCATGGTTTTGTTATTGCTAGTACATTCTACTTAGCACTTTCTGTGACTTCCATGGTTTTGTTACCTGCTAGTGGTTTCTACTTGCCACTTTCTGTGACTTCCATGGTTTTGTTACCTGCTAGTACATTCCACTTATCGCTTTCTGTGACTTCCATGGTTTTGTTACCTGCTAGTGGTTTCTACTTACCACTTTCTGTGACTTCCATGGTTTTGTTACCTGCTAGTACATTCTACTTATCACTTTGTGTGACTTCAGTGGTTTTGTTATCTGCTAGTAGTTTCTACTTACCCCTTTCTGTGATTTCTGTAGTTTTTTTTATCGGCTAGTGGTTTCTACTTACCACTTTCTGTGACTTCCGTGTTTTTGTTACCTGCTAGTAGTTTCTACTTACCACTTTCTGTGACTTCCGTGGTTTCGTTACCTGCTATTAGTTTCTACTTACCACTTTCTGTGACTTCCGGTTGATGGCGTAGTATCTTCACGTCTTTGACAGAGGTCAACATTTTGAGGTCATCGTGAAGATCATCAAGGTCATCATGAGTGGCGGCCATCTTTACTATCATATCACTGTCACATGATTTGTCACGTGATCCTCTCGTCTCCATGTGTTCAATAGTCCCACCTGACAACTGTCACACCGTCATGGTCATAAGTATGCTTATAGTTGTATAAGCATACGGCGTTCATAACACGCCGTTAGGATCATTTAGAGTTGCACATATTTAACATATTATTACTTTGTATTAAATCATTTTCGACGAAATATAGCTGATAACTGATATACATCTCATAGTGAAAACCATTGTACAG
>OZ024918.1:5278103-5342801 GCA_964017125.1 Flabesymbios commensalis | reverse complement strand
CTTAACTAAAATCGCATGAAAAAATGATGTGAACTAAAAAAACACATTTTTATTTTGTCCACCCAACCTTGAGCCACTTAAACACTGAGAAATGTTTCTTTGACTTGCTGTCAAAATGGTATCAAGATGCATGTCCATAATCTATATTATGCCGTAGTTATGTTTTTGTTTATATTTCAACATGCGAACATTAGTCTTTTTGGTGTTTTCTCTGACCTTACTTACATCAATGAGCCTGAATACATCAGAGTACGCCGACTGTCTGAGGCTGATCACTATGTGAGAGGACGTCAACTGAGAACCACATATCTAAAAACAAAACAAAACAAACAGGTCAATATGTAAGAGCACGCACATCTTAAAACAAAATAAACTAAACCTATAGCATTTAGTGCTGGGTACGTTTTAGCCTGTCCGAGGCTGATCACTATGTTGGAGGAAGCCAATCCGGAACCAAACATCTAAAAACAAAATAAAATAAACTTATGAAAAAGTCACTATATGTTAGACGTCATCGACTAAGAACCATACATCTAAAAAAACTGATAATGAAGTCACTATATGTTAGATGTCGTCAAGCCGGAACCATACATATAAACAACAAAACAAAATAAACTTAAAATGAAGTCACTATATGTTAGACGTCGTGAAGCCGGAACCATACATCTAAACAACAAAACAAAATAAACTTAAAACGAAGTCACTATATGCTAGACGTCGTGAAGCCGGAACCATACATCTAAACAACAAAACAAAATAAACTTAAAACGAAGTCACTATATGCTAGACGTCGTCAAGCCGGAACCATACATCTAAACAACAAAACAAAATAACCTAAAATGAAGTCACTATATGTTAGACGTCGTGAAGCCGGAACCATACATCTAAACAACAAAACAAAATAAACTGATAATGAAGTCACTATATGTTAGACGTCGTCAAGCCGGAACCATACATCTAAACAACAGAGCAAAATAAACTTAAAATGAAGTCACTATATGTTGGACGTCGTCAAGCCAGAACCATGCATCTAAAAACAAACCAAAATAAACTTATTATGAAGTCACTATATGTTACGTCGTCAAGCCGGAACCATACATCTAAACAACAAAACAAAAAAAAACTGATAATGAAGTCACTATATGTTAGACGTCGTCAAGCCGGAACCATACATCTAAACAACAAAACAAAAAAAAACTGATAATGAAGTCACTATATGTTAGACGTCGTCAAGCCGGAACCATGCATCTAAAAACAAAACAAAATAAACTTATAATGAAGTCACTATATGTTAGACGTCGTCAAGCCGAAACCATACATCTAAACAACAAAACAAAATAAACTTAAAATGAAGTCACTATATGTTAGACGGGGTACTGGGATGATTGCTAGTAGTAGTACTTTTCGCCCCCATCCGGGGAGGGTCATTAGGGATCTGTTTCGTCTGTTGGATGCTGTTACGGCATTGTACGGAAGCACTAGTCTACAGCAATCATCCAAGGGCAGCTGCAGCCTCCTCGTATCTGGCTATAATCTTCGGGCGGATTGCCAGTGGCGTACCCTGGTTCCTCCGCTCAACAGCGGAGCCAATGCAGCACCCGCATCAGTGCTGGCGCTGATGTAGGCTGTGGTAGCCTTAAATAACCGGCAATAGCGTGTTTGACATTAGGTCTCTCACGTGGGATGAATGGAGTTACCCAGAGGGAGTGATCCTTCCTATTGTTACTCTGGGGACTATCCGACCCGAGGATAGCGGAGCTGCGCAAAATGCCAAAGAGTTTTATCATTAAATTGTACAGCGAAACTCAAGTCTCCGGCCGTCTGGGCATGTCTGGGGGTATATCCCCTAGACATGCCCAGAACCCCTTATCGGGCGAGCGAAGGAAAACGCTCTCAATAACCCACCATGCCCTCTCACCCCACCCTCACATCATCATCTGTACATCATTCATCTCATTAATTGACTACAACGTTTTTATCGTATTATAATGTCACTTAAAAGACCTTTTGTGCCGAAAAGTGACGTAAAGCAATGATTTACTACTACTATATGTTAGACGTCGTCAAGCCGGAACCATGCATCTAATCAACAAAACAAAATAAACTTATAATGAAGTCACTATATGTTAGACGTCGTCAAGCCGGAACCATGCATCTAAAAACAAAACAAAATAAACTTAAAATGAAGTCACTATATGTTAGACGTCGTCAAGCCGGAACCATGCATCTAAAAACAAAACAAAATAAACTTAAAATGAAGTCACTATTTGTTAAACGTCGTCAAGCCGGAACCATGCATCTAAAACAAAACAAAATAAACTTAAAATGAAGTCACTATATGTTAGACGTCGTCAAGCCGGAACCATGCATCTAAAAACAAAACAAAATAAACTTAAAATGAAGTCACTATATGTTAGACGTCGTCAAGCCGGAACCATACATCTAAAAACAAAACAAAATAAACTTAAAATGAAGTCACTATATGTTAGACGTCGTCAAGCCGGAACCATGCATCTAAAAACAAAACAAAATAAACTTAAAATGAAGTCACTATTTGTTAGACGTCGTCAAGCCGGAACCATGCATCTAAAAACAAAACAAAATAAACTTAAAATGAAGTCACTATATGTTAGACGTCGTCAAGCCGGAACCATACATCTAAAAACAAAACAAAATAAACTTAAAATGAAGTCTCTATATGTTAGACGTCGTCAAGCCGGAACCATACATCTAAACAACAAAACAAAATAAACTTAAAATTAAGTCTCTATATGTTAGACGTCGTCAAGCCGGAACCATACATCTAAAAACAAAACAAAATAAACTTAAAATGAAGTCTCTATATGTTAGACGTCGTCAAGCCGGAACCATACATCTAAAAACAAAACAAAATAAACTTAAAATGAAGTCTCTATATGTTAGACGTCATCAAGCCGGAACCATACATCTAAACATCAAAACAAAACAAAATAAACTTATTATGAAGTCACTATATGTTAGACGTCGTCAAGCCGGAACCATACATCTAAAAACAAAACAAAATAAACTTATAATGAAGTCACTATATGTTAGACGTCGTCAAGCCGGAACCATACATCTAAAAACAAAACCAAATAAACTTAAAATAAAGTCACTGTGTGTTAGACGTCGTCAAGCCGGAACCATACATCTAAACACAAAACAAAATAAACTTAAAAAGAAGTTAATGTGTGTTAGACGTCGTCAAGCCGGAACCATACATCTAAAAACAAAACAAAATAAACTTATAATGAAGTCACTATATGGTAGACGTCGTCAAGCCGGAACTATACATCTAAACAACAAAACAAAATAAACTTAAAATGAAGTCTCCATATGTTAGACGTCGTCAAGCCGGAACCATACATCTAAACAACAAAACAAAATAAACTGATAATGAAGTCACTATACATTAGATGTCGTCAAGCCGGAACCCATGCATCTAAAAACAAAACAAAATAAACTTAAAATGAAGTCACTGTGTGTTAGACGTCGTCAAGCCGGAACCATACATCTAAAAACAAAACAAAATAAACTTATAATGAAGTCACTATAGGCTAGACGTCGTCAAGCCGGAACCATACATCTAAACAACAAAACAAAATAAACTTAAAATGAAGTCACTATATGTTAGACGTCGTCAAGCCGGAACCATGCATCTAAAAACAAAACAAAATAAACTTAAAATGAAGTCACTGTGTGTTAGACGTCGTCAAGCCGGAACCATACATCTAAAAACAAAAGAAAATAAACTTATAATGAAGTCACTATATGTTAGACGTCGTCAAGCCGGAACCATACATCTAAACAACAAAACATAATAAACTTAAAATGAAGTCTCCATATGTTAGACGTCGTCAAGCCGGAACCATGCATCTGAAAACAAAACAAAATAAACTTAAAATGAAGTCACTATATGTTAGACGTCGTCAAGCCGGAACCATACATCTAAAAACAAAACAAAATAAACTTAAAATGAAGTCACTATATGTTAGACGTCGTCAAGCCGGAACCATACATCTAAAATCGAAACAAAATAAACTTAAAATGAAGTCACTATATGTTAGACGTCGTCATACCGGAACCATACATCTAAAAACAAAACAAAATAAACTTATAATGAAGTCACTATATGTTAGACGTTGTCAAGCCGGAACCATACATCTAAGCAACAAAACATAATAAACTTAAAATTAAGTCTCTATATGGTAGACGTCGTAAAGCCGGAACCATACATCTAAACAACAAAACAAAATAAACTTGAAAATGAAGTCACTATGTTAGATGTCGCCAACCCAGAACCACACATCTGAAAACAAAACAAAATATGTTTATAGTCAAGTTACTATGTTAGATGTCGTCAACCCAGAACCACACATCTAAAAGAAAACAAAATACACTTATAGTCAAGTCACTATGTTAGAAATCGGCAACCCAAAACCACACATCTAAAAGCAAAATAAGCTTATAGTCAAGTCACTATGTTAGAGGTTTGAGCAAAACATCTAAAACCTAAACAATATAACTTATAGTCAAGACACTATGTTGGAGGACGCCAACCCAGAAACATAGCAAACCTATAACTAAATGAGCTAACGACCATTGAAAACAAAAACAAAATAATTTTAATTGCTAATGAAGTCAATCAAAAAGATTCGTCTGGAAATAAAATAAAATAAATGTATAATTTGAGGCCTTTGGTGAAGTCTCCAGAACTTATATTTATGGAGTAATTTTCCACTGTCGCCTTCGGTGCTGGGTACCTTTTAGCCTGGTGTGTTTGTTTTTCATAATAATAAAATAGATGGCGGATATGGTTTTTGAAACAACACTACACATTTTAGCACATCACTGCAACAACTCCAGGGCAGCGGAACACATTAATTGTAACATTATGGGAACATTGTATTATTTTAAGCTAGTACATGTACAATCATGGTAACATGGTATGGGAAATACAATTGTATCCATGCAAATTTCGTGTGTCTTATATGTATTTTGATAGACCATTAATTTTTCCACTAAAAAGGCATAAAAGCTATAGCGTGAATAATTATACACATTTTATCACAGCATATTATAATATGGAATTGCGGATAAAAATTGTACGTATTTGAGCAGACTTAACAAACATGGCATGGCATAAGCTGGTTCATCTACTAATTAGCTACGTTGCGAGACTATAGATTAACTACGTTATGACACTACCGATTAACTACGTTATGAGACTACCAATCAGCTAAGTTATGCTATCAATTAGATACGTTGCGAGGCTACCAAATAGCTACGTTATGAGACTATCAATTAGCTACGTTGCGAGACTACCAATCAACTACGTTATGAGAGTACCAAATCGCTATGAGACTACCAATTAATTACGTTATGCGACTACCAATTAACTACGTTATGAGACTATCAATTAACTACGTTATGATACTACCCATTAGCTACGTTATGGAACCAACAATCAACTACGTTATGAGACTAGCAATTAGCCACGTTATAAGACTACCAATCAGATACGTTATGAGACTAGGAAGCAACTACGTTATGAGACTACCAATCAGATACGTTATGAGACTAGCAATTAGCTACGTCATAGGACTACCAATTAGCTACGTTGAAAATACACATTAGCTACGAATATGAGACTACCAATTACCTACGTCTTGAGACTAGGAATTAGCTACGTAATGAGACTACCAATTACCTACGTTATGGGACCACCAATCAACTACGTTATGAGACTACAAATTAACTACGTCATGAGACTACCAGTTAACTACCTTATGGGACTACCAATTAGCTACGTTGGATATAAGTTTGTGTCATGAGGACGTGCGTCCACTGTCATATTTAACCAGGTGTCAATATTGACCAGGAATATAATACGTCAATAAAGCGCAAAAGTAGGCGACATTACCAGCTATGACATAATTATTACAACCATTATAATGGCATGACCTTACTCGAATTTGTCTGAGGTCCCACCAATAACTGTTACAAAATGCCTGTACTCTATCAGTGGGACAAGTGATGGTCGGTATTAATGCAGATTGTCGCTTGTAATATGATATTATATTCTGTATCAAATGTTGGTAATGGCTAGAATACAGGTGACTGACGAGCAATGTCATTACGACCAAGGTCAGAAGGATAACGCCATGACGACCAAGGTCACTGGTGGAGAGACACACGAACAATGCCATTTCTATCTAGGTCACCATTAGAGATTTAATAGGGCAATGTCATTAAGCATGACGAATGATGTTTTTTCCTGAAAACTGTGCCAGTTTTACTTTACTCAGAATTGGCCTAAATTATATTATTATTATATGCCATATATGCTTATCCAAATTATACATTATTTTTATCACTTTTAAACTATGGTATAATATCAGTTGGATCTGCTCGTAGTAAACTCATCACATCACGTATCACGATATATTAGGCAGCCAGGTTACTGTTAAAGTGTAATCATTGTTTTCTCAATGTACATTTCATTACATACGCGTTATATAGTAGTTTTTTAGAGAACATATTCCCCCATTTCGACCTGCTATGACATCACGTATATTAGGCAGACAGGTGACTATCACAGTGTAAATATTGTTTTCTCAATGTACATTTCATTACATACGCGTTATACAGTAGTTTTTTAGAGAACATATTCCCCTGTTTCGACCTGCTATGACATCACGTATATTAGGCAGACAGGTGACTATCACAGTGTAAATATTGTTTTCTCAATGTACACTTCATTACATACGCGTTATATAGTAGTTTTTTAGAGAACATATTCCCCTATTTCGACCTGCTATGACATCACGTATATTAGGCAGACAGGTCACTATCACAGTGTAAATATTGTATTCTCAATGTACATTTCATTACATACGCGTTATATAGTAGTTTTTTAGAGAACATATTCCCCTATTTCGACCTGCTATGACATCACGTATATTAGGCAGACAGGTCACTATCACAGTGTAAATATTGTTTTCTCAATGTACATTTCATTACATACGCGTTATATAGTAGTTTTTTAGAAAACATATTCCCCTATTTCGACCTGCTATGACATCACGTATATTAGGCAGACAGGTCACTATCACAGTGTAAATATTGTTTTCTCAATGTACATTTCATTACATACGCGTTATATAGTAGTTTTTTAGAAAACATAATCCCCTATTTCGACCTGCTATGACATCACGTATATTAGACAGACAGGTCACAGTGGAATCATTGTTTTCTCAATGCACATTTCATTACATATACGTTACATAATTGTTTATCTCTTGTATGTTAATAAACCAACCAGTCATTTACCATCACATGCACAATGCACTACCACACTAGCTTATTCTCATTATTCATGTAGAAACGCGCTTTTCAAATCCAACGTCTTCTGCGAATATCATACTGCTCATTCTGTGTTAGCAGCCATTTGTTTTATTCTGTCTTCACATTACGAGATCAGCGAGATCATCGCCGTCATTCAGTTATTATTTAAATTAGGAAGTTGATTACTTTTTTTCCTAACACGTCGAAAGACTGAATAATTTTTCAATTGTTTTTTCCTAAATTTTGCCTGGTACATCGTAACGTATGTAGCCATTAAAAATGTTTCATGTTTGTTAGGTGTAAAAAAACGGCCTAAATCTACTGCAATGAACCACAGCGTCATTTGGTCAGATTACCTTCAACGAAATAACGGAGTACACGTGGTTTTCAGCAGAGTGTATTATCCCTGAGAGCCCTGAAAATATGTTTGTATAAAGAAATCAAAGGTTTTGAAATCATCATAAGGTCTTAGTTAGCTCTTTCTACGTCATTTGAATACCTAGGTTATGGGTCTACGGCCATTATAAATATATTTCCTCTTACAGTGTGGGGATCGACTTTAGACGTCACAATCTGACGTCTACAGACGTCATATTCTGACGTCTAAAGTTGGGGATCGACTTTAGACGTCAAATTTTGACGTCTAAAGTCGATCCCCGCGCTTTAAGAATTATACTTAAGCCCAAAAGGCGACGGTGGATATGTGTTTAACAATGTTTCCGTTACGTAAATCCACCAAACAAATTCTTTTGACTCTATGATATGAAAATACTAACCTCTCTGTTGTTTTTTGTAGTTGTTCCGTTCATGGTGATGCCTCAACTGCGTTCCTATGGACACGTCCTCCTGCAAAAACAATAATAACAGCAAATCATTGAAACATGTACTCATCAAATGATCGAGACATTGATTCTCTGCTGGATAAACGCTGTGCCAACGTGGAAGACGATGGCCCAGCATTGAAACAGCACAGAAGCAATATAGCGTGTTTACTGCCTAATGTGATTATTTTATCTACGTATGAATCAATACACTGCCTATTATCTCCATCCCTTTAGGTGCGGGAAACCTTTTAACCCTTAAAGCACTAATTATTAAGCGCGACAATAATAGTTTTAAATCTGTCATATAAGCTGATAAAATACATGTTATTGGAACTGAAATGGTGTTCAAAGATCACGTTTTTTTAAAATGTTTGGTCGGTATCAAATGGAATAAAATTGGGTAATTTTCACCAACTTGAAGTTGTGGGTCGCGTTAGCGAGACAGAACTTGAAGTGAGTCGAAATTAAATTTGACAACTTGGTGAGAAAATAGATAAGCGCTTTCCAATTAATTTTATAAGTGAAATATTGATCGCAATATATAACCGGAAACGATTGGTGATAACAGTTTGATTTCTAGATATGATATATTTAATCGATAAATAACAATTAGATGGTTTTGATGACGTGATAACCTTAGAGGTTTTATTTATATCAGATATAGGAGCGGAGCATTCGTTGAATGCATTCGATAAATATCGAATGTGAATGTAGGTCAATAATTGATGTAACACACTCCTAATTTATCTTGGTATGAGACTGTAAAACGTTCATTAAAAAACATATTTTATGATGGGATTGATTAAACGTTATTTTGGCTCCAACAGCTCAATAGATGTAAAACGCACTGAAGTAAAACGTTTTATCTAGCACTGTAGTCCCATGTTAATGTAGCTACTTTCGTGGTAAGCTATCTTGTGATTTTTACTCTAGCTACTCTGAGCTGGCTTTGCCGCATAAAGTCTCAAGTCTGCTCAACATCTGCAGTGCTGTGAAAACCCAGTGACTGATCTATTAATGCTTGTCCCTATAAATTATAATTTATTATTTTTCATTCGTTTGAAATTATAATTGCTAACGCTAATATCATATTCCACGTAAAAATAACAAACAAACAAACAAACAAACAATAAACAAATATCCCCCATCATTTGTCCTGTCGAAAATGTAAAAGGAGAAGTGATGAGGTCGGAAAGCGTTCTAGATACTAGAATGGTTTTTATCATCTTGGTATAGATATATTTTAACAAAAGTTGATGTGACCCACGGGTTCCGAAAGAATATATCTATTTCAAGAAAACACTAATTAAAAGCCTAATCACTTTGTGCAATAATATTAAATTTGGTCATTAATAAACATGGTCGGTGAATACTTGTCTAAATTCGACTTCGTTCTGATATGTCATTTAATACAATTTTTAAAACACTCACATTTCTCGTTCAGTTATCAAATATACAGTACGCCCTGAACATACTCTAAGAAATTACGGTCAGAAACTCATTGAACTCATTATATTCATTATATATTATTTTACAACAAAGAATTAAGTATTTGTAAATGCATTTTAATTGCAGTTTACAGCCAACCGTTAAAAGCCAGTTACAAATCTGTTTCCATACATTCATCATAGGATTACATTTGACAAACAAGTGCTTATACGTTTCTTGTATATGACACACATTACATAACGGATTATCGTCAAATTTCCAGCGATGTAACAGTATTTTGTTTGGGATAATTTTATGCAATAGCTTAAATCTGAATTGTACTAATTTAGTGTCAGGTGAATGTTTCCGAAAAGATAATATGTGATTCCATTGAGTGTTTCTATATATTATTCCAAAATCATTGGTACACGCTTTTTCGGCGTGACTTCTGGCAGATTTGTTGCGCATTATAAACGTATATTATGTTTTGACACTTTCGTCATGATTTTTTATTTTTTCATTTTTAAAATCATCCAGCCTGCACAGTGAGGACTTAGTGGTGTTTACAAAAGTCTGTGTCGATGAATAACTTCTTAACATTTTTTTCCATGGATCGGGCAGCGCATTAGTTAAAATGTAAGTTTGTGACATCTAATCGGATTTACGACTTATTTTTGAACGCAGAAATCTTTCTGACAAAATATTTTGATAATCTAGCTGATCGTTTACATATTTGACGCCTGCTTGACTTAAGTTATTGTTAAATATTTGTTTATTGTTGAGAGTAATAAAATGATTTTCCCAGATAAATTGTTTCCGAAATTTGGACGCGTTTTTTGCATTAACACCTCTTTACAACCGCTTGATAAAATGTCGGTACTGATGAAAAGAATTATAAATGTTTCACACATTTTAAATTCATTTCAAAAATGTCCAAATTTTTTCCATATGATTCCAAAAAATATCTAGGTAAGATGGTCAATTTTTCAAGGCTGTGATTGGTTAATCTGTAAGCCCATTTTGCTAGAAGGGCTGTTCTGAGTGATTTAGAATCTGGCATTTATAAACCTCCCTGATTCTAGTCACCGATCAGGGTATTTCTTTTAATTTTGTCAGGTTTATTGTCCCACACAAATTTATATAGCATAGATTCTACTTTTCCCTTAAACCCAGCCTCTGTTACATACACAGCTGTTTATGTTTGAATACAGAGTCTTTACCCATCGAAGGTCCAAATGCAAATTTCTTAAGAGCTTTCAACATAAATGGTCATTCTACAGTGTCAAAAGCTTTTTAAAATCGAGAAAAAGAATGGCTCCTCGAAAATTTTTATTCTTAGAAAAGTCAATAATATCTGTAATTAGTCTTATGTTATGACCAATGAATCCTTTAATATAGCCTGCTTGATCAGTATTAATTTTGTTAAGAAGTATTTTTTGGGATTTGTGCGCAAGTGCCGATGAAGCTAAAATCGGTAATAAGTAAACTTATTGGTCTCCAATTATTGAGCGATAATTTGCCGTCCCTTTTATATATGAGCTTAATCAAGCCGTTTCTTTGTAGTGATGAAAATTCACCACTATCACATCCCTCGTTTAACGAATCTACTACTAAATATTCAATCTTTGGCCAAAAGGTTTTATAAAACTCTACAGGTAGTCCTTCTGAAGCTGGAGACTTGTTGAGTTTCATGTTAATTATGGCGTTATAACAGTCATCCACTGTTAATTTACCTTCACAGGTTTTCGAATCGTTTGGGCTTAATTTATTTTCTAAGTGGAAATTGCCAAAATCATTGTTCAGGGCATTAGTTGAAGTTTGCTGGCTACTATATAGTTTGTCGTAGAATAACATCTCTTCATATTAAATATTTTCTGGGGTTATCACCAGTTGTCTCTCAGAATTTATCAGCTCATCTATTATATTTTTCCTAATTTTGAATTTACTTTTTGTGATTTAAATCAAATATGTTGAAGTGGGGATGGAACAGATGGAATTATATGAATTAGGATGGCCTGGAGAGTTTCATAACACCCTCTCAAAAGTTCTCGCGAGCTCTATTGCTCATAACAAAATCAATATATCAGAACTTCAAACACAGAATCTACTCTGAAAAAAAACCCTACAAGTGGGAGTCTTTTTTCGGATCGCCATCGGGTCTGATGACATCTCAATGGATGGATGTGCCATTTTGTGGACCATACATTGGCCCAGCAAGGTCAATGTTTTTAAAATATATCAATTATTGTGTACTTGATAGACAAAACCCAGCGACCTCTGCTTGGTGTACGATGGGTACTACAGCTACAGCATCAAATGGAGCACGTCTTCAACGAAAACTAAAATACACACATGACAGTCTTGCAATATGACAAGTCACGATGATGCTCTTTACAAATACACAAGAGTCTAGACATAATAGACGACATGATATTAACACATGCAACTTATGAACAAGCAGATGTGACTATGGTACATAAGATGATTGAGCTTGCAGCTACTGGTCTTCAATATGCGAGCATAGTGAGTGATGAATGACACGAATAACATATTTGTACTTCTAATCCACCACTATTATATATATGCGTCTCATCATCTCATTCGCACTGTCAAAATGGACGCAACTATCAATGGTAGGACATTGACGGATAGTGCAGAAACTGTAAAGAAAAATACAGATATAGTTCCACAACAGTTAGCAGCTCATGGTCTTACAATATTGTAGATCTGGTAATTCTCGCGTATTTAATTTTTCGCGAATTGCCGATTTTGATACTTTTCACGTAATTTAGAATTCGCGAATTTGCATTTTTCTTTAGTAGCGCTATTATAATAATAATAATTTTGGCGAGATTCTTGAATTCGCGAATTTGTTCTCCACGGGAAATTCGCGAAAATTAAAACCTCGCGAATATTACCAGATCTACAGTATCACATGTAAGAGCAGATATTTGGGTGGTCAAAATGGCCAAGTTAAGTAAAGCTCGCGACTAAAATACAAATCTCTGCCTGCAACAACTGAAGCCGTCTCAAAAATGTTCAAATAACCCATATTCAAACAGCGATCTACCAAAGCTGCATTTAACAAAGTGTTGATGGGCACGTGAAAAGCAAGAAAGTGACGCATATCTATCAGCTCACCAGAATAGGAAAAGAAGCCCAACCAGATATTCTAGACCTTAACGAGGTGTAGCTGCGAATCATGTTCAACAGCTCGCTGCAGTTGCTCGTCCGCAAAAATTGACTTGCATTATGTTTAACTGCCATAATGAAGACTGACTGTATGTAGTAATCAGTGTAATAGATCTTCAATTTATGATTCTAAGAGTGATGAAGAGTAAAACATAGATGGAGCTGATAATGTACGGTAATTTGTCACTACAAGTAAAATATAACGTCGTAAAGGTTTGCAAAATTCCACAATATATCAATTACGTTATTTATTTATTTTGTAATAAAAATTAAAAGGTTAATTTTTTGTTTATTGTATTCCTTGACCACGAAAACCTATGCATAGACACAAAGTTCATGGTTCTACCATCTTTAGTGGGCGGGGGCCCTAGGGTAGTGGTTAGCACCGCTGCTTTTCACGCCAGAGTTCGGGGTTCGGTTCCCGGTCTCGGCGGTTTGAAAGAAACAAAAATGTTTCTTCCCCATCCACGTGTGAAAGTCAGTATTGTGGGGAGCCTCCGTGACCGAGAGGTAGCGTGCTCGGCCTCAGACCGCCAGGGCTCGAATTTCGAATCCTGTGTCTGGAGGACAGTGTCATGTCATTCATCTCACCATCCTCAGGAGGTTCTCCTGGCCCAGTTTAGCCTATATGAGCGCAAAGGTGGCCTAAAGCCCGATTCATTTCATTTCATTTTCATTTTTACCATCTTTAGTTTTTTCAGATATTGGCAAAACTACGATTTTCAGTAATGGCGGTATTAATTTACATTTTTTGATTAATTTTTAAATCAAACAGCGTAGCGCTATAGTTTTGTCAATCAAATTTGGCCCGCATACCACAAACATACTACATGTCCACACGTATTGAAATAATATATTGAAGTCGGCATTGCTAACCATGGTAACACAAGAGCCAGCTCCCCATAAAAGAAACACAATTTATGATATGAACCAGATCTGTCTGGATCTACCGGTAAGACAATTCGTTATTCATTCCTGTGCCTGTATTTTCGTACAAGTTACGATACATCGCAGGCTTCTGAGTGGTCGAGACTGCCGTCTCGACCAATCAGAAGCCTACGATATATCGTAACTTGTACGAGAATATGGGCACAAGTGATTGTCGTCAGCACTATTTATTTATTTAACCAGCACCAATGTAGCCGGTATACATATACACTGATACTTGAATATATTAACTTGATCTCAATATGGATTAGTTCGAGTGCCACCAGAAACGTTATGATTGCTGCCATTTAATGATAATTTAATTCATACTGGTATTCCCATTAGCCGGGATGAATGAATTTATACCCGGTGAATGCAGGGTGATTGATATTTTTCAGTCACTTTTAAACCAATTTTCACGACATTTTAATTTTACGCACACTATTTTCTAGTCATGTGGCGACTACTCTGATCATTTCGCGAAGTTTTGTTCTGTTATTTCAGAAGTTAGACTATTTGACCTGTATTGAAACTCTCCGACGAAGCATATGGGTTTATAGAAGACGACATTTAGCCACATTTATTAGTAGACTAACTTTTAAACTAAACAACATTTGTCCATGAAATTTTTGACAGTCGCAGCACCAATCGCAAATAGCGCTTGTAAAATTTCAAGACAATGATTGAGAATTGAGTGAGGAATCAGCAGAAATCATTTGCCATGGTATATGTGAATCCCACTTTAACCCGTACAGCGCGGGGATCGATTTTAGTCGTCATAATCTGACGACTTTAGACGTCAGACGTCAGATTCTGACGTCTAAAGTCGATCCCCGCACTGTAAGAGTAAAAACAATTCTAATGTTCGTAGACCCATAAAATAGGTATTCAAATGAAGCAGAAAGAGTTAACAAAGACATTTATGATGATTTCAAATTGAAAAAAAACCTTTAGATTCCATGGTTTATATAAAAATAATTCAGCGTAGTAAGGGGTAATAGCCACACCTAAACAGCAAACAAAACACGTACGTATGGTATGTAATCCCCTAGAAATTGAGTGCTACGATTGTTTTTTTTCAGATTAGGGGTCATTTGGTGTTTTTATAACATAACATAACATAACATGTTGGGGTTTTCATTTTCCCGACATCAGAACCCCCCCCCCCCCCGTATTGCACCTATTTATATTAAAAACAGCCGTCAAAATACATGTAAAATGGCACAATAGCAGTACTATTTTGTGAATTTTAAAAATATTTAAAAAAATGTGATTATAAGATCTAATTATATTTTATGTAGAAATTTATGTATTTCCCCAAGGTCAAATCTAGATATAGAAAATTAGGACCTAATTATATACCGTACTGTATGATGTTTTTTAGCACACCATAACACAAAAAAACGATCCAATCTTGTATCAACCCAAATAAGGAATTTAGTACAGCATTAGGAATTTTTTAAATATAAAAAAATTGTCAATGTAGATGATATCCCAACGAAGACGATTCATCGAAACAATGTTGTTTTAATGTTGGCCACCATCTGCGACACTGCGCCAGTATTAAAGCAATATATGTTGACCTTTAAAGCGCTGAAATATTTTTGTATAAACCATGGAGACCAAAGGTGTTTGTTTCAAATTGAAATCACCATAAATGTCTTGAACATCTATGGGTCTACGGCCATTTTAAATATTTTTACAGCGCGAGGATCGACATCAAACGTCAGAATCTGACGTCTGCAAATGTCAGATTCTGCTGTCAGAATCTGACATCTGTAGACGTCAGATTCTGACGTCTGAACTCGATCCCTGCACTGAGTTAAATGGCTCATGTTGGCTGAATTTTTTTTTTGCTAGAATGTTTTTTTTAAATATAATTACATCCATATGTGCGTCATTTCGTACTTCATCAGAGAACACGTGACTGATGGCAAACAACGCTCACTGTAATAACCGCTACATTTACCTGGTCTCATTCTATATGTGTTTATCAATCGCTGAATGGTGAAGTGTTCTAGTGTTCGAATCCCATCTTTAATTCCGAAAATTAAAATGATTCAGAAAATTGTTTTTTAGACAATGACAAATGCACGGTATGAAACGGTATGTTTTATACCTAGGGGTCTTAAAACGTCAATAACGTCCATAAAACGTTTTAGCGATATATGACATACTTTAATTAATTTATTTTTTAATTAATTTTGTCACACACTTTAAACCATCTTCTTCCAGACTAAATTAAGGCTGCAATTGTAAACACAGGCTTCAAAGGGATAACAGTGTGTTTGAAATAATAGATAATAATCGTATTTAGTTTATTAGAGACACTATGAATAAGCATTACTTTGAATTACATTAGCCCCCTGCACTAGGCCCCCTAATTAGTCATGTTGAAATGTCAAACTTAGGCCACTTTTTGGTCGGGGTGTAGTCTACTTTATCACTGACCAGTGTACGCTAAGATTACCAGTTTTAAGAAAAATGTGAGGGTAACCATATTGAAATTATAAAATCACCTATAAATATCAGTAAAAACAGCACGTTGGGGTATTATTCCAATGAGATGTAAATTTCCCGTTATCAATTAATATATAGATCACCAATTAAACAATGACGCTCTTTTACTGAAGTATTGCTCAATCAATCGCTTAATTGTGACACTATGACAGAAGGGTCTGTATTGCCCTAGGGACTATACTGACACTATGACAGACTCAGTATCGCAATAGGGACTATACTGACACTATGACAGACTCTGTATCACTCTAGGGACTATACTGACACCATGACAGACTCTTTATCGCCCTATGGACTATACTGACACTATGACAGACTCTTTATCGCCCTATGGACTATACTGACACTATGAGTGGCTCTGTATCACCATAGGGAATATACTGACACTATGACAGACTCTGTATCACCATAGGGACTATACTGACACTATGAGAGACTCTGTATCGCCCTAGAGACTATACTGACACTATGACAGACTCTGTATCGCCCTAGAAAATATACTGACACTATGACAGACTTTGTATTGCCCTAGGGAATATACTGACACTATGACGGACTCACTATAAGAGACTCTGTATCGCCCTAGAAAATATACTGACACTATGACAGACTCTGTATCGCCCTAGGAAATATACTGACACTATAACAGACTCTGTATTGCCCTAGGGAATATACTGAGACTATGGCAGACTCTGTGTAAACCTAGTGACTATAGTGACATTATAGCATACTCTCTATTGCCCTAGGGACTATACTGACAATATTAGAGACTCTGTATCACCATTGGGACTATACTGACACTGTGACAGACTCTGTATCACCATAGAGACTATACTGACACTATGACAGACTCTGTATCACCATAGTGACTATAGTGACACTATATCATACTCTCTATTGTCCTAGGGATTATACTAACAATATGAGATACTCTGTATGTTTATAGAGACTATACTGACACTATGACAGACTCTGTATCAACATGGGGACTATGCTGACACTATGACAGACTCTGTATCACCATAGGGACTATACTGACACAAAAACAGACACTGCGAACGAATCCACCATGACAAGGTGTTAACGAGTCCATACAACATGACACGGGTGCGAACGAATCCCACTAACATGTTCAGTTCATTGTGTCTTCTTTATCTGAAACTTAAATATACTATATTTGCTCGGAATCCACAACCAATGCTAGAAACAATCCATTTCACCCCACATTGCTGCTACCACCAGGCTGCCGTCAAAATCACCACCTACCTTGCTGCTGTTACCACGCTGTCGTCACAATCACCATCTGACCGAGAGCCACCACCTAAAATACACCGGCCATTTCGTGAGCAGACAAAACATTAGGCGATGTTTACGTGTGAGTTATTGTTTTAGTGTGGCCTCAGGGTCAGGACAAACGCAGGTATCTCGTTTTTTTCTAAACTATACGTGTTGTGTGATAGTGTAGCAGCGAAGTGACCAAAATTTGAGACAACCTTCCACCAAAAAACAACATCACTTATCATATACCGTTGGAAACCTTGAAATCTCAGGAATATGGCTAGGGGGGATAACAAGCGCGAAATTTTGGACAAATTTGGCAATTTGACCCTTTGTGCACCATTATATAACATATTATGTGACCTATATATTTGGATCTCGTACCTTACAAAACAAACACAAGATTCATTAGCAGCATACTTATCTGCTTTTTAACTTGTTGAGATAATATCCCATATGATGAGAAGCTAATGAAAATATCATAAATTAAATTTAAAGACCCTTTCTCTTCAAAAGCACCGACATGCTTGAAGTTTAAAGTGCTCTAAATGTATTTACATTGTAACCATGTGTTTAAATATGTTGTAAGAATTCTCATTAATGTGATTGTTGATGTCTTCAGATAATCTCGCTATGGAAATAATTGAATTGAAAGTAAAAAGAATGACCCTTTGTGTACCACAGCACAGCATACTAGGCCCATTTTTGCCTTATCAATTAGATTCTGATTTATTAGACACAATAGGAATATTTTCACGCCTCACCCATGATGTTATCTACTCGATAGCATCATTATTATGAGAATCTGGTCTTCAGAAAGACCAGTTTAAATATAGCCTCCCTTTGCCTGCAAAAGATAAAAATGTAAATGTTTATATTTTAACAATTTCGTAATCTATAGAATATTGAATTCTCAAAAAAGTAATACAAAATCCCAATTAGCTTTACAATATGCACATTGGAATTATGTATCTTACATATAAAGTATATGAAAAATATAAATTAACCCTTTGTGTACAAAATTCCAACATATATTTATTTTGATTTGTTTGAAAACGTACATAATACATTTTTCAGCATTTAGAGCTGGTATTTAATTTGCTATGATGTCATGGATAGTTTGACAAGGTACGTAAAATAAGATAAATAAGATAAGATACATCAAAATTAATGTAAACAACCATTTGTATTAAAAACCACAACAAACATATCGTTCTATTCGTATTAGATCTATTTTTTGGACATTTGAAATTCTATATCGCATATATAAATATTTGAAAACAAATTTGATATTTGCCAAAAAGATTATCTTACGTAAAATGGTTTTCGTATCATCTAAACTCTTTTAACAAAATGTGTTCTTCGTCGAAAACAAATTAAAATAAATTGTTAAAAATATAACTTATGCCTACTAATAGTCAGGAGACTAATGCACGTAAACTAGACCGTATCTGCAAATTATGACAGACACCTTCAGGTATGAAATATGGGTTAACATTTTCTCAACTACGGTTTTTTATGAAGAGCTTAATAAATTAACAGCCTTATTTGCGCGCTAAGGGCAGACATGCTGTTATTTGCCATATCTTCTGGTCATTTTTGGTAGATGAGAACAAAGTTACATTCAATATTAGGTTATAGACATCAAGGGGTCCATTGAACACTGTTTAAAGGCACTGTTTAAAACGCAAATTAATCATACATGATCATACGATTATCCCCGAAATCTATTAAAACTACCAAAATAATATATTCTGTATTCACAATCACTCGTTTCCATCACTTTCGGTTCGAGTGGTGCGGAATGGCATAGATGAAGCTATGCGTGTTAGATAGAAATTAGTGATGTGAAATGGTATAAAGGGAGCTTTTCCTGTTACTTCTACATTAGATAGAGATTAGTATGGTATAAAATACCATAAAGGGCATTTTCCATGTTCCGCCTAAAATAGATAGAGGTTAGAGAGGTGGAAGGGAACTTTCCGTGTTCCTCCTATGCCGGTATATATAATAGATAAAGATTATCATTAGAGTGACATAAAGAGTAATTTCCGTGTCCCTCCTACGCTAAATAAGATATTACATGCACACCTCAGCAAGCAAAAATGGGAGAAATAGGAAAATACCCTGTAGCATTTTCTTATTATTATCGTTGAATTAAATATTGGCTTAAAATTATACGTATACCTGATCACATATATCCCAAAGTCTGTTATTCAATGTTGAAAGTTCTGAATGAGTGGTGTAAAATAACCTGGGCGTCTCATATTAGATATTTTTGGAAATATATGGTTTTAGTTTTGTGTGGATTAGCCAAGGTGTTGGGATGTAGATATATTTATCGAATTTTATATTTGAAACAAAGCTACAGGAACATGTTAAGAATAAGTAGTTTGCCGACCTTGGAAATTAGCAACTTATTCAACATTCAATACAGAATTTGAACCAGAAAGGTATTTGAATTTTAAAATTATTAAGTCACATAGACAGGCATTATCCAGGTTAAGATGTTCCAGTCATATGTTACAAATTGAAGCAGTACGACATAAAAACTTGTTAATGGCAGATTGTCCATTTTCTGTAAATAATTATATATTTTAAAAATATGTTTTAAAAGATGAATGTAATTTCTTAATGTTATGTCCTGCTTATACAGAATTGAGATCGAATTATGCATCTTACAGCAGTTTTATAGAAATACTAACAGAACTTGAGGAACATAAAATAAAGAAATTAGCTTCATTTGTATATCATACAACTAATATGTATTGATATGACCTACACAAATGTGTACTGTATTTATTTGAGTCTCGTATGAATTTATGTATGTATATAACATGTGAAATTGTTTTGTACTATGGGCCCAAGGCCTTGAAACATACTACTACTACCACTACTACTACTACTACTTCTACTACTACTACTACTACTACTACTACTACTACTACTACTACTACTACTACTACTACTACTACTACTACTACTACTACTACTACTACTACTACTACTACTACTACTACTACTACTACTACTACTACTACTACTACTACTACTACTACTACTACCACTACTACTACTACTACTACTACTACTACTACTACTACTACTAGTACATATTACAGTGGTGCAAGATGGTATCAAGTGAACTTTCTGTGTTCCTCCTACATTAGATAGAGATTAGAGTGGGTTGAAGATGACATGAAGGGAAGGAACTTTCCATGTTCCTCCTATATAACCTACACTAGATACAGGATAGAATGGTGGATGATGACATAAAGGGAACTTTCCCTGATCCTCTTACACTATATAGAGATTAGAGTGGTGGAATATTGCATACTGTACACGGAATTTTTTTCGTCTTCTTCCTACGCTAGATAGAGATTAGAGTAGTGGATTATGGCATAAAGGGAACTTTCCGTGTTCCTCTTACAATAGATAGAGATTAGTGTGGTATAAGTTGGCACAAAGGGAACTTTTCGTGTTCTTTCTACACTAGATAGAGATTAGTGTAGTGTAAGATGGCACAAAGGGAACTTTCCGTGTTCCTTTTACACTTAGTCTAGATAGAGAGTGGTGGAAGATGGCATATACAGTCCTAGCAGCACAAGGGTTAATTATATACGGTCCTAGCAGCACAATAGGTAATTATATACGGTCCAGCAACACAAGGGTTAATTAATTTATATTTTATATATATTTCTTCTGCTGCGCCTCTGACCATCAGAGATTCATTGTCTGACGTAAAAACGACGGTGTTACAGCGACTGTGCGGCTCGGCATTTCAATATATTTTATTTATTAGTATGGCACTTACCATTATGATCATACTTGAAAGGGTTAATTAATTAATACCAGCATTGCTAACTTGAACTATTTTCACATTTAAACAGACATATGCCAGTTTTAGTTATGCATAATTATTTAACCTATATATATATCTAAAATCGAAGTTTACTTGTTCTCAATCAAATATAAAAATTTCCAGTGCGCAAAGGGTGTGTCAATTTATTGTATAATTTTATTATTTTCAAACACACATGCAACATTAAAAATATATTATGTTTTTTGTTATTAATGTATTTTGCAACATATTCAGAGAAATCTATAGGGCTTCAAACATTTCTGTTTTCATACACCACAGACTGTTTTTCAATAAGCCCACTTTGGGTAACAAAATGTATGTCTATGAACATATGTTCACAAGCAAATGTTGTCAAAGGGATGTAGAAACATTACTTTATGGTAATTAATAATTATTTACTGCATACTATTGATTGATATATTTATGAGGACAACATTCTCACAATTTTAAGGACATCACATTTTTTGTGTGTTTTCTGGCAATAAAAGGGTGCTTGAAATAATCAAATCTTGTATATATATAATTTTTTTTAGTCATGGTAGGTTAAGTATATGTGCTAGGTGTTGAGTGACGGTTTTTGGGTATCAAATTGTCTGTCTATGAACGTATGTTCTCAAACAAATGTTGTCAAAGAGATGTAGAAACATTACTTTATGGTAATTAATAATTATTTACTGCATTTTATTGATTGATATCTCAATGAAGAAAACATTTTCACAATTTTAAGGACAATAATTTTTTTTTGCGTGTTTTCTAGCAGTGAAAGGGTGCTTGAAATAATAAATTCATATTTTTTAAAAAATTTTAAGTAATGGTCGGTTAAATATATATGTTTGGTGCTGATGGATGGTTTGCTTCATATTATTTCAAGTATATATCGATGACCATAACATAAAATAAATATGAACTAAATATGTGATGTTGGTTCACAAAGGGTTAATTTGCCAGATTTGTCCAAAATTTCGTTCTTGTTATCCCCCCTAGTCATAATCTTGAGATTTTAAACTTTCCAACGGTATATGATACCTAATGTTGTTTTTTCATGGAAGGTTGCTAATTAAATAACGTCTTTTTGGCAGGTCTGCTGCAGCACTATGAGTAATTCACATTTTGTTTGAATTATAAATGAGCGCACCTTTTATTTTAAATTAATAAACCGTCACATTGGAAATCAAAGGGTGTATGTCCCATATGACAGAGGAGGTATGTACCCTATCAGTTCCATGGGCAAGGAATGATTCAATTTTTAATTTAGCATTAACCCTTGCATTAGCGCTTAGACGTCAGAATCAGACATAGACGTCATATTAGTCATGAGTTTGCAAACATATGCAACAGGCCTTTCCCATTAGATTAGCCGAAGAGAGAGGTCAGCCGTTGTAGACTATAACAAATGTGTCATTTGCCAGAATACTACTGAGAAAGGTCTAATGAACATTTAACTCGCATCTGTACTAAAACTCAGTTGGCTGATAAACTTGGGATTCCATTATTCCATTATAAATGCGGCTTTTTGGTATTTTCTGACATATAGATACAGAGTAGTATTTAGAGAATTCAGTGTAAAAACAACCAAAATAAATCGCTCAATAAGATTAAAATGGAAGCTCCAACAAAGGTTTGGCGAGCGAGTGTCATTAATCGGGCTTCATGGTGTATGAGTTAACATGTTTAAGTATTGTTTCTGTTGTATTTGGATCGCTACTCTTTTCTTCTGTTTACACCCATCAGCTGCTACCAGTGGATTTTGTCACATGTTTGTTTATTGTGATGTATTAACATTACTATTATTAATCTATGGTATCACCCTCTAACCTCATAGTTAATTAAAATCACCTAATCTCTTGAACCACCCTTATTTCGATGGGTTGTCGTTATATTCTCTGTAACGCATGTTATATATGTCATGGCAGTTATGTAACCCCGTAATGCATATCACATGTCGTGGCAGTTTGATTGATTGTTTTGAGAGGGAGCAGACGTACATTTTCCTGCTCCAGGATGTCTCATATAATATAATGTTTTAATCATCATGTGTGAGTAATAATGTGTGCCAGAATGTTTATTTAACGATATTGGAGTAGACAAGCACAGTTTTTAGTGCATAGATGATCCTATTGTAGGAGAAAAATGAGTTTTATTAATATCCTTTGTTGAGAATTTGTATGTACGCTTGAGACAATAAGTCAGCTCCACGCACACAACCATACACTAATCCGGGAGGGTTGAGCCTTCACTGAGCTGATCAGCAGTGTCAACGACCGTCAGCTGTTTGTGACTAGGCCTACCTGGTCTAATACTATTTCCTCAGACTATTATATTGTATCAGCAACCACAACAATGGGAGACAAGCAACATACAGGTTCCCATAAGAAAGATAAAGGTAATAAACAACCAGACAAAAAAAACAAAAAAAGCGTATAAAGCGTATAAAGGAAAAAGAAGATAGACTGTCGGAAATTACCAAAAAGGAGAACAGCGACCTGGCCTCGTGGAAAGAAACTATGAGTTGGTGTAACGAAAATGAGCAATATGGACGTAGATGGTGTTTGAGGATACATGGCCACCAAGTGCAGGAACATGAAGATGTTAAAAAGGAAGTTGTAGGCATCATCCACCAAAAACTACAACTTAAATCAATAATTAAAAAAAGACATTGAAGCCGCTCATCGAATTGGTCGGGTTCGCGATGACAAGCCACCAGCCATCATCGCTCGTTTCATAATAGTCAGGGTGCCAAAGCTGATATTTAAGCCGAATCCTGCTTGGAATGATTAAGTTTTTTTTATGGAGGATTTTACATTATTGGGACCTCTGTAATAAAAATCAGGCTACAGTATCACATGTCTTACGTGTCCAGCCACTCTAGCTAATTAATTGGCGTGTGCCAAATGATTTGGCGCGCACCAAATAATTCAAATAATTCATTGGTGCGCACCCAGTTGCACTCTGAAAGTATTTAATTTGTATTTAATTGATACTCTAAACATCAAAAGATTAATACAGGAGGCTTGTTATAATCGAGCCCTCAGAGGGTTCATACACGACTACACGTGATACTATAGCCTCCAGAGGGTTAATGCATACGACAAGTGATGTGACAACCATCAGGTTAATGCATGGGATATGTTATACTTCAACCACCAGAAGGTTAAAATCAGAGACATTTGACAATCCAGCCCCAGACGATTATTAGACGAGATATGTGATACTATAGACATATGGTCGTCTAGCACTCAGACGGTTAAAACTTTAGACATGCGATACTCTAACCAGCAGAACACAATGATAGTTAAAACGTGACACACTTGATTCGCTAGACCCCAGATAGAGCAGGGCCCTGGTTAAAACGGCCTGCTTGAAAAGTCAGAGATCGCGGGTTCTAACCCCACTCTGGCCTTCAACTTTCAAAGAAACAGAATGTTTTTCCCCGCTCACTCGTAAAGATTCAATATTGTGGGGAGCCTTCGTGACCGAGAGGTAGCGTGCTCGGCCTTAGACCGTCAGGGCTTGAATTTTCGAATTTTGTGTCTGGAGGGCAGTGTCATCTTATTTATCTCACCATCCTCACGAGGTTCTCCTAGCCCAGTTTAGCCTATATGTGCACAAAGGTGGCCTAAAACCCCATTCTTTTTTTTTTATTTAGACCCCAGATGGTTGATAAAACAGACATATAGGCCTAGGCCCTAATGATCTAGCTATCAGAAGTTTTATAGGAGACATGTGATAATCCAGTCTCCCAGAATGTTGATGTAGGTCCATATAAAGCATGTGATACTCTAGCCATCAAAATGTTAACATAGGAGACATGTGATATTCTAGCCCCTGGGGCGTTAGTTTATAGTTAGTTTAAATTTATAATTGATTGAATCATATATAATATCTCCCAGAGTATACCCCTATCTCCCAGACTATAACCCAGAGCTCCCAGAGTATACCCTGGGGTATAGTCGGGGAGCTCCCAGACTATACCCCAGGGTATATTCCAGATTATACAAGGGTATAGTCCAGAATATACCCGGGTATATTTCAGTGGGGGGGGGGGTTGATCTGGGCGGTTACACCGATACTTGGAATGCGCAATAATATAAACACTGACTGATATATAACAAACAACAAGTTTATTTATTCATTTGAAATTGTCTGCTGCAGATAGGAGCAAGACAAATTCTACAGTAGCAACATGCCCAAAACACGCAAGATGTTCTCGTGTTTATATATGAGAAACTACATTACAATCACTAGACTAAAGTTACATTGTCAAAATCAGAAAATTGTAGCCCTACGAATATATCAGAATGAGACCAATTGAAAAAGTTTGTCTAAACTAGCAATTTGTACCTGGGAGCCTAACTCACAAAAGTGTATTAAATAATTGCTATTAAAATTCGCGAATAGTAGGCCTATATATTTAGCAAGATGTATTGAACCCTGGACCACTGCACATGTCAGTGGCTGTAAGAAGCCAAATTAAATGTATATTGTCATCAAAGTAACAGAGTGAGACACCTGCAGGGCCTAGCCTAGACTATGTTTTAGTATAATTTGGTTTGCTTCCATTGGCGTTGCGGGAATATATATACAGGTTCCACCGTATTATAAGGGATTGCATTATCATTGGATAATTTAGATTCTGGTTTGAGTAATGGTATACCAGGAGAGCAAACATATTCAATTTTGACGCGAAGCTTACTTAAAATTGATGTTTTAATAAAGGCTGTGCTGAAATAGTAATGACGTTACTATTTCGGCACAGCACCTTTCATTAAAACATTAGTGTCATCTGCAATCAGAGTTATTCTTGACTTGTTATGTCCTATGTACATGAACCGTTGTGTCATGATAACATCAGCTTCTTTATGTTTGGAAACGAAGTGCAAATTCGGATGTGTTTACCCTTTCAAAGCCTGAGTCAGAACTTCATCATAGTCTTCTGTTACTACAATTTTGTGGTCAACTGTGCGGTGATTGAGCAAATAGCATTGAAATTTGGCCTGTCACATATAATAACTTATTCAATTGTATTTTGTTATGCCTACATTTGAGCACTAAATCGCGTGGTGGTGTGCTCATTTTATGCTTAGCCTGGCTAGGAATGTGCGAAGGTGCTATTTATTTTCACACAGCTCGAGTGATAGGCCTACACTTTATAGTTGAGAAGTCCCTACAACTGTTAAAAGTCAGATAGGCCTACATATCATTTTTATAAAGTTAATTTGATACTAAATATTGGATGTTTTCGACAAGCGTGTGGACAAAGCCTTTTGTTGGCTATTCAGTTGTTCATAACACCTTTGATACGTCGATAATAAGAGTAGGAAAAGAACCCCACGATCTTATTGATACCTCCACTTGAAGTTTTTTATTGAGATTAGCTTTTCCAGTTGCCGTATATAACATAGATGGCGGATGGGCGGCCAGCCAGCTGATTAGAGAGAATATATTCTGGAGTTTTAGACCAAGAAGCAATATATGCTAGAGTGATAGGTTTTTTAGTCAGAAATAAAGACCTGTATTTAGCAGATATTATAGATATGTATATATACATATATATTTTACGACAAGCAAATGTCACAATGCGCTTTGACGATCTATTATGAAAACTTTCAGGCCACATAGGCCTACTGTGAAAGTTCTATAGTTGTTCATTGTCCATATCGAATGCGCAGTATATATTTACATTATTCCATGCTACCTCCTCTCCTGTTAAATTTTCTAGTAGGTAGTAGTAGTAGTAGTAGTAGTAGTAGTAGTAGTAGTAGTAGTAGTAGTAGAATATTGCTTAATGTCCCTTTTCAGCGCAAATGTTCAGTTGTAGGTGACAGGGCATGGTGGGATATTGAAAGTGTTTTCCTTCACTCACCCTATAAGCATGATAAGATGATTTGGGCATGTCAAGGAAATTACCCGCAGACATGCCCAGATGGTCGCCGTTTTGCAATGTAATTTCATACTGAAACACTGTGGCCTTTCGCACAATATCTGAGAGTGACTCAATTCATCCCACGTCGGAGACCGGGTGTCAAAGATCAGTGCCTGCACTACTAACTATACCATTAAAGTTACATCAGCAGTATGTAACTGCATGCGAAAGTTATCCTCCTCCTTGCATACATGTCTGTCATACATAGTGACACACAAGCCCCCAGACATTGCTTGCAAGTCATTCGTGAGTGTCTGTGTAACATTTCTATTGTTGACTCAAGTGGCAATATTGCTTGTTCGTTTTTTGGGATATCAAATATTACCCCTTCTGGACCACGACCTTTTCTCATCCATATGATAAGGGATTCTTACACAAGCTAAGCGACACTTTATATCTCTATTCCTACTTATGATGTCATACCTTGTCTTCAGTCATCTTTATCAAGGCTTATTGAGCCATGATAGGTTTCTATATACATGATATATAGACACGTTTGCATAGAAAAGGAGTTGGGTAGCTTTGCTTCACTGAACCATATTATTTACATTGGAGCGGATCACATTCCTCTGGACTTTTGTTCTGAAGCACATCCTTTTTAGGGGATTGTAACGAAATATTGGTCGTCTTTTTGGTGGTTTTCAAACTTTGGTCGTCCCTTCCAAAGATGCCCAACAGAAAAACTGGCCGTCCAAAAAGACGGTTGGAATGATAGCTAGATGAGTCACTGCCCTGCGGTGCACCCCATTATGCAACTGCATAGGAGAGGAGGATTATAAAAACACATCACGGCTGTCACATGAACTAAATTGATGTTTTGCTATTATTGTCAAAAATATTATGTAACCTGTTCCCTTTCATCTATTGGCTGCTAAGATTCTTATTTCAATAAAGTTATTGTGATTTAACATTACATTGTTATTGACCTTGCATTGGCCAAACAATCTGAAGAATGAATTTTGGTGTCAATGTCCTATCTGTGAACAATAATGACAAAAACATGCTAGAAATGGACTGCTGGTGTGCATTACTATAAGAAAAGTGGTATTACTTGATATTCTGAGTCAAATGGTTCAAAAGTTAGGTTTTATTAGGCGGTAGCGGCCATCTTGGCAGCAATCTTGGCGTCGAAGGATAGTCGTTTGCTATCCGCTGTGATGTTCATTATGGAGGTCCTAATGATGTAAAATCCACCGTAATTCTTAATATAAACCATGTAAATAGCTACTAAAAAGTGGTGTCACTTGACATTCTAGTTAAAATTGACGTTCTCTGTGAAATGGCGGCCATTTCGGCGGTCATCTTGAATCTGTGCACTCTAATTACAAATTAAATGCCAGAAATGGACTGCTGGTGTGCATTACTATTAGAAAAGTGGTATTACATGACATTCTAAGTCAAATAGTTCAAAAATTAGGTTTTATGATATGCTGTGGCCATATTGGCGGCCATCTTTGCGGCCATTTTGGCGGCCATCTTGGATTTCTTTGTTTGCTCAATAATTTTCGCTGGTTATCCGCCTAATTTTCATTATAGAGGTGCTAATGATGCGAAATCCACCATAAAAAACCTTTATCATTCCAAGCAGGGTATACCTGGGTGGCACCCTGACTATAATAGGGACATTAAACAGAGAGTGATAAAACGCACGTCGTGAACTAAAACGTTCATAATATTTTATAATAGAAGATTTAACTACTTTAAATCAACAACTTCTGAACCGTGCCAGATTCCACGAAAGGGTTAATTCCGCGTGGTCGTGGAATGGCCATGTCTGGTGTATGACGAAGGCAGGACTTAAAATTAAATTGAGAGTTTACGACGACCTGAATGTTGTAAACTCACACCAGCTGCGTGGACGCGACTATCAGAGACCACCACCCCCACAGTTGAAACAACGACATTTCGGTGCCTCCCTGGAGAGACCGTCACAGCCTGTTACCGTCAACAACAACACAGCACAGTCTAACACCGCTACACCTGACACTGCTGCGGTCGCTGCTGCTGGTAACGATATTATCAACTGATTATCACTAAGATTCCACCAACGAACAATAAACAAAAAAAAGGTATAGTAAACCTTAAACTCTTGGTTGAGCACATATCTTAGTTTGTTAGTTGTGTTAGTTTATTTTAAGCTATACATAAAATAATAATGTTATCGTTGTTGTTTCAAAATTATTATAAGCAGTGTAGGCCTAATTCACTGTCATTGATTTCAATCTGATTGAGCCTTATAGTGACATTCAAGCTGGTCACTATTTTTGCATGTTCGCACTATTTATTTCTAGTTATATATATGTGTGTGTATATATGTATACGTATTTATATGTATGTATATTTATATATAAACATACTTAACAATTATTGTTTGTAAAAGGCTCCATTTTGTGTAAATTACGCCCTGGCCTAGGTTCTTGCCAAATCAAATAATAATAATATTTCAAGATTCTGAAAATAGCCCATTAACACTGTCATTAGGCTAAATTATAAAAGAGATAAGTTGTACACTTGTAAGAGACCACATGTGCATTGATAAAATATTATGCTTATTTCGTAAACCTTACGAACCATGTCAATGTGACTATTTTAACTGGTTTAGTTAGAGAATAACATTCTAACGAATCACATTCTTGTATGTTCTCACCATCCTTGTAAGACACTCGAATGAATGAGCATATTGATTGTAATGAGCTTGAATATCCCAATATCATAAACATGATAAAGAATAATGCTTTGGAATTGATAAACGTGGTCTTATTTCTTTACTTACATGTCCTATATTTTTGTTGTTCAAAATGGTGAGGGTTGTTTTCCTTACTATTTGTTGTTGCGATACACCACTGATTTTAATAAGGCTAGACTATTCTCACAGTTTAAAATAACAATATATCCTGGTTAATTTGCTTGAAATTAGTCTTACCTGCTTTAATATCCACTTCTCCAATTATATTTTTACCGCCTAGATGTAGCAGTTTTTTTATATTAATTTTTCAACCAATGCTAGGTAATTGTTGTTTTTGTGATCTTATTTCCATATATCAGTATATTCAAATTATATTTTCACAAATCTGATGAGTAAAGCGTTAACTCACCCCCGCCCTTCTAGACGACGGGGGGTGGTGTGAGTTGACTGTTTGTTCAGCCGGGGAGGTTTCAACCCAATCAGCTTGTTACGTGGTTACCTGGCTACTCATGTACAGGGTTATGTACTCCTGTATCTCTCCCCACCCTCACCACTGCTCTCTGACACCCATGAATGTCTCACTCAGTTCACACCATCGTCCAGAACCGTATGCCTTCTCTGCTGTACATTTATTTGAACTGTATCTACTATGAACTTCCTTTGATAAATTAATGTGCATATATTTTTTACACTATAGTGTTAAGTTTTTGTATTGATTGTAGTTTGATGACTCGTTTTGATCATGTAATTAACTTCTCAATGAAACTCAATGTAACCTTTAAACACTATATTTGATTGTAAATTTATTGATTCGATAATGTTAATACATATTCTGGCACACGACACACGTCAGTGGTCCATAGTTGAACTTAAACTGACATGTTCTGCTCACTTCACCTTTTCCTAATTTCTTTTTTATGTTTTTATTTTTCTAATCTTTCAATTATTTGTTCCGTTTTTTCTAGCTTTTCTGTTGTCCCAACCTTGTTGATCATGTTAATAGTTGTAGAACCTATGAACACACGTATCTATCTGCATTACATGTATAGATTGCATAGCTTGTCACTAGTATTATATTTTTTAAACTTTACCATGTCAACTGAAGAATATGTACTAAAGAAGTATGGAGGAGTCAACAATAACTTAAATCAAGTTTTAAAAATGCTAAATGATAATGATCACGGTGAAAGTAAAATAGAAGACTTTAACATTATTAAGCACTCTCCTTACGTTAATAATAATGAATTCATATCTTTTTGTACAGAACGAAGAAAACATTTCAATATTTTAAGTCTTAATATTCAATCCATACACGCCAAATTTGACCAATTACAAATATTATTAAATGAACTAAAAAAGCACCAATTTGAATTTAACGCTATTTGTCTCCAAGTAACCTGGTTGTCAGATGATTCAGATCTTAGATTAATAGAAATTCCTGGCTATACAATGATTTCACAGGGATCAATATGCACCTCTCATGGAGATCTAGCTATATATTGAAATGAACTTTATACACACAAATTATTACTTTTATACAAAAAAAACTTCTTCGAAAGGTCTCTTTATTGAAATAGAAAATGTAAACGAAAAAATTATTCTAGAAAACGTATACAGGCTTCAACGCGAAAGAAATGAGAACTACCAATCCTTCATAAATGCATTAGTCCCTATTTTCAATAAACTAGATAATAACAAATGCGAAATAGTTCTAACAGGTGTCTTTAATATAAACTTACTTAAAGTAAACCAAAAACCTATTTTAATGATTTTTTTGACACCATAACATCATATAGTTTTTACCCCCATATTACTCTTAAAACGAGCTTATCCGAGAAGTCAGGTTCACTCATAGACAATTTCTTTTGTAAGTTCCCTTATAATCTCATAGATACATCAGCCTGCATAATAACTAGTAACATATCAGATCATTTTCCCTATCTACTTTCCATAAACATTAATCATACTCAAACACAGGTTATAAATACATCTATGTAAATAACATTTCATCTGATTCTCTAAATAATTTCAAAACCGAAATAAGATCAGCAAATCTGAATGAAAAAATTAGTGCAGATTTAACTTCAGACCCCAATACAAATTATCGTATAATTGGAAACGTTTTAACTAAAGCAAAACAAAACAACTTATCGCGCAAGAAAGTAAAAATTATTAAATTTTAATACGCAAAATCGGAGTGGATCACAGCTGGAATTATAAAATCAATTAAAAGACGTGACACATTGTACCGAAATCTTAGAAACACTCCTACTAACTCGCTTGACTATGAGCAAAGACAAATAAATCTCCATACGCTTAACGTTATCTTAAAAAGAAGTATTTCAATCGCGAAGAAAACTTATTACCATTCTCTTTTTACTAAATACACATTTAACATTAAAAAACATGGTCAGCTATAAAGAATATTTCAGGTACAAAATAGAAAATTTCGCCCGACAAAATGTTAATAGATAATAATATAACTAGTAAGACTCAAACCATTGTGAATTACTTTAATCGGTATTTTGTCAACATTGGTCACACTTTGGCTTCAAAACTCAACGATGTTGAACCAGATTCACACAAAAAATATTTGAAGAGCCCAACTTCTAAATTATTTTCATTACAACTAGTTAACACAGGCGCCATTTCCAAATTTTTTGATAATATTCCTCATAAAAACAGTACAGGTGTAGACGATATATCAATTTCTTAATAAAATCTGTTAAATTCGATTTATTAAAAGCTGTGACAACAACAGTAAACCAATCACTTACCACAGGCATTTTCCCAGACAATCTTAAATTAGCAAAAGTCATCCCTCTTTTCAAAAAAGGTGATCCTACCTCTATAAATAATTATCGAACAATATCTCTTTTACCAGCACTGTCAATGATATTTGAACGTGTAATTTAAAACCAAATAAATAACTATTTTACATTAAATAATCTTTATTATGAAGGACAGTACGGCTTTCATAGTAAACATTCTACTGAATTGGCTGCCCTTGACATCATCGACACTATTACAAGTAGAATGGAAAAAGGCAATATACCAATAACCATATATTTGGACTTATCCAAAGCATTTGATACATTAAACCATACAATTTTACTAGACAAACTTAAATTTTACGGTATCCAAGGTAGCTCACTAAATTTAATCGAAAATTGCTTAAAAAATTGAAAACCATGCGTCGAAATAAATAATATTAGATCAGCCTTCACAAATATTTTTACTGGAGTCCCACAAGGATCAATTTTAGGTCCGCTTTTATTCATAATCTATATGAATGATATACCTTTTCCTAGCACTTTTTTTAAAACTATTATTTACGCAGATGACACCACACTTTTAGCCAATTTAAGTGGCTTCTATTTTAAAAATGACACAAAAGTAAACATAAAAATGTTAAATAACGAATTGAACAAAATTAAGCTATGGTTAAGGGCAAACAAACTTACTTTAAATACACACAAATCTAAATTTATGTTATTTTATCAGCCCAAAAAACGCTTAGAAATTCCAAAGATAGAAATAAACAATGAAAAAATTGAGTGTGTTGAACAATTTGATTTTCTAGGACTAATTTTGCACAAACATCTAATTTGGAAAAGTCATGTGACTAAAGTAGCAAATAACATTTCTAAACTATAGGAATAATTCATAAATTAAAATACCAGCTCCCTCAAACAACACTCCTAACAATTTACAATTATCTTATTCTCCCGCATTTAATTATTGTTTACTGGCATGGGGACACGACTCTAATCGTATCCACAAATTGCAAAAAAAGGCTATTCGAAAATAGACAAAAGTCATTTCTTTTCTCATACTGATCCCAAATTTAAGAAGCTTAACGTAATAAAAATATATGATTTGCATTATGTTCAACAGCTAAAATTTTATTTTAAATATACAAATAATTGTCTTCCTGCGTTTTTTCAAAAGTTTACTTCCCAAACTGGTTTAGAAATTCACAATTACAATACTAGAGGAAGCACAATTTGCGAAACTTAATAGTTAAACACGAATTCTCACGTAAATGCATTAGATACCAATTACCCATTGTCCTTCACAACACGCCTTTAATAATATTAATTAAAGCAACTACACACAGCATAACTGGTTTCACTGAATACATTAAAAATTTCTGTATTAATAAATATGATACTGTATGTAATATAAATCACTGTTATATATGTAACATGTTGAATCAAAAAGGTTTTTTTACTGTTATTGTTATTTAACATGTTTAACCATATTTTATTTTACTCTTTCATAATTCCCTCTTTCGCTCTGATGGTACCAAAGGGTCGGGTCTGCCGACCTTTTGTTTCCATTGGAGCTGAATAAAGTGTTTTGTTTCATTCTTCCTTGTCGAGCCGAAGAGCAGCATCTGCTCACTTTACAAGTGTGCAGTTGCTGCCTTCTGGCTCTGCACAAGCTGTATCGACATAATATTATTACGATATCATGACAAGCTAGTTTACATTTTTTGTGGGACGACCGTCTCATTATCATTTTGCTATATATTTGAAATATATTTGTATAAATCTATCTACATTTTTGCACGTTTGTAGATATTTATTATGTAATCATTGATACAATATTGACCCCTTTCCAAATTGAATATCTTGAAATTATTTTTTCTTGTGTGAAAGGTGGCCATAGTGGTAGCGGCATTTTTTGTCTTAACTGTGGTCTCCTGGCTGTTATTTGTACTTTTCACTTTATTAGTATTTAATTATGTTTGGTCAAATAATTTTTTTCTTTTTCTTCTTAATTTATATGCACTGTAACGCACATTATATATATCTTGGCAGTTATGTTTATTATTATTTATTAAGCTTTATATACACAAATATATATAGTAATATTGTACAATTATGCATTGTGTACATGTGTGTCAAATACAGGTGACCAGCCACCTTACTATGTTTGACATCCAGGATAAAATTTATATACACTAGAATTCAAGTTAAAATGTAGAAGATAATTTTATTATGCAGATTACAAAATAGTATATGTTTACCGCGCAAAAATTAGGGATAAAATAGCTACATAATATTATAAAAAATAGCAAAAACGACACCCTGGAAACGTGGAACCCTTTAAAATAAATACACGTAGAACACATATAAAAACATGTAGAGTTGTTGAAGAATGTATTAAAACATTATAAATACACGTGTCCCCCAGCTGAAAAGAGGAAATCAACCCAGTGCCGGCCAAATGCTGGCCAAGTTCGGCACCTACCCAACACCGGGAATTATCCTCGCACCTGCTAGGAATAGCTGTCCGAAAATCGCAAATTAACCCATCCTATAAGAATATTAGATTGACTGGTGGCTCCTCGGCTGCCAACACATGAGTACGACAAATGACAAAACCTCCGTCATAGAAAGTATAGCGAAAAGTTTTCTACCATCAATATAGGTTGCGGTAGTATGGACAATACACCATGCATATTTAATTGTTGTGTTACGGGCATAGTGGAACGCTTTCTAACAGAATATGCATGGTATTGAAACATGTTGATTATGATAATTCGAATATCACATGCACACAGACGCGTGTCCAAGTACAAACATCATCACAGTTTAAACTTTAAATAATAAAAACTATTCAGTTGACGTAGCTTGTCAATGTTTGCTCCTGGCGCAAATCCTTCGGTAAAATATTCCAAATACTAACTACGCGATTAGAATAGAAGTGTTTAAACGTCTTAGTTCTGACTAGTTCTGTCTCGGTACAAAATGATCCGCTCTGACTTGACCGAAGTCTTCTATCAAGTTCATAGAAACTCAATAATGATGCAACACTATTAAAAAAATCAGACACAAATAGCGATATAAAGTTAAGTTTGATGTCCATCATCTCTCTGCGAAACGACGAGTTCACATCGTACCTTATAATCAATAGTTGGATAATAAAGGGCATATCTAGTAAAATTTCTCTGAATGCGTTCAATAGACTCTATTGGAATTTTGATGAACGAAGACCGGACTGTAGCAGGATATTGAATAATGGGCTGTATTAAAGCTTTATAAAGATGTTGGGGCTCAGTAACCTAGTGAGCGTCTAATCATACCATTGCCTTTGTCACATTTGTTGATTTCATTAGAGACATGATTGTTGAATACTAAACCCTTGTCAACTGTGACTCCTAGGTCATTATGGCATGATGTACTTGTAATACAGTTCCGTTAAGATATTTCAATACAATAAGAGTAACATTTCTTGTAAATGATAGTACTTTACACTTAAGCACATTAAAATTTAACTTCTAAACTTGACTCCATTCATAAAGGCTATTTAAATCACTCTGCAAATGCTCACAATATATATTTAATATTATTGATTTTTGGGAAACATTTTGCATCATCTGCGAACAAAGATCATATTGAATGTTCTGTACAATCAGGCATGTCATTTATGAAGAGGAAAAATAACAATGTGGGCTACCAAGTATTGATCCCTGTGGTACACCATTTGAAACAGGAACCCACTCAAATGAGGAACCATCAAGTACCACTCTTTGGGACCGGTCTTTCAAGTAATCGGTAATCCAAGGTAATAATTAACCAGAAAATCCAAGTTTTGTAATTTATGAATGAGCATGTTGTGAATAACCTAGTCAAACAGTTTTGAAAAAAAAGTGATATAATTTAGTTTACTCTCATCTAAGTGCTTACCAACTGCATCATAAACGGATAGGAGTTGTGTGTTACACGATTTGCCGGTCATAAAGCCATGTTGGTGAGTATTAATTAGCGGTTCAACAATATCATAAACACTAATGTAAATATATCTCCCCATAACCTTACAAACTATGCATAAAAGGGAGATTGGTCTGTAATTTAAAACTTGTGATTTGTTACCTTTCTTGTGAACTGTTACAACATTTGCTTGTTTCCACTGGGTTGGTATGTGACCAGAAGCAAAACCTTTTTAAAAATCAAGGTTAATGATGGAGCTAGAACGTTTGCACATTCTTTGCGAATACGTGAAGAAAGGTTATCGGGACCATATGCTATATAAGCATCTAATCCGGAGTATATTTTTTTAACTCCTAAATAATGAAACTCGATAGATGGAGACTGATCTTTTGCACAAACATATTGAAAATAAATGTTAACTACTTTTGCTTTGCCTGCTGGTTCAGTATAATCTGAATCACTATCGGTTAGAGTAGGCCTATCAGGGAGTGATTTAGATTTAGTTTTATCATGACAAAAAACCCACAATGTTTTTGGGTTGGTCTTAACTTTATCACTTAGGTCTTCTACAAAAGTTTGACATATATGCTGCATTCTTTCTTCTAGTTGTTCTTGTAATTTCTAAAGTTGCTCCAGTCAATACATTTGTCAGAGCGCTTGGCAGAGTACCCCGTAAAGTATATGATATATGTCATGGTAGCTGTATACCTGTCACGCATATTATATATGTCATGGCAGTTACATAGACCCACCCTGTGTCATGGCAGTTATGTACCCCGTAACGCATATTTTGGCATGACAGCTAAGCGGAGAGCTCAAGTGGTGACATACTTCTCCCCAGATTATAATTAGTTAAGCGAAGAGCTCAAGCGGTGACATACTTCTCTCCAGATTTTCAGGAAATAAGTTATTTTTCTGCTAAATTTACATCACCATAGAATGGGAAACACAAAAATATAAATAAATCAATATGTTTCCTATGGCATGACAGTCAAACAAAAAACAATAATGATAACCAAATTGTTTAACCTTTTATTTGTATTATGTCGTATCGACAAGTAGTTCCTATATTACATTATATGTGTAATCCTTAAAGCACTGGGGGAATGGGTGTCACCTCCGCGTGGTCCCCCCTGGGCAACTTCTTAGAAGGCCAAGCACACCCAAACCTTTCATCGAACCAGGTTTTTCTATTTTTTTGACGTGAAGTTTTTTTGTGTTAGCTTTCCGGTGGTTAAGGGTTTTTCACTGAGGTTGTTATGTTTATTTTCGAATGGTTTACAGTTCAGATTCTTTGTATATTCTTTATATATTCATATTTATGTGTTTTATATATTTTTTCATTGTACTCATTGTAGATCTACTCATAATTCCTCTACGATTTTTTTGTGTGTGTTTGCAGTGGTTTCTCTTTGGCATCTTGGTGTTGGACGGGATGTCCGAAAAAAACCATTGCCGTATAATTATTTTTTCACTTCATTGTTTTAATAGTTTCTCTGTGGCATCCTGGCGGATAATGCAGCATGTCATAGAGAAGCCATTGCCGTACAATTAGCCTGTGGTGACTTACGGTGTCCTCACGGTTCGTGATCGCTCTGTGATGTTCTCCAATATCACAGACCTTATTACCAACTGTGGGGGCACTGTAAGTCTTTAATTTTTGAGAATTTTTTGTGGTTTCATGATTTCTCTGGCCATACTGGCCGAAAAGTGAAGTAAAGAAGACATTTACTTACTTACTTAATGGTTTCTCTGTTCATTGTTTATGTCATTCATATTCATGTCTAAATGGGTTTACTTTTTTTGATTATAGTATATAGTATTATAGTATATATTATATATTTGTTTTGACAATGACACTGTTTTGACTTAGACTTGTAGTTTTTACACAATCACTCCAATGTTGATGGAGATATAGTGACTTGAAAAGTCGTTCATTTTATAATCACTTCATATTTTACATTATTTATACTGATATTTTTATACCCATCAAACTGTGTTGTAGTGCAGGCGCTTCAACATGTCATCAGACTCGTTACATATAGGTGCCAGGAGCATCGTCATCTTATCATATCAAACATTTCAAACTGAATATTTTAGTACGAACATGTTTTTATTAGCTTTGTCTTTCCTTTACTACTTTAACTATACAATATGGGATATTGTAATACCTGGAATTTTCACTTAAATGGCCATACTGGCCGAAAAGTGAAGTAAAGCAAATATTTTACCTACTTACCTTAAAGCACTGAAATAGTTTTGTGTAAACCTTGGAGACCAACAGTGTTTTTAAATTTGAAATCGTTTAAATACCTGCCTATGTTATTGATTTACGGACTTTATAAATGTTTTACTGTTTGAGCGCAGGGACCGTCTTATGATGTCATAATCTGACGACTAAAAACTATCCATGCGGTGTGAGGGGCAATTTGCCTGAGATTTTCGAGTCCAACAAATAAAACGGTATAATTATGTAGGGCTCTTGCCGAGAGTAAACGGTATATGTCATCCCGACCCCCCCCCCCCCCCCCCTGCCCCCAATTTCCCCGCCTGGTGGCCTAAAAATATATTTTTTCTCATGTCATAGTTAGAACACATTTGTTGTTTCTGATCACACATTGTGTGGATGAAGAGTGATTTGAATGTCCCACAGACTGTGTGTTTATGACCCCAGCCCACCACAACACGTCATCAGAACGTGTTTGTCTGCGACGCTTCCTGGCTGTCACGTCAGTGCTTGTTTGCTTGCTCTACGTGGTGGAGGGAGCCCTGTGTTGTGGTTAACACTGCCTGGCTCTCACGCCAGAGCTTGTTTGCTCGCTACGTGGTGGACGGAGCCCTGTGTTGTGGTTAACACTGCCTGGCTCTCACGCCAGAGCTTGTTTGCTTGCTCTACGTGGTGGAGGGAGCCCTGTGTAGTGGTTAACACTGCCTGGCTCTCACGCCAGAGCTTGTTTGCTCGCTACGTGGTGGACGGAGCCCTGTGTTGTGGTTAACACTGCCTGGCTCTCACGCCAGAGCTTGTTTGCTTGCTCTACGTGGTGGAGGGAGCCCTGTGCTGTGGTTAACACTGCCTGGCTCTCACGCCAGAGCTTGTTTGCTCGCTACGTGGTGGACGGAGCCCTGTGTTGTGGTTAACACTGCCTGGCTGTCACGTCAGAGCTTGTTTGCTTGCTCTACGTGGTGGACGGAGCCCTGTGTTGTGGTTAACACTGCCTGGCTGTCACGTCAGAGCTTGTTTGCTCGCTACGTGTGGGAGGGAGCCCTGGTTTAGTGGTTAACACTGCCTGGCTGTCACGCCAGAGCTTGTTTGTTCGCTACGTGGTGGACGGAGCCCTGTGTAGTGGTTAACACTGCATGGCTGTCACGTCAGAGCTTGTTTGCTTGTTCCACGTGGTGGAGGGAGCCCTGTGTTGTGGTTAACACTGCATGGCTGTCACGTCAGAGCTTGTTTGCTTGCTCTACGTGGTGGACGGAGCCCTGTGTAGTGGTTAACACTGCCTGGCTGTCACGTCAGAGCTTGTTTGCTTGCTCTACGTGGTGGACGGAACCCTGTGTAGTGGTTAACACTGCATGACTGTCACGCCAGAGCTTGTTTGCTCGCTACGTGGTGGAGGGAGCCCTGTGCTGTGGTTAACACTGCCTGGCTGTCACGCCAGAGCTTGTTTGCTCGCTACGTGGTGGACGGAGCCCTGTGTTGTGGTTAACACTGCCTGGCTGTCACGTCAGTGCTTGTTTGCTTGCTCTACGTGGTGGAGGGAGCCCTGTGTTGTGGATAACACTGCCTGGCTGTCACGTCAGAGCTTGTTTGCTTGCTCTACGTGGTGGAGGGAGCCCTGTGTTGTGGTTAACACTGCCTGGCTGTCACGTCAGAGCTTGTTTGCTTGCTCTACGTGGTGGAGGGAGCCCTGTGTTGTGGTTAACACTGCCTGGCTGTCACGTCAGAGCTTCTTTGTTTGCTCTACGTGGTGGAGGGAGCCCTGTGTTGTGGTTAACACTGCATGGCTGTCACGCCAGAGCTTGTGTGCTTGCTCTACGTGGTGGACGGAGCCCTGTGTAGTGGTTAACACTGCCTGGCTGTCACGCCAGAGCTTGTTTGCTTGCTCTACGTGGTGGACGGAGCCCTGTGTAGTGGTTAACACTGCATGGCTGTCACGCCAGAGCTTGTTTGCTAGCTACGTGGTGGAGGGAGCCCTGTGTTGTGGTTAACACTGCCTGGCTGTCACGTCAGTGCTTGTTTGCTTGCTCTACGTGGTGGACGGAGCCCTGTGCTGTGATTAACACTGCCTGGCTGTCACGCCAGAGCTTGTTTGCTCGCTACGTGGTGGACGGAGCCCTGTGTTGTGGTTAGCACTGCATGGCTGTCACGTCAGAGCTTGTTTGCTTTCTCTACGTGGTGGACGGACCCCTGTGTAGTGGTTAACACTGCATGGCTGTCACGCCAGAGCTTGTTTGCTTGCTCTACGCGGTGGAGGGAGCCCTGTGCTGTGGTTAACACTGCCTGGCTGTCACGCCAGAGCTTGTTTGCTTGCTCTACGTGGTGGAGGGAGCCCTATGCTGTGGTCAACACTGCCTGGCTGTCACGCCAGAGCTTGTTTGTTCGCTACGTGGTGGACGGAGCCCTGTGTAGTGGTTAACACTGCATGGCTGTCAAGCCAGAGCTTGTTTGCTCGCTACGTGGTGGACGGAGCCCTGTGTAGTGGTTAACACTGCCTGGCTGTCACGCCAGAGCTTGTTTGCTCGCTACGTGGTAGACGGAGCCCTGTGTTGTGGTTAACACTGCCTGGCTGTCACGTTAGAGCTTGTTTGCTTGCTCTACGTGGTGGAGGGAGCCCTGTGCTGTGGTTAACACTGCCTGGCTGTCACGCCAGAGCTTGTTTGCTCGCTACGTGGTCGACGGAGCCCTGTGTGGTGGTTAACACTGCCTGGCTGTCACGTCAGAGCTTGTTTTCTCGCTACGTGGTGGACAGAGCCCTGTGTAGTGGTTAACACTGCCTGGCTGTCACGCCGGAGCTTGTTTGCTCGCTACGTGGTGGACGGAGCCCTGTGTTGTGGCTAACACTGCCTGGCTGTCACGCCAGAGCTTGTTTGTTTGCTACGTGGTGGACGGAGCCCTGTGTAGTGGTTAACACTGCCTGGCTGTCACGTCAGAGCTTGTTTGTTCGCTACGTGGTGGACGGAGCCCTGTGTAGTGGTTAACACTGCATGGCTGTCACGCCAGAGCTTGTTTGTTCGCTACGTGGTGGACGGAGCCCTGTGTAGTGGTTAACACTGCATGGCTGTCACGTCAGAGCTTGTTTGCTCGCTACGTGGTGGACGGAGCCCTGTGTGGTGGTTAACACTGCATGGCTGTCACGTCAGGGCTTGTTTGTTCGCTACGTGGTGGACGGAGCCTTGTGTGGTGGTTAACACTGCATGGCTGTCACGCCAGAGCTTGTTTGTTCGCTGTGTTTTGATATCGCCCGCCACACTACGTTATTATGACGTGTTTGTCTGCTAAACCTTCAGATATGTTTGTCATCACTGAACATAGTAAGCCTAAGTTACCCTTCAACCCTTTAACCTCCGGTCCCGATGAAATTCGTTTTTTTTATTATTAGCACATTAAACACGTGCGTTTAAAGAACATGTCAGAGATAAAACCTGATATCAATCGTTGACCTCCATTTCGACAAATCTGAATAATTTTCTAAAAATATATTTTTTCCCATGTCAGAATTTGAACACATTTGTTGTTTCTTATCACACATTGTGTGGGTGGAGAGTTGGTAAGTGATTTGAATGTCCCATATACTGTGTGCTGATGACCCCAGCCAAATCACGTCATCAGAACGTGATTGTCTGCGAAGCCTTCAGCAATGTTATATATACGTGGTGGGGAGGGAGCCCTGGTGTAGTGGTTAACACTGCCTGGCTGTCACGCCAGGCAATGGTAGCTCCAAGTGAGCGAAAATTCCAGTTAAATTACTTGGCGGATACAAGATTAAAAACGCCGAAAAACGTTCGTGTAAACCATGGAGACCAAAGGGTTTTATTCAATTTAAAATCATCATAAATGTCTTAATTAGCTCTTTCGGCTTCATTTGAATACCTATGTTATGGGTCTACGACCATTATAAATATTTTTACTCTTACAGTTCGGGGATCGACTTTAGTGGTCAGAATCAGACGTCTACAGACTTGTAAAATCGATCCCCGCACTGCAAGGGTGAACACTTATCGTGTTTATTTACCCTATCTTGTTTACATTAATGTACACGTCAGGCCATCTGGATTTCCTTTGTAATAGGATTAACTGCTATACACCTTTATTTATTTAGAATACTTGTTCTAATGTGTTATGTTTATTGTAGCAGAAAGTATATTTAAAGCCTCAGACGAGGCCCGAGTTGTTGAATAAACTTGTCAAACTTGGTAGGTAAGCAGCACTGGTGTAGTGGTTAACACTGCCTGACTGTCACGCCGGGGCTTGTTGGTTCGCACCCGCTCAGTTCACCTGGTCACCCGCCACACCGCGTAGTTACCTAGCAAACACGAGACGTTGAACCAATGCTGGGTTGAAGTTGGTCCATCCTCTACGACGCTAGCCCAACAACAACCCAGCATTGGTTCAACGTCACGTGTTTGCTGGTTATCACTTATTAGGACGTGATTGTCTGCAGCCAATCCTCAAACAATGGCACACATACACTCTCAGTATGCTGAGTGCAGGGGGGGTAAGACACGAGGTCACGTGACCACTTTTTGGCTTCATATTATCAACGCGAGATTCCCGGAATCATTCGCAAACAAAACCAGCGAACGGGAAACATCTCCTGCAATCTTTAGTTGAAAACTTCATTATATTCATTATTATATTATTCTATATAATTTTAATTTGTTCACTGTCGTGTAATACGGCCTCGACAATATAAACTTTGTGGAATAATATAACCTACCATTTGCGAAAGATAGTTTTTACCAAACTTCCTTTAATATCGCCCACTCGATTAGCTGTCACTTCACTAAACTGAACAGTGTCACGGCGATGCACAGTCACACACCATTGATACAGCATGCCTAGGCTATCACAAACGATCATGCAAGTGACGGTGTCACAGGCTGACAGTGAAACAGGTCATGATACTGATACTGTGATAGCGTTAAGAACTTACTTAAGTGACAGTGTCACTCAGTGACAGTGTCAGTGACTGACTGCGAAGCCTCAGCCAGACTGACTGAACACTGAGCTGGCCACTCCACTGACACTGTACCCTGCTGTTAAACAATTCAGTCACTCATGTGTCTGACTCAGAGAGCAGCGACCAAGTGCGAAAGGTTTGACTGGCAACCCAACCTACCCTAACTATACAGCCAGTAGGCCTTAGGCTACAGTAGCCTGAGGTAGGTCTAGCCACCCTAGCAGGGTAGACTTTTTTTGCAAACCATAATTCCTATGGCAGATTAATGATGTAATAGTTGCCACAGTGTACCTTAAAATTGTCACTTTTATTATATAGGCCTATATGCAATAGGCCTAGTGACATGCAGTTTTTTTATCAAGGGATCTTTGGGCTGCAATATGGGAATTAAGGGGGGTCGAGAGGTTAATTTGCCATGTCATTTTTTTAACCAGGGGCCTTAAATAAATGAAAAAAATATTTCCGCTTCCTGTTAATTCCCATATAGGCTAGTTTGTAAACATGTCCATAAGACTAGAATTGTGGAAGTCTTCTAACTTTTGGATTGCTGTGCCGAAAGCCACATTGATCACAAAAAAATTCTTATTTTGGACATGCATATAAACATTGTATGTCCGAAATTAAATCTCGTACTTATGTCTCGTAATAAATGGTAAATTCTGGTAAATGGGCAATTCTAGTCTATGGACATGCTGACATATTATGGGCATATCAAAGAACCAAAATAAAAATGCTAATTTTGGGCATGCTGATTGTGTTGCTTTAACCCTTTCGGCGCGGAGACCGTCTTTAATGTATAAAGACGGTCCCCACACTATAAGAGTAAAAGATTTATAATGGGCGTAGACCCATACAGGGTTTTCGCCAGGGGGGGTTTGAACCCCCTCCCCCACTCAGCACCAAAGCGGAAACCCTTCCATACCCCCTCCCCCACTCAGCACCAAAGCGGAAACCCTTCCATAACATAACTATCCAAAGATGTTAAATGGAGCGGAAATAGCTAACTAAGTTTTATATATGATGATTTTAAATTGAAAAAAACCCTGTGATCTCAATTGTTTATACAAAATATTTCAGTCTTGTAAGGGTTAAAAGGGGTTCTCACATGTTTAGCTCTACAATATTGCCTCAATTCAATTCCTGTATTTACAATTTATATCATAATAATAAGTACTGTCTATATATACTGGTATAATGTTTTTAACTAAAGGTACAGGTTCTGTAGTACAAATTGAAGGTACATACATGTATGTTTCAATTTGGTTGGTTTTGGGTGAGAAATGGAATTCCCCATAATTCAATCCCGGAGAGCAATATTTGAAAATGATCAATATACTTCAACATCCCTGATATGTTTACATACATTATCATAGTGTGAAAATAAATGAAACACAAATGCAATATTTATGTTTATTTACCCAAAAGCTTACTGCCTTGATTTCTCCTTGCCAAGCCCAAATTCTGTGTTTCTTTGGCATGTAAAAAACGCCAAAAGAACTAGTTGTTAGCACTACAAAAAATGTGCGACCCTAAAAATATTATGTTTGTAAAATTGATTGATAATATGCACGGCAGCTGCTCAACTAACACATGGTTCTTTGAACTAAAACAAGGCCGGTCGGTTACGAAAATAGGCCACCGCCTTTGATCATCGTTTAAAAGTAAACATCATTTGAAACAAAACTTCAGAAGTCCAGGCGCCGGGCCCGAATTAAAATTGGATGTGATTTTGTGTAGTGCCGGACTTGAATTAAGATTGAAGTAATTTTGTCTGGTGTTAATAATGTAGTCCTAGGCTGCATCAAAAATCAAGACACGAAGACAATTAGGTCTAAGAGTAAAGAACTAGACAGTCAGTCAGAGATTGCAAACCTCCATTGAAATTAATGATCTTACTCCGTAACCCAATCGTAATCTGGTAATCAAGATCATTGCCACAATTTTATGGGGGGGGGGGGTGATGGTGGTGGTGGTTGTGATGGTGGTGGTGATGGTGATGGTGGCTGTGCTGGTGGTGGTGATGGTACACCTCTACATGTACCTGTACTATGGTGAACATTGTGTACAAGTTTGAATAAAATCTACTCAACACTCTAGGAGAAATAACAATTAATCGTGGACAGACGTCGGACAACTCACCATGGCAAAAGCTCATCTGGCCTTCAGACGAATGAGCTAAAAATTAGGAAAGGTCATAGACCCCTAAAAGGCACATCTACGCACCATCGATTAAAGTCAATAATGGCCTTAAAATCGAAGATAAAAAATGAGATCAAAAGTCATAACCCCTAAAAGGCACCTCTACACCCCCTAAGAGATGTGTGTATGAAATGTGAAAACAATCCAACTAACGTACGGTTTCCGAGATATAGTTCCGAAAAATGAACTTATAAATTAAAGGCAATAATAGCCTCATAATCTGAGGTAAAAAAATCAGGTCAAAGTCAAAGCCCTAGCAGCCACATCTACAGCACCTATTGCTAAGGCACGTCTGCATACAATGTGAAAACAATGCGGCTGACGGTTTCTGAGATAATGTCAGGAAACAAAACACAGACGCACGGCCCGACATGCTGCTGACAATATCCGCATCCTACTTCGGGGGTGGGGTGGTCGAGGGATAAAAAAATGAGCATAAAGTGAAGGAAATGTTGCATATTTATTATAACTGTATAAGCCCATCTTGTATTGTTGGACAAATAACAGCTACGAGAAAAGGATAAATTATGCACAGGCAAACTAAAACATCATAATTTATGCGATGGCGGAGACGGCGGCGCACGAAGGGAACGACAATACCCCATCGGGTCGAGGGGTAAAAATCACTTGCACATCCCCATGTTGCTAGGAATGTAATGTAAAATTTAAAACAGAATTGACCAAACTAATTTTTTGAGTGTTTGCGCCCACAAACAAATTGAAGTGGATCTGTGGCGGCGATTTTGAATTTCAGTAAAACCTTGAAAAAGTCACCTGCACAACTCCATATCGTGGGGAATGTTATAGTGAAATTCGAATAATTTCTGACTTAGTTTTAGAGTTTTTGCGCCCACAAAAAATTTTGGAGTTGACCTCTGGAGGCCATTTTGAATTTTGGTAGTATCTTTTTAAAAAATCACTTGCACATCCCTATGTTGATAGGAATGTGATGTTATATTTAAAAAAAAATTGAACAAACTAATTATTTTAGTTCTTGCGCCCACAAGAAAATTGAAGTTGATCCGTGGTGGCCATTGTGAATTTCAGTAAAACCTTGTAAAAGTCACATGCACATCTCCATATCTTGCGGAATGTAATGTAAAATTTAAAAAAGAATTGACCAAACTAAGTGTTTGCGCCCACGAACAAATTGAAGTTGATCCGTGGCGGCCATTTTGAATTTTGGTAGCATCTTTAAAAAATCACTTGCACATCCCCACGTTGCTAGGAATGTCATGTTAAAAATTTTGCGCCCACAAGAAAACGTGATGCCTGACGGAATCCTAGCACGATTAAATCCCCCTTCCCCTACTGGTGGGGGATAAAAAGCAGTTTTATCAGATATCAGGGTGATAATGCCTCACTTGGTAAACCGAAGAATGGGGAAAAAAATCCAGTCTCATGCAATTTTTTCTTACGGCATTTAAAAAAAATGATCGTAACTATTTGCATCTGGAAAAATGAAAAAATAAGACCATTTTAATTTTTTTCAAAATCAAATTTAAAGACTTTTAAAGACCTGTGGCCACCCTGTTACTTGTATCCAGTATGTTGAGCACAGAGTGAATTGGAAAAGCGGTTTTATAGATATCAGAGTGACAAGGTCCTAATTTGACCCAAATATTTTTATGAACTTTCTTAAAAATTGATGCAGCTTAGGAATTAATACTTCTATCCAGTGTGTTGAGCACCAAATGAAGCGAAAAAATGGTTTGAGGATGACAGGGATAATGAATGAGGCGGGGGCCATGCACGGCCGGACAAAACCGTAGAAAAACAAAAGCCTCCAGCAAGTAGGGGGAGCCGGTGACCCCATTTATCATGGAACAGCCTTCTATTTCGAATTGAATATTGTGCAGTTGAAAGCATGGTGAAAAAATGGAGAATCGGTTGAATTTTAAAGGAGTGCATCTTACACCAATTATTATGGAACATCCTTATTCTGCTAACCTGTTCAGGCTATAATAACAGATCACCCTTGTGCTGCTAGGACTGCATACCGGTATATATACGTTTTTAAACTTTATTTAAAGAAGTACACTGCAAAATTTAAATGGTCATCCACTTGAAGTTGACACCATAACCCATTGTGATTAGTGCTAAGAGAGACTACAACTAACTTGTTCAGGCTATATTAACAGGTTAACCCTTGTGCTGCTAAGACTGTATAACGGTACATCTATACGTTTTTAAGCAAATTTCGGACTAAATAAAATATCACTAAATTTTTTAACATTTTGCGGTAAACATGGTAAATGCTCGGTTAATCAAATACTTCAATTTGGGAGATTTCTTTATTTCGTAAATGATACTATTTTTCATTCATTTGAAGTTGGAAATTGCATTAGCAATTATAACATTTTCAAATGAATAAAATAATCTTATAAACAGTTCAGCAGTACAAGGGTTAATAAGGGAGTTTTGTTTGTTTTTTTGTTGATTAAAAAATATGAAAGATGTATGGTGTTTGTAGAAATTTATGATTACTTTAAACTTTATTTAAAAAAGTACACTACATAGTTTAAATTGTCATCCACTTGAAGTTAACACCATAAACCCCACCCCAGCTTTGTTGGGCGAGCGTGGATAAAAATGACTACAGTTGTGATTGGTGCTATGTGAGACATGGACTGTGGACATTTTTTACAGCAATTGATTTAATATAATGCGTGTATTACGCTTACAAGAATTTTTTATGTTTGAATAAAGGCTGTGGTAACCCCAGTTATGAATAGCCCTCATCTTGACAGAGGTATTTGGGAGTTGGAACAATGATTTTTTTAGAACAATAAGTTTAATGGTAAAGAGTGTATCATGGAATTAACTCTTGGATGTTGTCCTGTGGTAACCTCAATCATTATGAAACAACTTACGTTCGAATTTGGCTGAGCTATGGGGATCATAGACACATGCGTAATTTTTTTTAATCAGGCAACTATTATCATGATTATATACTGTATTTATTCTAATAAACGCCCGGGGCGTTGATTAGAATACCCCCTGAGATAACAGGGGAATGGGTGCTTATTAGACTATCTCCCGCCCGTAGGGGAAGGGGGGTTTTAGTCGCGCCAGGATTCTGTCAGGCGTCCGGCGTCACGTTTTCTTGTGGGCTCAAAAACTACTGATCAAATCTTTTTGAAATTTTAACGTGACATTTCTAGCAACATGGGGATGTGCATGTGATTTTTTTAGAAATGCTACCAAAATTTAAAATGGCCACCAGAGGTAAACTTGGGGGCGTGAAAACTCAAAAAATTTGTTTGGTCATTTTTTTTTTTTAATTTTAACATCACATTCCTAGCAACATGGGGATGTGCAAGTGATTTTTTAAAGATGCCACCAAAATTTAAAATGGCCGCCAGAGGTAAACTCCCATTTTTTTTTGTGGGCGCAAAAACTCTAAAACTTAAAGTCAGAAATTATTTAAATTTTACTATCACATTTCCCACGATATGGAGATGTGCAAGTGATTTTTTTAAGGTTTTACTGAAATACAAAATGGCCGCCATGTATAAACTTCATATTTTCTTAGGGGCACGAAAACTGAAAAAATGAAATCAGTAATAATTCACATTGTACAATCACATTACACACCATCTGGAAATGTGCATGTGATTTTACTGAAATTTAAAATGGCCACCACAAATCAACTTTTGAAATATTTGTGACTGCAAAAAGTCTAGCCTAATGTATGGCGGGGGATGATATAAGACTTCAGTCCAATTTTTTATTGATCATATAGTTTAAATGATCGTGGGTTTTACTTTCCAATCAGGAGAGTGTGCTCATGATCATCCTACCATAGGCCTAGATACACTTTATGAACATGATTGAGCAGGCCTACATTTTTGACAAAAACCTTGATCCAGGCCTGGCAAGTTATCTGGAAAGCAAGATATCAAGTTTAATCACAAAACTGATCATCAGCAACTTGCAGGATATATTTTAGGAAAATGTTGAGGCTATAATTAACCTAATAATGTTATTACTATATGCCTTTTTAATGTAAAAAAACAGGCTAAAAAGAAAATGCAAGATTGAACACAAGAGAAAGAAGAATGTAAAAGAATGAGAAATGAGTGAACTGTGTCTCGAGAGAGACTGAGAGCAATTAATTTATTTAGAAAGGACATGCAGTGACACCATGCCTGCCTGTAGATACCATACTTATAATAATAAACCCCCATTTTCCAATAAGCACTGACAGGGCTCAATTTAGGTTAACAACTGGTCAACTCTTAGGGGTGCATGCGCTCATAAAATAAATAAGGAGCATATTACCCTGAACGCGACTAAAAACCAACAATTTTACTACCACACCTCCGTAAATTTAAAAGCGCATCGCTACTAAATATATTTTTTTAGTAGCACAACTAAATTTAGAGCAGAATTTTAGTTGCTCGCGACCGGGTAAATTGAGCCCTGTCTAAGCCATTTAATAGGAGTGGGGGCTATCATGGCTATGGTCTTTTATTTAAAAAATGATTTGTTCACAAAGTTCGCCCAAAAAAATAGATTGCTCTATAAAGTGTGGGAAAAAAATAGTTTGCTCATTTATGTGTGAGAAAAAGTAGATTGTTTACAGCCAGCAGATCTTTCCAAATGTGCCGCAAAGTGCCAAAAAAAAAAAACATTCCCCTGTGTGCTTGGTCAAATGGATTAAACATGTTCTGGAAAAAAAATTTATATGCCATCTCAGGAAATAAATTGTTTGTTTTTGATCTAAAGGAAGAAAAAACATATTCCCCCCCCCCCCTCCGGTATTAAATGGTTCACCCCTAATAAGTGTTCATCCCTCTGTAATCTCAGGGGGTAATCTAATTAACGCCCTGGGCGCTTAATTTTTATAACAATAAATACGGGATACATAGGCCTATCAGTGGTGGATCCAGGGGGGTTATTATCCGGACACTTTTTTCCAAAACTAAATTGCTTTTACTTAACTACCTCAATCAAAATTGCCAAAATATCAGTATTTCATACTCAACATTAATTTACTCAGCTGATATATGGGGGCTTGACACTATAAATTTACTTGCCTAATGAGCTAATCTAGGCCTACTCTAGAGTCTAGACTGGGGTAGGGCTAGGCAGACAAATCAAATCAGCGCAGAGGCGAATCCAAGGGGGGTGGGTTAAACCCCCCCCCCTCCTCAGAAAAAAATCATCATCTTATTTAGTGGTTTCCTTATGATTTGGTGATATACTGAGTGAGAAACAGTTCCCAGTATATATGCCTTAGATTGCAGGAGAAGGTCATTGGAAATCAACAATTTCCCCGGGGGCGGCCCCCTCGACCCCCTTACAATTAGTTAGCAATTACTCCACTACACCGTGTTGTGAAGGGTGGTAGGCCCATTGCTAACTACTCAGGCCACTTGTTTTAATTTATCTGTTTTAGATCAGTAAAAATCCAAAATCTAATGAGAGAGAGAACGGGAAAAAAACATTTAAGAAAAAAAAATATTGAACCTATTTTTGGAGAGGTTAATGAGGGCGACGAAATAAAAACAAGCGAAAAAAATATAGCCGGAAAAATATTTTTTATCTCTCAAAATGAACTTGCTTTTTTTCGGAATGTTTTTTTATCTACCGAAATTGACTGTTTTTTGGAAATCGGCAACAATCTAATGCGCGTGCTGGGCAGAAAAAAAAAACACATGTTTTTTTTTGGTAATGCGCGGCCTAAATCTGATGCACGCTCATCTTAAACAGAGAAAAAAAACATAGTGGCCTTACAGACAGTGAAATATTCCTTTGTCAAATTTCAACCAAGCCCCCCCCCCCCCTCAGTGAAAATCTAGATCCGCCCCTGCAACTTGTCAAGACTCCATATTAGCACTGATAAGACTAGCTGAGAAGACTAAAAATCATCTAACTTTTAACATTTTATATCAAAGTTATCGACAAAACATCTGCTATGTTTAAAAGTTCTTGTCATTTACATGATTTTGTGGGAAAATCATGTTTTAAATGATGTGCAATTTGAAGAATTTGACCTGATTTTTTGTGAAACCGGAAGTAAGAAATCCACGCGCATGATCGTTTGGTATCTTACCCCCCCTGTGCTGAGTGTATGGTTATGATGGTATGATACGTAGGGGGGGGGGGGTGGTGAAGTGGTAGCAGTTAACACCTGCCTGTCACCCCAGAGTTACACTGCCACCCGTAGACAGAACACTGAGAATGAATGTACCCCAAAGTTTTTGGGTTCGCTCCCAGCACCTGGGTTGTCTACTGTCAAGCCTCAAGCAATCTGTCACACACAGCGAGAGGTACATAGAAATGACATGCAAGTAAAAAATACTACAGTCTGGCACATAGTATATCCAGAAATGACATAATAAACTAATGGTCTACTGTTAGGAAAACAGTTGCCTATTAGATATGTTAACACTACCTGCCTGGCTTGATCCCAGCTCCGATATTCATGTCATCCGCCACGTAGCCATCAACACCTGGGTTGTCTATTGTCAAACATCAAGCAATGAGTCCCACCAATAACTATACACACAGTCACAGATACCGTTACAGGCACATAGTATAATCAGAAATGACAAGTAAAATAAACTATTAGATATGTTATTACAGCAAACACGAGGCGTTGAGCCAATGTTGGGTTAATGTTGGGCCAGCGTCGTAGACAAAGAAACCCACGCAGCGGCTGTTCAGGCCAAATAAATGCTGGCAGAATGGGTAAAATATAAAAAAATAATAACAAGCATCTATTGGCCATCTACCACAAACCATTGTTTTAATAATGCTACACCAACTCCAATTCAGCTTCTAGCCAACATTTAAATGTTACCTTTTCTAAACTAATGTGAACAGTAGTAACTGCTTACTTGAAAAGTACGCAGTTACTGCTGCTTGCCTTTGCAGGGTGTGTAGTTTTGGATGTCTGTAGTTTGGCTTTGGTCGGCAGTGTTGGCTGTCTGCCGTGATATTTAGGAATCAGGTGGGTGTGTATCACTGTGTATGACTACGTCTGTGGCAGAGGACAGCTGTGTAGCCGAGTGGATGCATCTACAGTGGATATAAAGGGATGACAAAGTAACATTATAGGTCTTAAATTATTATAATGTGTTGAATTGACTTTTTCGAGTAAACATTAAATATAAAACGACACACTCATCACAAAAACACACCCGCTGTCTGCCTCAGACCGGGCGACGATGACGTCACACTACACCACAGAAATCTGTGTACGGCTACACGCAGTAGATCAGCGTAGTAGACGTGACGTCACACTACAACACAGAATGCCGTGTACAGCTACACGCAGTAGATCAGCGTGGTAGACGTGATGTCACACTACACACAGAAAGTTGTGTACAGCTACACACAGTAGATCAGCGTGGTAGACGTGACGTCACACTTCACCACAGAATGCTGTGTAGGCTACACGCAGTAGATCAGCGTGGTAGACGTGACGTCACACTACACCACAGAAAGCTGTGTACGGCTACACGCAGTAGATCAGTGTGGTAGACGTGACGTCACACTACACACAGAAAGTTGTGTACGGCTACACACAGTAGATCAGCGTGGTAGACTAGACGTGACGTCACACTACACACAGAAAACTGTGTACGGCTACACCACGCAGTAGATCAGTGTGGTAGACGTGACGTCACACTACAACACAGAATGCTGTGTATGGCTACACGCAGTAGATCAGCGTGGTAGACGTGACGTCACACTACACACAGAATGCTGTGTAGGCTACACGCAGTAGATCAGCGTGGTAGACGTGACGTCACACTTCACCACAGAATGCTGTGTAGGCGACACGTAGTAGATCAGCGTGGTAGACGTGACGTCATAATGTACACAGAAAGCTGTGCACGGCCATACACAGTAGATCAGCATGGAAAACACTGTGAGTTAAACCTACATGATCAACGCATCAGAGTCAAGGATGATATTCTAGGTCAAAAATCATTTAGTTCTATGCTTCTATCATACGTGGGTGTTTCGTAAATTCAGGCCATTTTTTTCACTTTGATAAGAACATTTCTGCAGTAAATGGCTGGGTGGTGAGAGGGGTAAAAGACAACAACACTAACATTCCTTAGAGACATCTCAGCAAAGGCGACACATCCCAGCAAACACCAGATGTTCACTTAATGTTGGCCGAATGCTGGGCCATCGTCTTCGACGCTGGTCCAGCAATAGACGTGAATAAATCTGTGAGTCGTGACAGTATTCCACTTAGGGTTTTGTCTGAGTGTGCCGTGGAATTAGCACCATCACTAGATGCTTTGTATAACCTCAGTCTATCGACAGGCTCATTTCCATCTGAATGGAAGCATGCACATAGCACACCAATTTTTACAAATGGGAGCAAAAACTTGGTAAATAACTATAGACCGATATCACTATTGAACAGTGTTAGCAAAATATTAGAGCGATTAGTTTTTGATAAGGTATATCCAATTCTGAATTCTCTAATTTCAGCAAATCAACATGGTTTCATGAGAAAACGATCAGTACAGTCTCAGCTGATAAGTAATTATGACATAATTGGCAATGATCTTGACAAGGGTGTACAGAATGATATCATATTTTCAGATTTTTCTAAAGCATTCGACAAAGTACCACATAATCTCCTACTGCATAAGCTTAAGACGTTTGGTTTCAACAAGAAACTTTTAAACTGGTTTACTGACTACCTGTCAGAAAGAAGCCAAACTGTTATTGTTGAAGGCAAACAGTCTGAAAATATGCCCGTAACATCTGGTGTACACACAGGGTTCTATCTTGGGACCACTTTTATTTATACTGTATGTAAACGACATATCTGATGGATGTTCTTCTACTGTATCATCATTTGCAGATGAAGTTACAATATTTAGAAAAATAAAATCCACTTCTGATTCTGATGTATTGCAGAATGATCTAAAATTGTTAGAGATTTGGGCGAAAAGCTGGAAAATGTATTTTAATGTAAAAAAATGTAAAGTTATGTCAATTTCTAAAGCACATTGTTATATGAAATTTGAGTATTATGTAGACGGTCGGCCACTAACAAGGGTTGATTTCATGATTGACTTGAGAGTCACATTGACTACCAGTATGACTTCTAAAAATCACATTTTAAAAATGGTCCCAAAGGCTCAATGTATGTCAGGCTTGGTCAAACGTACTTTAGGTTTTAATGCCCCAGCCTGTGGCAGTGTGTATCTTTCTCAGGTTAGAAGCTTACTTGAATGATGTACACCTTTGTGGTCTCCGTCCCAGGTAAATGAAAATATGCGCATTGGAAGGGTTCAACGTCATGTTACAAAATGTATTTTAAATGAATATTCAGCTGATGTGTCATACAGAGATAGATGGCTAACTTTAGGTATACTGCCACTGTGTTACTGCAGAGAAATTCTCGATCTGTGTTTCCTATTTAAATGTCTACATGGTGAAATTGATAATAACATTAATACATACCTACAATTTGTAAAATCAAATACCAGCAGACGGTCTGCCAACAAAGGAACATTATTTTATTTAAACATGACAAAAACTGTACAAGCGCAATATATGAGCTTTAACAGATTAGCTCGTCTATGGAACAAGCTTCCACGACATTCCACATCGCATGTCAGATAGTTTAAGCTCATTTAAAAGACAGTTGGGTGTTTTGTATAAGTCACATTTAATTGATTTCGATATCAACAATCGTTGTACATGGGGTATATCTGCTCCTGCTCTGGGTGTGATGTACGATAATACTTGGTCTGAGAAACATATGCTCTACATTGATATCACCGCAACCTTTACTGTCTGAGTTGATGGGGTTAAGCTTTTCGCTACGCTCCCAAAAACTCGACAGCGAGGTTGGCGGATGGTTCTGATGTCCATACTTAGGTGTTGGCAGTCGACGAACCACCGTGTCCGACTTTTCCCAAAGACTCGACAGCGAGGTCGACGAATGGTTCTGATGCTAACGTAGGTGTTGGCGGTTGACGAACGAGCACCGTGGCCGACTTTTATTGGTACAAGTCGATGGTTTTTTGACTAATCGTAATAATTTTATATAGGGATGTATATGTTAAAAGCATGACAATTATTATAGCTTGCATATTTTGATTATAAAAAGATTCTACTTGTATTTATTTTATAGGTTTCTACGCTTTCCAGAGTGTGTTTTGTGCTACTATTTATAATAATATGTAGTTATTTTATCTCTGGTTTTGGCGCGGAAAACTCATATTATCATGTATATTATTTTTTTCCACTTTTATGCTTATACTTTTTGTACATAGATGAATATAAATATAGTTGCTGCCTAGCTTGCAGAGGTTTCTATAAGCCTGTTCTAGCGCAGCACGACCAATGTTGTATATAATATTTTAATGATATAATGTGTATATTTTTTGTATCTGTTTTTAAATATATATATGTATTGGTCAAAAGCTAAATAAAAAAAAATAATAAATAGACCAGCAATAGGTGGACGCAACGTGCTGCAAGAAAACAACAGAAAACAAGGGGAAGAAGAGGACACATTGAAATACTCTAATAGGCATATAAGCCCGCGACTTCAAGACTTTTCCACAAGCTACATATAAAAAAATCAACTTCTCACTAGACCTATTGCAACCTTTTTTAAATATAGAAAAAAAGAATTATTGTCCTAAAAAATTGTAATACCAAGTTTAAAACATCAATTTTAATTATTTTTTTAATGAACAATTAAAAGCACCAAAAAAAACACACAGAATACGTTACATTTTTTTATAATTTAAAACATTTTCAAAAAATCTGATATATATGTCTTTATTCACCCCCATATTGAAGTACATGTGTTATACATGGCATACAGTAAAGACAATACAAATACAATTCTACATAGTATTATAACCGATGAATAAATAATTAATTGCGTAGCTAATTTTAAATATAAATGTTAATAAATCTTTTTTTTTTACTTGACATTACATAAATGCGTCAGAACTTCTATTGAAAAACGTACCAAGTACACACATTAATAACATTATGTACAAAGGGTGAAAAAATGCAGCATGTGATTATAAAAGTACAGCCGAAATTGGCACAAGGCTGGTACACCGCCTGAAACCACCCAGCCGGCACAATAGGTCGTTCCCATGTCGATCCAATGCTGGTCCACCGTCTACGACGCTGGCCCAAGATCGGATCAACACAGGGCCAACGCACTGGGCCGGCTGGGGTGGGTCCAACTCTAATCCCAAAATGGCTCAAATTCGTATGATTACTGTGACATTTCAAAGTATGGTGAACAGCTCGTGGAAAGTCATTTCGATCACAGTCGATCTAAATTTGCCTTGAACGTGGTGTACATTGTGGCGAGAAAAGTGATAATGTCCTCATATATAACCTGCCACTCTGTAATGTAAGGACAATTCAATCCGCTCAATAACATAATCATTTTCTCATTGTCACAAAGCGAGCCTAACGACTCAGCCAGGGGACCGGGCACAGACTGAGTGGCGGTGGCCCAACTGACCCTTATAAGAGGCTCAAGACTCGCACAGCTCAACAACGCGTGAGCAACAGTTAATCTGTCATAAGAATCGCACAGAGTGCATAATTGTAAATGTCGGACATTATCACCTGAAAACTATAAAAGATACATCTGCTACCGATTAAAATCCTAGCAACAGTTTTACATTTACAAAAGTCTGATTACGTTTTCAACCTTCCAAATCCATAAACAGTTCACAGATTTCACACATTTGTTAAACAAATATAAACTTGTGTACATTATGCGGGACACACTTTCACTTTTTCCAATACAACGTGTAGATGACATGGGAGCTGCACTAAAAAATAATTCATTGTACACGATATCCATTAGATTATATTTCTTACAACTTTAATATAAAACAGAAATGGGTCCCTCATATGTAGAAATATCTTTATCTATATACATTTGCATAAAAACATGAACAGTCAATTTACGGGCTATGGAGCGAGGCTCAGCACAAATTAACCTGTGTACATAACATAACCATGATAACCGTTTGATGTCAATGTGTGATTCAATACTCAGCCATCCAAGTAATGCAGTGACATGCGCTGTGATCATGGTGATTTGGCAGACTCTGCAGGGCGCGTGCTGCCCATACATGAGCCTGCTCCATCATGAATACACTCTGCTCACTCATTGGCCACATCTCACACCCGTATAGTAGTTTAGGCACTGCCACAGCCCAGTACAGTTTACTACCACTGATTAATCCCACCAGTACTGCTACCAATACTGAAAATCATATTTACAAGTTTTTTGTGACAGGTAATCCTTTCATTACAAAAGTTATCTGCTTTTTTGTGTGCTGCATAGTGGGATACCTACATGAAGGTGACTGTCAACCTGTTTTAATAACTGATTTCTTATTGTGATATTAACAATACGCACTCTGTTATTTTTACAGAAAACAAGTATTCGAATTTTGTCCAAATTAAAACTATATCTCCATTTACTACTGTGTTTAACAGCCTTATCAACTATATATTGTAAAGTAGATTCTGACTTGGCAGCAACAGCGATATCATCAGCAAAGGCTGGACATGTAAGTATTGTATGAGCAATAGAAATAGGACAGGCTATGCTTACCAGTTCATTTAACAAATAATTTTGTTTAATAAGTTTATACATAAGTCCCTTTATCCAGACACTATCAAACGTTTCCTTTACATCAATGAGTGCTACATGGGTGTTTTCAGTATGGGCAATAGCTTCGTGTAGTAACAGAGCAGTATTTATACTGTAGCCGACCTTCTCTGCTACACCTTGCAGATCAGATAATGTGGTTCTGAACCAATTCTCATATCTCTTCAGTAGGATTTGATCATATACCCTACTAAGTGTACTAAGGGGGGTTATACCTCTGTCGTTATTCGGATCACTATGATCTTTTTTTACCCTCGGGTATATGAATGATAATACCACGTTTCATACATCCAGGTCTGTATCTATTTAAAAACCTTGCGGAGAAAACTCTGCTAAGCACAAAGTAAGTAGTTTTATCTGCGTGCCGGAAATTTTCTGCACAAATACCATCGTAACCACAAGCTTTGTTAAGCATTAATTGTTTACACATAATTTCAATTTCACCTGGCATTATAACAACATTACAATCGTGCATCTCGCGATCAGTGTTTATATTAGCTGAGGAATCAGCTACCACCTGTTTTACATGCTCGTCAAAATTTTTGTCTTGGTTATTGGAATTTGGTGTATAAATGTGCTCGAAATATCTACGCCATTCATCTCTAATAGTTATAGGGTCGGGTACGTATTGGCCATCGGGCCCCTTAAAAGCCCATTCGCTACCTGCCCTAGGTTTGAGTCCCCGGTTTATCAGGTGCCAAAACAGTTTTTGGTCGATATTATCAGCTTTGTCAAGTTTGTTAATGTAGTTAAGCTCATATTGGTAATGTAGCTGTCTCGGTCTAGCCTTCAATTCGCTTATAGTCAGCTTGTAGCGGAGCCATTTTGGGCTATCATCATTTCGCGGCTTGTCAGCTTTCACCCACTCACGCCAGGCCTGCTTTTTGGCGCGACACAGAACAGTTAACTCTGGACACCAATATGGTCGAGCATGACCCTTTGGTTTCTGAAGGGGAAGAAATTTGCCGGCTAGACACATCATATTTTTGATATCGTTAATAGACTTGTCAATATCATTTTTAGAATGCGTTGTTATTCCAGTAGTAAACATGCAATTTTTCAAAATATAATCAGACATGTAACTCTCTAATTTATCAGTGTACTTAGATCTAATATCTGATTCGCTTAATTTTTGCCAGGTTATAGTCTATTGTTTCGCATAGATTTTTGATCATTATTATTATTTTGAAAACCAATGTCAATTACTGCAAACACAGGTAGGTGATCTGAAGTATTTTCAGTCGCTACCTCCATAACGCCACACATCCAAACTTGATCTACTAATGAGCGTGATATGACACAATTATCTATATGAAAATTTTGGCCCAGTACTTGAATTATACAAATCTTTTATAACAAGGTCATACGAATCAGTAAGCCTGAGGAGTTTTCTACCATTACTGCATGTTTGACCCCACGACCTTCCGCTAAATCATCTCCAAAATGACAGCTAAAGTCACCAATATTTATTATTTCACATCCCCTGTGACTTTCAATAAAAGCTGCTATTACACTCAAGTAGTCACATATATCATCTTTTATACATGTTCTTTGGGCTAGGTAAACCCCAATGATAAATATGACGAACAGGAGAGACATGCAAAATTAAAACAAACACACATTCTATCATTGTTAATGTCTCTCAGCGGTGTCACTTTATACTTAAGTGACTTTCGTCATGCTATAGCTATGCCACAGTTACCAGGTGTGTATCTGGTTGTATTTAAAATAGATTTTGGTTCAGCTTTTACATACACTTGAAAATCACTTTCATCACAGATTTATTTCAGTTTATATATTTCTTCGTGGAACAGCTGATGTTCAGATATAACAACGATGTCATTATTTTTAATAAAGTGTTCAAGTAAGGTTTAGCCGCATTCATACCTCGACTGTTCCAGGCTATACATCTCAGAGGCTTTGAGTTCATATTAGTGTCAGCCATTATACACAGATAGAGTATTATATATACAATAATAGACCAGAAAAAGTTACGGTTACGTGTATAATACATTATATATAACATAAGTATAACAACAAAAATCACTCTGTTGACTGACCTGTCCGTTTCACCAAGCACTGCTAATTCTACTGTACTGAAAGTCATTAAAATCAACACACCTATCACGACCATTATCACCATCATCTTTGTCTAACCTGTCACGGCGATGTAGGTTGTCTGGGTTCTTGTTATCATTATTATCAGCTGTTCGGCGTGTGGTACCTGCATAGTGTCTGTCATCTCTGTCATAGTCACCAATATTCTGCCTATAAAAGATGCGTGATGGCCTTAATTCCTGGGTTTCATGCCTACGGTAGCGTACCTGCTGCATGCCACGTCTAGGTGGTCTTTCCTCCCATCTGCGGCAGGTCATGCCATCTGGCCAGTATCCTGGTTGTATGGGCTTTTTTGTGTGATTCTCGGAAGCTACGATCCTGCAGCCAACCACATCATCACATCTGTGGTTTGATATGTATTGAGCATTTTTTTACAAATACTATACAAAATAAAAACATGCAAAATGAAATATTAATGCTAAGTTGCTAAGTTGCTAAGTGTAAATGGTTCTGATATATTGCAGTATATGAGATATAAAGGTTGTTCAAAATATTAGTGTTTTTTTATTTTATTTTCTCCTAATAAGAACAGTAGTATGTATATGTTCAATAACCATTCAATCTTGTTTAAAATAAACCTAGACAATAAAATAAATTGTGTGTATCATTGTTACCAGACCTATTGTATCTACTATGTCACTATACTTCACCAGGCGCAAAATCATTATCAGAATTAAAAGTAACGTATTCTGTATTTGTGTGTATAATGGAAGTTACACACTGCTACATTGAATAATTGATGTGTTTTTTGTCTAAGCACATTTTTGATTATTTTCTGTCATTTTATGCCGAGTTTCTGTCATTTCGTGCCTGTTGGTTAATATTTCAAATAAAAATGCAAAATGCGTACTAAAATACGTTTCATAACTAACAAAATTCATGTTATGATAATGTAATGATATTTTTGTCGCTATATCCATTAAATAGTTGTATTATACAAAGTGTGGGTGTTTTGTACTTTTGTTACGAAACAGAATGCACTATTACAACATTGTTTAGTGAAGAGCAAAATACGTTACCAAAATACGTTACAAAATGTAACGTATTTTGTGTAACGTATTCTGGATTTTTTTTTTGCACATTTGTGAAGCTGGGTTCAGTGGCCAGGCTAATTTTTTACTTAAAGCTTGGAGATATACCTACTGAGTAACTAATGTGTCATCTGTTGTTAAGTGTGCATATCACTATATCTTCAGAGTCCATGTAACGTATTCTGTTTTCTTAAAAAATAAATAGTGTATACTTGTGTTTATTGATTATTGGAAGAGTAGCACTGCTGGTATTATTTTTTATGTCAAATTCTTACGTACTTACGTTAGACTACATATTCAAGACACAGCAAGGAAGTTTAGTTGATCTAAGTATTGTTGGCAGATAAAAACAACTAACTAACTCAAATGTAACTTAGTCTGTTATTTTGTTGCGACATGAACATAAATACAATTTTGCAAGGGACAGTGTAGTACTTTTGGGAATTCTCTTTCTTAATACATTCACTACTATATGTTCGTCAAATTCAAGCAATTTATCTTCCGAAAACTGCATCCACTTATGAAAATTGACCTGTCAAAGACGAAAATTTAGGCTGGCGATATGCCAAAAATGGGATTTTTATGGCATTCCAGTGGACAAAAGCACAATTTTTCTTGTCTAGGCTATGGATAACTATACATTTTCTGAAAGGTCTATGCATGAATTAAATGATAAAGCTGGGTAAACAAAAGCGGAGGTCACTATAAACGTGAACACTGCTGGGGTCACATGATTCTTGAAGTGGCGGGCTTTGCCCATATATGTTCTAGTTCTGGATTTTTATGAACTAATTTAAATGCCATTTTTAGAATTCATATGCTATCACATGCTTAGAATTATTGTGCTATCACATTGAATAGTATATGTTACCATACATGTTACTAGCTCTAAGTACAATTATAGAATATTGTTAGTAGTCTAAACATACTTACAAAATGTGAAACAATGGCTTGAAATTAATAATACAAAGCGTCGTTTTCCTCACGCAACATTTGTTTTGTTCCCCTTAACTCTTGATAATAGAGGATACCCCGCCCGGTATAAGGTATATTAGTTAATTATAGTCCGCCTGCTTTGGACTTCAACTTGTTAGCACATATATTCATTATGTCAATAGAAGTATACATGTGTATCACAGTGCAGAAATTCATGATATCAAAGAAATAAGTCATCAATACAATTTTTTATTCATCTAAGGATCATATATATTATATTTTTAAAAGATAAATAACTGAAAATAGGATAACCTATTCGACCGCAGAATATTTCACCAGGCATCCGTTTCAAACGTAATTAACCTGGACACGATACTGGAACAGGATGAACTGGAACAGCCCTTAGTTTAAAGGAGATATAGCTGGGCCAGCCTCCAGCCTGGAGGAGATATGTATCTTGTAGGTAGATATGATGGTCGTCTTGTACTGAGGACCGCGGTGTGGGCGATCTGCCAGGAATACCATCAGTGTCAGAACAGCAGGGGACGAGCTGCCAAAATCCCTATGAACAACAAGCGTTGGCCAAATCTTTTTTAATGCTGAGACAACGTCAGAGACGTTGTCTCAGCATTAAAACAACTTTGTGGCGTGGAGCTGATATATCGCATATCAGAAGTAGACGATGAGATGTTTTAAGAGTTTTGAAATATCAATCAATCAATCAATCAATCAATCAATCAATCAATCAATCAATCAATCAATCAATCAATCAATCAATCAATCAATCAATCAATCAATCAATCAATCAATCAATCAATCAATCAATCAATCAATCAATCAATTGATCGATCAAATCAAATCAAATCAAATCAAATCAAATCAAATCAAATCCAATCCAATCCCATCTAATCCAATCAATCAATCAACATTTCGGATCAAGTATTCTTACCCCGTCTTTGTGTTGGTATTTAAGTTAATTGTAGAGTACCATACTAAACTCACATTTCTAGAGCTTAAATATAATACAAAATGACACACCTGAATTTCCGCAGAAAATATTTATCGAAGGACTGAGCTCAGAGGCACACAAAAAATTTTCCGACGAGTATCTGGGGCAGTGATTTTATAGCGTGTAGTTTTGGTGTGAATCAAATAAAAGAGTGAAGGAAAGTCAATCGATAATTCAAAAAGTATGTTATGTGCAGTTACATACGGGAGCCGTACGGTCAACTGACTAAAATTATCAGCCTCTTGGATATAAAAGGTAGATAATATATGTCACTTCATAAACTGTTACATACACCCTTTTATATCTAAGGGGAGCGTATGATTTCTCGCTCCACATTAGCATTGGTTGAACTTGTTTTATTTGCTGTGTAGGTGCCAGCTAGAGGTAAACTACAGTAAATGCTAGTAGACAGGCTGTTAGGGCCATTTGCTTTCTGCACCGTAACTAGCATCACTGACCCACTGGGCATGTAACGCTTTTATAGAAAACATTTACGATTGTTTGACTTTCAAGTGAAGGTCAATGTAAAAGAGCATAAAGTGCTCACGTTTCAAGAGGACAGTTACGCCTAATATACTTTGTAGTGAGAGCGAGCGTAAAAAGCAGTAGCTACCGGTATTCACTTTTAAAGAGGTCAGTTACGCCTAATAGACATTGCAGTGAGAGAGAACGTAAAAAGCAGTAGCTACCGGTATTTACCTTTCAAGAAGACAGTTACGCCCAATAGACTTTGCAGTGAAGGCTAATGTCAAAAAACAGTAACTACTTACTTTTCAAGTATGCAGTTACGGCTTATTGACTTTACAGTGTAAGTAAATGACAAACAGTGGTATCTCCCTTTC
>OZ024918.1:5215603-5270603 GCA_964017125.1 Flabesymbios commensalis | reverse complement strand
TTTACTTGTCATAGCCTTCCGTCATTCCAGAGCACTGCTCAGAATGAACAGGCTGCTTGTGGCTTGTTTAATTTTAGGTTCGCGGTTCACAAATAGGAGTGATAGTGTAACTTGATACAGGCCGCCTGTGTACAGTGTAGATTTAGCTACTGCGCCAAATAAATCACAAATATAATGTTGACAATTCAGCAGACAAATCTACAAAACAATCAGCTGATATCTGTCAACGAAGAGGCTCAGCACCGATATATCGCCAAGAATAAATAAACTCCTATATCGCTCAACATTTTGAGTGCGGGGATCGAATACAAACGGCCGAATCTGACGTCTTCGATCCCCACACTGAAATAGTAAAATATTTATAATGGCCGGAGACCAAAGGGTTTTTCATTTTGAAATCATCATTAAGTCTTAATTAGCTATTTCCGCTTTATTTGAATACCTATGTTTTGAGTTTCTATAGCCATTATAAATATTATAAATATGCAACCCTTTCATGTCGGGGACCGACTTTATACGACGCTCTTTGTCAGAAATAATTACATTTGGGTGAAGTATATTATTCACTTTTCAGCTTCAAATGAAGGAAAACTAACTATCTGACTATTCTGACTAACTATCTGACTATTCAGGAGGTCAAAGGTTAAAAAAGATGACTAGAGCAGAGAACATAAAGTATTTATTAATACACTAATGTTACGTTAAATACTCCACATCCATCTGCGAGGAAACATTCCAGACAACTTATTTTATCAGAGATCGGCGTCGTGTTGCATTTCCATAGCGCCATGTTTCTGTTGCCTTCTTTCTACTCTAATGCTTTTGACAGTTTGTAAAACAAACCATCGGCCATTTTTTTTTTAAATTTAAGCTATCTGCATATGTATGCTGGTTATGTTGCCTTTTCATTTTCACAGTAAAGTATATCTTCACTTTCTTTTTGCTCCAGATGTAGACAACCACTTACAAAGTGGTGACCTTTTAGCCAGGTATACACTTTATAGTGTCACTTCTCACGCCCGCTCTAACGTATTCTTTAATTTAGGCATGTTTAATTTAGCCAAAAAACAGACATCGTCAAAATTCAATTTAGCAATTTCTGACTATAAATGTCTTTCGAAACCTTCAGTATTAACCCTTACGGCGCGGGGATCGACTCTAGTCGTCAGAATCTGACGTCTGTGGACATGCATCAATTCCCGCACTGAAAGTATTCAAATATTTATAAAGGTCATGGACCCATAACATATGTATTCAAATGAGCTAACTAAGATATTTTTGATAATTTTAAATTGAAAAAAAACCTTTGGTCTCAGCGCTTTAAGTCCTATTAAAGCGCCAAGTTTATTTCATGATAGCATAATAAGCCTGATAATATGCCTGATAATATGCCTCATAATATGCCTCATTATATCACTGACTGGTACCGCCATCCATGACTTTGGTTCGCAGGTTAATATTCTTATACTGTCATTTACTTTACCCAAAGTACTACATTCTGAAGGGTAATAGGACTAGTTTTGCTACCGTCTCTTATTATGGGAAAACTTAAAAAAATGAAAATTGTTAAACCAGAATAATTAGACAGGCATGTGTTAGCCTAATATGTTTGTAGTGTTATAACAATAATAGTACTTTTGTCAGTGTGTTATATTGCGTTGGTATCTAGAAATAATTTTACTAAATTCAGTTGGTTTGCTATTATGTCAAGCTCCAAGTATGCAGCACCTGTCAGTATTAGTTTCTGCATCTCATGTTACATCCACCCAAATATCACTCGTCTAGATCAGATCATCTCTACGCCGCAACCTAACCTAACCTAAATCTATATCTTACCCTGATATATAAAACATACACTGGTATTTCTATAAAATATAACCAATATTTGAAAGGAATCAATTAAAAAAATTGTAAAGTAAAGTGCTTATACAAATGATTAAAAACGATTGCAGCCGCCTCAATGAATGACAAAAATAAAAAATGAAAGAATGAATAAATGAATGAGCGAAAATATGAATGAATGAATGAATGAATGAATGAATGAATGAAAAAAATGAATGAATGAATGAATGAATAAAGGAATGAAGGAATGAATGACGGAATAAATGAATCAACGAATGAATGAATTAATGAATTAATTAATTGTTTAATGTACGAATGAATGAATGAATGCATAAATGAATGAATGAACGAATGAATGAATGAATGAATGAATGAATGAATGAATGAATGAATGAATGAATGAATGAATGAATGAGCGAATGAAAGAATGAAAGAATGAAAGAAAATATGAATGAATGAATGAATGAATGAATGAATGAATGAATGAATGGGGGGAGTGAAGGAATGAATGAATCAACGAATGAATGAATAAATGAATGAATGAAATAATTAATGATTGTATATATGAATGAATAAATGAATGAATGAATGAATAAAGCTATAGACCACTCGAGCGCACATATAGGCTAAAATGAGCCAGGAGAACCTTCTGAGGATGTTGCGATGAATGAGATGACACTGCTTCCAGACATTGGATTCGAAATTTAAGCCCAGGTTGTCTGAGATCGAGCACGCTACCTCTGGATCACAGAGGCTCAGGACAATACTGAATCTTTACGAGCTCAGCCCAGCTCAGTTTCAGCCACATGCTCAGCCCAACTTAGTTTCAGCCACATGCTCAGCCCAGCTCAGTTTCAGCCACATGCTCAGCTCAGTTGACGCATCGTCATTGAAAAGCTACGGGCATTTTTCGAATATTATGGTCAAGATCGCTCTCGGTCACCGCCATGTTAAAGGAGATCGCTCTCAGTCACCGCCATGTTAAAGGAGATCGCTCTCAGTCACCGCCATGTTAAAGGACACTGATTTTTCCCTGTGAAGCGAATACAGCAATCTACGACCCACATCTTAGAGGTGTGCGCTCGTCCATGGCTACGTCAACGCTGGCCAGAGACTTTGTAATTATGATGTCCCAGAGTAAAGTGAGAGCTGAGCCCACTATGTATTGACATGGAGTCTGTACATCAGTTAACATGGTTGGCTGTGGCGGTAGATTATCTTGAGCTATTTTCACATCAGTGGCCCGGTATGACCATGTACACCAGGTGAGCGCTCTGTTCTGCTTGGGATTCTTCTCTATCTTGAGACCCAAGTTTGACGACAGAATACTTTTATTTCAATGCATGATATCTTGAGGGACGGAAACCCTAGTGCAGTGGTTAATGCTGCCTCCTTGGAGCGTCAGAGATCGTGGGTTCGAACCCCGCTCTGGCATTCAAGTTTCAAAGAAACAAAATGTTTCTTTCGCGCTCACTTGTAAATATTCAATATTGTAGGGAGCCTTCGTGACCGAGAGGTAGCGTGCTCGGCCTCAAACCGCCAGGGTTCGAATTTCGAATCGTGTGTGTGGAGGGCAGTGTCATCTCATTCATCGCACCATCCTCAGGAGATTCTCCTGGCCCAGTATAACCTATAATTATCTGCACAAAGGTGAACTAAAACCTCATTCATTTCACTTCTTTTCTTCATCTTGAGACCCAAGTTTGACGACATAATACTTTGATATCGATTCATTATATTATAGTGCCGGTGACCTGGGGACCTGGGGACCTGGTGACCTGGTGACCTGGTGACCTGGTGACCTGGTGACCTGGTGACCTGATGCCGGTATTCACCTCATGCTGATTTACTGATAAGCATGGCTGTATTCGCTTTATTATCCGATTACATTACTGTCATAGGGAATGAAATAAGTCTTTAAACATCAAGATTTGCAAATGATTGGTCTCAAATTAAACAAATATATGCGTAATCTTTACCCACTTCAAGTGGGTAAAAATCTAAATGATCTACCTAGCATTGTATTGGCCAGCATTCAAACACCACGGAGTCAATCGATTATCAACTCATCACATAATTGTGCAATCAATTTTTTTTGTCGTGAACAAATCGAGAAATACTCAGCGTTTTCTACATCTTGCTTTTCAAAGCAAAAAACTGATTCTGGTGTCAGAGATTTGAGATTTAGAGATGATTCTAGTGTCAGCGATTTGAGATTTTATTAAAATGCTTACATTCGAGATGTTGCACTAATTTATTTTTGTTTTATTTTAATTCAAATCAAAGTCATATGATCAGATACCTATTTTCTCAAAATAGCAAATGCAAATATAATTGACAGAAGAACACAGTTGTGATGCTACCTAAAATGTCGCAATCAGTGAAACATGGGTTTACGTCGATTTCTGCACGTTGTAGATATATCACGAGGAAGACCGATGTCAAATGACATAGCTGTTTGGTTCTAGTGAACAATTCTACATTTATAGCGCACAATGTTTAGTATGCACACTCCAGGATTTAGAGCAGTTCGAAGCATAATGCTTAGCCTCGATTATCTGGGCCGGCATTCGAACCCGATACTTTCAGGTTAAAACCTAACCATCGAAATATTCTTATACCTTTTACCAGAGCAAGCTGACCTACACTGGATACTGTCTCAATACTGGGCCAACGTTGACGTTGACGTTGGACCAGCATTGAGACAACATGCAGCAGTTAATGCTGAGGTGACTACACAGGAATGTTTGACAGCCTCTCAGATGGCTTCTGTATATAGACGAAATGTCAGCCCGAGACATACCATGATGTGTGGCTGATTGCTTGCTCAGTGCAGGCCCATTGTAGTTCACGCTGGTCCAGCATTGAGGCAATGCTTACTATATCGCTTTGTGTTTGTTGAGCTTGGTGGACCACTGCTGGCCCTCTGACGTATGGCCATAATACTCATATGTCAATGTACAGGCCTAAATATAATGGCCAAGCACTGGTCAGGGAATGTACAGCGCTAGAAAGTTACACGCAATAACTGCTCAGGGAATGTACACCGGCTAAATATAATCTCAAGCACTGGCCAGGGAGTGTACAGTGCTAGAAAGTGACACGCAATAACTAGTCAGTGAATGTACAGCGGCTAAATATAATCTCAAACACTGGCCAGTGAGTGTACAGTGCTAGAAAGTGACACGCAATAACTAGTCAGTGAATGTACAGCGGCTAAATATAATCTCAAACACTGGCCAGTGAGTGTACAGTGCTAGAAAGTGACACGCAATAACTAGTCAGTGAATGTACAGCGGTTAAATATAATCTCAAGCACTGGCCAGGGAATGTACTACGGCTAAATATAATCTACAAGCACTGGTAAGGGAATATACAGTGTTAGAAAATGGCACGCAAGCACTGGCCAGGGGATGTACAACGGCTAAATATAATCCCCAAGCATTAGTCAGGGATATAAGGAATATATGCATATACATGATATACGGTGCTAGAAAATAATTCCAAGCACTGGTCAATGAATGTACAACGGATAAATATAATCTACAAGCACTGGTCAGTGAATATACAGCGGCTAAATATAATCTACAAGCACTGGTAAGGGAGTGTACAGTGATAGGAAGTGACACGCAAGCACTGGGCAGGGGATGTACAACGGTCAAATATAATAATATAATCTTCAAGCACTAGTCAGGTAATGTACAACGGCTAAATATAATCCCCAAGCATTAGTCAGGGAATGTACAACGGCTAAATATAATCTCAATGCACTAATCAGTGAACGTACAGCGCTAGAACTCGAATGAGGTTTTAGGCCTTCTTTTTGCCACTATATGCTAAAATGGGCCGTGGTAATTTCCCGAGGATGGTGAGATGAATGAGATGACAATGGCCTCTAGACACAAGATTCGAAATACGAGTCCTGACGGTGTGATGCCGAGCACGCTAACTCTCAGTCACGGAGGCTCCTCCGGTTAAATATAATCTTAAGGAATATAACCTATAAGCACTGGTCAGTTAGCCAAGCACTAACAAATACTTAAAGCAGGTGGGTCATCATGAGGGCGCCCACGCATCATGGTCATCATGAGGGCGCCCACGCATCATGGTCGTGAGTGAAAATTGGATACCGAAGGTTAAATTTGTTCTTATCTTTGCTTCTCACAAATCATATTCTGACCTGTTTGACCTTGAAAATGAAAAGATAAGCTTAACTCCTTCAAATGAAAATAAAATTGCATATGATAGATTTATTACATCACAAAAATATTATTTTCGGTCAACCAATTAATTTTTGCGGCTAATTATTATCTGAGGCTAATGAAGAATAACTAAGGCAACTGTTACAGTCAATCAGCAGCAGACATGTAATAAATGTCCACCTCTTTCACCATTAAAGCGCTGGATATGTATAAACCATGGAGACTAAAGGTTTTTTTAATTTGAAATCATCATAAATGTCTTAGCTAGACTTTCCGCTTTATTTGAATACCTATGTTGTGTCTACGGTCATTATACATATTTTATTCTTTCAGTGCGGGGAGCGACTTTAGACGTCAGAATATGACGTCTACAGTCGATCCCCGCACTGTAATATAGGAGTTAGCGATCAATCTGGCGATGACATGGCTTCAAAATCACCTGATGTCATTACAGAGTGCAGTGGACATGACCTGTAAAATACAAACAAAAACAAAAGGCAGCTCTGTAATTCTCAGAAACCTATTTCTTTGAAAAAAGTATCGTTTAAAAAAATACATTTGTATAAAACATCAATTTTATGCAATGGATGTCTATTTCTGCCAAACAGTGACCGACGACTAATTTTGAGAAATCGGATCTTATATGTAGGATCACATAGGCTACATGCTGCTGATACTAATTTAATATAATCACGGTTACATATTTTATCAAATCAAAATACATTTTATTGACGTTGGGTATAACTTTGAAGTTATTCTTATCTTAAGGTGAATGAAAACGTGTAAACTAAACCCAGGAGTTGAGAAGGCAAAGCCATCATGGTCTCCTCTTCTCTGGATCATGCCGCCCTTGATTTCATATCTGTTTCATTCCCTGATGGATGGTGCTATCCCCTCTAACGAGCAGCAGAATATCATGTTCACCTCACACAGAGAAACAGTACCTGCTGACCATTTCTTTAAACGACAGAATCTGGCGTCTTTTGACGTCAGATTGTGACGTCCAAAGTCGACCCCCGCACTGAAAGAAATAAAAAGTTATAATGTCCGTAGACCCATAACATAGGTATTCTAATGAAGCGAAAAGAGCTAACTAAGACAATTAGGATGATTACAAATTGAAACAATACTTTGGTCTCCATGGTTTATACGCACATGATTTTAGCGTTGATGGTTAATGTCAGCAGTTACTGCTGTTTGTCCTCGCACTCCAGGATACTGCAATAAAAGACAAACGACAGTAACTGCTTACTTTTCGAGTCGGCAGTTACTGCTGTTCGTTTGTGCAGGGTACATTTGGAGTGACTTGCAATATTAGAAAGCGCTTATGTAACATAGCCGTGTCAATAAAGGACTAGCAAGAAAAACACAGAGCTCGAGAGGCAACACCTTCTGTGAGGTCACGTCTGCATTTAATATCACGGTGAATGCTGTGAATATTAGGATGAGTAGCGTTAATATTCCGATGAACACCATTAATACTAGTATTACAGTGAATACCGTGAATATAAGGATGAATACCCTTAATAATCCGATAAATACCGTTAATATTACAGTGAATACCGTGAATATTACGATGAATACCGTTTATATGACGGTGGAATACTATTAATATTACGATGGATACCGTTAATATTATGCTGAATACCGTTAATATTATGTTGAATACCGTTAATGTTATGTTGGAGTACCGTTAAAATTTAATTTTAGGGTGAATACCGTTAATGTTACGATGAATACCGTTAATATTACTATGAATATCGTTAATATTACGATTGATACCGTTAATGTTACGATGAATAACGTTAATGTTTTGTTGGAATACCGTTGAAATTATGGTGGAATAATGTTGTAGTGAAATGCTGATATTTTAGCGTATTTATTTTTGTGATACCGTAGTCCTTTTTCGCTTCTCAGTTTATGTTTTTGCTTTCAATGAGCTCTCCTAATCCTAATCCTTACCAGTATTAATGCTTCATGAACGTATACAGCTCTCATAATCCTAATCCTTACCGGTGTTAATGCTTCATGAACGTATACAGCTCTCATAATCCTAATCCTTGCCAGTGTTAATGCTTCATGAACGTATACAGCTCTCATAATCCTAATCCTTACCAGTATTAATGCTTCATGAACGTATACAGCTCTCCTAATCCTAATCCTTACCAGTGTTAATGCTTCATAAACGTATACAGCTCTCCTAATCATAATCCTTACCAGTATTAATGCTTCATGAACGTATACAGCTCTCCTAATCCTAATCCTTGCCAGTGTTAATGCTTCTTGAACGTATACAGCTCTCCTAATCCTAATCCTTACCAGTGTTAATGCTTCATGAACGTATACAGCTCTCCTAATCCTAATCCTTACCAGTGTTAATGCTTCATGAACGTATACAGCTCTCCTAATCCTAATCCTTACCGGTGTTAATGCTTCATGAACGTATACAGCTCTCCTAATCCTAATCTTAATCCTAATCCTTACCAGTATTAATGCTTCATAAACGTATACAGCTCTCCTAATCATAATCCTTACCAGTGTTAATGCTTCATGAACGTATACAGATCTCCTAATCATAATCCTTACCAGTGTTAATGCTTCATGAACGTATACAGCTCTCCTAATCCTAATCCTTACCTCTGTTAATGCTTCATGAACGTATACAGCTCTCCTAATCCTATTCCCTACCAGTAGTGATGCTTTATGAACGTATACAGCTCTCTTAATCCTTATCCCTACCAGTATTGATGCTTCATGAACGTATACAGCTCTCATAATCCTAATCCTTACCAGTATTAATGCTTCATGAACGTATACAGCCCTCCTAATCCTGATCATAATCCTAATCCTTACCAGTGTTAATGCTTCATGAACGTATACAGCTCTCCTAATCCTAATCCTTACCAGTATTAATGCTTCATGAACGTATACAGCTCTCATAATCCTGACGCCACATACCAGTGTTAATGTTTCATGAACATAATACATTTTTATGGCTATTTATTACTGGATGAGATAGATCAAAAGATGAAAGAGGAGCAGACGAGATAAAAACACGGGATTCCGTTTATGTTACTCATTCTGCCTGTTAAAGGCCCATACCCAGGTTAAAAAGTTTCGAAGTGTATAGGCTTATATGATCGTAAATCTATATTATCTTCCTCCACCCTCCATTTGAAAGAGAGATGTACCCGATAAGTGTGTATTTCGGAATGTTCATACATTTAATATAAACCATCTCTTTATTATAATGGCTTTGACCAAGTCGCTGGGGGTCAAGATGAAGGGTCCGATGTTGTTTTGTTTTTTTCTTTGAAAGGATCAACACTCAGGTAAATCCCTTTATTTTTGTCACTACACCAGCCAGGAACATCCCGTGAATATTACCTGTTTATTTTTGTCACTACACCAGCCACGAACATTCCGTGAATATTACCTGTTTATTTTTGCGATGTTGACGATGTCCCGCAAAGATGTAAAATATGTCAATTGGCCGAATTTAGGTGAGTTGAACTTTCGTGTTCCGAAAAGTGAGACCCGTCGGGGGTTAAACGGCGCTTTCCCGATGATATTGTAATTAAACTAGCAACGTCTTTGACGATGTGATACATCTGAGACCTTACATACTTATCTCAATACGAGTTAAGAACTTTTCATAATAGATTACGACTAGTAAATTATATTAAAAAAAAACTTAGAAGGAAATGATCAAATAGGTGACATGATACCACTTTCCCGTCAATGGCGTTGAAAAACGGGTGGATCTAAAAGACAAAATTGTAATGACCGACTTTTTTGTCATAATTCGTCTTTTTGAAAACCTGATTACGCTGCCAACGGATGTTTCTAAAAGTTGTAATCTATCGGAATGTTGCCTGCACTCATTCAAACACGCAAAATGATATAGCCCCTGATAACAGAGCTAAAAAAAAGACATGTCATTTGCCTGGGTACGGGCCTTTAAGGCATTTGGTATGTTGTGTAATTATGCGAATGGCTTTATACATGAGCGCCATAACTAGCAAATTGCTAAATGTAAAGAGGAATAAAAAATAGAGGTTGTAACATTTCCTGACATTTGACTGAGTAATCAACTAAAATCATGCGCGACAAAAACGTTTTTACATAAATACAGACTGTAATATTTAGCACATATCACCGACACTGATTACATCTCTGTAGAACGAACACAAGTGTATCCGCCGCGATACTAATAAAAATAAGACGGAGGGAATGTAACCATGACTCAGCGCAGGTTTTATCTGACCTCTATGTGACCTTCAGTGTAACACACACCATTACTACATGTAATGGTGGATTAATATCAACAGAAAACGTGCAGATAGCTACCTCAACCCGTGTACACACAGCCAAACCTAACAGTAGGGAAAAATAACTCACTTAACACTTTCAGCGCCGGACCGACAATAAACGTCAGATTCTGACGTCTTAAATCAGTTTCTAACGTCTATAGTCGTTCCCCGCCCTGAAAGAATACAACATGTATAATGGCCATTAAAATTTGTGTCACTAAGTCCAGAACGAATGAGAAATAGTAGTAAAAGAGGTCACATGAAAAGAAAGGGGTCATATGAAAAAGGGGTCACATGAAAAGGAAGGGGTCACATGAAAAGAAAACATGTTGAACATTCACGAAAAGGAGTCTCGTTAGATTATAACCATACCTTATATGTCTGAAGATTAGGTTCATCTAACTTGTTCTCATTCCATTAATAAAAAATGTAAAATTGAGAAAGTTGAGCTGATTTAAATTCTCACCAATAAAGTTCTGTCAAGATCTGTTTCTGTACCGCCACCCACAACTTCAAGTTAACCAAGATTACTTATATTTGTCTAACTTAAGACTAACCATTTGCAAATGTTGATGTTTAAACACACAATTCGTACCCGTAAACGGTCATTTGATCGGCTAATGAGAAAACTTAAAAGTGATTATAGTCATGCTGAAGGGGTTACGATTTGATTCAGTTGGATCCTCGTATGACTTCATTCATTGCACACGAAAAAATGAACATCTTAGGACCCAGCAAATATAAAACATTTGTATCATAACATTTGCACACGGCGGCCCAAAGTATTCGAGGTTGGTACAACATTGTACAAATGCTATAAAAATGTTTTGCTTTTGCTGGTGAGTTCATCTCAGTGTCTGAGGATCTATGTTTTGCTTTTGATACGTGAACTACAGCTCTTTTCCCGGATAAGGTGATCTGGTGAGTCGTCTGGAGCCCACGCCTTATTGATAGGACAACTGCTGTATGCTTTCACACTGTACTGTAATACTAGCTGTATCCACATATTCCCTTTGGCCAACACGTATCACTGCCAAGAGTTACAGACGAGGTTACGTAAGAAACTCTTATCCAACTCTTATCCAAATAATCGCAGCGGATTTTTTCCAACAAAACTCGAACATTTCGTTCCATTGCGTTGCTCTATTTGTAAGACGGGTTATAATAAATATATATTATAATCCAAGCAGTTTTTGCTCTACTTTGACTTCATTTGAACTCTGTGGCAATCTCACACCCAGAATGTAGTTCAGTCTGCAGACCAACTGTTTATTCATATATGTACTTTTTATAATGCTAATCCAGCAACCACTATACATTCAACGAATACTGAGTAATGCTGGGACAGCGTCACAGACGATGGCCCAACATTAAATCAGCATTGGTTCAATCAGTCATGTCTAAAAATGAACCCACATCTACAACCATACGTCATACTGTCATACGCCAGATAAGCTTATCTTTGAATTTCCTCACCCATCACAGTCAGAATTTGGTGTTTTTAAAATCTTACTATTCTGAAGGAAGTACAAACAAAAATATGTTGTGCAAACTAGGTGGTGGGTCAGTCCCTTTAAGTTTGAGGCTTGTTACTGATGTCTCTCAAACTATGTGGTGGGTCAGTCCCTTTAAGTTTGAGGCTTGTTACTGATATCCTCTCAAACTAGGTGGCGGGTCAGTCCCTTTAAGTTTGAGGCTTGTTACTGATATCTCTCAAACTAGTTGGTAGGTCAGTCCCTTTAAGTTTGAGGCTTGTTACTGATATCTCTCAAACTAGATGAGTTAGTCCCTTTAAGTGTGTGGCTTATATCCCTCAAAGTAGGTGGTGACCTAGTACCTTGAATTGTGTGGCTTGCCTCATTGGCTCGGTTCCTCATTGGCTCAATGCATCATTGCCTCGGTGCCTCATTGGCTGAATGCTTCATTGGCTCGATGCCTCAGAGGCGCAATGCCTCAGTGCCTTATTGGCTCATTAGGTTTGAAAATTTGGTAATATGTATAACTTATTGAAGGTAAGGGGTGCATCATAGAGCATACAGAATGCGTGTTTTATACCTTATGGCAGACAAATGGTCGCTACAAAACATACAGAATACGTGTAGGCTATTATACCTTATGATAGGCAAAGGGTCACTACAAAACATACAGAATACGTGTAGGCTATTATACCTTATGACAGGCAGAGGGTCACTACAAAACATACAGAATACGTGTAGGCTATTATACCTTATGACAGGCAAAGCGTCACTACGAAACATACAGAATACGTGTAGGCTATTATACCTTATGACAGGCAGAGGGTCACTACAAAACATACAGAATACGTGTAGGTTATTATACCTTATGACGGGCAAAGGGTCACTACTTAACATACAGAATACGTGTAGGCTATTATGTCGTATGGCAGACAAAGGGTCATATCGCCACCTCACGTACGGAATACGTGCTCTGCACCGACATAACCTCGTTGTCATAGGGACCAGGAGAGGGGGGGGGGCACCTGACGCCTTTTACACCTCACTTTACGACTGAGAACGAGGTGCGAGTTCGACTCCATTCACTTGTGATGAAAAACGTCTGCGAGAGTGTGTGTTTTTTCACATGTAAGTCTCGAGAGTTCTCGTTATATGTGTGAGAGTGAACATAAAGGGTGGTTTGCAAATTACCACTGGTGTACGTGCAAAACGTCGTACCCCATATAAAAGATGCGTAAAAAAACAATAATTATAACATATCCTTGTGTCTTCCTTCTCAATGTGACTGGGTCTCGTCGATGATATAGTTGAAACCAGTGTATCGACGTTAATTTCGCGCAGGGCCACGCGCATTTTTGATTGACTCATCTTTCCCCTACACTTTATGGTATAATCTCCACCATCCCCGTACACTTTGTAAATGGACTTTGGGTATATACTAAAATAAGTAACATTGAAGCTCCAATAATTAGTGTTTTTATTATTACACTTTTTTCTTATTACATTTTACATTAAACTAGTTTTATCAAAAATGCGTGAGTGTCAGTGTACATGTGAGACTCCAGTCGTTAAAGGGTCACTTGCATACATTAAGTCGCTTGCAACAGGCATTGCTCACCGAGACCCCAGTATATCTGTCAACAGGCATTGCTCACTGAGTCCCCAGTATATCTGTCAACAGGCATTGCTCACTGAAACCCCAGTATATCTGTCAACAGGCATTGCTCACTGAGTCCCCAGTATATCTGTCAACAGGCATTGCTCACTGAGTCCCCAGTATATCTGTCAACAGGCATTGCTCACTGAGTCCCCAGTATATCTGTCAACAGGCATTGCTCACCGAGACCCCAGTATATCTGTCAACAGGCATTGCTCACTGAAACCCCAGTATATCTGTCAACAGGCATTGCTCACTGAGTCCCCAGTATATCTGTCAACAGGCATTGCTCACTGAGTCCCCAGTATATCTGTCAACAGGCATTGCTCACTGAGTCCCCAGTATATCTGTCAACAGGCATTGCTCACTGAAACCCCAGTATATCTGTCAACAGGCATAGCTCACTGAGACCCCAGTATATCTGTCAACAGGCATTGCTCACTGAGTCCCCAGTATATCTGTCAACAGGCATTGCTCACTGAAACCCCAGTATATCTGTCAACAGGCATTGCTCACTGAGACCCCAGTATATCTGTCAACAGGCATTGCTCACTGAGTCCCCAGTATATATGTCAACAGGCATTGCTTATTGAGACCCCAGTATATTTGTCAACAGGCATTGCTCACTGAGTCCCCAGTATATCTGTCAACAGGCATTGCTCACTGAGACCCCAGTATATCTGTCAACAGGCATTGCTCACTGAGACCCCAGTATATCTGTCAACAGAAATTTCTCACTGAGACCCCAGTATATCTGTCAACAGGCATTTCTCACTGAGACCCCAGTATATCTGTCAACAGGCATTGCTCATTGAGTCCCCAGTATATATGTCAACAGGCATTGCTCACTGAGTCCCCAGCATATTTGATGAGTGAACAGGCATTGCTGACGCAATTGACGATTTCAAAAGAAAATAGCGGAAGCTTCTAGACCAGATATTCTAAAATACAGCGATCATAAGATGTGCTTTTTTGGTACATTTGCATATTGCTAAGCAAATTTTTTAGTCGTGAAAATGGACACAAAGTTTTTGCGTATATTTCATGGACCAACTTTGTGACGAATGTAATACACACATAGTATATAATATATGCTATATGTCATATACTGCCGTACAAAGCCAAAAGGCAGTAACTGCTTACTTTTTTTTGGCTTTGCATTGTAGTATACACTATTATGTAGGAGATATATAGATATTTATTGACATAAAGAAAAGCCATTACTGACTTATTTGTCATAAAAATGATAAAATATATGTACATGTATATACAAGATGGTAAATTTGGTAAAATCACACGAAAATTTACATGGTATCACATACAGAATTAAAATTATGTTAAAAGGCATTCCCATAGTAAAACACAGGATATTGCGATAAAATAACAGATAATTGATTATTACTTGAACAATGCCAATATGTGAACATAGGTGGTCTATCATTTTATTTCCCGCACCAAAACCAGAGAGAAAATAGCTACTATGTATGATCCACAAATCGTATGACAGCAAAAAAGGCACTCTGGAAAGCGTAGAAACCTAAAGATATATGCAAATGCATAATTATGGTACTGGAGTATGTACAGTGATGTAGTAAAACGACGTTAAGGATTATACAGTACTTTAAAAATCAAACATAAGATAAATGTGATAAATGTCGAAGTCCGCAAAACAAGTAACTCCGAGCCATGTGACCATGCACACACAGTCGCTATGTGCCCGGAGATTCCTTGATATTATCGAGTTAATTACTGATAATAATCATGTGTGCCATTCACGCAGGACATGGCACTCACACAATAGCATTAAAGTTTATTTAATTTAATAGTGATTTAATATCTTCAATATTGACCCTCGCACAATAAAATTACAACTTATTTTAATTCACTATATTGTTTAGTACATACCATTTCAATCACGACCTAGTTAGTACCACATACTCGGAGTTTCAATCGAAGAAAAACATTCCCGACTTCACAGAGAAAATCAGTTGACTTAGCAACTCTGAGATCCTCCATAAGGCCCCACCTCGCCTGATAGCAAAGGCGACGGAAACGTCCCTAACCGGCCTTAAAAAGCCAAATAATAAGATCCGAGAGCAACAGCCGTCTTGAAATGTGGCAATACGCCAGGTCAGATCATGAAAAATGGATGATATAGAAGCAGGTGACTTATATTTTTTTCAGATAACAATGTAACGTAATAACAACCGTTTATTAAGAGCCGATATGTGGCATGCTTAAGATTTGAAAACAGGTGTAGGTGTATTTTGCTAAGCATATCACTAACGGTCGATGTGTAGATGACATAATGAATATAAATTTGTCGTTGTTTGAGTGAATAAAATTCAGTGTTGTGTATTTTGCTTTCGGCAAGTAAACTAGTTCTCTGTGTAACGAAGTAAGAACAAGTAATTAAAAAGTGAATTTCGTCATTAACAGAGTTTGGTGTACATCTTTGATTTATGTAGGACTTATTTGACTTTTAAAGTAGATAATTCAGTTATTTCCTAACGTTGATCATAATAACTACCTGACTTTAATAACGATTTGTAGTAGTAGTAGTTTTCTGGCCTACCTAGTCTAATGACTTTAAGTGAGTTATTTGGTTCATTGAAATTTTCACCCACCTGAAGTTGTGTTAAGCGTTAAATAATTACTCAGTGCTTGTTAGTTTTTGTCAGGTACACACCATGAGCAAGTTGGAATAAACATATTTATTTGGATTCCCTGAGCGAGTTCTGTCATTGAATGACAGACTGCTGTAACTGCTAACATAAAAAGTAAACATTTTCTGTTTTCTGTTTTGCTCAGACAAATAATCTTACAACAGTAACTCCTTATATAAAAGTGAGCATTTACTGCTGTATTTTATTTATTTATTAAACTTTATGCATACGATTAGCAACATAAAGAATAACATAAATGTACAATAAAAGTGTATAACTGTATATCCTTGGCCAACAATATCAAATCCACATTAACTGCTCACTTTTAAGTACACAGTTACCAGGTTACCGCTATGTGTCCTTGGCCTAAGATGTAAAGTCGATCAGCATTAACAGCCTATTTTATTAGTATTCAGTTACTGCTGTCTATCTGAGCACGGCAGCGCTGGTTACAATACAAGCTATTCAACCAATGATGGGTTATTGTTGGCCACCGTCTACGACGTTGGGCCAACATTAAGCCATCACTGTCTGAATGTGTTGAGGTAGCTGTATATTATCCCAGCTGATCTACCCATCTGACCGAAGCCATAGGGAGTCCCTCTCACGGAATCCCGCTCTGACGTTTAAATGACGGCCTCAGAACGAGGCTGTATCGGGCAGGAGCCTCCTGGTGAGTTCGGTCCGTGTACGAGGCACGTGTTGTGCCGAGATGAACAATAAACACAGCCTGGTGATGTGGGAAGCGGCCGCTTAACAGTGTCAATATTTAAAGTCTCAAACAATACCGCAATTATCAGACATTTCTGGTGTGAAGATATGAAGCAAAACAACGCCGCATTAGGTTTTAGGTGTAAGTTACAGGTGACCGAACGACCGACCGACTGACCGACCGACTGACCGCATGACCGACATACTGACTGACTGACTGACTGACTGACCGACCGACCGACCGACCGACCGACCGACCGACCGACCGACCGACCGACCGACCGACCGACCGACCGACCGACCGACCGACCGACCGACCGACCGACCGACCGACCGACCGACCGACCGACCGACCGACCGACCGACCGACTGACTGACTGACTGACTGACTGACTGACTGACTGACTGACTGACTGACTGACTGACTGACTGACTGACTGACTGACTGACTGACTAAATGCCTGATTGCGTGACTGACTGCCTGACCCTATCCGACCGACTGACCGAACGAACGAATGAACGACGAATCGACCGAATGAGCGACTGAATGAACAGTCGACTAAACAATGGACCGACTATTATAAGCGACGACCTGAAGGACCAACTAAACGACTGTCATCCCAACAACTCACTGTCCGACAGAACGACCTATTATTTTATATATCGACTTATTATATTATTATATCGACTGAACAACGAATAAGCTGATCAACAGAACAAGTAGACATGAAAAGACACACAAAGGATTAACACAATTATCAAGAAATTAGATTCAAACCAGAAATTTAGCTAAAACGCACAATAAATGCATCACACGGCATCAAATGGTAAAAATGCAGCCACAATTACAGTCCCGAATTCCTAACGTAATTGAGGCTTTTAAAGATCAGTAAAGTAAAAGTAACTTTAAATCGGTCACGATTGTGTATATATTTTCTAGTGTTACGGCAACCACCCTGAAAGTTTTATAAAAAATATCATGTAAGGTAAAAGTTACCAGTTTGCAAATTATGACGCTCCCGTTTAAGCCCATTGATTTCATTCAGCTTTAATCTCAAAATTACACTACATAATATTATCAAATGGTGTAACTTTTGAAATAGTCACCCAAATTTCACGAAATTTTCAGGCTAGGCGCCGGAATACTTGTAAAGAGCACTTGCAAAATTGATCATGGTTATTGATTGAGAATTAACTGAGAAATCTGCGAAAAAACAGCCAACGCTGGTGGAAGTTGACTGCAACTATAAATCCTCTCCGTATAATCCCCTCTCTGCAGACTGACTGGTTACACGATGGGAAGTTTTCATCAAGCCTGTTTCTCGACTGACGAATTGCTCAACTGTTTTGCCAACAAATCAGCATTTTCCACCTTAGCATTAAGGGCTCGTATACGAGCTCTTAAATACCAAGCTATGGATTTCGTCTGTACAACAGGGGTGAGTCGTATTGAACACTCGTCGCCACAGACACAGAAAGAAAGAAACCGTTTAGAGAAATGAGAATAGGAAATGGGGCTATTTCGTAGTTTTTCATATAAGAATTCCCTTCTAACAGCCTTGACTATGCCAACTCAGAATGGATGTACTTTTCCACACAATTTAAATATATAATAATGGCCATAGGTCCTGATCATTTTGATGAAAGCATCTAACAATAACGTCAAAGAAAACTATATCCTATTAAATATTTTAATTGCGAACTTCATGCAGGCGATAAAAACATGTTATGTAGATACTCCAAACCCGATTCATACGAGGTTATTGAAAACATATGTCATACATATACTGTAATCCCAGTTTATACGAGGTTATTGACAAATATATTATATAGGTACTCCGAACCAGGTTCATACGAGGTTATTGACAAAATATGTTATAGTTAATCTAAGCCCACTTTATTACAATTAAAATTGTTTATTTGATATAGCACACTATCAACATATAGTTAACTAATATACAAGTTTATACGAGGGGACCGGCAAATGATGTGTTATATAGAACCCAGTTTATACGAGGTTATTGACAAATGTGTTGTATAGATACTCTAAACCCAGTTTATACGAAGTTATTACAAAATATGTTATATAGATACTTTAAACCCGGTTTATAGGAGGTTATTGACAACATACATGTATGTTATATAGATACATTAAACCCGGTTTATACGACGCTATTGACAAAATATGCTATATATATACTCTAAACCCGGGGTTATACTAGGTTATTGAGAAAATGTGCTATATAGATACTCTAAACCCAGTTTATACGAGGTTATACGATGTTCTAAGGCGATTATATACGAGGTTATTGACAAATGATGTACACGCATATACCAAACGTTCATTACTTTATTGTGTTTGTGGAAAAATGAAAATTGTTATCTTGGCTCAGTACAACATAATGATAGTGTATATGTTTGACATTTTATTGTGGTGGTAATTTGACATTGTGAAAGTGGATGGATCTGTATCCTGTTATCCGTGGCAAGGGGTGATCCATCATTTATGTCCTCAACCACCAACGTTCTTCCGTGAATGCAGCAGTATCTACCAACATTTCAAGTAAAACAGATATTTGCCATTGCATGTATTGTAAATTTGACAGTATAATTGTAAAACTGCCAACATAAGTGATCGCGCCTGCCCTGATAAATCAGTGTTGATTTACCTAGCCGTATGCTCATTTAAGTAATAATTATTGATACATGTACGAATACTTTTTAGCCCCTAGGGCCCTGATAGTGTGTAATGACAATAATATAGCCCCCTCTATCTGTTATGAGCACATGCATAACCAGTTGTTAAAAATAACATATTGTGTATGTCTTGAAACACTGTTATTCGTTGAGATTTAAATTGTGCGAAAATTCTCCGACTTGAAATCGTGGATCGCGATAGCTAGACGCAACTTCAAAGTAAAGTATACATTTTATAGTTCCGAAATTTAAAGGTTAGATTATCATGTTATAATCCGACGATGCTTCCAAATTAGAGGAACTTATTAAATGAATCACTGTATCGCACAAGTCCGAGATTAGACGTAAACCTCGGTTGTTTCTGATCTTCAGAATTTGTCGTACAACCGAATTTAAAAAGGTTCAATTCGTACAAGCACGAGACAATGACTCAATGTTGTTTCAATACTGGTACACCGTCTACGTTCGTATTTGGAATCATGTGTACCTCGTTCACCTCACCATCCTCAGGAGGCTCTCGTTACACAGTTTACTGGCTGGACTTTACATTATACCAGTAGAGACAAAATAGCTCCACGTTCATAAAAGTGAATATTGCTTTACGTCGCTTTTTATACAATTATGACAATATCGCGTATCGCGACAGAAGGAAGCTCGAATTCGAGACTCATACTTTTATCAAATAACTTCAAGGGTTATGTATAGTGCAATTCACTATAGACAGCCCTCCACTTACATTTGAACAGTTTGGAGCATTACATAGGCACAACCTTGACTCCTGGCAAACATTCGAATCCCAAAGCTGGTTCAATGTTGGCTCACCGTATGCGACCCTGACCCAAAATTGAACCAACTTTGGGTGGTGAGCATGAGACTTTGGAACACTAATGCTGATTTAAAGTTGGCCCACTGTCCGCGTCACTGGCCCAACATTAAACCAATGCTGAGTGAACGTGTCTGGATCAATAGTCAGTGTGTTTTGGGTGTGGCATCCAGGGCACGTACTGAGACCAGTTAGGACCACGTGGGATCATGGAGATAGATTAAGCATAAGCCGCGGCCTGTCAGACTCATGTAACAGAAGCTGAAACACCTACAATCAAGCAGATTGACGTGATATGGTAAACTACCAGGCTAAAACACTCATGTAACAATGGGTATCACTGGCAGCTCCATACTGTAAAAATAAATTATATTTACAGTAAGTTACTGGCAGGCAGAGTGCCAGTAAGTGTAATAATTACATTAACGCCAAACGATATTGTAATTTGATTCCAGTGAATTACTTTAAAATTTACAGTAAAACTGTGCTGTACTTCATTGGCAGTACATTAATGCAAATTTTTAATATGGCCGTGCTTCAAAATGGCCGCCCTCAAAGTTCCCGAATTCTTGTGAAGTACGTTGAAGCTATTTTGGCTTTTTATTTCCTTAGAAGGATGATGTTAGTGGCTAATTTATGTATATATGTGATCCCCGCTGACCGCCAGATAAAATAAAAAAAATCACAAATTTGAACACTTTATTCTTCTTATCTCATCAAAATCTCATGAAGACCATTGAACATACCTAGGGTTTTAATTCACGTATATATGTAATTTTGAGGCAAATCATTCTTTTTAGTGGTCAGGAAATGTGTTAAAACTATATTGAATTGTAAGTTGACATAGATTGACACCCTTACTGTGTGGTGTTATTTCGTGTAGATCCCTTTCTTCGATAAGTGTCGCACAACCGAAACGAAACTGCTTAGCAATGCTACATTTTATCTGATCTAGATAAAATTAACTGGAAATAGAGATTGCGTCAAAATCCAAAAAAAATATCATTTTTTTAATAAAAAGAAAACACTTTTAAACTAATTCAAATAACATTTGTTCTGCAAAAATTCTAGGAAAATGATGCAATGTATAAAGGCACGGTGTAAAATGTTTTATTTTACATTTTAGTGTTGCTATGCTACAAGACAGTAGGCTTTCACAAAGCGATGATTGAGTGTTATTTTAGTTTGGTGAGTATTTATGCATATCGCTAGAATACATTTTACCTACCCGAAGTGGACTGATTCTATAGCTACACAAGAGCTAAAATTATTCAAGTGGAAGTGGTTGAAATATATTGTAAGATGATTAACGTTAATCCTATAATAATATTATAATTTGTTTATTAAATGTTATGTAGCCGTTAAAAAGAACATAATAATTTCGTTATAATTCCTGTATACATATTTACTACATCATTCCTTATACCGCATTACTTTATTATTTCAGTCTATTTGCCTTTGTTTAAGCGTTTTGTTCCTATTTATACTGAAAGTATCGCCCCCATTATGAACTTTAGCGTAATGAAATATATTTTCAGGTAAAGTTATTTATGCTGTATTGATTTAAAAAAAAAAATTGTAACATTGTTAACCAAAGTGTGGGTGTTTTGGGATAATGGCAACCAATCAATCAATTTGGCTTCGTGAAGCAGTACTAAAGAAAGATTTCAAAACAAAACAGAAGAGATTCTTGAACAAAATAATACCAGTCATGGAGGGTCTTAAGAGTATAATACCATTTCTCGCACTCATGCTTTTGGCTTTCACCATGAGACGTATTGTGAGATCAACCAATCTCGCACTTTCTGCTTTTTTATTCTTCACCACTGTTCACTAATGGGGTTGATTTTGCCGTTTCACAAGATATTCGTACGAGAAGATGCATACTGCATCGTTGGTACGGGCTTGTGTGGTGACTTGTGCTGAGATGATCAAATCTCGCCTTCTCAACGATGCCATATGCATATATCAACAACAGCTATTTAATTCATTTCGGGTTATAAAGGTAAAAAAAGAGATTTTTCGGTTTTTTGAAAAAGAAGGATTAAGATTCATGTACATTTTTCTGATGAGAATAATAGAAAATCAACCCTTAAAGCGTTAAATTAAATAATTTAAACTTTCACCCACTTGAAGTTGTGGCTCGGTGAAATCGGTGGTCTGAAGTGTGAAGACACCCAGTAGACTAAAGTCTGATGTCTGAAGTCGGTGGGCTAAAATCTGAAGTCAGGAGACTAAGGTTTGAAGTCTGAAGTCAGTAGACTGAAGTCTGAAGCGAGGACTAAAATGCTTGAAAGAATGTAAAAATACTAAATAGGAAAATCCATATATGAAGTGTGAAGTAAATAGGTCTAGTTTAAAATTTTAATATAAAATATAAGTCATGAAATCCCTGACTTAGGGATTTGTGGCATAAGTTTATGATGTGTGAAATTCCTGACTTGGGGATTTGTGGCGAGTTTTTAATATAAGTATAAGTTTATGATGTATGAAATCCCTGACTTGGGGATTTGTGGCATAAGTTTATGATGTATGAAATCCCTCACTTGGGGATTTGTGGCATAAGTTTATGATGTTACTTGTATGAAACCCCTGACTTGGGGATTTGTGGCATTAGTTTATAATGTATGAAATTCCTGACTTGGGGATTTGTGGCATAAGTTTATGGTGTATGAAATCCCTGACTTGGGGATTTGTGGTATAAGTTTATGATGTATGAAATCCCTGACTTGGGGATTTGTGGCATAAGTTTATGATGTATGAAATCCCTGACTTGGGGATTTGTGGTATAAGTTTATGATGTAAGAAATCCCTGAGTTGGAGATTTGTGGTATAAGTTTATAATGTATGAAATCCCTGATTTGGGGATTTGTAGCATAAGTTCATGATGTTACTGGTATGAAATCCCTGACTTGTGGATTTGTGGTATAAGTTTATGATGTATGAAATCCCTGACTTGGGGATTTGTGGCATTAGTTTATGATGTATGAAATCCCCGACTTGGGGATTTGTGGCATAAGTTCATGATGTTACTTGTATGAAATCCCTGACTTGGGGATTTGTGGTATAAGTTTATGATGTAAGAAATCCCTGAGTTGGAGATTTGTGGCATAAGTTTATGATGTATGAAATCCCTGACTTGGGGATTTGTGGCATAAGTTTATGATGTATGAAATCCCTGACTTGGGGATTTGTGGTATAAGTTTATGATGTAAGAAATCCCTGAGTTGGAGATTTGTGGTATAAGTTTATAATGTATGAAATCCCTGATTTGGGGATTTGTAGCATAAGTTCATGATGTTACTGGTATGAAATCCCTGACTTGTGGATTTGTGGTATAAGTTTATGATGTATGAAATCCCTGACTTGGGGATTTGCGGTATAAGTTTATGATGTATGAAATCCCAGACTTGAGGATTTGTGGCATAAGTTTATGATGTATGAAATCCCTGACTTGGGGATGTGTGGTATACGTTTATGATGTATGAAATCCCTGACTTGGGGATTTGTGGTATAAGTTTATGATGTATGGAATCGCTGACCTGGGGATTTGTGGCATAAGTCCACCAGACACCAGTTTACACTTAATGGACAGAGTAAATCACCAAGATTAAAGTAGCTACAGATAAGGAACAGCTGACATTCCCCAATACTTGTTATTACGTCCATAAACAAGATGGGCATAAACACCGTCTACCAGGTGGGTGATCATCTGATCACACAGCGGCGTAGCTTTCGGATTAACCTAATCACGCACCTATTATCGAACAATTGTATAACCTCGTTAACCCTCTCTATGGGACCGACTTTAGACGTCAGAATGTGACGTCTGCAGATGTCAGATTATGACGTCTAAAGACGGTCCCCTCACTAAAAGAATGACAAGCGGACTGTACCAAGTATATATACCAGTGTAACATTTAGATGAAAACAAAAACTTCATCACTCGAGTTAACACTATAAACCTGCAATACTACACAATAATACAATACTACAAAAGGTTTAGTATTGTTATGTGTTTTTTTTGCGTCTGTTGATGGCACTTGTTGATGATGTCCAGTGTCAATACCTGATGTGCAAAATGTGTCGACATAACATTATTACTAAAAATTAAGTGGATGAACTCAATTGCATATACGCCGCTAATCCATCACTAACCCGCCTTGTCATGTGTACGTATTGCGTGTTATTGGCCGTTCCTAGTCATAATGTACGTAATTTATGATCCATATAGCTTGCGTTAATGTATGTAATATATTTAGTACCTTGCTTTCCTGGGTAAATTTATCTTCGATGAATGTAGCGGCCGGACAATAAACATTTAGAATAATAGCTAAGAGAGCTCAAAATTAGAGAGCTTACGTTAAGTAGGTACAGATTCGCAATACGGATTAAGTGATAAGCGCACAGGGAAAGGGAGTTGTATCAAGCCCAGATCAGCTGAACGTGCTACGTTTCTTGGTCTGTAGATACGTGATTATACGTTCTTCCTGGAGATATGAGTTTTTGATGTATGTGCTACTCCCCAGTGCCTGTGGTGGGCAGATATATTCTGCCTGCCAAGGTAAACAGCGGTGAGTTCTTGCTTGTCAAGTAATCAGTTACTGTTGTTTGTTATTGCAGGCCGCCAAAACATCTACAGGCTGACTATTCCTGGCCAAAAAACAAAATGTCAAGTGTGTCCGTCTGTGGCCTGGGTGTCTGCCTGCAACAGATAGACCAACCTCACTCACTCACCTCAGTCAGTCAGTCAGTCAGTCAGTCAGTCAGTCAGTCAGTCAGTCAGTCAGCCAATCAATCAATCAATCAATCAATCAATCAATCAATCAATCAATCAATCAATCAATCAATCAATCAATCAATCAATCAATCAATCAATCAATCAATCAATCAATCAATCAATCAATCAATCAATCAATCAATCAATCAATCAATCAATCAATCAATCAATCAATCAATCAATCAATCAATCAATCAATCAATCAATCAATCAATCAATCAATCAATCAATCAATCAATCAATCAATCAATCAATCAATCAATCAATCAATCAATCAATCAATCAATCAATCAATCAATCAATCAATCAATCAATCAATCAATCAATCAATCAATCAATCAATCAATCAATCAATCAATCAATCAATCAATCAATCAATCAATCAATCAATCAATCAATCAATCAATCAATCAATCAATCAATCAATCAATCAATCAATCAATCAATCAATCAATCAATCAATCAATCAATCAATCAATCAATCAATCAATCAATCAATCAATCAATCAATCAATCAATCAATCAATCAATCAATCAATCAATCAATCAATCAATCAATCAATCAATCAATCAATCAATCAATCAATCAATCAATCAATCAATCAATCAATCAATCAATCAATCAATCAATCAATCAATCAATCAATCAATCAATCAATCAATCAATCAATCAATCAATCAATCAATCAATCAATCAATCAATCAATCAATCAATCAATCAATCAATCAATCAATCAATCAATCAATCAATCAATCAATCAATCAATCAATCAATCAATCAATCAATCAATCAATCAATCAATCAATCAATCAATCAATCAATCAATCAATCAATCAATCAATCAATCAATCAATCAATCAATCAATCAATCAATCAATCAATCAATCAATCAATCAATCAATCAATCAATCAATCAATCAATCAATCAATCAATCAATCAATCAATCAATCAATCAATCAATCAATCAATCAATCAATCAATCAATCAATCAATCAATCAATCAATCAATCAATCAATCAATCAATCAATCAATCAATCAATCAATCAATCAATCAATCAATCAATCAATCAATCAATCAATCAATCAATCAATCAATCAATCAATCAATCAATCAATCAATCAATCAATCAATCAATCAATCAATCAATCAATCAATCAATCAATCAATCAATCAATCAATCAATCAATCAATCAATCAATCAATCAATCAATCAATCAATCAATCAATCAATCAATCAATCAATCAATCAATCAACAAAGCAATCATTCAACTACACACTCGCCACCCAGGAGCCTGAGATTTGTTGACAGATACGTTGCCTTTCCGGATCACGGTATCTGCGATCATGGCTGAAGCCAAGTACTCTAGTACTTGTACTTGCCTCTACTTAAGTACATTTTATCTAGTATTCACTCGTACCGAATTATATCGCTAAGTCCTTTCGTAACTTTGTACTTAAGAGCACACACAGTGTAAGCTCGGTGCGCTTTTGAGGAACACACTGCTTAATAATTGACATTCTCAATTCCGTTTTTTATTATAAAATCATTGTATGACCACTCCGAGTCAAGAATATATCTACAGCGTGCAACTAGTCTGATTATACCTTCCAATATCTTAGTAGCATACAGTATGTGATGTTGCTTTAGCTGAGCTGGCCGGACGAGTACATACATGGATTCAGTTACGTCATGTTTTATACCTGGCCAAGAAACAGGAGACTTTCAGCTGAAGTGCTGCGGACCCAGTGTCTGTGGCGTTGGCGCCACATCATTCTAGTGTTGGTTGTTGCTTGGTTGGGAGGCAGATGAAGATCTATTGACCAGGTGTAATGTTAGAATTGTCAGGAGATTTTAAGAGTCTGTTTTCATCAGTCAGTTCACAGTGTCTGTTTCTACATACCAGCAAATTTAACCTTAACAAACACGAGACGTGTTCCCAATGCTGGGCTAGCGTCGCGGACGGTGGCTCGACCCCCAACCAACATTGTGTAAACGTCTGGGATGAACCACAAAGAACACTATATGAGCCAGTGCTGGTTCAATGTTGGGCCATCGTTGTCGACGATGGGCCAACATTAACCCAGCATTGGTTTATGCTGGGCCAGTCCAGATGTAACCTCCTCGGGACCAGATACCCTGCAGGTGATAAATCGTACCAAGTTCACATGTACAGAAGGCCTAGAGGTCACATAAAATCTGTCACTTCTGTGGTGCATGTAACGGCTATTTGCTAATTTTTCATACAATATTATCATCTGATTTCTAGGAAATTGTGCAAGTACTGTGTTATAGTCTGACAGCGAATACCATGGATATTTCATGATAAAATATGATATGGTCTCACCACCCTAAGTAACCCGAAATTCAGGGAGGTGTCGACCAATGATGGAATCATCACACACATTATTACTAATTCGGCTGTTCCAGCCTCTAGTGAAACAAAATAAAATACTGAGAAATTATAATTTTGTGAATATTTATTAAGCACATGTTATCTCCTTCGTCAAGGATATCAGATATAACTGTTTCGTGATAATCTCGCAGGGATACAGTGGGTTAAAATGATGTGTGTCTGGTCTGTGAAAGATGGTAAGCCTACGGATTCTAGCCCATTTTATACTTTGTTTATTTTGTTACACACTGGGGGGGGGGGGACGTGGCTCAAAAGCTGTCTGGTAAGCATACCCATAGGGGCCTTTTTGCACAAGGACATTTTAAGCTTTATCCTGATATGTTACACTAAAGTTTGGGAGGTCGAAAGTGGTGAATTCGGCCTGCGGAATCAGGGCAGTTTACATTGTATTTCAATGGGACTGGTATTTGGGGTTGTGAGACCATATAGGACCTACTAGCAGTTTAAAGTTAGACAATTTGAAATAATATATTTTTTTTTAATTATGACGCTCCTCTATAAACCCATTGATTTCATCCAGTTATGATCACAAAGAGTGCTTGCAAGCTTGTATTGAACTTGAATTGATGGAGGATTGAATGAGAAATCAGACAAAAAACAAGGGTCTAATGTGATGTAGGACTAAGGGAAGTGACACGACTGTAACAGAAGTGACAAGGCTGTAACAGAAGTGACAAGGCTGTAACAGAAGTGACAAGGCTGTAACAGAAGTGACACGACTGTAACAGAAGTGACAAGGCTTAATTGACGAATGATGAAAGTAACAGAAAAGACAGCAGAAGTGACCATCTATAATATATGAAAAACTTTTAAAGACATTTAAAACTGACAAGGCTTAATTGACGAATGATGAAAGTAACAGAAAAGACAGCAGAAGTAACCATCTATAATATATGAAAAACTTTTAAAGACATTTAAAACAAAGGTAGTGTGTCAAAATCATCATATCTGAAATACCAATCCATCAAATTGCTACTAATGTTTTTTCTGTCGCTCTGCAACAAATTTTCATATTTTAGTCCTCAGACTTCAATTATGTTCTTGATACAACGGTGAACGTTCATCCATATATAGAAACTCTCAGCGCTCCTGTTATTCGACTGAAGAGGGTTACATGCGTGACCAATGTAAAATAACGACATCAAATATTGGGGTTTCGCTGTGATTAAGATTTTTAAAAATAATAAAGCTCAGCATCTCCGGGAGCATCTGGTAATGCTTTGTCGAAACAAATGTTTTATTGAATTCAACAGTCATCATTAAATCTGATATTTTGTCACTGGCAACAGAGGTGACACGAAACTCTGGGACAGCACTTTACCATATTTTATTTTATACAATATAATGCAGTTTTATTTCACGTACATACAACCATTTCGATGACAAAACACCGTTCCAGGTCAGTTTATCAGGCAAAAGGATATTGAAAGGTTGAAGAAGAAGAAGAGCTAGCTCGGTGAAAATATTGGAGGTCAAGACTATTGAGTTTCACAGAATTTCGTCTAATTAATGGAGCGTGATTCTAGATCGTCGATGATAATAATTATCACTCTATTATTTAGACATATTCTGTGAAACTTATGATTGTTTGTGCGATGTGAGCTGGCTTTGTGTGGGGTTTGCTCAGATGGCTAGGGGCGGATGTGGGTGGATGTACTAGTCAGCCTATATATATATATTATATCTGCAAATCATGAAGACAGATATACAGGCGGTTATGGATGGTATATGTGTGGGCCCGGGCCGCAGCAGGTGTGCTGGCTGCTAGAACATCAACATCGGCAAATCCACTCCCTAAATATGATCCTTTATTTACAGTCAGACCAGATTAGCGTGAACCAGATATCACCAAGGTAACGCCTGCTGGTCTGTAACGTCTAGCTAGTAAACCAATAGTAATCTTTCAAAGTGACAGTGGAGAAATCACCCTGGCCTAAAAATGATGTAGCCTTTATGCGCAGCGGTTGAACTCGGTCACTGCAAAAATTTTTGGTGACGATTTCAATCAATGTTTACATGTGTGATGTCACTGTTTAGTTGCTATATCTCACAATATTCACCAGGCAGAAGCATTTTATCTGTTGGAAACTACATATTTCACATAGTATTCCACCTAATAGTCAAATGAAACAAGCACCTAGCTCTGACCCTCCTGTTTTCGACACCATTGACCAGGCTACATTAGCGGATGGACTCTCAGATTGGCATGAAATATCTGGACAGACTCGAATTTGGTTTACTTCTTATTTAAAAAATACAGACCAATCCGTAGAAGGTAAAGACACTCTATCAGATAAAGTCACACTGTTATATGGATTGTCAAAGGGCTATGTGCTGAGACCAGTAATGTTTACCTTATACACTACAAAATTCAGCGCCATAATCTCCAGTTTTGACATAAAACACCATCTTTGCTATTCAAATTGATATGTCTTTATCAGTTTCAAACGTTAAGGAATCTCTTGAGAAGTTGCAACATTGTTTAATGGGTGTGTCGGCCTGGATGACAGGATCTAAGTTAAAGCTTAATCCTAGCAAGACAGAATTTCTTCTCATTGGCTTCAAACTTCACCATCCTCAGGAGGTTCTCCTGGCCCAGTTTAGCCTATATGTGCACAAAGGTGGCCTAAAGCCCGCTTCATTTCATTTCAAACTTCACCGGGAAAAAATCACAAATAATTCCTCATGCTTAATTTTAGGGCAGGAAACAAATCTACCTGCATCAGCCAAAACTTTGGTGTTATATTCGACAATAGCCTGAATTTCAAAAAACACATATTGCGAGCATGTAGGTCATGCGTCTATCCTATTTTAGTGACCTGCGTCGAATTCGAAAAATTCTATCCTTAGCTCTTGCCAAACAAATCGGCACTGGTCAATAGCAAGTTAGTTTCTGAAACAATTACATTAGAATCCTGTCAAATTTTATTTTAAAATTCACTTTAAAATATGCCCAATAACTTTCCGGACCATAAAAGAAAACCAATCTGCATATCTGGCTGACTTACTTGTTCGCCCGAAATGCTCAAAATATCTACGCTCCACAAATTTAGAAAGATTTGTTGTTCCCCGTATAAAAACTAAGACTATCCATATCTGGCCCAGCCTTATGTAACGCCTGACTTAACTGTCCTGTGCCCATACGTGATGCCCTTAAGCTGATATGAAAGACTGAAGCTTCTGTGTCTATGGGTGTCATGGTAGCCAAAATAAAGACAACATGTCAGATGTCTGGTTTGAAGTATGGACAAAGAAAATTGGCAAAGCTAAGGGAGAACCAGAACCTAAATCCATTCCACCAGCGACAGCAGCAATTCACGAAAATGTAAAAAATAGCACGTATACAGTCTTCAATATAGAAGGAGACTAGAAATGATGAGGCACTTCTACTTGATCCAATAAAATATAATATGGATGGACAAAATAAGAACCAACAAAATCGCTGTCCCCGGTTACAATACCTAATGTTCCTCTCGCACCCTCATGGTTTTAGAAATAATTAACCCTTTCAAGCCTGAATTTACCATTGTCATCTTCATTCACTACAAGCCGCGAATTGCTGCCGCAATTCTCGACTTGCAGTGAATGAAAATGATTTGATGTGGTTAAAAAATTATAGAAAATTGCCTGGCTGTAGGGAAATTAAGCATTTTTTCAGGGATGTAAAATGATGCTTTAATGCATCGTGAGGGCCTAAAGGGTTAAATGTGGATGTTCTTCTGCAAAGCCATGTCTAATAGCCCAATGTAGCTGTCAGCAGCTAAGTTACGCTGTGAAGGTTAATGCAGGTTATACAGAAATAAATGTACACAGAATGCTAACGATATTAATGGTGGATAATCAGTAAAACAGTTTGTGTATAATTGTACCTACGTACATGGCACCAGCACCTAAAACACAGAGAACTGCCTAGTATACCACCCCTTTCCTTTTTAGTAATTTGCACTAGTTAATCAGTTCTAAATACCTTAACTACACCGTTTGTTCTCGGTGTATTCTAGTTTAACTAGTTTAATGTTGAGCGGACGTTCCAGACTTGCTAAGATTTTTCAACTTTGATACATGTGCGCATACCTGTTGTTGTTGCAGAAATCGTGCTTTCGTTGTCGGCAACATAAAATAAGCACAATGATATGTTCAGAGATATATTAGTTTCTACCACATACATAGATGATCTATACACCACAGATCCATACTGAAGATCCAGATTTAAATGCGAACAAACAGTGACACTATAGGAGAGGAACTGTGAAATATAAATGATGAATCGCAACCAAACTTAAAATCTCAGTACATTTTATGCAGTTGAATAAAAGCTGTGGAGCTTAGATTAGAGCAAATTATTGCATGTAATTATCTAATAAGATTTGCATGTTTATCTTTTGTTGGTATCTAGCAGTAATTATACTGTTTAATGTGATATATTTATTGTGATATATTTGACACCAGGTGTGAGGTGTAGAACAAGTTCATCCATATACATATAAGATCCGAAATTCGGGTATGTTCAGCATTTCTTATTGGATGAAAGATTAGTATGCGAAAAACAGCTAAAGCGTAGCAATACACATGTGAGCATCGTCACCTAACATTTTAGCCGTGACCGAGTTCATCCCCAGTGATATGTGATATTAGATAAGTAAACCTTGATTATAATTGCTATATTCCCTGTGAATACAAAACATCTGTATAACATTTGTACAACGTCGGCCCAACGTCTTCGACGTTGGTCCAACATTGGACAAATGTTATACAAATGTTTTGTGTTTGCTGGGTTATGCCATCAATCGTGACCAGGTAGGCCTATTAATGACGGCCACTTGCACACAGATGTCCGGAGATAACGCCACCATAGCAATCATTCCATGTGTCATCTTGTCTCCATGGTAACCAATCAATGTATCACCTGATTCCTATGGCAAGCACTCAATGTATTACCTTGTTTATATGACAACCACTTCATGTACGATGTTATCTGTATAATAACCACTCCAATATATTGATGGTAGAGTGAAGAGCAGGGAGTTAGACTTACTTAGCCGCCACCTGGTGAATAGGCTGTTTGTCCTGATCAAGTACGTTTTCAGTTTTGTTAATAATGTTAATTTGAATTAAAAAAATATGTAAATTTATGAAAAAAAATGAAAAAATAAAATAAATGAAAAAATAAAAAATAAATGAATAAATAAATAAATAAATAAATAAATAAAAAAATAAAAAAATACAGTTTTATTTACTACTTAAATCATTGCTTGATTGATTGATTGATTGATTGATTGATTGATTGATTGATTGATTGATTGATTGATTGATTGATTGATTGATTGATTGATTGATTGATCGATTGACTTATTTGATTGATTGATTGATTTTTTTATTGATTGATTGATTGATCGATTGACTGATTTGATTGATTGATTGATTGATTGATTAATTGATTGATTGATTGATTGATTGATTGATTGATTGATTGATTGATTGATTGATTGATTGATTGATTGATTGATTGATTGATTGATTGACCACCCATAAGCTAAGTCAGTAAGTAAGTAAGTAAGTAAGTAAGTTGACCACCCATAAGCTGGGTCAGTAAGTAAGTAAGTAAGTAAGTAAGTAAGTAAGTAAGTAAGTAAATAAGTAAATAAATAAATAAATAAATAAATACAGTTTTATTTACTACCTAAATCATTGATTGATTGATTGATTGATTGATTGATTGATTGATTGATTGATTGATTGATTGATTGATTGATTGATTGATTGATTGATTGATTGATTGATTGATTGATTGATTGATTGATTGATTGATTGATTGATTGATTGATTGATTGATTGATTGATTGATTGATTGATTGATTGATTGATTGATTGATTGATTGATTGATTGATTGATCACCCATAAGCTAGGTCAGTGTACTTCTAAATAAATTTGAATACCTATGTTATGGGTAGATCTACAGCCATTTAAATTCTTTCTCTGCAGGTAATGATGTCAGGATGACCTAACTGATTCATATTTGAGACCAGGTGTGAGGTGTAGAACAAGTTCATCCATATACATATAAGCCTCTTAGATCCGAAATTCGGGTATGTTCAGCATTTCTTATTGGATGAAAGATTAGTATGCGAAAAACAGCTAAAGCGTAGCATTACACATGTGAGCATCGTCACCTAACATTTTGGCCGTGACCGAGTTCATCCCCAGTGATATGTGATATTAGATAAGTAAACCTTGATTATAATTGCTATATTCCCTGTGAATACAAAACATCTGTATAACATTTGTACAACGTCGGCCCAACGTCTTCGACGTTGGTCCAACATTGGACAAATGTTATACAAATGTTTTGTGTTTGCTGGGTTATGCCATCAATCGTGACCAGGTAGGCCTATTAATGACGGCCACTTGCACACAGATGTCCAGAGATAACGCCACCATAGCAATCATTCCATGTGTCATCTTGTCTCCATGGCAACCAAGCAATGTATCACCTGATTCCTATGGCAAGCACTCAATGTATTACCTCGTTTATATGACAACCACTTCATGTACGATGTTATCTGTATAATAACCACTCCAATATATTGATGGTAGAGTGAAGAGCAGGGAGTTAGATTTACTTAGCCGCCACCTGGTGAATAGGCTGTTTGTCCTGATCAAGTACGTTTTCAGTTTTGTTAATAATGTTAATTTGAATAAAAAAAATATGTAAATTTATGAAAAAAAATGAAAAAATAAAATAAATGAAAAAATAAAAAATATATAAATAAATAAAAAAATAAAAAAATACAGTTTTATTTACTACTTAAATCATGGATTGATTGATTGATTGATTGATTGATTGATTGATTGATTGATTGATTGATTGATTGATTGATTGATTGATTGATTGATTGATTGATTGATTGATTGATTGATTGATTAATTGATTGATTGATTGATTGATTGATTGATTGATTGATTGATTGATTGATTGATTGATTGATTGATTGATTGATTGATTGATTGATTGATTGATTGATTGATTGATTGATTGATTGATTGATTGATTGATTGATTGATTGATTGATTGATTGATTGATTGATTGATTGATTGATTGATTGATTGATTGATTGATTGACTGACTGATTTGATTGACTGATTGATTGATTGATTGATTGATTGATTGATTGATTGATTGATTGATTGATTGATTGATTGATTGATTGATTGATTGATTGATTGATTGATTGATTGATTGATTGATTGATTGATTGATTGATTGATTGATTGATTGACCACCCATAAGCTAGGTCAGTAAGTAAGTAAGTAAGTAAGTAAGTAAGTAAGTAAGTAAGTAAGTGAGTAAGTAAGTAAGTAAGTAAGTAAGTAAGTAAGTAAGTAAGTAAGTAAGTAAGTAAATAAGTAAATAAATAAATAAATAAATAAATAAATACAGTTTTATTTAATACCTAAATCATGGATTGATTGATTGATTGATTGATTGATTGATTGATTGATTGATTGATTGATTGATTGATTGATTGATTGATTGATTGATTGATTGATTGATTGATTGATTGATTGATTGATTGATTGATTGATTGATTGATTGATTGATTGATTGATTGATTGATTGATTGATTGATTGATTGATCACCCATAAGCTAGGTCAGTAAATTTGAATACCTATGTTATGGGTAGATTTACAGCCATTTAAATTCTTTCTCTGCAGGTAATGATGTAAGGATGACCTAACTGATTCAGTTGGTAAAAGAGGAGCCAGGTGTCAATTGAACACGTGGATTATATTTCAGTAGATTACACAATAAAAAAAGAACTATTCGCAATAAGGTTATTGTAGTAGCGAAGCCTAGCTATTATGTGCATATTCGCTGGCAGAACTGGCAGATACCAGCTGAGGCGGGGACATTTTCTGCCGTCATTCCGTCAATGGTTCCTAATATTCTGCATCTAATTGGCTCAATGTGGCTATATTACATTGATGTATTAATGTAAAATAATGTTTACATTCAAGCTTTCAATTAGTCATGTTTGTTTAATTTGAGACCAGGCATGAGCAAATCTTAATGTTTGAACAAGTCAGCAATACATCTAATGGTCAAATGTTTACTGCAACGCACAAGATGCAAAGCACACACAGGATGTTTTTGTTTCAGTCTGAATATGTGATCATATGCATGCATCTGATCTTGAGTTGTTTTCTAGCCATATCACAGGACGAGCTCCACACAATATATTGCATGTACCTGTATGGAAGTACAGTATTTGTCTGACGTACTTCAGTATGACCTTTTTTGTGTTTTCAGGTTTTTAAAGTTTTCATATACCTGGTGGACATAGGAAGTAAATAACAAGGGAAAAGGTGCGATATACCTCTGTGACATTGTGTTGTTTGTGCTTGCTTTCCTTGTGTGTCTAGGGATGAATTTTATGATACTCTAGAGAATATATTATGTCCTGTAAAGGGGCATTCGGTTCTGTAAAGATGTTTGTGGCCCCTAAATAGGTATGTTGTACTCTAAAGGTGTCTGTGGTACTTTTTGGTACTCTAAAGGTGTGTGTTGTACTCTAAAGGTGTGAGAGTTGTACTCTAAAAGGGTGTGTTGTACTCGAAAGGGATGTGTTTTACTCTAAAGGGGTGTGTTCTACTCTAAAAGGGGTGTGTTTTCTTAAGGGATATTAAGTTTTCTAAAGGGGTTTGAGGGGCAAAATGTGTGATTTGCATATTTAGATGTTTCATGAAGTTATAGTTTTAGTTATGAGGTCATTTCAATATTGTATCATCCCTATATATGTTGAATGGGAATAGAGAGTAATTGTGTCCATATATATGTTACAATTTAGGTTTATGGTATGAATAATTTTAGTTTGCATGCCAGTTATTTTCCACGTGGTTAGTTCTTTTATAAATATGTGAATCCTATGCATGAATCTTCCTATATATATTCACCTTTCGTATAAATGAATTTGTAAATATTCCCATAAATACATTTTAAATGTTGTTTTCTGTTAATATCTGCTTGTTATGTAGTAAATAATTTTGTATATAGTAAAAGTATTTGTTCAGATTTTACCTTTATGTTACTTGTTCTTCACTTGCATTTTTCTCTTAGATATACGTAAATATTTTGACACAGCTACACTATTTTTCCTAAGCTTGCATTTGTCAGCATGCAGTAGTTGTGTACCTTGTTACAGGATCTATATCAACAAAGGAGGAATACTACTTTTGATATTATCAATTAAGTTTTTGTCTTGTCACGGTTGACTCAAAACCTAGCCAAAATGTATGGAATGTGAGTATCAAATAGACAATTTTATCAAATCTTAATATAGCGTTTCACCGGGGTAGCAAATCTAAATAACATATAATCACATCATTTACAATAGCAGTATGCATTTTGTTCCATTAAAATTGATTAAGTAGGCCTACATTATGCGTGTTTATTTCTATTATTTCTATTTTTTGTAGTGTTTAAAATAACCAAATTTGTTTTTAATATATGTATACATTATTGGATCAATAATTCTACAACGAATCAAGTAATTGACTCATCAAACTCATTAACAAACTCATAGCAGCATTTGCATAATGTAATAATTATGTGATAAAGTGTATGTTCTCTGATGTCATTTTATTTTAATTTGTTTTCTGGCAGGAGTGCCAAGGACCGTTTGGCGAAGTTTGAGGGCAAGGGGGACAGCGGTGACAAAAAACCTTCTCCTGGTGGACCAAAAAAAATAGGCAGGTTATCAATCGGCGGAACGAAGAAAGACGAAAGTGAAATAAGTCAAGTAGGACTAAAGAAAGTGGGCAGGTTATCAATCGGGGGAACGAAGAAAGACGAAACTGAAATAAGTCAAGTAGGACTAAAGAAAGTAGGCAGGTTATCAATTGGGGGAACGAAGAAAGACGAAAGTGAAATAAGTCAGGTAGGACTAAAGAAAGTAGGCAGGTTATCAATCGGGGGAACGAAGAAAGACGAAAGCGAAATGAGTCAAGTTAAATTAAAAACAACGAAGAAAGTAACAAAAACAACAAAAAAAGAAACAAAAAAGTCAACAACTGGAAAGGATGGTGAGGGTACAACAGAAACAAAAACAACAAAATCAGAAGAAACAACAGTAGAAGTTGCCGGTGAAGAGCCCAAGGTGGAGACAAAAGTGGAAGAGGAAACCAAAGTGGTGAAGGATGGCAAAGAGAAGATCATAAGCGTCACTGGTGACAAAATAGAAGTGAAAGAAGAAACTAACAAGAAGGGTGAAACCAAAGAGAAAGTTGTCGACAAAGCTGTAGACAGAAAGAAATCTGTTGATGATGCTAAACCAAAACAAGCAGCTAAAGATTCTGAAGGTGCAAAAACCGAACCAAAGAAAAAAGTGGATGATGCGAAGATCAAAGATTCTGTCAAACCAAAGGGTAAGGAAGAAATTAAGAAAACGGAAGAGTTAAAAACTACAGAACAGAAGAAAGAAAAAATCAGCAAGTTGGAAGAAAAGACAAAGGAACAAGAAGTTAAAAAAGAAGAAATTAAAAAGACAGAGGAAAAGAAAAAAGAAGTAGACGCGAAAAAAACTATTGAAAGAAAAACGTCAGATGCTAAAAAAGAAAAGGTGGTGGAGAAAAAGACTGATGTTAAGCCCAAAGAAAAAGAAGAAGTAGCCCCAAAAGAAATTAAGGAAGAAAAGAAAGCACCACCACCTAAAGCTAACGTTCCGGAGGTACAAGACTCAGTTTCTGTTTCCAAACCTGACATACCAAGTACTGATGTAGTGGAGCCAGCTAGAGCTTCAGCCTTGGTAACAAAACCAGTTGTGCCGGGTAAATCATTTAGTGAAAAACCAGCTGAAGTTAGTGTGAGTAAACCTGTGGTTCCTGAGACTGTGATGGAGAAACCAAAACCAAAAGTGGATGTTTCAAAACCAGAGGTTCCCCAATCTGTATTATCGCCACCTGACTCTTCATCTCCAATTCCTGCAACACCAGAGCTTGATTTAGACCTGGAACTAGAAGTAAATTTACAAATGATCTCAGATGTAGAAACACCACAACCTGAACAAGCAGCAGATAAAGTCCCCACAGAGAAAGTTACTATAGCTCTTCAAAAGGCAGCACCATCAGATGATAAGTTTACAGCAGAACCGACAGCAGTGCAGGTGAAAGACACAGCTAGCGAGGAAGAAAGTGCTGGTTTCATCTTATCTTTTGATGTCACCACTGATGAAGATGCTGTAGACCAAACACAAACTGTAATTGAGGCAGATGCTGATGATGCTGTCACTGTGATAATGATACCAGAAGAAGAGACTAGTAATGAGAAAGTAGTTGACGAGGCTGTAGTGATTGTACCAGAACAGCAAGCCACAGTGGCCAGCTCAGTAGTAAAGGAATCACCTGTAGCTAGCATGGAACAGCAAAGTGCAGAGCAGCTGGTGAGTGCCATAGAAGAAGACCAGGAGGTGGAGGGTATACTAGAGACCGTCTCTCAAGATAAACCAGTAGAAGTCGTACAAGATACAGTATCTCAAGATCCACCAGCTGTCGTGGAAGAGATCATGGAGAAAGAACCTGAGACAGAGGTCATTATGAGTAAATCATTCATAGAATCAGTATTTCCAAAACAGGAGTTTAAGCCGATCCCCGAGGAGTTTTACAACACCCTTTTTTATTTTTCTGGTATGGGAGCGGTGATTGGTAGTGCTATATCAGAAGGTGTCTATGTGGATGAGCAGAATGCGAGAAACGGGCTAGATATGGAGTTTCTGGAGGAGCGAGAAAAAGAAAAAGATGACAAAATTAGAAAATCAACCAAAGTAGTCAAGACTGCTAGAGAACAAGCTACAGATTTGTCTGTTGATCTGAAGCACTTACAAGCTCTACTTAATGGCATGCCTTCTTTTTCCGAGACAGGTACCGATGGAGGGCCGGGAGGAGGGACAGCACCTCCGAGGAGGCGACAACCTCCACACATCCAGATACCCACACAGACAGCCACACCAGCGCATTCAGCACCATTTGTCAAAGCACAGCCGCAACCGGCGGATCAGAAGATACCGGGCAGCGCAGATACATATATCGTACCCACAGAAGCAGTAGCAAAGAAAATGATGTTTGAGGCCCCTGTAGCTCGTCAATCATCCCTTCTCCCAACTGTGACTGGTGATAGACCAGCCACCCTAAATCAACCTATTAAACTTGTAGCCGAAGGAGAAATCACCCCAACAGTTAACGACGGGACAAAAATGTCAATAGAAGAGAGGATTGTACGAGAACAGACCAAGGCAAACGAGATGGGTTTAACAAATGAGCCTCAAAAATCTAATGTTACAAAGGCACATCAACAGAATCCGGTCCCTTCATTTCAGCCTGGATCTCAGGTGAGCGCAAGTGTGCCTGCTGTGAACCCCACTGAAGTGTCCCCTGTGCTGAAAACAGTGCCTTCTGTGGTAAAACAACCACAGCGGTCTCCTGTGGTTGAACCATCTGTAGTGACCCCTGTTATTAAACCAGCTGACGTGGCTCATGTGCCTAAACCATCTGCCGTGCCCCCTGCCATAAAACACCCTGAGCTATCCCCTGTGCTGACACCACCTAAGGTAACCTCTTCCCCTACTTTACCGAAATCTCTGCCTGGTGCAGTAAGATTACCTATTGCACCACCGTCTTCACCTGCTGAGAAGCCTGCTGCAGAATTAGCGTCGACGCTACATTCTACCCGTGCTGTAAAACCTGTTCCTCCTCCACCACCACCGCCACCACCGCCACCACCGACAATAAATACTTCACCTTTAAAAGGTATCAAGAGGCCAGCTGCTGGTCCGCCCAGTGTGAAGGAATACTTGTCTAAAGCTAACACTCAACCATTCACTCCTTACAAACATGACGTAAACCAAAAGGCACCACTATCCAATCAGCATAATAAACCTCTCGCCGAGCAACCACAATCTCTCGCCAAGCAACCACAATCTCCAGTAATCAATGTATCCAAAGCATCGTCTTTTTCGATCCCGGCAAGCTTCAAACCTTTCAAACCAGTGGCTCCTAATCAACACAATCTGACATCAAAGCCAATGAGTGCACCTCTGCCTTTTGACTCAAAGAAATCTTTTCCAGCGGAAAATATTTCACTTTCCCCTTCTTATCCCAAGAAAAACCCTACCAGCTTTTCACCACCTTGGGTAACTCCTCAGAAGCCTGTTAACGCTACTCACAACACACAAGCACATGCTGAGTCTGTTAAAATGAATGGCATTAATGTTGTACAGAATCAAGGCCCTTCAGGATGGCGTCACGTACAGCAGCCTGGTCCTCAATCTGTGGGTGGTTATGGAGGACAACCTACCAGTCATGTACCGAGTCAGCCTGCGAGTCAGCTTGTGAGACAACCTGCGAGAGAACCTCCCAGTCAACCTCCTAGTCACCCTGTCAGTCAACCATTGAAGCAGCCACAAAGACGACCTGGCAGTCAGCCTCAGACTCAGCCTCAGAAGCATTGCGGTGAACAACCTAAAGATGGTGTCAAGATCTACGGAGTATATGACCCCAATGTGATTCACCAATCCAAGCCATGGCAGGAGAAGTATGGTAAGAAGATGCCTGGAGTTTTCTCGGGATCTCAAGATTCACAGTCGTCCTTTGCCAAGCCAAGGTCGTTCTCTGTCGGTGGATCCATCGAGACCAGCCAGCTGAAGCCTTGGCAGATTTCTCGGGCCAGAGCTATGGAGGCTCGAGGCTACACGCTAATTGATGAAGCGGGGTTAACGCCAGGAATAGCTTCTAGTGTTTCGGTCGGGGACATTTCATCTGCGCCTGGATCTTCTCAATTCAAACATCTGCGGGACTCCAGACAGCCCAAGCAGGTATCTGCATTTCAGCCGGTAGCAGCGTCATCTTTTAAACCTATGGGCTTTCAATCACCCTGCAAACCGGCAAATATGTTCAACCCCCCTAAAGTGGCCCAGCTCCCTTTCCAACCTGTTGTTCCTATTGTTCCCTCATGGGCGAATACAGCTCAGCCTTATTGTGATTTATAGATCATGGTTATATAAACTTACACTGCGATAATAGCTGCTGACAGACCTGCTTCCAATCAACATGATATCATGGTTTGTGTGATGATTTGATCTAGATTTGTTTGCAATCCTCAGATATATTCAGGGTAGAGTTTGTTCCTGAGCTATATAGAATCACATTAACTACTAGTGGCTACTCACACAACAGCAAAGAAGGATATTTTGGAGTGATATTATCTAGCAACAAAGCTATACAAATAAGTATATCAAGGATAATAATGTACTATGAAAACAGTCACCAGTGCTTAAACCACTCTTTATGACTCGTGGCACACGGCTGGTTAAGAGAAGCGTGATTGATTAATATACATTAGTTGGTGCAGAATTAGACAAACTACCACGTCCATAGTCTATTGCCGCTGGATTACACTACATGGGGTTTGCCATAAGCTGCTATAATTGGCTTCCACTGGATGGATAACAACATCAAACGGTGAACGTACAAAATATTCAATCACATTGACATAACATTAAATACATACAAAGTGTTCTAAAAAACATAAATGGAATATCATTTTTGGAATACATTATGTGCCGAAAAAAATGGTAGTATATACTGTCACATTGTTGTACCATATGGAATATACTAATTAATCAATTGAACAGAAATGATCTTGTAATTAAAACTAGCCTGCACTTTAATCAAGTATACTACTTGTTTAAATCTGTGCAAAATGTTACTTTGAGGTGGAAGATGTGGTAACAGTTGACATTTCTTCCCTTTGGAAATGAAAGGGTGTATCCTGCACTTTGTGGAGTGGCAGATGCACCCTTTTATATCAAAGGGGATGACTTCAAGGTGGTTGAGAACAATCATCTAAGTGTTAACTATAATTAATATAATATAATTAATATCGATAACTAGTCCTTACATTTTTCTTAATGTATACCATAGTAAATCTCATTAAACTGACACATAGTTTTGTAACGCCATTTAGGATGATTTTCGAAATGGGATATATTGGATGTGTAAACGTTGATGACATCTGAAGCATGTAGCAGCTACACCAAGTGTGATTGTTGTGGTTGAATGTATTATAGCTGATCTTGGACATCGACCTGTGACTTGCGCTTTGTATATTCACTAAACCTTGAAGCAGTACGTTTTTAACTCACAATAATTGAATCTTGCAAGCAGCCTAGACTCATAAATAACAGTGGATGTATCAACCTACAGGAACCAAAATGTGATATCTGCTTCTTTATCAAGTAGTGAATATGACATTATGATTGCAGGATGACGATATATGAGATAACTGAAATAATAGCGATGGTTAAAAAGCTAACTTTTACTCCATAAAAAGACCAAGTTAGCCCTTAAAGTGCCAAGCAAGACACACTTAAAGCTCCGTGGTAACAATTGCATTTCACCACAATTCTAGGTGGTCAATTATTATTTAAATTTGCTAATTGCTGGAGATGATAATGCAAAATCAAACAAATGTCTTCTTTTAACCATCGATATATCCAATATATTTTTCCCCACTCTGGGAATTCAGGTGTGATTTTGAGTTAAAGGAACAGACGGTGACCAGTTACTGATGGTGTGTTTTTTTCTTCCGCAAGGTGCACATATGATGATAATTTCTCACCATATTATATATAAATCTTGTTGGGTGGGACAATTGTTGCTTCTAATAAACCTATCCACGTCTGTCATGTCTTACATTGTCTTTTCTATTCAAACCCGTTCACGGCAGGACCGACTTTGACGTCTAAAGTCGATCCAGGCACCGGAAGAATTAAAAATGTATAATGGCCGTAGACCCATAACATAGGTATCCTAATGACGAGGAAAGAACTAGCTCAGACATTTATGATGATTTTAAATTAAAAAATCTTTGGTTTCTATGATGTATACTGAAATATGTCAGCGTTGTGAGGGTTAAGGTTCAAGTCATGCATTTCTTGTACACACACTCACATAGTTTACATATATAAACAGCTCAGGGTAGCTTATATACACACTCACATACACATATAAACAGCTCAGAGTAACTTATATACACACTCACATACAGATATAAACAGCTCAGATTAACTTATATACACACTCACATACACATATAAACAGCTCAAAATAACTTATATACACACTCACATACATATATAAACAGCTCGGAGTGGCTTATATATACACTCACATACAGATATAAACAGCTCAGATTAACTTATATACACACTCACATACATATATAAACAGCTCAAAATAACTTATATACACACTCACATACATATATAAACAGCTCGGAGTGGCTTATATATACACTCACATACATATATAAACAGCTCAGAATAACTTATATACACACTCACATACATATATAAACAGCTCAGAATAACTTATATACACACTCACATACATATATAAACAGCTCGGAGTGGCTTATATATACACTCACATACATATATAAACAGCTCAGATTAACTTATATACACTCTCACATACATATATAAACAGCTCGGAGTGGCTTATTTACACACTCACATACATACATAAACAGCTCGGAGTAACTTATATACACACTCACATACATATATAAACAGCTCAGAGCAGCTTAAACACACACTCACATACATATATAAACAACTCAGAGCAACTTGTACGCACACTCACATACATATATAAACAGCTCAGAGTAGCTTATATACACACTCACATACGCATATAAGCAGCTCAGAATAACTTATACACACTCAAATACATATATAAACAGCTCAGAGTAACTTATATACACACTCACATACATATTTAAACAGCTCAGAGTAACTTATATACACACTCACATACACATATAAACAGATCGGAGTAGTTTATATACACACTCACATACACATATGAACAGCTCAGATTAACTTATATACACACTCACATACATATTTAAACAGCTCAGAGTAACTTATATACACACTCACATACACATATAAACAGCTCAGAATAACTTATACACACTCACATACACATATAAACAGCTCGGAGTAGTTTATATACACACTCACATACACATATGAACAGCTCAGATTAACTTATATACACACTCACATACATATTTAAACAGCTCAGAGCAACTTGTACGCACACTCACATACACATATAAACAGCTCAGAGTAACTTATACACACACTCACATACATATATAAACAGCTCAGAGCAACTTGTACACACTCACATACACATATAAACAGCTCAGAGTAACTTATACACACACTCACATACATACATAAACAGCTCAGAGTAACTTATACACACTCACATACAAATATAAACAGCTCAGAGTAACTTATACACACACTCACATACACATATAAACAGCTCAGAGTAACTTATACACACTCTCACATACACACATAAACAGCTCAGAGTAACTTATACACACACTCACATACATATATAAACAGCTCAGAGCAACTTATACACACACAAACATACATATATACACAGCTCAGCATAATTAAGTTTGCAGGATTACACAGCTACACAAACATTTGTCGTGTCGTCTTCTTCGAGGCCGTGGATGGAAGTATTTGCTTTACCCGCAAAAATTCAACAAAGGTCCGAAAAAGTCCATAACTTTTTATTGACTGTGCGACCTCTGAGCTGAGCATGTTGGGCATGGAACTGAAATGTTACTGATTCTAAAAAAAATATTTTTGACCTGATTACCCCCCGATATTTTTCGATACAACAGTCCAAAGAAATGTCCCACAATTTTGTACGCGGTCAATCTGTGGCTGAAACCTGTTTCAGCTAATGGGGCTACACAAACATCTCTGTGATCAAAGATATTTAACTTATGGTATTCACAATTAAAATTCCAAAACTACTTGTGAATACTACACTCAATCTACAAATATCATGTATTCCTAATACAACCCTTCATATCAATCAGATAGATGACAACATTATCATACCTACCTTTAATATAGTGTAAATGTACAGGGATATGATTACCCTTTACGTACCTGGCCGCCTAATAATGTAGTGTTTAAGGGTTTTTATGGTGTACATGCTAATGCTGAGTAAATACGCGCAGCCACTTAGACAATTATAGACGTTAAATTCTGTCGTCCAATATCGATCCACACACTGAAGTAGGGAAGTAAGTAAAATGTCTTTTTAACGTCATTTTCGGCTAATATGGTCATTTAAGTGACTTTAAAATTTAAAAACATTGATACACAATACAAATCTACACAATTAATTACAGGAATAATGATCACTATAAGAGCCACAAAACAATGTCTGTGTCATAGTGCAGGGGGATGTGTCTTCATGTTTGCACATTGTGTTAAGTTGTGGCACCATAATTTTTCTCACTCAGAGAGAGCTACTGAACAACCCCGCCCAAAATTTTATTTTTTCCAATCATCGCTTAACCATGTCATGTGACACATCAAAATGATCAGTGTGACTCACGGTATACGATAAATTTAATTATGTGTCGTAGCAAACATTACCCCACCTTATAATTTGGGACTTAGCGTTGATTACTGTAAAAACGCAATTGCCTTAGCAGGTATATTTTATATCAGCGAAACATTCATGATTCAGTATGGTGTTGTTTTGTATTGTACACGTAAGCATGTGTATTTTTTAATTACCCGCGTACGGGTAGCACTTTAATTCTAGGCAAGTAGCTTTCCCATACAAAATAGAACAAAATAGTAACAAAATAAGACACACATCAGACGAGCTGGTATTGCCCTTTGTATTCAATATAATGTGCTAAATATGTACCCACTTATCACATCGTCCCTTAGGCCAGATTTGCACGCTTTACAAACATGATTAATGTCATTATTATTATTATTCCTATGGAAAATTAATACTTATAATGGAGAGTGTTCACCACATACGTTATCATTAATTCAACGAAAGCTTCGCTCAAATTTTATAGTTTATAAACCATATACAGATCATCACACTACATGAGAGGAATGTTATAAAGTTAATGTAACTCCTGATTCGCAAGTGTCCTTGAGTACACATATTACAAGGCCAACAGCCATTGTACGAATAGTAGGCATGGCTTGCTATCCTTTATTTTCAAACATCTGTGTATGTAAACACAACAATAATCATTACGGATCTTGATGCAGTACATTATCTTTGTAGCAACTAACAGGCCTGATAATCCCAAAAAACATTCCAGTGTATCACCCTAAAATGCCACCCCCCCCCCCTCCCATGCGACTTTGCAGCATACTCACTGCAGTTGCTTAAGATTGTGGTAAATGTTTTACATCTACCATCTGCACTTTGTGAAAGCATTGTGACAGGTGGCAGCCTTAAGTGGGGATGATATAGCCCACCCATTTCATCTAAACAGATTTTTAAAGAACTGTACATAGCCATACACCAATACGAACATTCCTTTCGAGACATTATTTGAACCCGTAACCAGTATCAGGACCGACTGAGCCACTATGGTAAGTTTGTGCCTTGCATGTTATTTAAAATGTATCAAGATCCAATAATATTGATGAAACTTGGATTGAGGCCGACATAATTATATGGATCTCCAACTACCAGACAAATCCTACCTGTTTCACATTTAAACATCTTTGAACAAAATAACGAGCATCCTAAGAATCACTATATGTAGCACCGCAGATAGCACATGGAGTAGGCCTTCTAATATCATTGTCGAGGCATAATAGGCATCGGACGCTATATGTCATATATGCATGAAAGGACTTGTAGAATAAACTGTTTGAGTTTTGCTGAAAACATGAGACAGCTTCACCAATATTATATAAGTTCCAGCATGTATTTGGACCTTGAAATAGACTCCATATTGATAAGCACTGATTCAGCCAACCAATGTAAAAAAAACAAATGGAATGTACACCACACTCCAGAGAATAGCATCAGTGTCCGAGTTGATGGCAGGAGTAAAAGTGGACACACATGAAGAAATAATGACACAACCGATCATTTCAGCTCTTATGTAGAGACCTTCGTCAATGACTTCACCAAATAATATACTTTACCAGACACAATTTGAGGTTATATGCTCAGACAAAACTTTGCAGGGATAGAAAGACAAATTTGAATTATAGGAGGAACAATCATATCACCTAAATTCATTAAAGTGAAAAGGGAATAAATCAGAAAACAGGTCTTCTTCACATTTTAATTACTAGAATTGCAAGCAGATGATGGTGGTGCATCACTGTCATGTAATCGCAAGTACAAGCTTCTCGACAAATTGAAAAATGGAGCAGCAGCTAAGAGGTATTTTTGTAGACGTACAGTCATGATTCATGAATGACAATCATGCCACAAATGCAAAAGCATCGAACAAATCGAAAGTGGTTAAATTTTACTCACTTTGGAACTGAGGGTGAAACGATTGCGACGTTTCGATCTGCCTCCAGCAGATCTCGATCACACAATGTTCCTTGGATCGAACGCTGAGGGGTCTCTTCGTCTCCCCAATGTAGGTGTGGAGGGTGTCGTTCGATTCAAGGAACATTGTAAGCTTGTTAAACCGACTGGGGTGGGACCACAAATATAGCACAAGCGAAGGTTACAAGAATACAACAAAAAACACAACAAAATGTATATTTGTGTGTTACGACAAAAGGGTGTTTTTGGCCTTCTATGAAGTTACCCAGACGGGAACACAAAGAATGACACCCCCTTGCCCCATCTACACACTGTGGGAATTAAAAAATGTGTAATGGCCGTACAACATAGGACAGGTATTCAAATGAAGAAGAATGATCTAACTATATATATTTATGTACACTGCCACCAGTAGACACTATTCAGGGTGCTATATTTGTGGTAATACTATAGCAATGAGGATTGTGTTATGACAAGGGGTTAAAAGATGTAACTAGTGAGAGCACCCCATCCACTCTTTTGACCTTATAATTCTTTCGTGCAACAATGTGGGATTATTCTAATTTGATACAGTGGTACCAGATGACTGATGTACCAAATTAACTGAACAAAAATTAGCATTATCATAATCATACAAATGTACAGGAAACGGCAAAATGACATTCTACGAATTGTGTTAAGTTTTTTTAAGTATTGACTTTCTGCGCTCCAAGGGTTGACTTACGTTCTGTGAAAAAAAATGAAAACTCGTCGCTTTAAATTACATATACTAAAGTCAGATATTGAGGGTAGGGTCTATGTGATACCCATTTAAAATATCAGAGCTTAATTTCGAACACATTAAAAAAAAATTATGTGTTTTTGTGAAGGACCGTAAAAATAAAATGTCAACTCAGCAACGAATTATATTTATATATTTGATCATTTTCAAATTTTAAAGATCATAATTGCTTTGTGTGATAGTTTAGTGATATGTTAGTATTTATAACACTTTTTGAAATAAAAATTGATAAGACAGAACAGTGATTTTATTGTGAAATTATATAGTTGCTGAGTTGATATTACCGTTTCTGAGTTGACAAAGCACGATAATTGCACGTAAAAAAATGTTTTAAGCGCATCTACCAGATCTCTAAACACTGGAGCCCCATTTTCTGAAAAAAAATTGGTTCATTATTACAAAGACAAAAAAGAAATGGGAATAGAACAAGCCTAATTTGAAAATCTATTTCGAAGGCCATTGTACAATACATACATGCCAATATAATGAGAGTAAATTTGATTTAGAAATTTAACTAAGTGTTATTTGTAGTTTTATTTATGTAAACAACTTCTCAAATACTCTCTCACTCTAATTCAATCAAAAGCAGCTTCTTTTTAACTGCATTTTACAATGACGGAGTTAAAATTTCAGTTTTAATTACAATAAGGGGGACAGGAATCAGAATTCAGTAAACTCAGCAACGTTTTTGTTTTCAACTCGGAAACGTTTTTTCATTGTTGTAAAAATATCTACATAAGCGTATACTCTCTCAGTCTAATTTAATTGAAAACATATTTTTTAATTGCATTTTACATTAATAGAGGTACGTTTTTAGTCCTAATTACATTAGTGAGACAGAAAGTTAAATTTGGTCTACTCAGCAACGTTTCTGAGTTGAGTGATTAACTCATAAACGTTGCTAAGTTGATCGAAATAATAATGTTGCTGAGTTGAATACGGACAACATAAAACGATCTTTATTGTATTTGAAATAGATGTATCATTGCCCACCGATGCGGTAGGGGGATGGCCATCATTATCAAGCATTTTGTTCAGTTTAAGATGTTTTCAATGATTTTTTGCTAAAATATGAGCGTTTCTGAGTTGACACAGAAATTGTATACGCTTCAGGGGTGATTGCTTTGGTTATAAAATAGCAGTTCAGATTGATTGTTTACAAATATTTCACCTACCTCAAAATATTGGGACTTTGCAGCTGTCTCTGCATATATCAAAGTAATTGAATGGTATCACACCACAATTTGAGGAGTTTAGATAACACTGGCGTTGCTGAGTTGACCGGTTTGCGTGAGACAACTAAAAAGCCTCAGTAAATGTATCCTTGGCAACTTTTTATATTGAGTTTATGTCTGTATATGAATAAATTCCGTTAAACATATCAATTGCGCTACAAAATAACTCGGGGTTAAGTTATTTCCAAGAGATCTTCCATGTTAAAACAGTCTATGTTTCAGGTGGTAAATATTGGGAGACATTGCATTTGTGTACAAATTCGTGTATTTTAGCACATTGCATGTTGAATAAAAAAATATTCGTCAGATATATTAATTTTTTTTCTGAGTTTATCGTATTGCCCATAGGGTTTTATTAAAAAAATTCGGACCCACACAATACATAAACTCGCTCAGAATAGCCAAAAGACACTAAATGACCCTTAAATTGTATATTCACCCTTATTGTGGTTTAGATTTTATAATAACCGGGGGTTAAAAATGTACAGTCTTTGGGGCTCAAGGGTGCCCTTGAACACCCCTCATTTAGAGTACTTTGCTGCATCTGGAAACGTCTACACCCACCCTAACAATGTTCTGGAGATATTTCTCTAACGCATAAATATCTCTAATACTTTTTGTGTCAAGCTAAGTAAAAAGCTAGTAGAGCTAGTAGTCCTGGCTCCCAGACTATACATTTTGTCCCACACAATATTTCATTTATCATTAGTGTTCATAAATTATCAAGGTATTAACCACTGCAATAGTTGTATTTTATGCTTTGTATCATATGATATCAAATGTGGCAAAAATGTGTAAAAATATCCCCCGGATATTTTTTTAAGCTCATTCCCAAAGTCAGCCAAGCAAACTGTTACAGTTTTCTTATATACCTCCCCCCCCCCATTCCCCCTCATATTTCAGACTGCCAACATGTTTTTTTTTGCTACTTGGGATGCCATTGAGACATCTGGGTAAGGAATAAGTTCCTCAAGTAATTGTGCAGATAGGCTGGCATTTCCTGTGCTCGCTTTTTCAGCCTATCGTAGTACGCTTGTGATTAATCAGTATACAAAACGCTGTCCTGGTAAACGTTATCTGATTGTCTGGCGCATATGTATCAACCCGTGGCTGAAAAGTAGGTCGCTCAATGGTGGATTGTTTCTCGTGCACAATTAAAATGCCTCGTTTCAGTGTGTGGTGGGAGACAGAACACTGAGAATGAGTGTGATATTTATGACACTTTCATTCTTTAATTTGTTCCTTAAAAAGATTACCGGTCAAATGATGAAAATCGCATCAGGCCAACTCTCATAAGCATTACGATATAGTGCCTGCCTCCCAGTCTTGGTGATTTTGAGATATTGTCAAATATGCATATAAATTATATTTATTAACAAAAAGTATATAAGAAAAAATTGCTACGCTTTAATCAAGCTATAATTACAAAGCTAAAAGAAGTCAATAAATTAGAACCAATAAGATAATTCGACATTTCTTTGATTTCATAAATTGTTATCAAAATCCGATGTCTATAATCGAATATTATTCATTAAAAAAACGTCAAAGAACAGACTACAAAATTATAATATTATGTGATATTATATATTTGTCAGAAGTATTCGTGATTTTACGTGTTAAGGGATGGACAAGTGTAAAATCAGCTGATTCTATTGACTTACACAGCTCAAAAATAGAGTATGGAGTGACGGGGTACACATGTACTGATAAGGGAACCACTAATCAATCTCCCGGGGGGGGGGGGGGGCGGGTGGTGGAGTTTTTTGTGGACAAATTATCTGCCGGCTAAAAAATGAAATTGTTTTACATGTTTAAATGGAGTCTGCTCGAAATTTTGCATTTTAAAAAGAATCCAGCCCTCCCCCCCCCCTGGAGATTGAATGGTGCCCCCCCCCCCCCCTAACCAGAATATGGCGTGATGTGTATTGATGACCACATAGTGAACTAAGTGAATCAAGTGAAAAAAACGAATTATACAAATATACAAGTCACATACATTTCCAAAGCAGAACATTTGAAATACATGTAGTGTGTCTGCAAAAATAGATATAATTGAAACCACAAATATCATATATGTGTAAATAATTCGTTTGTTTTATAGTAGGATCAACCCGACCCTAAACAAATGGCAAGAAAACGCTTTTTAGTCATTTTAGTCAGTATATCCCATGGTGAAGTACATGTCGAAAGTTTCCCCAAATTTGACCAGGGAAAAGGGTCAATTTGCACCAATGTACTCAACAAGTTATTGTTTTAGCGTTGTTTTTTACTGGGAAAAGTTAGGATATTATAACATTTTACAAGTATAGTAGTAGGATAATATGTTAATACAAAGATTTCAAAATGTATTAACCTTTTAGACGCTAAAAATTAATATAATCGTTTTTAATTTATTTGTTAGCAGAATAAATTACTGTTATTCGGAATAAAATATGTGTTAATTCAACATCAACACTTGTAAATTTTGGGTAATAAATTACATGTAAGATTTAAAATTTGTGAACCCTTTAAGCACTATGAATGAATACAATCGTTTTTAATTCATTTCGTTAGCAAATTTAATTATTATTATTATTCGGAATAAAATCCAAATGCAGACCATTTTTAATATGTCATTCTCTTGGTCATATACTATTAGTCTATGAGCCAGAACCCCCAAAAGGGGGTCATTGGTACCATAAAAAGGTACAAATTATTGTTGTGATTTTTGACAAGGTATATTTCTGAGCTACATATGTTTCTATGATAGCAGTTTGTATGTAGTAGCTCAACGTGTGTTATCACGTCACAAATCAACCCACTCTTTCAATGATTTACCATTCTATTTTAGCAATCATGTATACGTTTTGACCATCATTTTAAAACTACTGAATATTAGAACTATTTTTTTTGCTTGTAGACTCATATATATCTCACGCATTCTGATGTCAAATTTGATGCCAATAAACAGGTCATAAAATGTAAAAGTATGCGACTAATAATGTTTTATTATATTTATTAACATAATTACAATGGAGTAGCATTCATTGTTTTGTGTGTCTCAAGAATGCAAGAAACACAAATTTATCATTTAGATGTTTGACAAGGTGTATGTCTGTGGTATATATATATGCCTGATAGAAGTTTGTATGTAGTAGCTTAATGTGTGGTATCACCTGACAAATAAACCCACTATATAAATTACATCACCATTTTATTTTCCAATGCAATTATTTTCAATAATTTTAAAACTACTACATATTATAGTTCATTTGTTTACATGAAGGCTGATATATATCTGCACCATGTTACTGTTAGGTTTGATGCAAATAAAATGATCGCAACATAAAAAAATATGTAACTAAATATGTGTATATGTACGATTTTTCACGTTTTTGCTACATAGTTACATATATTTATTTAGGTGATAGCTCAATCACGCTAGATGAACACACTTATTATTGTGTTTTTGGCGAGGTATATGTATATACTAAATATATTGGTATAATAGCAGTTTCTATGTAGTAGATTAATATGTGTTATCACGTAATAAGCAAAGCCACCGTGTGAATGATTTTAACATTTTATTTTACAACTCAACATTCGTTATTGTCCACAATTTTAAAACTACTAGGCACTATGGGTCAATTTTTTAATATAGGCGGGTGTATATCTGACAAATTTCCAGTTTACGTTTGATGCAAATAAAATGGCCAAAACAAAAAAAATATGGAACTAAATATGTGTATATGTACACGTTTTCACTAATTTGCTACATTGAAACAGTGATTGTATTGAGTTGTAACTCAAGCACGCCAGAAGCACAAATGATTATTATTGTGCTTTTGACAAGGTATATAGTAAGTACTAAATAGTTTAGCATAATAACAGTTCCTATGTAGTAGATTAATGTATGGTATCGCCTTACAAAATACTTCACCCAACCCTTTCCAACTCTAATCAAAAAACGCATGATGTATACGCGTAACGCGTTCCGAATATACGTACATATGGATTCGCAAAAAACGCATGACGCATAACGCATAACGCATACCGCATTACGCATAACGCATAACATATATATGGATTCCCAGCTTAATGATTGCTGAGATGTAATGTGTGCAAATATCTCCAAGACGAGATATGAGTACTGTTAGTGGCTGGTATTACTGCACATATGTTGTATTTTAGACTTATCCAATACTGCTCGATGTCACCTACCCATATACACTAGGCCTACATAGGCTATATTCTTTGTAAATCACATTAGAGGAGCCACAGCCCACAGCCATCGATATATAACACAGAGTGAGGACTTAAATGTTCTATCAAATGTCTGCTACAATATTTTTTTAATTACTTCTGTTAATCATTTATTTAATTCGAGTGTCTTTTGGAAATACACTATGGATGGATTTTTAGACAGCTGTGTAGTAATGTGCCTTTATGGTACCAAAAATATCGGCATACAATAGCATATTTACATTTGACTTTGAGTGACCTTTAAAGGTCAAGTGGTAAAAAGGGGTAATCAAATTTAAAATGTTTATAACTTAGTAGATTAGTAAATCGTTATTTTAAATAGTTTATATACTACCCCACTGTAGCCCCTAAACATCAGATAATTGTTGTCCAAGTAGGATGAACGTGGGGGGGGGGGGGGGTAAACATATCGCATCTAAATGTTTTTTATCCTTACAAAATATTTATATTCTGATTACATTATTTGTTTACATTTTATATTTTTGACATGCTATATTTTTTCTGTAACATCAAATGTTTTTTGTCCTTACAAAATATTTCTATTCTGATTACATTATTTGTTTACATTTTATATTTTTGACATGCTGCATTTTTTCTGTACAAAATCCTTACAAAATATTTCTATTCTGATTACATTATTTGTTTACATTTTATATTTTTGCCATGCTGCATTTTTTCTGTAACATCTATTCTGATTACATTATTTGTTTACATTTTATATTTTTGA